>CM042332.1:24175777-24813277 GCA_023566125.1 Zingel zingel | reverse complement strand
TGACCTTTTGGACTTCTTACCGGGGACGTCCGACTGCCTGCTTGTTGTCGATCCCTGCTTTGAACAATGACACAGTAAACTTTGCTTTTACCTTACTTGTTTTGTCTACGTGTCATGCATTTAAGTTGATTTTACTGGACCGTTAAAATTAGTTTTCCCATGAGCAATGATAGAAGAAGTTCTCAGATCTTTTTACTTTTACTAAGTAGAAGTAGCAATACCACAGTGTAGAAATACTGTTGGTAAAAGTACTGCATTCAAAATCTTAAGTCAAAGTACAAAAGTATAGGCATCAAAATATACTTAAAGTACCAAAAATAAGAGTACTCCTTATGTAGAATGGCTCATTTATTAAATAATTGGAGTATAACCGTTGATGCATTAATGTGCACAACATTTTACTTACTTTACATCCTGCTGGGTAGCCTGTGAACTTCCCCCTGGGGATCAATAAAGTCTTATAATAACCTAATACATAGGTTTTTGGTTGATTTATATTTTGTACTATTTATCTGTATCTTAAATGTAACTACCAACTAAATAACATTCTAAATGAAACGCATTAATATTTCCGATGGCATTGCTGATGGAGGAGCTCTCTTATTTGACTATAACTTAATCAAGCTTCAAAGTATATGCAGGTAACAGACATCCCCATGGGGCAATTCTTGAGTATTCATTGTTTAATCTTTACTCCAGAATGACTGACTGATTTTTGTGAGACCAGGATATACTGTACACGTATCAGTTTGCAGTTCTTTTGAAAACTGAAACACACTACTGATATTTTCGGGACATGGAAAAAAGTTTCAAGTACAGCCCTGTTTATCAGAGGGGAAATCTTCAGAATGTACAAAACACTGCGTCTCTTGGGTGTCGCAGCACAACAGGTCCCACTCCGTGCAACACAGACACTCCTGTTCGGTGGCCGTAGCTTCACAATGTCCGCAGGTACACCACTAGATTCCCGAAGTACGAGGTTGTGTTGCGGCATTGATTACCGGTAGCTCTCTCTCTCTCTCGTAGCCCTTTCACAGAGCTCCCACAGCTCTTCGTTCAATAAACTGTCTGTACTTAACAAAGTTCTCAATGCTTAGGTTAACATGTAGGGACCCTCGCTATGCTACCGTTGAAGTTTGGTGATATTTTGAGCCTTTTTAGTGGTACAAAATAGCAATTTATTTTTACTTTCCCTGTGCCCCGAATACTAGCGTTGTAAGCTAATCAGCGGTCCGTGCTAGCTTCTTTCAAGCTACAAACACAATCAATTAGCATGAAAACATGTCCCAGAGATCGACAGAGTGGGTACACATTCGTTATTAATCCCTAGGTTCGTTTGGCGCCGCAATTGTCCTTTAAGTTTAATGACTGGTACAGTTACGCTACGCACTAGGATGGACCATGACACTCTCTGCTGTTCTCATGGTGCCCCTGTGGGCAGCTGGACAGATGTGTTTGACAACAAGAACCTTCAAAAAGGTCCGTGTCCATCTGTTAGTTTAAACAGTATGCTGTAGCAGAAAATTCTCATTTTTGAGATAATGAAAGTTTATTTCAGCACTCAATATGCTGCAAGTACAGCGGTTTTTGGCATTGGTTGATCACCAGGTCCAAAGAATGTAAACTGGCCCAAAATGTCTCCTGTAAGTGTTTATTCCTGTGTTCCAGTGTTTGTCTGTCCTTTGTCGTCCTGTTGAAGATCCAGCCTGGCAGAGTAGAGAAATGGGAGAGGAAGAAACGACTGTTGAACTGAGGACATCTGCAGTCAAATTAATTAGACATTTCAGCTATCATACTCTATATGAGCTTATTGTAATCAATGTAGCAATGTATGATGTATGTATGTTACAATAAAAAACAAGATGAACAGATAAATGAAAATAATCATTGGCTGCATGCTGAACTCCAGTGTTGTCCTAGTTACTGTAAGATAGTAATTAGTTAGTTACTATTTACCTCATTAAAAGGTAGGCTAACTAAATTAAAAAACAATGGGTTCCTGCTTCTTCCAAATATAGCCTACCAAATGGTTTTGACAGACCAAACATTTTGGCTCTTTGTCTATGATCTGATGTTGTAATACTTAATATAATTGATGCAACTGTGCTTTACTCTATTACCTCTTTAGTTCCTTTGGAATTCATGTTGAGAGTAACTCAGGACTTTAGTGTGTAAAAAGTTCACCGGAATGCAGGAAATGAATTGTCTGACACTTAAAATCTCATGGGGTAGATGGAGACTAAATTTGCATTAATGTCAAAATAATACTTTCTTCAGCTTATGGAGTAAATTAAAGCCCCTAAATATCAAGTGTTTTCTCTTACTCTTGTCATAGCACAGGCATCGTAGTCCTGATAACCTAATACAATTGAAGGTAACCTCATGTCTGTACCACAATTACATTTTTTTTTTTTTAAGAATTTAAAGCTAGAGAAATGTCTAAATACAGTATGTGATATGGAAGAGGTTACTGTACAAAAAACCTCAAGTATGTATAAACTACTCTCCATGGGAATAATTATATAGTTTCGCTTTGCAGCTTTAATGACCTGAAAATGCTATTCTTGGCATTAATTGTGGTAAGACTTTGTGCATAAAGTGACTGTGTGAAAGGGAGTGCTTCTGTTATGATTTATTTTCCATACGGGCAAGCCTGCAGACAGCTTCTAATTAGCTGGTGGATTCCACTGTCTGTCAGTAACAAAAAAACTACAAAGCAAACTCCAGACACCAGTTTAACTTCCACAACAAGGAGAGCAAAACATTCCTATTTTACGACACATTTTACAACAACAAAGGCCCTTTTCCATAGCCAGACAAATTTATTTTTTAAAGCACAGCAAAGCATGATACTGGCATTTCAGTGCATCTTGTAACATGACAACTCAGGTCTTTAGGTGGAATTGTGAAAAATATAATTACTTAGACACTTGAATCAAAGTCTCTTTAATACCGCTGTGTAGTTTCTAGATAGAATTTCTGCACCACCTTGTGTTGAAAGAGTAGACATGAGATTTTTTTACATTCTGTATAACTGCACACACAGTGATCTCTTGTGGTTAGATGCGGAAGTTAAACAAATCACATAACCTGCAAGAAATATACGTTTATTATTTTCTGTATCGTACGTATTCATTTAAAAAGGTATATTCTCATTTTCAGGTTTATACTGGTATTTTGGGTTTCTACTAGAACATGTGTACATGCTTTAATGTTTAAAAAACACATTTTTATCATACTGTATACGTCTGAATATAACCTGTATTCACCCTCTGTCTGAAAAACTCATGCCTGTCTCTTTAAGGCCCCCACCCGTAAAGGATAGGATCAAAAACTACATTTTGACAACCTAATCAAATTCCTTCATATTTATTATAAGCTTATAAACACTGATGCAACACTCCTTTACATTTTTAAACCTTTTGACATTACTGTAGGATAAACACAGCCTCAAATGAAACATGGGGATCGTTTCCTTCTTATTCTTTTTGGTTGTTCCGCAGTAGATGTTCAGCCTGCAAAAACAAAACATGAAATATTAACTGCTGCCTCAATTCCCTCATATTTAACAAAGAGGCACCAATGCAAAGTGTAGAAGGTCTACTGTATAAATACCAAAAAGTCAACTGGGTCCTCTGGTTTGATCTTGGAGCACTCTAACATGGCCTCAGTGAGCGAAGGCATCACATTCTTCATGAGATAGTTCCTCAGAGGAAGAGCGTGAGCTTCCAGCAGATCGTGCTCCTGTCTCTTCACCTCAGACAAATTCTTTTGCTAATCAAAAATAAAACAATTTCATTGACTGTTAGTATTTTACCAGTCATTGTTATCTATCAAAGTACTGCTTTTGCGTAAAACTTTATATGAACATAACAAAATTCAACTACTAAGAACTAAACTGAACAACGTTTCACAGACATGTGACTAACAGAAATGGAAAAATGTGTCCCTGAATAAAGGATGGTCAAAATCAAAAGTTGCAGAACATTATAGGGAAGACATCCTCCTCCCTCATGTGGTACCCTTCCTGCAGGCCCATCCTGACATGACCCTCCAGCATGATAAAGCCACCAGCCATACTGCTTGTTCTGTGCATGATTTCCTGCAAGACAGGAATGTTAGTGTTCTGCCATGGCCAGCGAAGAGCCCGGATCTCAATCCCATTGAGCATGTCTGGGACCTGTTGGATCAGAGGATGAGGGCGAGAACCATGGCCCCCAGAAATGTCCAGGAACTTGCAGGTGCCTTGGTGGAAGAGTGGGGTAACATCTCACAGTAAGAACTGGCAAAGTTGTTGTTATTGTTTCCATTTCTGTTAGTCACATGTCTGTGAAACGTTGTTCAGTTTAGTTCTTAGTAGTTGAATTTTTTTATGTCCATACAAAGTTTTACGCATGTTAAGTTGGCTGAAAATAAAAGCAGTTGGAAGTGAGAGGACGTTTCTTTTTTTGCTGAGTTTATATCACTACCATTTGTGTATAATACAACACTTACCCACTCCTCATACTGAGCAGCCATCTCGGCCAGTGCAGCTTCATTCCTGCGTTTCTTCTCAGCCGCCTCTGCAGCCACTTTCTGCTTCCTCTCTTCCTCTTTTTTTCTGTCCTCCTCTTCCTGCTCCTCTGGACTCAGGCCATAGTTCTTCGGAATCCCCACCATCTCAGTGATCTCCTTGATAACATCTGTGTACTCTGAATCACCTGTGGTGACCTCTGGAGGGGAAAACAAGACACAATTACTGTTAAGTGAACTGTCATGTTAATGTACAGTATCGAAAAGTGTGGCCACGCTTTCTCATTCACTTGAATGGGAAAGGGTGTAAAACTTTTGACTGTATATTTTCAAACATATTTTAATACAAAAAAACTACACCCTAAACCCAAAAATGATCAAACAATAATTTGGTGGCCCTCCTGCAGTAACAATAAGGACCCCCTAGGGGTCGCGGCCCCCTTGTTAAAGATCTCTGGCCTCAGACATGAGCACATTCATCATAGTCACATCATATAAACTAACACAGACACAGATAGACCGGTATAAATGTGCTTCTAATAATGACCAAACTCTCACCTTTTCTACAATTTAATTTTCTACATCTGAGGTCATTTTAAATAACCATTTGTGGTCTAATATGAGCTACATGTCTTTGAAGAAAATACCAATGTGTTCCGGGTGAATCTCAAGCTCATCGAAGTAGTCCAGCAGGGTTTCCTCAGCCATACTGAGTTGTCTGTATCTTGTCAGGCGAGGGACAAATTCCTCCTGGGTGTAGTGCTTTTTCTCTGCCACACTCTGTGGAAGTCCCAGAACTCTCTTCGTCAGAAAAGAATCTGTCGCATTGAGAGCAAAAACATGCTCTGCAAAACATAAAACAAGTAGATTAACAAAGTGCTTCAGCCAGGATGTTTTGCATTATTACAGGTGTATGTTTGGCAAGTTCTGGGACTAGGATTATTTTACATATTATTCCTAGTATCATTTTCAATGCCTGCTGTGCTGTAAGAATGAAATGGCCTGTCATCAACAACCTGGAGTGATGTTCTTGTTGTACAAATGTTTTTCGGGCATCAAATCCTGGTTTTCCATATCCTCATCTGAAATATAAAAGCACCACATCCACATTAGTGTAACCAATATTAACAAACATACAGTAATTGAATGATTGGACTTAAACTTACCAGAGAAAATCAGCTTTGCTTGCTCATAAGTCTTGGGGAAGCCATTGAGAACAAATCCTTGGTTTGTGCATGGCTTTGAATTTAGCTTTTTTTGCAAAATGTCAAAAACCAGATGGTCAGCCAGTCGACCTAACGGACCAACACAGTCTTTTAAAACCTAGAGTGAGGAACTAAAATACTTTATGTGCAACAACAACAACCCATCAATAATCCAACCACCGATACATCAAACACAAAGGTCTCAATATTATGACCGATTAAAGCACAACCGCCAGACCCAGATTGTTAGGACAACTTAACCTAAGGTTGAATGAAAACTTAAATCTTTCAGAATGCATTAAAAGTAACAATTAACACACCATTTCCTTCCCATCACAATGATTAAACATCAAAGCTGTTTCTGGACAGGTTGTGGAACAGTAACATGTCTCTACCTCACTTTTATCATTATCATGATTATCATTCAATCATATCAAGTGTCCAAACATCCAAACCACAACTTAAAATGCCAATAAACCAGAAGATTCAACGGTTCCCTAACTAACCTCCATTCATTTCCCTACTTGTGTTTAAGAGTTCCAATTCTTTCTGTGCAGCCGCCACTTCCTCTTCACTGACATTCTCAGTGTTCCCTTCATTAACTATCCCCACCTGTAGCATATGACAAGAAACATGACAAATCAACTATGAGTATGTATTTGTAATTAAAACTCAAATTACAACAAAAAAAATGAAGTCTGGTAGGCGAATGCAATCCTTTCATTTATTCCACTGACCAGTTGTGCGATCTTTTCCTCAATGACTTCTTTGATCTTGATGTGGTGTATTTGGTAATGACTGCAGAGCTTCTCTGCAACAGTGGTTTTACCCACAGCCGGAGGTCCAACCAGGCACACTCTGATTGGCTAAGGAAATAAATGGTGGAAAGGAAATCGTGGCAGCATTTATCTGGTACCCAAAAAGCTTTCATATTAAAATCACATTTATTGTGGCACATGTATTAGATAGATTTCTTTTTTAATTTGCGCTTTTAATTTTAGTTTACCATGCTTTTGTTGTTTTTTCATGATTATTATTATTAATATCACTGGTTGGATTGTACAGATATGTATATAAACACAACAAAAACATTGCAATAATATGAGAATTGTACTGGACCGTAATGTACAAATGAGTTGCAAAAGTATCAAGAAAAAAAAATCTTTCTCCTATCTCTATACAATAAATCAATGAGGACTCTTGCATTGTCTTCCCGTTTAGAGTTGCTGAACAAGTTTTCCAGTGTATCAGAGGCTGCCTTAAAGTCTTGTACGTAATATCAATTGAGTGTCAAAATTAAATAGCTTTAAACACTCACAAGTAGCTGCCTGGTGTCTCTGTATTCTTCCACAATGCTCGCCATGTTTTCAACCATCCCAGCTTCAGACTTCCAGCGAAGACTGAAGGAGTCTTTTATGATAAAAGCATCCAGGCGGAGGTTGATATTTAGATACTCTAATTCTTCTGGCTGACTTGAGAGAGGACACATCATATCAACACAGTATGTTTTAGATGGAAAAATATTCAATTATGTGCCATGGAGGGCGGACAACGTTTTCATACAAGCATCTAGAGCCACTAACGCTAGAAACAACTCTGATATGAATTGATGTGTGTGTTGTGTCTTTACCCAGTTGTAAAATGTATATTTGTGACAGTTACCAACTCTCACTTAAAGTCAAAAGACAAAAACCTGTGAGTCTGGAGCCAGTGCTGTCATCCTAGATCCTAGAATAGTTGTGTCAGATTGAACGTACTTTTTCAAGGGGTAAAGCCTAATCCTCCATTTGCAATAATCCTGACCAGATTCAAATTTATTGAAAATAAGAAAAGCAAATGACATACTGTACCTTAAAAGCTTTCATGGAGATGGCGTCCTGCTCTGATAATATGTCAATTTTTCCTGGCCCAAGTGTGGCGCTTATCATCTGAAAGGTTAAGAGTCAGAAAATAATTTTAAAAATAATTGATCTCCATTTTTTGGTAATTTTGTCTTTGTAGCCCACAGTAGTTCACAATAGAGGGATATGGACACATGGAGAAGGAGAGAAGACGTAAGATGTAAAAAGGTCCCCATCTGGATTCAATTCAGTCTTGGGTCACCAGACAGACCCACAGTAGTGTTTTACAAAAAACCCTTATCAATTTTCTTAAATGTGTTGCTGCATTCATGTTTATAACAAGTAATATTGTTACCTTTACAATATCCTCTAAAGTGTTTTTGGAGTCATCAACCGCAAGAATGTACTTTGACTTTGGCTTGAGTTCAATGATGTTTTGGATCACTCTGAAACAGGAAAACAAGTCAGCCCTGCAGTAATTATCTCAAAAAGTAAATGACGGCATGTACGTAGGAGTATGTTTAATTAAACCACCCTCCAAGGTCGTATATGTGAATCATGGGGATGTGATTTGTGCCCTGTCCAAAGAGAGGAACTTTGGGAAACTGCATCAACCAAGCCACCTGTTTCAAAATACAAAAAACATTTCACAGTAGATGATATTGCAAATCAGGCATGCAGTGCACACACACAGACATACAGTATAGAGATCACATTAAAATCTACCTTGAAAAAGTAGTGAAAGAGGTTCTCTCCCTTTCCGTACTGAATACCAGAGCCTATAACATATCCAGTAAGCTTGTTCTTTTTCTGTAAGATTAGAAAATCACACAGAATCCATAGGGTTTAAAAGGCATTTTTCCAGTTTGTATTTTCATAGTTACATTTATTTTTCCAATTGCAGAAGTTGGGACAAAAATAATTACATTGTGTAAATGCTACCATGCTATTGGAATATTTTTGAGTATGTTGAACTTTTCATCCCAATAATGTACTTACAACTCTACCCAGTTTGAGCACAAGTTTCTCAAGATTATTGTGGTTTTTGAAACTGGGATGCGGCCTTTTTCTTCTGAACTCTTCCTCTGTTAGCATAACATCTGTTTCTTCCTGAAGAGAGACATTATAATCACATTGGTTGTGTTAAATATTCACAGGACAAGTTTGCCTACGTTTTCCTACAGGCTCACCGGATTCTGTGGCTTGGTCATGGCCCAGGTCATCACGGTTGAGACTAAAATGAACATTTTCCGAGATTTGAAGTTCTCCATCTCGTCATGAAGGGCTGGTTGTAAAAGAAGGGGGGGGGAGACAAGTATTATAAAGAAGATCATACTTAATCCAGTCCGCTGAATAGTAAATCTACTTAATCCCAATTACCTGTGATTGCCCATGTTGCGTCTTCAATCTGCTGTTGTGTAGCACTTTCTGAGATGTTGTACACCACCACGTCACACTCCAGCAGGTGCCCAAGAAGCTCGTCTCGAGTTGGTGACTACAAAAGAGATCATATACCCAATTACACATAAGTCTGTAGTTTGCATTGTCCAGAAATAAACATAATTTATATAAAGTTGTTATAGTCCCTGCGTGCACACACACAGGTCAAAGTAGCAATGCCTGACTCACCGTGTACTGTTCAAGTAGAAAACTTTGTTTTTCATCTTCAGTGGAAGGAGACACAGTTCCCACTAGTTGGAAAGCAGGTTCACCTCGAGGGGAGGGCTCTTCTGCTTCGACTTCCTCAGAGGTCTCTCTGGCTACGCATGATGTCGATAAAAACTGTTAAGTAGGTCAGAAAAATAGTGTAAAACCAGTGAATGACAAGCCATTTAAAATGTGTTAATATACTTAACTCTATCTAGCTAACGTTAACGTTAGCCAACGTTACCTTAGCGATGTGTTCGGAAGAATATCTGTCGACGTCGTTGACAAAAATACGTTTCGGACGAGTTCGTTTATTTGTATCCCCCATTTTAGAGGCGAGAAATGCTTTTAGCTTTTTGTAGAAAATATTAACTTAATAACAAAAAATATGTGTGTTAAAGCTCTAATTAACGTTACATGAATGTTGATTTCTGGCTCTGTTGCTATGGACTCATTCCGGTTGCTACGGTTCAGCCAATGAAATGCTACGCTGAGAATGCGTAGGGTTGACACGTTACGCACACACTGTTGCAGAGTAAAGCTCTAACGTCAAGAACTAGCATTATGCAATGTAAATGTATTTTTGTATTGTCTTTTCTTTTGTTCCTGTTTTGTAATGCATATTTGTATATCTGTGTGTAACTTTGTACATTAACTTTTGTACAATAAAGAATTTAAGAAAAAAAATATTTATAGTCAACACTAAATATTGCACATTGTAACATTTTAGTTGCCCGTGTATGTCTCATGGGGTAATTTTAGTTTCTCCGTGCTGTTGTTGCATTGATGTAAAGCCAAAAGAGATAAGATTGGTGTTACTGTCTTGCCATGTTGCAGTTGATGCTGTAGTCTATGATATAGTGGACTTAAAACATTAAATATGCGTTATTGACCTTATTGCACCATTTAACTAGTGACTAAAGTTATCAAACAAGAAGTAGTGGAGTAAAAGTATAAAGTTGCATAACATGGAAATAATCAAGTAAAGTACCTCAAAATTGTACCTAAGTGCAGTACTCAATTACATTCCACACTTTTGTCACTATTCCTATGTGTGCACACAAACACACACACACACACACACACACACACACACACACACACACACACACACACACACACACCTGTAGGTCTTTATAGCCCATCATGGACAATGGGGCGCTGACATGGAAACTTTTAAAGCACCCCATATATTTATAGAGCTGACTATCTGGGAATCTGCTGGCAGTGTTTGATGGTGTCTGCTCTACACAGGTCTCAGCACTCAGTAAAACACACCCTGTCATTTATTCAAAGCACAGTGATGCTGAAGGGAACTGCTTCATGGATGATTGGTTGTTTATCACCGTGTATAGTAAACCTCTAAATTTGAATTAACCAGTTGTTTTTTTTAAATCAATGTGCTCCATTAAGCAAAACTCCTGTAATTTGTGAAATATCATGGGATGCTGAGTCGCATATTCCAAACAAGGGAAGTCAAGGAATTTGAGAAGTCATGGTATATATGGGAAATGTATCAAAATGCAGCACAACTTATCTTTGGTGAGAAAAATAACCAGATAGGTCTCTTACGAGTTAGTAGAAATCAAAAACAGAGCTAAAAGAGAGTTAATATTGGGCAGAAACACAACTTGAAATGAATGATAATGTTGCTCCATAACTGCTGGATGTGTAAATAAGGAACTATTTACTAACTTGCCATATATTTTAAGGTGATGCCAACATTCATTTGGTGGAAAAGTCATGAAAACAGAATGTTTCAGCCATCACATTTCTAATATCTTCTTTCTGTATAATGATTTACAATTACAAAATAGCTGCTGATGTGTTTGTACCAATAAACATGTCAACCAGCATGCAATTTGTCAAATGCTTTGGAGCCATCAGCTGTTTTCAGCAGGCATGTAGCACATTACGATGACGGCTGTTGGTGCCAAAGACAACACTACATGTTCATTGTCACAGAGGCTGTTTCTGAAAGTTACTCCTCTGAAGTGATGTTTTGGTAATTGTAATCCTCTGGTGTTATGGAAGTGTGCAAAACATGGCAATCAAGGTATCAGTAGTTTTAAACGTATTAAAACAATACATCTATTTATTGTATAGTCTGGAAATAGTAACAAATTGAGACTGTGTGAAAGTACAGTAACTTAACTGAGAGTAATCAGCTTGATTTCAGCAAATTTTACTATTTTGACCTCGTGATCACATGTGGAAGAGTTTCTTTTTATTCAAATACCAAAAAAGCCTAATTTCTGATATGTTTGTACAAAGTTGAATTCAAAGGTCTTTCAGCAACAGATCACGCTACTCTATGTCACTATGTGCCATCTTTGCAGGAAATGTGGCATTACAAGCACCATGCTTAATTCTCCTCTAGCCATTCCTGTTAAAATATGTATTGTATTCTCAATGGTAAACAAACCACTGTCGAACTGCAGGACTTGACAGTTAAAAAGCAATTGTTGCTAACAGCTGCTGAAGCGTGTGTGTGTGTGTGTGTGTGTGTGTGTGTGTGTGTGTTGAAGGAGGTGGGAGGTGAAGTGCAGAGGGGGCAGCTGTCAAGACAGGCAAACCGTGTGCTTCCTACATGCCCTTATAAGGACAAATGTCCCTCAAACCATGACCCATTTAAGACCGATCTGCTTTATAAGTCCTGGTGATAAAGATAGGACTGTGCCAAAAAGTGCTTCTTTGACTTGAAGGGAGCTGTTGACAAAACACAGCACCAGTTTCATCCAAAAACTGGATGAAACGGATGTTTCTGTCTCCTACTCTCTGCTCAACAATGTGCAGCAGTTGTTCCTTTTACTGAACAAGATAGTTAATATGAGTTGTTGACACATGTACTGTTTGGTTGGTGTAAATCATATCAACTCAGAATCATGAAACTTTGTTGTTGTTACTTTGTTTTCATTTCTGTGTTATTCACCAGGGAATGACGAATATTTTGTTTGTGAAATTTCTGATTTGGGATTTGTAGCCTGTAGAAACTTGATTGTTGTCAGTAGTCAGACATAACTAAGTAAACTTACTCAAATAATGTACTTAAGTACAATTTTGAGGTACTTTTCTTGATCATTTCCATTTCATATACTTTATACTTTAAATCCGCTACAATTTAAAGGAATGTATTGTACATGTATTTAACACCTAACATTGCGGGATACTTTTTAGATAAAGATTTTACAACCAAAACATATGATCGGTTTATAAAATATTATGCATTGTAATAGATTGAACACCCAACAGTATATGAAGCAGTTCTAAATGACTTCACCAACCACCTTCAATATTAAAGTACCACTTACATATGGCATCATAATGAATACTGATCTTTTGATGCTTGAGTTTGATCTTTGCTTACTCACTTTTATTAAAGTACATCTTTTAATGTATTTTTATAGTGTGGTATTGTTACTTTTTACTCCAGTAAATTATCTGAATGCTTCTTCCACCACTGACTGATGTTGCAGAGGGCTCCTAAAGGACTGTGTTTATTCACTATCTCTGCTGCTGTAAAAAAGAAGAAGTATATGTATATATATATATATATATATATATATATATATATATATATATATATATATATATATATATATATATATATATATATATATATATAAGCTTTACTGTGGCCAGAAGAACAATACTGAGTTAAGATATAACCTAATAACATTAATCCATGTGTCCAACTTCATGAACAGGATCTACACATGCCTTTATATTTTAGAGATGTAATCCCAAATCCTACTTTTTTTTAAAAAGTATTTCTCTTTCGTTGGAATGATCATAGAGATTTCTTAGTAACGTCATCACTATAGAGCGTATACAGAGCAACTTGTCAACTTATGTTTAGTATTTTTGTCTTTCATTTTGCTTTTCAAAAACAGACAAAAGACAAACTTTTTTTCTACTTCAGCCTTCTCGATTGTGAGAGATTTGCTGCTTTCTTCATTCAATGGGAAAGTGAACTGAATGTCTACATTTGTGATCATTGTGTTAGTGGATTTTTACATGACCTTATTTACAAGACATAATACACTTTGCAGACTTCACCAGGAAATTCACCCCAAACTGTATGAAAAGTTATCAGTTGGCAAAGATGTATGAAATGGACAAGTAGGTTAGTAGCGTCTCCCTTAGAGGTGCATTACAGCACACGGCTACGAATGGAATATTTCAAAGTGTTAGGGGGTATTTACATTCTTATTGCACTCACAGTGGCCTGATAGGGCTCCAGCATGGGGACGTAGGCACTGTGGGGGCAGTGCGAGGTGACGAATAAGGAGCCTGAGCTCTGGCCGCAGCCTGTGGCGACATGCAGCCGCTGGTACCTGTTACACTCCATTTCCCTAAAAGGAGACACTGGAGCCAATCAGAGTTCAGAACCAGCACTTGTCGCTCCATGCACAGGCCTTCCCAGGGATCTGTCGTCTGCTGGAGGTCTGGGCCCTGGCCTCAGCTCCCACCCTCCTCTTACAAAATTGCCTCTCAGCTGTCTGGCATGTTTTTGCCCCCCACCCCCTCCTCCTTCTGCACACATGCCATGACACTGGCAAACTGTCACAGGCAGGTTCCCCCTTAGACGGCTCCTTCACCAGCTTGCTCAGACAAGATCTCAGATTACAATCGCACCCCCCAATCACCCACCTCCCCAGTGCCCTGCTTGAGCTTAGTCATATTAACACATCCTTAGGGACCTGAAGGAAGCTCCACAAAGTACAAGTGTGAAAAAAGATGCTGCTATGTATGAGGAAAGAATCTGAACTTATCTTGTTGATGATATTGCAGTTAAGGGTTTTTAGTGTCCAGATCTCTCTGTCACATTAATTTAAAAGGCATACATTTATTCTTAAAGAAAGTAATTTGACATATAAAATACAATTTAGATACAGCATACTAATGTCAAAACCATGTATAGTAGTCTCAAATGTGCATGTTGCGATTTAAGGATATCTTAGAGCTCCTTAATAACACTATCAAACTGTAATGTAACCATTTGTCCAGTCAAGCCTTCATGAAACTTCCCACTAATCTGCACTACTGTCCATTGCCTTTCCTCTCCAAGGCAACATCTCTCCAGTTTGATGGAGTCCCTGACACAGGATCCACTTTACTGAACCATTTTGCTAAGCAGCACTTAATTTGGGCTTGTGTGAACTCCTGAGCCCGCCCACCGGCCCCCCAGCCTCAAGATGCTGGGACATATTTAAGGACCCCCTTGCAGCCTCGGCCCTTTGTCCCAGTGGAAACTCCAGTCTTGTGGTTACAACTTGGTGAGTCCCTTTGCAGTCTTCTTTCATTTCAGCTGTTGTTTTTTTGGACCGTAGGGATCAGGAAGGATGAGCAGTTGCTGCCGCTGTAGGACATTTTACTGCCACAACATGGATTTTTTTTGTTTTTTGTTTATAGTGGTTTTAGTTTCTGAAATCAGAGCTGATAATGGGCTGATTAGGGGCAGATGAAGGCTGAATATAAGAGAAGGGAAAGCTGAAAGAAAAGGAAAATTGATGGTGTTCAAATTTCATAGATTGTTGCTAAATATGGACAGATCATCCAGATTTACCTCATGACCTGCACTCTGCAGACTATACGAAAGACTGAGGGATACAGGGATGGGATGCTTGTTGTGGTGTGGCAGCCATGAAGCTCTAACTCAACTCAGATACAATCTGAGAAACCTATTAGATTCAATCAATACTGATATACTTTTTTGATTAAATAGAGTATATTAAGTTTGACTGTTTAAATATCAAAAAGAACCAAACAACTCAGTGTGTTATACAAAATGTATTTTCATGAAAGAGATGAAAACCCTCTGAAGTAGCATATAGCATTGTGGGAAACTAAAAAGTCTTCGCTGAAACCCTAAATAATCAAAGTCGAATCTGCCTATTTTGGCCAGGGGATTCTTAAAAAAATAGATTATTAATCTAATGGAGGCTTTCCTGGTTAAATGAAAATGAAAAGCAGTCAAGTAATTTCCCTGCATCAATAGTAACTATTTACATAAATGCAGGTTGGCACACTATGGAAACCCTAGAATAAAAATGACCTCTTAAATTATTTTGCACATAACTTCTTTTTTCTATACTTTTTCTAAAATCTTTAAAAAAAAAGTTTAATACCTTGAAATGAAACAATTATGTATAGCTGCAAGTATAGTGTCAATAAGGTTAAATTTTAAGTTGAAGAGATTATTGTACTTGTGCTCTGGTCAAAAGGAGAACCTAACTTATAGCCTCAATGAATGGCATTGATTTGCAAAAGTTTATATAAAATTCAACTATATAGACCTGGTGGATCAGAGTCAGTCTTGAGGGACAACCTCAGAGGAGGAATGTAAGAGTGGACAGATAAGATAGATGTTTGATTTTCCAGAGATGCTTAGTGGTAATTGCATAATTGGCTCATTTAGAGTTTTGTCAAAGCACAATTTTACTGCTTCATAAGTCTCATTCGCAGTTGAGGCTGAATTCCATGACAATAATACAGAGAATGCAACAACAGCCATTTAAATTGAACTTACTGTACAGATTTTGATTTGAATGAGGAAGCCTGTATGAGAGGCGGGGATGCAGGATGCACTTGGGATGCAGGCTGTGTCCAGAGATCCTGGAAGGATCAGAGCACATGGTCTGGCTCCAAACAGAGGAGAGCACTATGTGGCGACAGCTGAGGAGACCAGGCCTCCTCCTGCCACTTGTCAAAAGACACAACACCTCAGCTGTTAACTGGCCCTGGAATAATGATGAGATACAGAGGACAGGTTGTGGTGGCAAAGGAGGGTGACAGGCGTCCCGAGGCTTTAAATAGATCTATGAGTATGTGTGTGTGTGTGTGTGTGTGTGTGTGTGTAGGGGGGGGGGGGGGTGATGTCCTGTTTTGGCTTTTCAGGCAGCTGTGAGCTGTGATACTCAGAGAGAGGAGATTAGAGCACTCAGAGGTGTCTTCATACTAAACATAGTGCTACAGTGTTTCTCAGGATTGCATTGTTTTGTTTTTTCATGTTATATAAGAATTACATGTAAATATTACACTTGATAGGGGTATTATTTCCTGCAGATATTCACCTTGATTAACTGAAACTTTGTTAAGAACCTTTAAGTATTGCTCGTGTAGTATTCTATTATTATTTAATGTATATTGTTTCCTATTATTTAATGTATACTCTGTATGTGTGCCTGATATTTTGCTGCTGCAACACCGTTATTTCCCATTTTTTTGGGATCAATAAAAATCTATCTATCTATCTATCTATCTATCTAAGAGAGGGAATAATGTTCAGTGTTTTGATGTACACTCCGGTGGATATTAAAAACGTTGTGTTGACGTTTTGCCTGTGTTTCCATCCTCTGTCTTGTACACAAGGCCAGCCCAGAATAGACCAAACATGTGTGACGACGACGAGACCACCGCCCTGGTGTGCGACAACGGCTCTGGCCTGGTCAAGGCTGGGTTTGCTGGTGATGACGCTCCCCGTGCTGTCTTCCCATCCATTGTTGGACGCCCCCGTCACCAGGTAGGAATTCTGAAAGACCCACAAGCTGTTAAAATGTTACATTTTTGTAGCTTCGTCACAGGCTGTCTGTAGGCTATGGGTCTGTGTTGTTCCTGAGATTCTGAGATGTGTTTGCTTTGCGTTCTCAGGGTGTGATGGTAGGTATGGGTCAGAAGGACAGCTATGTGGGAGACGAGGCTCAGAGCAAGAGGGGTATCCTGACTCTGAAGTACCCCATCGAGCACGGCATCATCACCAACTGGGACGACATGGAGAAGGTGAAGAAAAACAGCAATATCTTAATACATCTTTATTTATTATTGGAGCCTAGCTCTGAGTCATTATACTTCTATCCCTAACATAGTCTTCACTGTTCCTGTTTCACAGATCTGGCACCACACCTTCTACAATGAGCTTCGTGTGGCCCCAGAGGAGCACCCCACCCTGCTTACTGAGGCCCCCCTCAACCCCAAGGCCAACAGGGAGAAGATGACCCAGATCATGTTTGAGACCTTCAACGTCCCTGCCATGTATGTGGCTATTCAGGCCGTGCTGTCCCTGTACGCCTCTGGTCGTACCACCGGTGAGTCTCAACCATAAACTCCATGACTGTGTAACATCGCAGGTCGATAAAATATACACACTTTATATGTTGTCTTCTGACAAACTGCTGCTTTTTGTGGACAGGTATTGTGCTGGACTCTGGTGATGGTGTGACCCACAACGTGCCCATCTATGAGGGTTACGCTCTGCCCCACGCCATCATGCGTCTGGATCTGGCCGGTCGCGACCTGACTGACTACCTGATGAAGATCCTGACTGAGCGTGGCTACTCCTTCGTCACCACTGGTAAGAAAATCACCAGCAGCTAACTGGAAACACAAATTTGATGATTTATAAGATTAAGAAAGGGTTTTCTGGAGGTTCATGTACACTATGTATGTAACATGGCAACATGGCAACAAGTGACAATTACAGGCAGTGGTGGCAGAAGTAGACCTGCTACTAGTAATAATACTACAGTGTAAAATACTCTACTGTAAAAGTCCTGCATTCATCATTTTACATAGTAAAAGTGCATAAGTATTGTCAGCAAACATACTAGTACTCTTTGATACCTACGCCCTCAAATTTGATAGCAAGATAGTTAGCTTTTATTTTCTTTAGACATTAATATCTCCACATTGGCTAAATGTATTTTTTACCATTCAACCTGCATTTAAAAATGGCCATCTCCCTTTATTCATTTGCAAAAGATAACCCTTAGCAATCTCTTACAATTGTATATTAAGAACATAGGACCCTGGGAACATGGGGATGACCCCCCATAGGCAACTGGTCATACCAGACCAAGTAAGGCCGTCACAGCAAAACCACTGACTTTATATAACTGAGCAAGGGTGGGTTTTATTTCTCATGAATATTAATTCAACGTTTCATTTATAAGGGAAAGAATGCAGTATTCCACATTTTAAGTTTCAGTCTTACTTTAACATTTAGGCTAACATTTGCCACCTCGAGCTAACGTAGCTGGTCATACCAAGTATGGCATGGCATCATGAACCCCAATGTATAGCTCATGAATTATACGTTTTATTTGTAAGAGAAAGGTGTTGTTTTTTCTTTCAGAAAGCTGTTTGTAGATTATACATCATGTGTGATTAATGAATTAAACTGTGATTGATTTTCTCCCTCCAGCTGAGCGTGAGATCGTGCGTGACATCAAGGAGAAGCTGTGCTATGTTGCTCTGGACTTCGAGAATGAGATGGCCACCGCCGCCTCTTCCTCCTCCCTGGAGAAGAGCTACGAGCTGCCCGACGGTCAGGTCATCACCATCGGCAACGAGCGTTTCCGCTGCCCGGAGACCCTGTTCCAGCCCTCCTTCATCGGTGAGTCATAACAGCTGATCACCAACACTCAGCAGCTGTGAACACCACCTATTCTGCAAGTCACACTATATCTGATCATGTTTCATATGTGCAGTGAATGCAAATGTACTTCACCTTGCGGCCAAAGGGAGATTTTTTCTTTTTCAAATTAATAATAAAAAAATAATCTAGCCTATTGCATTTTTGATATTTCAGTGCCCTCTTTAAAATCTCTTTTTAAAACACATTTTTATGGTAACACTTTCTCCTCTCGCCTGCCCAGGTATGGAGTCTGCTGGTATCCATGAGACTGCATACAACAGCATCATGAAGTGCGACATTGACATCCGTAAAGACCTGTACGCCAACAATGTGCTATCTGGTGGAACCACCATGTACCCTGGTATTGCTGACCGTATGCAGAAGGAGATCACCGCCCTGGCACCAAGCACAATGAAGATCAAGGTGAGCTCTCATCAACGAGCACTGACTGGTTCAATCAGGTTGACAGGAAGTGTCTGAAGCTCAGTATGTTGTTAAATGCTCTCGTACCAACCTGTACCTCTTCTCCTCCCTGTAGATCATCGCTCCCCCTGAGAGGAAATACTCCGTCTGGATCGGCGGCTCCATCCTGGCCTCCCTGTCCACCTTCCAGCAGATGTGGATCAGCAAGCAGGAGTACGATGAGGCTGGCCCCTCCATCGTCCACAGGAAGTGCTTCTAAACTTACAAACCAGCACCAAAAAAAACAACCAACCAGCTACACCAGCTTTCCATCCATATCTGTATTTCTACTGTGTCTTTTGCTGTATATACATGTTCTGTTTTAATAAAAATAGTTGATTTTAACAGTAACAGTCTGGAGTGTTGGAGTCTCAATATACAGGTAGTGAGCATGTCCATGAACATATAAGATGGGAATATGGCCGTTGATTCAGCTCTTAAATGCCTTTAATTAATGTGTGATTTCACTTTTAATAGATGATCTTTCACTTTTCCACTTAAGAAAGAAACTGTTGTAATTTCCCCTTTCCAAAACCTGATTTAGAAAAAAAAAACTATTTTTAATTATTTTCATTATATATCACAAAACATTGTCTTTTCCTCTTTAAGAATATATTTTACCAGGTGCTGGAATTAAAGAATTTAGATCTGTTTGCAGATTATTTTATGCCCAAAGTGCATAGTGGGAAAATACAGTTTTCCCAACATCTGTCCAAACCTGGGGTACATATGTACATATCTACTGTATGCATTTTAGATTAATCCATTCTGGGAATTGTTTTATGAAAGCTAAAATTTGGAAAATGAAAAAAAAACTGTGTGGATGGAAGGCCCCAATGGAAAGAAAATGGTGTGTTTATGGACTTAGGAGGCCTGGTGTGGCTGCTCTTTATGAGTGTTTCACAGCTGAACAACTTACTTTTGCTCTGAGATTTTGATTAGGATTATGATTATCATGACCAATACTTTACTACAAAAGTTAAAGTCAATTTTTGTTTTAAGTTAAAATGTCATATCTCCCACCTTCCCCGTGTGCCATTAACACAACACTTTCCTTTCATTCCTCCTCACCTGTGCCACAGGTGATATGAATGAGCATTATCAAGCCAGCCTCCTTCATTCACCAGTGATTTTACAATTTGAGTAAAGGAGATTGTGGTGTTTCAGTATAAGGTTGCTGAACTGCGTACTTTTTAACGTCTCTCAGTGAAATTGAAATCATGAAGGTTACAGACAGTAATGTGATTCGGTTTCACCTTCAAGTTATTTATGGGATAACTGTGAAGAGCTCTGAGAAGAAAAAGGAGAGACTGTTCATCGGTGGTACAAAGCTCTTCGGTGTTCCTCTGGAGATTTTACCCAGGCAATACATTCCTGTGTTTGGACTGGTACCCTGGTGAGTAGTAGTAGTAGTAGTATTAGTAGTAGTAGTAGTAGTAGTAGTAGGATTAGAAAGCTTCTGATATTGAACTGTAACAAGTCAGAGATGAATCCTTTGTTTGATCATGTTGTGTCTCAGCTTTTTGGTGGATGCGTGTTCATTTCTTCTGGAGCGTGCTGGGACTGTAGGCCTGTTCAGAAAACCAGGCTCTCTTCCTCGCATTAAGACCCTCAGGGTGAGATTGTAACCTATTGACCTTTTTACTAATGGAAGTTCTACTGGAGCAATATCGCCATCTGGTGGTTTGAGCAAACACTGGTTCTGTATCTAATCTGATGTGGCAATATGTCAATAATGTTGCCCTCCTTGTGTCTGTTTCAGGCCAAGTTGAATAGAGGAGAAGGGTGTCTGTCTGCAACCCTCCCTTATGATGTTGCAACGCTCATCAAACAGTTTTGCAGGGAGCTGCCAGAGCCTTTGTTCCCCCCTGAGCTCCACGCAGCATTGCTCAAAGCCCAGTCGCTGTCCAACCTGCAGGACAGAACTTCAGCCCTCCAGCTTCTGTCCTGTTTGCTACCTGCCAGAAACTCCTCCTGTCTGCATTACCTGTTTGACTTCCTCTCTGCAGTCTCCCAGAGGTTTGAGAGGAAAATAATGTGGGGAAAGATTGTCTTTAACAG
Source organism: Zingel zingel (assembly GCA_023566125.1). Lineage (NCBI taxonomy): Eukaryota > Metazoa > Chordata > Actinopteri > Perciformes > Percidae > Zingel > Zingel zingel. Next base: position 24,792,134 of record CM042332.1, on the reverse strand, counting down.
CCTAAAGTATCCTGTTATTTCACAAGAAAAAAAGCAAAGAAAATGGGGAAGAGTCAATTTGGTGTAACAGAAATAGATTTTTGAGTTGTCATCCATGTAATCCTCTTGGTACCCCTTTTTGATTCAACGAGAAACCCCTTGATGGGGTAGTTTTGACCCCAGGTTGGGAAGTTGTCTGTGAAGTGATAGCAAGTATAAATGGCTTAAAATGATGCTATTTCCTTTTTTTTCTTTTTCCCTTTTTTAAAGTGTAAGTTTAATGAGGATGTTGTTTTTTACACAGGATTCCGCACATTTTTAATACCAATTTAATTTCTCTAAATGTAATGCACTGCTGTCAGATGCCCCGAAAACTTGATGACCAGCTCCAACCTCGCTATCGTCTTCGCTCCGTGTCTTTTACCGCCTCCCAACAAGGCAGAGATGTCTGAAGGGCGACTGGAACTCAGAGTTCTCATCCTACACACATTCATTGATAAGCCTCACTTATTCGGTAAGAAACCAAATCATTCTGTCTTGACACTTTCATTTAGTTAAGGATATATGTTTACGGACTGGATGTCTGCAACGTTTATTTGCTTTAGGTGTGATTCCTAAAGCTGTAATGGACAGTATGGAGTTTCTGATGAATTTCCATTTTCTGAAAGATACAAAGAGAGGACACAGAAAAAGACACGGTTTTAAAGGTAAAATGTATAAAGCATTAGAAAAAATGGAATAGTGGCACTACCTTTGTCTCACCTGAAATCCTCCTTTCATTTAATTTGCTCAAACACTTGCAGTGATACGGTCTGTGAAGACGATGCCCAGGGTTCAAGCAAAGTCGAAGGTCAGCCCTCCGGCCTCTGAGCAGAGCCAAGAGTTCACCTCAGGAGACAGACCATCACTCAGGAGAAGCCTTGGCCTTGAGACTTTCCCCAATGTCCTGCTGTTTAGGACCTGTATGCCTCACGCAGGTAAACACAATATGAAGAAAGAAAGGGGCTGTAACGGATATAAAATGTCCTGTTTTTGTACAGAACGTGATGATATTAAAATTGTCCATAGAACACGATTTAAGTCCCGCAACGACTTTGTTGGACAGTGGCAGCCCCGTTGGCAAAGATGCGTGCAAGACCCTGCAGGAGAGACTAAAAAGGTAAATTATAAAAGCATCTAATTGGCAGTGTTGAACCAATTAAGTAATTAGAGAAGGGAAATAGGAGATTTAAGACGGTGTTGAGGATGTGGTTTCTACCGTGTGTGTGTATAAATACTATACAGTTCCTTTATGTGCATTTTTGATAATACAAATGCTGATCTGTTAACAATTACTCACTGTTGCAAAAAAAAAAAATACATAGATTTAACCGTACTTACTAGTTTTAGGGATTCTAAAACTGTTGTTGACCCTTTTTCAGTGTCTTCATGTTAAACTACAACTTCCCCAAATCTAAAACACGATTTGTTTTCAGAGATCTGCGTTTGGTTCATTTCCCGAGGCTCACCAGAGGAGAAGATGCACACAGATCTCCTGTGCTCACTGGTGTCGGGAGACTACAGCTCACACCTAGGAGAAAATGCTTTTCACTGTGAACTTTTAATAAGTCATGGAGGCTATGCCCCAAGTTACTGCAGCATTTAAGGTTATGTCTGATGATGAACTGGTATATATTTATAAGGTGGTTTAGTGTCTTAAATCAGTTCTTAAGTTCAGTTTTAACGTTCTACATTTTAATGAATTTATGTATTTGACTATTTATTTCACACCAAGAATGCGTTCACCATACTTTATATAAAGTGAAATAAATATATTTTTTCAAAATAAATCTCTTTACCTGCACGTGATGGATGGATGCAAACTACAGATTCAAACTCAAAATGCCTGGAATCCTTTTTTTTATTTTTTATAAATGGGCTGTGAAGGTTTAAGAAACCCAAAAAATAAAAATGCATGTGAAAACAGAAATATAAAAAACTATTAAAACAAATTTAGCCTAATATAATCACCATGCATGCTGGTGAATCATTTATCACACTAACTACCTGAACAAATAGTTGCAGATGATAATGATGAAGATGAGCTTGCTTTCTTCTCGGAAATGTATAAAAAAAGACATGTTTTGAGGATATATTATGATCCAAGCAGCAGATACTTTCCTTGTGGCTCCTCTCGGTTCAGCGTTTTAGTGGGCCAATAATTGCCATAATGTAACAGCCAATGAGAAGAGAGGAATTTTGGTATCTTAGCAACTGAATCTGAACCGTGAAGTGAGGCGGATCGCATCATCCTGCAAGGTTGCGTAATGGACACTTCTGCTGACAGTGGAAATGGACCTAGTTTTTTTTCTTCAACATAAAGTGGGAGAAAATGAACCGGGGAAAGGAAAACGTTTATAGGCCCATTATTTTAGAACAAACAAGCATTTAAATCCAAACGTATGCTAAATAAACTTAATAGAAATTAATGTCGGCGAAAATTGTCGAGAAACATTTTGAAATCACTTTTTTCATCGTGTTTGTGAAGCAAGCTTTTGTTCTGGAGACCGGAAAACACGATTTTCTTCTGGCCAGCTTGATAGAGGTCTCGCGCAGTACGCAGGTCCAACCATCAGCAGTACGGTAAGGTAAGAACAGACACAAAAAATCCTGTTTGGGTCAGTGATGTTATCTCGCAATAAAAGTATACAGGTCTTATACAGGTCTAAATACAGTTTTTATTAGAATTGATGGTGTTTTATCCGTTTAATAGACATATAGGCTATTTATAGACCATTTCATCGGCCTTGGCTCTGTTTTCAGAGTGAGTGGCGCACCTTCCATTTAGTAAATGGAACCGTACAACGCTATACATTGTCTGTAAATGATTTACAGACAATGTATAGCGTTGTACGGTTTCTACACAACAGATAACATGAAAGCATCACACTTTCCCTATTATGGCAACTAGCTAATTAACCTGTCATGTCACGTGTCTAACAGAAACTGCAGCTGTGTTTGCACATGATTACTGTCATCTTTTGTACGGAAGGCTAATGTTTTTCTTCGGCAGATGACAGAAATGGGCCCGGCGGTTCGGTTATCGTTGCTCGGCTTCCTCCTGTGCCTGCATGTCGGCAGAGCTCCAGCCCGCAGCCCCCGCACGGCGGACCAGGTGTCCGAGGCCGACATCCAGCGGCTCCTGCACGGCGTCATGGAGCAGCTGGGCATCGCTCGGCCCAGGGTGGAGTATCCCGCGCATCAGGCCACAAACATTGTCGGGCCTCAGAGCATACAGGGTATGTTGGGTACTTTTAGAGTGCTTTTTGTTGTTGGTGAAACCAAGAAAAATAGCCTATTCTATATCAGAAATGATAAGGGAGACGTGTAGATGGGGGTGCAAGTTGCACCCCCATCTACTGTCCACGTCTCCCTTATGCAAGTGCTTGTCAAACACATGAGGCTGTAGCTTATATATTTATTTTAAAATAACGTTTGGCTACTTTACAGTGTTTGTCCTATATCATCTGTCTTAATTCCCTATTATTTTAGTTTTATCCATTTTTTTCCTCTTTTCCCTCATTCTGATAAAACAACCCAAACAGTTGCCTAATATAAAAATAACACTAACACTGGATACAAACAACCCATTGCTTTGGGTTTGATTGTTGAGCCATGATTGATTTTTCTAACATAAAATGGACACAAAATTAGGCCAGACTGTGATATATTATCTCTATTTGTCCCACTGTATCATCTGCCTTAATTCTTTTACTTTTTCACTTATTTTTTTATTTTGAAACAAGGAGTGTCAGGAGAGCAATGTACACACATAATCATAATATATTTTATATTGTCTTATCCGACTAACACTCCAAAAGTCAAAGATATTCAATTCACTACCACACACGACAACGAAAAACATCTAATCCTCAGGTTTGACAAGGTGAACCAGAGAAATGTTTTTTGCATTTCTGCTTTAAAAATGACCAAACAATGAATCGATTATCAAAATAGTTGCAGATTAATTTATCATTTATTGAGACCCGTTCAAATGCGTAATGCAAGTAATCTCATTGATAATTTCTCAGGGGTTATATGCAGCCAAAGATGCTATAGAGACATTGGTGTCTATACTTGTATTCTGAAGCTTTGGTAGTGCTGCTGTTTTTGTAGTGGTTGTAATGCTTGTTGATCTCCACAAGGTGGTGCTCACGAGGGGCTGCAGCACCTCGGCCCCTTTGGCAACATCCCCAACATTGTGGCCGAGCTGACCGGCGACAACGTTCCCAAAGACTTCAGTGAAGATCATGGGTACCCAGACCCTCCGAACCCCTGTCCCCTGGGAAAGACCGGTAGACAATCTTGTTCATTATTGATTCTCATACTAATGTCTCAGGATAAACTTTAGGGCAAATGTTGCTGTTAACACTACAGTACTGATTCTTTCTGTTCTTTATTGAATTCATTTGCTGTTTTTGGACATTAATTTCTGTGCCTCATCACATTCACAGCAGCAGACGGCTGTTTGGAAAACGCTCCGGACACAGCCGAGTTCAGCAGAGAGTTTCAAAAACACCAGCACCTATTTGACCCAGAGCACGACTACCCGGCCCTGGCGAAGTGGGTGAGTACAGAGTAGGACGGTAACAATTTTTTTTCTTTTTTTTTAATCGTAGATCAGTCAAATGGTGGAATGTGCTCCTTAGTTCCCAGAGTTTCAGATTGCTCATTTAGTCCAAACAACAGTCCAAATTAACAGAAAAAACAGCAAATATTGATGAAACGAGTGATTAATTATCAGAAAAATAATACCATGCACAAAAACCTCATAACCGCTGAGTTCTCCAGTTTTTCACATCAAATCAAGTATGCCTGCTTTTCCATTAACTTTAAACACAATATCAGGTGCACATGTGAACCAGGTGAAACATACTCAGAGGTTGGGTCCACATTAATATTCCTTTTACATTCATTTGGGACATGCTTTTGTTCAAAGCAACTTGGCATACATTTCTTAGAAATAAGAGCTACATGTCACCAAAGAATGGAAGTGCAACCCTGTCAGGAAAACTAAGAGGGTGTTCTGACTTTTGCCATTTACAAGATCAAACAAAACTTGTTTGTAATTTGCATGGATTCATTCCTGTATCTTGGTCTGGTCTGAAGAAAATACCTCTTTAAGTGTCTGTATTCCTTGAGTAGGGATTCGGGCAATTTGTTGACTGTAAGTTAAGAACAAAGGGACTGGCTGTAAAACAATGGCTACATGATTGAGTGTCTGTTTCCTTTCAGAACAAGGAGCTTTTGTACCAAAAACTGAAGGGAGGACCGAAAAGAAGAAAAAGGGTATCGTGTTTGTTGTCTTCTCTCTTTTGTATTATTGTCTGAGAAACCACATCACCAGCACTGAACTCTGTCCCTGAAGGGAGCGATGTACTCTTAAACTCACTGCTTTAGATGTCAAGTGATATTTTCTGCTACAAGCTAAGCATCTCACTCTGAAGTTTTTATGTTTACAGTGTGTACAGTAATACATTTCACTGCCTCTCTGCAGAGTGTCAACCCATATCTAATGGGCCAGCGGCTGGACAATGTGGTCGCCAAAAAATCTGTTCCTCACTTCTCTGAGGAAGAGGAGGAAGAGGCACCGATCGTCTCTGCTGCCAGCAAATCCACCACCTAAACTCCTGCGCCTGCAGCACTCTCAGATACGAGTTTGTAACGCTACATATTTAAGCATTTTGGTTAATAAGCTTTGGATTTGTGACTTCAGTGCAAGTACTGTGAAATAAGGAATAGTAGGCAGATATAAGTAAGCATCTTGAAAGTAGTTCATGTTTTTTATTGTATTGTAATCATATTAATTAGCCCAGCTCTTGTTACTAATTAGGCACAACATACTGTATATATGTCTTACAACTGGTGCTCTTATTTTAAACATACACCTGCCTTTATTAAAGCATTAGGATCCGAGCGCTTGGTCCACAGAAACAACATTTTAGGGCTTTTTCTGACTCATGACAGAGAAAATGCAAAAACTCATCAGACAACCGAAGCTCAGAGTAGATTGGACTTTGTATTAAGATTTCTTTTGACAGCTGCTGATTTCAAAAGGTCAAGAACGAACCATAATGCTCAAAAAGCCAACTGTTATTACTCTGCAATTTGATTGTAAGCCAAACATTAGTTATAGTGTTAAGTATCTGATTAGAATTTTCAAGATCTTGGCTATTTATAGGGAGAGATGTGATTCAACTATTACCCAAAATGCTAAAATACAATGTGTTAAAATCTTGAGCGGCAGTGTACAGTATATCTACAACTGTATTATAAGAAGTTGTATAAAGATTTGATGATTTGGAGAAATGTTGATTGAGAGTTATTATTCATGACTGTACAGAAATCCATTTCCACACACTGAAGTTTCTGAAGTTTAAGTTTTCTGTCTTGATATAACCAGTTAATCACTTCTGTGTCTTCAGAAACAAAGATTCAATACAGATCACATTCTTGGAAGTTAATTGTAAACTGTAGCAGCTTTGCTTTGTCATTTAAGGGATGATTGTGAACTATGTCACTGTAGCATGGCAAAAAATGGTAGCTCTTATTTAGATCCGTATCTATTGTCTTCTCCATACTGCAGTAATGAGTCTCTACAGGCAGCACTGAATCTTTTGTGTCACTTCATTTTTGTTCTGTAAAGTAATAAATGATGTAACTGCATTGACACATTTGGAGTTGGATTTTTTTCTTTCTTCCTTTCAGACATAGTGAGGATCAGGGTTTGGGGGCGTGTTCTGCTGAAGCTCAAAACTGTTTAGAAAACTCCTCAGTGTGCCATTCATAAAGCCTCTACAGAGGAGGAAAGACTTGAAGAAGAAACGCATGCTGTAAACTGTCTGACTGGATAACGTTTTCTCGTGAGGAGCCTAAATAAACAACAGGTAAGTCAATTTAGTAACTGCTGATTTTGTTTATGTGCACTCCTCAATTATCATATTGTTTATTTGGTGCGTAATGCGCGCGTAAAAGCAGTGCTTAAAACCCTCAAATAAATGCGTAAAATTCTCTCTACCAATGACTGACTTTTGTGTTTTTCTCCTTCAGCTTCAATGATGAAGACACAATCAGTGCTGATCTCTGCAGCAGTTTTGGCACTGCTGCTCTGCCCGCTTAGGAGCACAGATGCTGCCACCTTTCAAGGCGCGTTCCCACACCCAAACAAATACAACCCAAACGAATCGGATAGATGTCAACAACCCGCCCTCAGTGGACTAATTTCCCGCGGGATGGGGTCTGTAACCCCAACCGAAGAAGTGCTAGAGTCCAGTCAGGAGGCGCTGCACGTCACGGAGCGTCGCTACCTGCGGCTGGACTGGTGCAAGACGCAGCCGCTCAAGCAGACCATCCAAGAGGAGGGCTGCCTGAGCCGCACCATCCTCAACCGGTTTTGCTACGGACAATGCAACTCCTTTTACATCCCGAGGCACAATTACCAGGACGGAGACGCCTTTCAGTCCTGCTCTGCCTGCAAACCCAAAACCTTCAGCACCATCACTTACACCCTCTTCTGCCCGGGTCAGATACCCAGCACCAGGAAGAAACGGATCCAGCGCGTAAAGCAGTGCCGCTGCACAACAATAGATAAGGATTAGACGCAAACTGACACATCCAGGTTGATAATAGCCTATCCGCTTCCACTGGAGGAAAAGTGCTGCTTTGCAAAAAAAAACAAAACGGAAAGCGTATTTTGTTTAAAGGACACATGAGAATAAAGTGGGAATAGGAAGGTGAGGAACTTACCTGAGCTCTTTTTAATCATTTAATGGAGAGAAGGATGACACTTTGAGCTGCAATTATTAATCCATCACGCTGTCCGAATATCTTGTCAATTATCAGTCATTGCTTCCACAAAGTCAATTTTTTTGTGTGTTAACAGATGTGGAGGATTTTAGATACAGGGACTTTTCCAGCGTTCAGGGTTTAGTTAAGTGAACTGATGATCTAAAAAATAAGTGTTTAAGCTTAAGGTAGGTTGGTTTGTTGCAGACATGCAGGCTAATGGATCACCAGAATACAAATGTAAGGACATTCTTCTAATGACTGGGATGGTTGTATTTTTTTCCACTGTGTGGGATGTTAAAACTGATCCGGATGTAGATTTTTTTTTTTATTACAACCTGCACTGCTAAAGGCCACTTCATTTTATGACTGTATAATATGTGCATCATGTATTGTAAATTTGCTTGTGAATAAAACAAGCTATAAAATCACATATTTTCTGATCAATGATTTTATTTGTAGAAAACAATGTTCTAGGAGGATTAAAGAAGTAGAAATCAATACAAATAATTTGCCTAGGAAGTTCAATAAAATAACATAATTACAGAGCTTAAGTTTATAATATGAAATTCTAAATATTGCACATATATTACATTTTTAGATAGCAAATTATATAAAAAGTCAGTGAATAATGACTGCGAGTTCTACATTGTCAAGTAAAAGTAAGTTTTTTTTTTTTAATCTGTAGAGTTAATCTTGTGTTAACTAATAAACTGTTTGGTATCGTTGTCCACATCTAGTGGGATGAACACGATGTATCAGTCTTGTATACCTCCTTTCGTAAGTCTCTATGTTGAAGACATGTTGGCTTCTTTCTGACGCAGTCTCTCTTTCTGTTGGGAGTAAATCATGATCAGTGTTATCGATCACTGCACGTTCAGGGGACACAATTCAGTCAAAGCAGAACGACAACAGTGCCTTTTATAATATAAAGTGTTTTGTAATAAGTGCTGTCTGTTTTGGGTAATACTTTCTATGTAGACATAGAAAAAGAGCAGAGTATATGTGTGTGAATGTGCATGTATTTATCTGCATTACATGTTCAAGACATGGTTTAGAAAATGTGTGTTTTTGGAGGAAAATCTCTTTGCCCCTTCAGTATATGGACTCTACTGTACTGAATCCTGTCTTACCAGGCTGTTGGGGTTGATCTTTCTGGTCTCTACCTTCTTCTCCGCTGTGATTCTCTTCACTGACAGCTGAGCCTCTTTTAATCTGCAAAAACAACGTGTCAAGTTCTTTGGCATGTGTATGAAAAGTTAAGTTCTTTACAGTATCAATTCAATGTATGAGCCAGAAAATTGGTCCAAGTGCAGGTATACTGAAACCATTTAGTGGCAGACATTTTTTAAGACAAATAAATAAATGCTACATAAAATAAGGCCAGTGTCAATACAAGTTCAGTCAAATCAAAAAAGAAACAAGACACATTCAATACAAATCCAGCTTTTTACAAAGAGTGGTGGTTCTAGAGATGCACAGGGTTATCTGATACCTCTCGTTAGAGATGGTCTTGTTCTCCCTCTTCCACCTGGCCTTGAAGTCAGCACAAAACTCAAACCAGAGCATCAAGAGATGCCCGGGGGTCACCTCCTTCTCTCCCGATTTGGGCTTCAGTCCAAAGTACAGAACCAAGTCCTGAAAACTGAACAGCAAGTTTAAAAAAAGAGAGAGAAAGCAGATTAAAAACACAATAAACCAAGATGTAGGTGTACTTTGCTTCTCATCTTGAATCAGATGGTTTCAGTTGAACATTATGTTGCTATAGCAATCACTACTGGCAGAGTTCCACAGCAGGTTAACAGTAGATGTTAGATCATACCCGATACAGGTATACGGTTATTTGAACCCTGCTACAACGCGAATGGTACCATCTGTCATTTCAGCACCTTCTACCATGAAAAAAAACAGAGAAGACTTCTAAACCAAAAAATACACAACTGGATATCCAGCAGGAATGTATTCGGAAATTGAGGAGAAATTAATAACATCAACCACCAAAATTACAGGTTTCCCTGGTGTTCCAAGAGGAATGTGATCCAAAATTGGCGAATTGGAATTAACAACATTGGAAGCAAAGATTACAGGTTTTGACGCCTGCAGTTTGCCTGTGTTGACATCCTATTTATAGATGGTACCTGCTTTGGTTCGTCAAATCTGGACAAATTTTTTTCTTCTGAGCATAGAAACATTTTTGTAGCTGCTTGATATTTGTGACACGAAATTGAACCACCAAATTCAGATAAAGGCCAGTTTGATGCACACAAAGTGAAAACAATTTAATTCTCCAACCTTTTTTGTACAGTCATCAACTGATAGGAAGCTTGTGCGTGTTCTTTTCTTGCTGCAAAGAAACAGACAAGAAAACGGTTTAGTTATAGATTCCCCTCCAAAAAACAGTTAATACCATTTGGTCTCTATGAAAGCAAAATAGATCATTTGGCGATGTTTCACTGTTATTTTAGACCAATTTATAAAATATTTTGTGAATAAAGACACATTAAAACTTAGTTTCTTTGTTTGCTACAATTGTGATGCTCGTCTTAAACATCTTATAACATATTTTATTTTACACCTACTGCATTTTAGAGGAAAAATATGTTCTTCACATGTTCCGGATGACAAGTAAAGGCTTGAAAAAATAATTGAAAAAAAATCCTGTCAGAAAGATGCATACAGTCCAGTTGGTCTATAATGGTTTTACAGTGATTTCAAAAAGTATTCAGATCCCTCCACTTTTTCACATTTTGTCATGTTGCAGCCTTATGCTAAAATCCTTTAAATAAAATTGCCCTCTCATTAATCTACACTCAACATAAGAAAATGAAGAAACTGAAGGTCTGACTACGTTCTGAATGGACACATGATACAAGGGACAAAAGATCTGACATAAGTCCAGCGTTTGCTGGTTGGAGCCCACTCTCTTTAGTCACTTTACTTTTAAGCTTTGATGTGTCACTTTTCATCACGGGCAGAAAATGTGGTGATATTTGAAACAAACATTTAAAATATAATGCATCTGTGCCATTTCATATACTGGGACCGGGAAGCTTTGTTACGCAGGACCTCTAGTGATTCATCTTGAGATGTGTCAAAAATAAATATCTTACAACATTGGTTAGTTGGATGAATATTTCCCAGTTGCCAGTGTGTCTCTCAGGCAGGAGTCTCTCAGTCATTGCCAAATCTGTTTGATCCCTATCTGAGTGTCTAGCCTTTACTCTGAATCCATTCTATCTGCTTTAAGAACACACACAGATACCAAAGACACTCTTTAGGACGAAGGGCAAAGAGATTTAGGTCAGTGACTGACTGTTAGAGACAATGGAATAGTTTAAATGGGGCATACGGGGGAAATACATGGGGGGTGATTTGACAGGTTCCTAAACTAGACTATTAGACTATTTGCATTATATATTTAAATATAAAATGAATGTAGCTTCAGTATCTTTGAGCATTAAAATGGTATCAGATGTTCAGAATCAGAATCAGAAAAGGGTTTATTGCCAAAGTAAGTTAAACTTATGAGGACTTTGCCTTGGTGGTTTGTGCATACACAAACAAACAAACATATTGAACATTAATATGAAACAAACAATAACTACGGAAACAAATATATAGAAAATAGCTGTTTAACACAAGAAAAAAGAGGTTGAAGAAGAACTACGTCTCCGGAACGTAATCGACTTCTTTGATTGTAAAATAATGCTGGTCCTAAATCCAACCATAGTCATGTGTCGGTATAGACACATTTGTTTTATTTTTAAAAGTGACACTCTGGTTTGCAGCTGCACAATATACGACCACAACTACTCACCGCTGAGAACAAAAGCCTCCATCTTGTCCTTAAACGGCTGCAGGTTTTTTCCAGGAGAATCAGAGCAAACCTTCTGTACATCTTTTTCGCATCCTGATAATGAAAAAGCAACAAGAGAACAGTTCAGGAAAAGGGGGGAAATACACTTAACCTTTCTTTTTATGTTTCCTAAATTTGGTTTCAGAAAAGGCAAAGCGTAGCTGTGGAGGAAAGAAAAAACATTGTATGCGTTACTGTTGTTGAGTTTAGCTTTCTTTGGGCATAATGCTTTTTCCCTTTTGCAGTTCTAAGTTCTGATTTGTTTGCTTCAACATCCCCACCAGTGACCACAACAGTGCGGTTTATTTGGGAAATGGAACTCTCTTATGCTAATATTTAAATGTTTTATTTCATAAATCACTTGCTTTTTTGTTGCAGCTTTAATCCATAACTACAGTGTGATGGCTGGACAGAGAGAGGAGAGATAGTTCTGGGTTGCAGCGCTGTGGATAGGTCTGGCAATGTGAGACTAGTTTTCAGTTAAACTAGCCCCACCTGTGCCCCAGCAGTAGGTTATCTGCACAGCTTCCTCTTTAGATATGTCTTGTTCAGATGTACCCAGAGATGGCGACTGCAAACTCTCTCTCTCTCTCTCTCTCTCTCTCTATCTCTCTCTCTCTCTCTCTCTCTCTATCTCTCTCTCTCTCTCTCTCTCTCTCTCTCTCTCTCTCTCTCTCTCTCTCTCTCTTCCTCTGCCAGTCTGTGGCTCCATGTTGCTCTGCGTCCAATCAGTGGATCAGAGGAGCCAGTCTGCAGAGCCAGTCATAATAGAGGCTGCAGAGGGAGCTGAGCCCCTGCACCCCCCCACCACCACCGTCCCCCTGACGCTCGATCAACATCTCCCAGATAAGATTACAAAAGAATACTGTTTTCATTCGGGATTTGTGTAAACTTTGGAGGCGGGTATCTCCCTCTCCTTTCTTTCTTTCTTTTGTCTGCCTTTTGTGTTTGACAGAAGTTTGCTTATTCCAGACCGAAGAGGGTTATAGACCCTCACATAAACAGAGCCGGCTGATGAGGAGTGTGGTGCTTTCAGATGTGAGACTGAAGCAGTGATTTGGTTTCATAGTGAGAAGATTTTACGGTTTTGATGATTATATGTTTACTTCAGTCACCTCCTAAATCACAGCAATGTCATAGAAAAGAAACCAAACAGGCTACAGTACGTTAGAGTAAGCAGAAAGTCTCCAAAAAGGAAACATTCAAATAGCATAAATGTGGCCAGACACTTGCTTCACAAGTGTAAAAATAAAGAAAGCTATTTCCATAGTTGGTCACAATATGGACACAATAGGAAAAGTAGGTGCATCACCAAAGTTAATAGGATTCATCCTCTGGGGATCGTGAATGTCTGCATAATATTTCTGATAGTTGTTGAGATATTTAGATCTGGACCAATCAACTGACAGACCTTATCTTAACGTTTGTGTGTGCCAATAACTATTGACAGCAAGGGATTATTGACTAGCCTAGAAATCTAGACGCATCCTAGCGGCAGCAAATGTAATGTGGGTCTGGCTTGTCAGGCTAATTATTGACAGTAAACAGGGAAGTTTCTGAAAAAATGTATTGCTGGTCAAATTTTGAATGTTTTTTTTTCTAATGCTGTGTGAGCAGCATGACAAAATTCTACTGACCTCTATTGTATTTGGGCTGGAGGACGAAATCTCAAAACCTGGACATATAAAGCTAAATCTGCATGTCTAGATACATGTAAGTGAGTAAACATGTTTTCTCTAGTAATTTGGATTAACCTTTACAGTGAATTAGCTCTTTTTAACGCAATATAGTCTTTGGATCATTTCCTTAAACAGTCAACATGGATGACTGAAGAGAAACTAATCTCCCTGTAGCTTTGTTGGGAAACATTTCATACCAACCAAACAGAAAACACAGGGAGAGTGAAAAACGACAGAAACCAGGCATGAGGGCGGTTCAAACAGGCAGAACAAAAGGAAACCTGCGGCGGGCGATCCAGATCGCACGGCGATTTGGGTAAACAGGCCAATAAGACAAAGTTGTGTTGAAAGGTAAAGAAAGCTATCTTCGGCACACATCTGGGGGCCACAATGGAGCCCAGGTGATACAGCCGAGCAGGTTAAGGATCTGTGCATCTCTGCAGAGGCCCGTGCAAAGATTCTCTAGATACTGAAGGTCTGGAGATTACATAAGTGGAAAGCTATGGTCTCCCTGCGCCGGCGACAGGGGCACAAAGGCACAACGATGGGAGATCTGATGGGCAGGAGGATTAGAAGCTGGATCTGAAAGGCGCCAGGCCTGTATCAGCAGACTCCTGCTAGTCTCTGAATACACGCACAGTGAAATGCAAAAAAAACAACACATGCTATTGTATACATAGGTATACAACAATGCACTCACTCACAATCGTACACATGTAAGAGTAAGCATTGTCCTCAACATGACTTTAACTGCCTGGCATGCTGAATGGCGTCATAAGGGCACACTTAGAGATAGAAGAGAACAGGCTAGAAGGATAAGAAAGACGAGAGGAAATCTTTTGTTCTGGGGCTTTAGCGAACTCAAGTTTGGTAAAAGAAGCAGGCCTTTAGCCCTAAGTATAAACAGTTACTCAATAGCTGGGGCTGGTGATGGGAAACCAGGGTGGTGAGTTGTGGGGGGGCATGTCTGAGGAAAAATGATGCCAGACTGGGCCGAGGTTTGGTCTGTGGGAACCTCTCGAAATCAGAGCGATAGAGTTACACAGCATGGCTGAGGTTTTCAAACAAAAACACACAACAAAATGACCACAAGGCGAGACTATTCCGGTCACCCTGTCACATGGACTCTGAAGCTCAAAGTAAAGCTTATGTTTTGTGGATTACCATCTTATATTATGAACCGAGAGGAGGAGGAGGAGGAGGAGGAGGAGGAGAAGAAGAAGAGTATTGGCATTCATTACTCCAGAGTTATTTTTGCAAGAAAGGGAGCTGGAATAGATAAAGGTTGCACTGGTGACGTTGCATACTTGTCAGATCTCGTCCGAGCTGTCTCAGGTCTCTGTTGAGGTCATCAAACTTGACCTGTGCAGCCAGGAAGACGTCCTGAGGTTCAGGAAGTGGGAAGATACTCTTGTCTGTGCCGGCGTGCTGGTGGAATACAATTAAAACACAGCAATAAAATCAGGAACTGGAAAGAAATGATGTCTCTTTGGATGCAGGAAACACTAGAAATTTTAGTTTTGACACTACTGTGTCTTCATCAGAGTAAAAATGGGAAAATATATATGTATGTATATATATATATATATATATATATATATATATATATATATATATATATATATATACAGGGTGCGGGGGGATGCGTGGGATTTCCCCCTTTTTGGTCTACATATCCCTGCCTTTGCTGAATTATTTTTATCCCCGGTGGGGACAAAATGTATCACCCCCTTAAAAAGTTATTAATGATAGTTCACCAATAAACCATATATTATTTACCTAAAATAGTAAGTATTTTAAACTAAGTAAAGCGCTGTAATGTGAACAGTCTATAGTGAGATAGAAAGATAAAATCCAAACAGCAGTTGCTGGTTGGATTTAGCCGCTACAGAGCTCTGGGACGCCAGCTACCAGCGGCAGTTGTTTAGCCGACAATAAGTGACTGCAAGCCGGCTACAGGCACCGCCAACTGACGGCCCTTTCAGGGGCCATGGTGCTGCAGTTTAGCCAGAAAAAGAAAGCGTCATGCGGCGATGACCATTAAGTTAAGGCACCAAAACTACTGGTTAAATTTATTAAAAAAGATTGCGGTTCCCGAGGAACGAACAAGCGTTTCCTGGGTGAAAGTAGGCTATTCTGTTTGAGGCACAAAGTGAACTCCGCTCTCCGGCTTGAAAGCGCTGTATTTTATGTTGACAGCACGTTGTGCTATTTCATTTTGAGATTATTTTCCATTGAATATTGAAGTGCATAAATAAGTGTTTTGGCATGGCTAGCCAAGTGGCATTATCCATGATATTGGAAGGGGGATTTAATTCTTGCATGTTTTGTTTTATTGTGCATGATCAAAAAACATCCCCCCCTCTGCTTTATTCACAAATCGCACGTCAACCTAGAATAGGTGTGGATAATTGTTTTAACTAATACCTTATCCACATTGTGCAGGTAGTATGACACCACGTAGTCCACCAGGCTGATACGATTGTCCTGAGAAGAAAAGCATCGAAACTGCATCAGTAAAAAGTAGGACCTTAGTGTGCAGGTTGGTAGATCACAAAGCCTTCATTAAAACCATTTCATAAAAGTATTATCTCTTCAAAGATAATTCAATGCATGATATTTCAGACTGCATGAATGGTGTAAATTGGATCAGTCAGACAGATTTGATATGTTTTTAAGTGAGAAAACAAAACAAGTTTCTCTGAGTTGATAAAAAAAATATTAATGAATTTTCTGTTCTTATCATGGAGTTTGTTGGATTGCCCCTTGCATGATAAAGATAGGATGTGTTATTTGTTCAATTAATATACATATTTCAATACAAAGTTCTTTTAACAACGGCCAAATCCCTGTCTTCATTGAGTTCTGAAACCAAACTTAGCTCCATACAGCGCAAGACTTTTGCTTGCTCAAGGGATATATAGGTGGAGATAAAGTGGCCTCTAATGGAGCCACTACAGTTATGCAGGTCTTACCTTGCTCTTGACATCCTTCAGTTTGGGTAGAATCTCCAGGCCAAAGCCATCAGCCTGACCTCTGGTCCTGTTGCCTCCGTTCATGTAGTTCCCCAGAGCCAACACCAGTCCCATCACCTCTGTCACACCGTCGCTCTCCAGCAGAGCCTCAAAACAGGAAACACACACGGGATCAACTACAGACAGCTGGCACCATGCTCAGGATGATCCAATTGTGATCAGACAGAGCAAGAAAACACAAAAAAAATTCTGTTATATTTGTACCTAAAATACACTGAACATCTTATCATTGAACTAAAGGGAGACATGTAGGTGCTACTTGATGAAATGATCAGTGAAATGCATGTAAACAGCAGACATCTTGAACATTTGTTAGGATATTTTGTATATTGGGTGGGAAATGGAGATAATTGTAAAAGGTATATATGTCAGTGAATTGATATATAATGAGAAGAAAGGTCACACGTAGCAGGTGCTTTTGTTGCTACCTTACAGACAGATGAAATTGTGTTGAGCTTGTGTTGGATGGACGCGATCCCATCGATAAAGGCCGACTGGAAGATGATGCAGTGAGCTCTGTCTGCAAAGTCTGGGATCTGAGACAGCTCATACAGGAACCTGCACAACCACATCAACAGTAAGAGGACACACACACACACACACACACACACACACACACACACACACACACACACACACACTCTGAACATTTGTTTGCAGGTGAAATACTGACTGTTCAGGTTTGTCCAGCAGTTTAATTTCCTCTTCCTCTGACGTCTCGTAGTGTTTCTTGATTCTCTCCAGTTCCTCTGGCTGCGCTCTCTGACACATTGACAATTAAATATAAATTAAGGGGTTCATAATCGTACACTTGCACTCGCCGTAAAGTGTGCTGTAATACCTACATTTTCATACAGTGCTTCAATTGTCTCCACGTCCACCACAGAGTGATCCACTGCCAGGACAGCTAGAAGAGAGAATGTAAAAACAAAAGCACAGATTTCAATGTAATTGAAGATACAACAGTTAATAGGACACTATGAAAATATACAGAAAAGAACAAAAAATAAGGAAAATTAAAGAGGCCAAACGGAGACCCGCAGTTCTCCAGAGGAACATGAACACATCCCTCTCAGTCTGCAGCGATGCAGATTGCCTCACTGTAACTGTCTTGCTGACATTGTGGTGATGGTTTCAGCCTTTAATCCTACTTTAAATTCACCAACAGCTCATATTCAAAATGAAATACAGGGTAACTTCAGTGTGATGCCAGGGTTAAAGTTAAACAAGTGTGATGTTCAGGGAGCTGCGGCTAACTGAATGTTCACAGATGAAGGCTGCAGGTTCAAGTTCCCAAGACTGGCTGGGAAATACCGCTAGTTTAATGATTTAATGTAATCCTCTAGTCTAATGTGTTCGAAATGACGGTTTGTTTGATTTCACACACTCGATGTTGATGTGATTCTTATGATAGTCTTCCATGTTTTTATTTTTATTTTTTATCATTGGGGAAACACTGAATATGTATAAATATGGAAATATAGCTTCTAAGCTAGCTAAAATAATGGCAATGCTGGCCAGTGGTGGATGAAGTTGTCAGATCCTTTACTTTAGCAAAAGTAACAATACTACAATTAAAAAAAATACTATAAAACATGTAACAGTAAAAGTACAGTACAAATGGAGTAACTTCAGTAAAAGTATTATAAAATGTACTTTGGGGCTGAGGAAAACATACTTTATTCAGCTGTATTTTTTTCTAATAATCAAAACGACAATCAAAATTGTATTTGAGCTGCTCAAGGACACAATGAGCCTGTATATGAAATCTGAGGTTCGGCATTATATTACCACATTGTACATGAAGTGTATTTCCTGTTGCAGTCATTCCTAATATCAGCACCTGACAGGTAATAAACTCTGACCCAAGCTGTTTCCTAGCAACACAACTAAATGAAGTGCTCAATAACTCACCTTGTTGTATGTCTTTCATTTCCAGGTGGAGGCTAGATATAAGGATGCCCACGGCCTGAGAGCGCTTCCCGTCCAACAGCTTAATGATCTGACACACACACACACACACACACACACAAAGTTACCATGACCACCTTTACCACTAGAAACCATTAGTGAGTCATTAGTACGGTGGCCATGAAGTCCAAATCACAACAGCAAATAGAAAATAGGAAAACACGACAGCAAATATGAAAACACTTCCACAAATCATAAAACACAACGGCAAATAGGAAAACACAACAGCAAATCATAAAACACAACGGCAAATAGGAAAACACAACAGCAAATCATAAAACACAACAGCAAATAGGAAAACACAACAGCAAATCATAAAACACAACGGCAAATAGGAAAACACAACAGCAAATCATAAAACACAACAGCAAATAGGAAAACACGACAGCAAATAGGAAAACACTTCAACAAATCATAAAGCACAACGGCAAATAGGACTGTCTGTCTGTTAAAAGTAGGCACTTTTCTGTGTTTTTCACCTCTCCTTCCTGTTAAAAGACAGGCAGTCCGTCTGTCCAATCAGGAGGGTCCGTCCTCTGCTAGATAGGCCCTACCTTTTCCGGTAGAAGTTAATGCTGTTGTGTTGTGTTTTCCTATTTGCTTTCGTGTTTTAATATTTGCTGTTGTGTTTTCCTATTTGCCATTGTGTTTTATGATTTGTTGAAATGTTTTCATATTTTCTGTTGTGTTTTATGATTTGCTGTTGCGGTTTCCTATTTGCTGTTGTGATTTGCACTTCAGGGCCACCGAACATTAGTGTAAAGTCTACTGTTAAAAGATAAAGCAAAACAAACAAAGGTCATAATATGCGTCACTCTAATTTGTAACCTCAGGTTTGAACAAATAAGATCTTCTTTTGCCTCTTTTATTTAATTGTGTTCTATTTTTCATTTTCTCTTAAATGTTTAACACATTCTTATCTCTTATGTTTTGTACTCTATACAAATAAAACTGTAGCAATAGTGTCCTAAGGCTTGCAAATGCAGCAAACACAAACGTAATCCAGGTGAGGAATTTCAGCCAATCATAAATTCAGGATTTGGGTGGAAACGATTGCACAGACATTAACAGTGGAACATGATTAATATAAAGAGAGTAAATAAATCACAACTGTGTGTTGAATATAACATGCTTTATTTGACAGATAAAGATAAAAAAACTACCTTTAAGCTATGACATAAAAGCTTTTTCATAATTGTGTCTCAATCTAGATTTACTATAATGCTCTTTATTGAATGATCTGCCATCTGTAGACTTGATAGCATCAACTCCCTCTAGTGGACAAGCGACATAAAGCAAATAATCCCAGAAATTAAAGTGTGCATGATTCATTTTGCATGTTACCTTCCTGGTTTTGGCTTTCTTCTGGTAAGTCTCTGCCAGCGGCTTCCTCTTGATCTGTGTGGTGGTTTTGGCGAAGAGATCCTCAAACTCGCTGGCGTTTATTATATTTGGTTCCTTTAAAATGTTCCACAGTGTCTTGTTCCTATGGGAGAGAGGACATCATGTTTAATCAGCATATGTGTTAATCTATTAGACTTTTGTCAGAGCGTTGGGCTGCAGCAAACAATTATTTTCATTATATTGTCGATTACTTGATAATGGTTGAATGTGAATGTGAAAAAATGGACATCACTATTGCTTAGAGCCCAAGATGTTTTCTTTTTACATCAACATCTCAGATTCAATTTACATTTTAAGACATTCATTTTATACGTCTTATTTATTTATCCAATAGCCAGTTTGTGCTATAGGGCTTATTAGGCCCTTTTACAGCTGCAGACATCTTTTAATTAAACTTCAAATGAAATGACATGACAGTGCATTAACACAGTGTTTGTTGATTTTGGTTGAAACTATAGTGCGTAGTTTCTGCCGCCCACATGAGGAATTCTAAGTAATGACAACAAAACTGTTGGCGTGTCCACATGATACAAGCCTTCCGTGACCGTTGTAGCAACTCATTTGGCAATGGCTTGAATGCAACGGACGTTCATTAATATCAAAAAGTTACGCACTAAAGCTTTAAGATCATGTTGTGTATGTTCTTATTAAACATGAACCTACTTCTTGTCCTGGATCTGGATTCTGGTCCAGTAAAGAGGCTTCATGGGTCGAGAAGGCTGCACTGTCGGTTTCCTGGGTGGTACAACATTGAAACCCCCAACTGGAGGAGGAGGTGGAGGGGGAGCTAAGCCTGGCAAGGATGGAGAAGGAGGAGGTGGAGGGGGCATAAGGCCAGGCATGGATGGAGGAGGAGGTGGAGGGGGAGCTAAGCCTGGCCAGGATGGAGAAGGAGGAGGTGGGGGCACAAGGCTAGGCATGGATGGAGGAGGAGGTGGCGGCGGTGGAGGGTCATTTGACGGCTGCATGTGGTTTAGGGGGGAAGACAAACAAGGCGGAGGAGGAGGCAGATTGTCTGTTTTGGTAGTCTGAGAAGGAGCAGGTGGTTGTTCTGATGGAGGTTGCATGGTTCCAGTTGGAGGAAGAGTTTGGGATGGAGGGTCATAAGATGGGGAAGATAAAGTATCGTCTCTTTGCACGGCCAGGCTGAGGCTGATAGAAGCCAGGTCCAGCTTTTTGGGGGTCAACTTCTGCTGCTGAGGGCTAGTGTAGGCTCTCCCCGCACCTTCTCCATCCTCAGGAATCTTTACAAATGTCTCCCGGTCGGTCTGGATGCAGACTGTGCGGAAAGATTTGTTTAAAAAGTCATTTCCCGTTGATACAGCGACATCTTTGCATTCCCCACGTTGGCGGGTCCCACCCTGGGAGAGTTTAGCCTGCAGCTCGGCCAGAGTGAGCTCCAGACGGACGACATTGTCCTTGTTCTCCACCCTCAGTCTGGAGAGTTCCTGACCAAAGTCCTCCTGAAAATAATACTGTATTAGTTAAGACTCAGCCCTTATTTGAGCCTCTTGTGTTTCATCATTACAGTCACAGAACTAAACGTTTTATATTCTTTGAGGATTCTGGGAATACCTTCTAGGTTTCTAAAATACCACAAGTTGTATCTTTCAGACTCTAATGTAATGATAATTAATACATGACATGGCAAAAACTGGAGCTAGTCAAACTTGACATCAATGAGGATGATAGTAGCAATTGTTCTTAAAGGAACTGTTCAACATTTTAGTACAACAAATAAGTGTATATCCCAAAATGTTGAACGAGTCCTTTATGTATATATATATACATTTGGCTGCAACACCTCACTGTATCCTTACTGACTTGTAACTTTTCCAGCTCCTCTTTACATTCTCTCTTCAGTTGCAGGAGAGCAGCCTGGTGCTCTAAGAGGAAACAGAGCAGAAGAACATTTTACAACAGCTTACAGCACAACAGTTCCTTCTTGTACCACAAACAGATGTTCATTATTACAGCTGTGGGGCCCAAGAGCGCTTTCTTTATCACACAATGGATACATTAGTGATGTGGCTGTTAACAAGCTGAAGACAAACAAATTACAGTAACTATGAGACACTTGAGAACTGTGACTGATTTTGCATGACGAATCAAATTCATGTTTTACCGCTGCAGGAGGCTGAGGGGTGTTTGAGGATATTCTAACATTACAAAACTTGACCAGATGATGGAAGTAGAGCTTCAAATGTAAGAAAATACAGACTCTGGCACACAGCTCACTGGCACCTTGGACAACTATTTAATCAAATATTTATCTACTAATGGATGGACTTCTTGAATGGTTAGTTAGAAAGTGTATTTACTGTCCTGAAAGTATTTATAGGAAGTGTATTTGTGGGTGTGTACAAATGTAGCACATAGTTTTATCTCTAAAACAACCTTTGATAATCCTCAGCTCAGCCATAACGCTACTTTTATGATGTGTTCAGTTTTTGTTAACACTGTCGTTGTTGGAGCCATTTTTGTTTTTATTTTGTGTAGATATTCAAAAGAATATTGCAATCTCGTGGTATCCTCTGTAGGCCATAGAAAGTTATAGGACTACAATTCCCACAGTGCTCCAGCCAATTAATAGAGACAGGTGAGGAGAATTGGAAGCTTAAGATGCAGACATCAAGACACCTGTTCTCAACCGTTTAAAGTTTAACATAAGCCTCTAGAACATTCTTCTGACGTTGCTTTGCTATACAGCGGCTTTACTAAAATGCTCCGCATCACCAATGTTGTAAAGAAAACTGCCGTTTTCAAAAGAAAATGATGTGACACAAATAATCTGCTGGGATGTAGAGCATGCCCAAGATGGGTGACGTTAGTGATATATGAGGACGGATGAGGTTATGTAGGCTACATAACTGATAGACTGGGAAGAAAAACGATACCGCTCAAATAGGAAGTTATCTGGAAATTAAAATGTCAGGGCTTCAATATCATCTCCCAACATATAACACCCTGCAATGTAAAGAAGAAGAAAAGCAGCTTCTTCATCAACGGGATCGTTGACAAAAGTCCCCGACCAGGTTAGGTTCACAGGCTCAGTTACCATAGTAACTGACTCTGAGGTTAAGTTACCTCTTAGAAATCCAGAGTTCCCTCATCTCAGGGTTAACAAACTCAGAGTTTTCACTAAACCTGCTTTCTGAAATGGGGCCCTGGAGTCTTACAGACTGGTTTGCTGTGGACACACACAGGGTGGAGTCGTGTTTACCAAAGATGTAGAGCTTGATATCACAGAGCAAACACTCATACTCCCTCTCAAATGAACGTAGTGTTTAACATAATGCATCTGTGTGGATTTTTATTTTCAGTCTACAAGGGTGGTGATATATATATATTTAATTAATTATTTGGTTGTTGTTTTTTAACCCTCTTTAACACCCATTACCAGCTTGAAACTTCATGACTGTTCCTAATGTTTGTGACATTTGGAAATGATGAAGTGTCATTTTAACGTGCCATTTTTGGCAGCAGACATATTACTTCTGTTTGTGATCTTACAGATTGCAATACATACTTCTTACACAGCACTTCCTCTCAATTTGTAAATAATACGAGGAGTCCATTTGTATTTCTTTACTTACCCAAAGCATAAGTAATGTCACTCGGTAGGATAACACAATTATCTTTTCTGTAAATGACTTTTGGAAAATTAAGGAATATCAATAGCTTATGTAACATAAAACATGACACATGTATTTGCTTAGTGTAGTAAACAATACGTTTAGCTCATTTCTGTATTTTGTCACCTTCATCAAATGTGCAAACTCAGTTTGTAACAAAGGGAAAAAATACTTTTTGACATATTGGATTTGAATGAGGCTAGAAGAAAAGAAAACACATTTGAACACATTTTTACACATACAATGAGTCTGTGTGAGCCAAAACAATAATGTTGTAAAAGCCAAAGTTTGTATGACAAAAATATGAATGTTTAAAGATTTAAGTACCTGCTTCTGTGTACTTGAGCCCAACCTTTTCCTCTTTAAGTGGTGGCCAGACGGCTTGTAGACGACCAGGAGTTCTTTCCTCTCCCTCTCCTGAGGTGGATGCTTCTGACTACAAGGAAAAATAGTTTGACAGATTTATAACATAATCAATTATAAATAGAGCTTCGTTACACACAGGTCAGTATTCCAATTTAAGGCTCTGGTAAAGCTAATTGACGCTTGATTCATACACAATTCGTACTTTGCCATCAGGTGAGTCTTTCTTCTCTGGCGTCTTTTTGGAGGATCTCTCAAAAAGCGCTCTTAGCACATCTTTATCTGCTTTTATCTTCTTCC
The DNA here is from genome assembly GCA_023566125.1 of Zingel zingel. NCBI lineage: Eukaryota > Metazoa > Chordata > Actinopteri > Perciformes > Percidae > Zingel > Zingel zingel. The sequence continues at coordinate 24,768,088 of CM042332.1, read as the reverse complement.
TTACAGCCTCCAGGTCCACCTTCTCTGCTGGGTCCTTCTTCAAAGGCTTTGGGGTGAAAAAAGCTTTGAAGGCATCGAATGCAGCCTCCGCACTGGACAGAGAAGGTTTCGTGGACTCGATTAAAACATCTTCCTCGGTTTCAAGGTCTGTCCTCTCATCCTCTTGACTTTCTTCAATCTCATTCTCATCCTGATCTCCCTCAGCCTCCATTTCCTCCCTCTCCTCTTTCTCATCTCCTCTCTTTTCCCTGTTCAGTAAATTGGAGATCTGGTCCAGGAAGCTCCCCTGAACTTTAGCATCCCCTTGCCTCTCTGGGTAGATTTCCCTCCTTGCTCCTTGAGATGAAGGTTTGATCTGGGCCACGGTGTCGTGCTCGGGCCCGACCACCCCCTTCCTCAGGACCCTCAGGCCACTGAAGAGGGCCGGGAGCGACTTGTCGGTGGGGGACCCTGGGGTAAAGGTGGCTCTGGTGAAGGTGGAGCCAGGTAGAGGGTTGTTAGTTGCAGATGTTATACAAATATTTGAAGTGTCTTTTGGGCTGGGAGGATGGTGAGGTTGGGCGGAGAAGTCTGGAAATGCATCTCTTTTCTCTTCTTCGTCTTCGCTGTCCTCTGCACCTGCCCTCTCCTCTTCATCGTCATCTGTAAAGCAGGAAGGGCCACCGGTCTGCTCCAGTGTTGGTGTTACTATCGGTTCAACCGTTTCCTCAACTGCAGTCCGAGGCGACGTTATCACTACATGTGTGGTTTTAGATCTACTTTTGGCAGATTCCTCGGGGTCAAAACCCACATCCGAACTGGAACTACTTGTAACATCTTCCCTGAAGTGAACCTGTTTATTGTCTTTTGTTCCTCTCTGGTCGTCTTCTTCAGTGTCATCCTGCTTGAGACTGACTGGTGCAACACAATCCCAACCTGTATTTGGTTGCAGAGATTCCTTCAAGACACATTCATCCAGTGAGTTCTCCGATATGTGACAACCCTTTTTGCTGCAGCTGTTAACTTTGTCACAGTGTCCGTCTGGCATCTTGTTTAGGTCTTCATTTGTTGCAGAGCTCTGTTTCTCTGAGCCATTTTCAGCATTCACAGCCACACTTTGCTGCTCTGTTAGGTTGACATTCCTCTCCTCCTCTATCATTTCTGAGTCACTTCCTGCTTCTCTCCTAGTTATAAGTCCAACTGAGTTAGAGGTCAACTTCTCCCCTTCATTAGGTAATATAACATGTGATAAAGAGTCTCTACTGTTCTCTACAGCATCTTCAAAAGTCATATCCCCATTTTTCTTTACATTAAAACTCTGTGGTCGCTCCTTGTCTTCTTGCATGATGTCCTTATTCTCCTCCTCTGAGAGAGTCCTGAAAAACGTCAGGATGGCTTTTTGCTCCTCCATTGCTCATGAGTCGCTCATAAAAGAAAGTGGTGACGTTATAAAGCTTTCCCCACAACGTCAACATTGTGGTTACCATTTATACTGTTCATATCTGGACTAAAGTGCAACATAGTGCTATCTTATCCAGGATAAGAAGGTGTAATTGGTTTTCAGGCATCTGTATGGCATGCACTACTTTGTATAACTGCTCCCAGGATCATGCAACTTCCACTTAGTATTAATAATAATGCAAGAAATGTTAAAAGTCAAAGTCATATCGCTTCTGAAATTCCAACCTGTTTCTGCTCCAGTTTGTTGAAAAGAAATATATTTATCCTTTCACCGCTACAACAGCTCTTTCATGTCTCACCGGAGAACTACATTTCAAACCTAAAACTGGAAGCAGCTCTTAGTCACTGAAATGCAAGTGAAAAGTTTCCAAGCCCCGGCTCCATGGCTTTGCCGGCTAGACTGACTCAGCTCAACCACAATTAAAAGTCGGCTCCAAGTCCTGGTTGTAGTTTCCAAGTTTTGCCTCCTTTTCCCTCTGGCCCCTCTATACTTGCTGTTGTTATTTACAGAGTACTATATTGGATGTCATCCTGCAGATTGTCAGTGTAATTAGAAGCAGATGGTGACAGATCCAGATTCTGACAGATCCGTGAGTCGTAAGGCAAAAAAGAAGCCACCCAGAACAGATGGAGGGACACCACACCCAGAGCTGAAGGAGGGTAAATAGGACTGGCAGGGATCACTTGTTAAACATTATGGTCTGTAAATGCACAGTTAGAGGGAGGTCTCTCAGCTGTACCTGCAGGTACTGAGCAACATCCGGCTAATCTGAGCGTCTTAGTGGGTCCCACCCCACCTACACTGTACTGTTAATCAGCTCACATTAAATCTACATACACTGTGGAGAGACAGAAAAATAAAAGTACTTGGTTTAGTTATTGGCTTAAAATTAGTTTATATAGTTGTATATGCATTATTTAAAACAAATTCGACAGATAAACTTGCCTTCACTATGCACATTCAAGCCAGTGACAGATTAATACAAAAGAAGGGAAGTTTTGATAATAAAAAGTGAATAAAGAAATATTCATAAAATAAACAATCAATCAAACAAACCAACAAAAGTAATTACATTCTCAAAACAAGGATATAAATTGCTTCACAGTCAAGCTGGTGGTCAATACAAAATAAGGAAGAATTTGATTGTAAAAAGTAAGTCAGAAAAGTATAACAAACCAAACAAACAAAAAATGATGTATATAAGTAGTTAAAACAAGTGAACAAGTGTCGCAAAGAACAGCATGTTGAAGAGATCAATACAAAAAGAAAATTTAGATAAAAAGGAGAGAAAAACAAAGAAATGTAATAAATAATAAAATGGTGAACTGATTAAAGTTAAATAAATGAAACACAAATAATAAAATATGAAGAATAAGGCCCACAGATCATTAAAACTTAAGATGGCAACATTTTTATGATGATCAAACAGAATAAAGCATAGTGTACCATTAAAAACTAAATACAATTTTGTAAAAGTGTATTTAAAGATGGGCCATATGAAAACTTCTCATCAGCTGAAAAACAGGAATGCAGAAAAGTAAGAACATTTTAATAAGTGCACAAATACAGGCACCTATTGGCCAAAGAACACAGAACATGAGGAAGAGTCTTTTTCCACTGTTAATTATGGATTCTTGAATTTCAAACAAAAAAAATCTAAATGAGACTATAAGCTTCCTCCTTCACCGGTTCGTGTTTGGTTTAGTCTTAGTTCTCAAGTCCGCCCTTGTTTGCTTTTATATTACATTATCACAGCCAGCAGCAGGTGAGCGATATTTTTACTGTATGTCATTACACTGTGTAACTTTCTCTTACTTGGACATGTATCTGAAACCTGGAGCGGTGGCTTAACACTTAATCATACGAATACTGATAAAGTGCTTTTTGCATTCCCGAGGGAGGGCCACCTTTATGTAACAGGAATGAATCCAGATAATCCCATGAAAATTAGAGAGCATATTCACAACACTACTGAACACACTGGACTGTGTCCAGCACCAGGCAGCAGACATACAGTGTGTGCCTAATGTACAGTAGATCCCCAGAACACAATATAGTGTAACTGTAGTAAAATTGTCTTTACTAAATAGTTGCAGTCGTAAACTTGCCAAATAATTTCTGCTGATGATGTTAGTATGTAAAGTTCAGAGTAGCTTCAACTGGATATGGTACCTAAATCTTTATACTTTAATTTCTGGTGAGCAAGTTAACAAAAATGAACATAAAGACAGTGATAGAATAGGCATAATTAATGGAAAATAAAACACGGTTGATAATAGTAAAAAAATAAGATAAAAAAATAAAATAAAGTAAAACATATTAAAAATCAATACCCATATTTGCAGTATGCTCTTATACCTCAATAAACAATGCAGCAGCATCAAAAGGTCTCCATTCTCTTCTACTCTGTTCTTATTGTTCCTTTTCTTTTCTACATCACTGATGGAGATTATATTTTTTTTTAAAGACGAAAACTCTAAGTATTTCGCCTTAAGTGCCCTCTCTACCAATCAGCGCTTAGGGTCTCTGAGGCTATACATAAACACAACCTACTTTATCATGCAATGTGTTACCTTAGTGTGAAAACAAAACCCTCACAAAATGTTCAAAATATATGTAATTTGTCTCATGTTTTTAACTCCACACACGTGCACACAGGGGGAGAGACGCAGAGTTAAGAGCTTTAAACCCCAGTAAACGTCCATTTCACGCTAATACAGATAACATTGCTTATACAATGCACCTACAGTCGCATTAAATCCCTTCCGTTATGTAACCACAAGGAACTCTTTGTCACACAAACGCACACTGTATGAGTTTGTTGAACCTGGGTCTGGAACTAGATTCTCTCACTGTAGTGTGAAAATGCAACTCAATGTCATGATGATGTAGCAGTATTCACAGTGTTATTCACAGTGTTACAAAGCCATTAAGAGAATATTTTCATTGAAATTAAGACGGAAAACATCACAAACAAAGGAGCATCTGAGTAAAGTCCAAACCCACAACAACAAGACTGCAACACGTTTTTCTTTATTCAAACTTTTCCATCACCACACGTTGCAGAATTTTACATGCTATTTAAAAGCGTGTGCCCCTGAAGCAGGTAAAGGGTTAGGTACTGGCTCAAGATTACTTTGGCACACCATCATTAGCCAATAATCTGCAAGCTGACATTTTAGTCAAACACTACAGCATCTAACTTAAGTGATTATGTCCTTGTAACTGGCTAAAATGCTGTCATTTGCTCAGATGAGAAAACTGCAGACATTCAGTTTGTGGTAGTAAAAACTCTCCATCTAGACAGTTAAACACAGATCCAGTCTCTAAAGCTATACTCACCTGAAACTCGGGTTGGAGGGGTATGGATGTCGGTGTATCAGTGATGTCATCTTCCGGGGCAGTGATGCGCAGGAAGTCGATGTGTTTAGGTCTGGAGGGATGAGAAAGTGACCTGCAGAAGGAGAGAGACTCCTCGACCTCCTGCTGCCAAATCTTCTCCTGTCTCTGCAGCGCCTCATCTGAAGGAAAAGGAGTCAAATTGGGATTAGAGCAGAAGCATTATTGCTAGGGAATCTTAAAGTACAAGTGAAAGTGGCACACATCTGTTTTGTTTTTCCTTGTGATGAAGATCTGTTTTCAGTTCTGATTTGGGCAGAGTGCCGAATTAATCAACACAGAGATCTCTGACTGATTCTCAAGCCCTGCAGAGTAAAACTTGTATTAAGCTATAGTGTCACCATGAGGATATAAGACAGAACTTCAGCTAAAATAGATAGCAAAAACTCTCTCTGTTATAGTTTTGCATTTCAAAACGTTGCTTCGCCTTACAATAGTTGTCACCCATGTCCAATGACTACTTCATTGTCCTCTACAGCATTGGGTCACAGTCAATGGTTGAGATGTGTTTAAGATGTTATTCTTGTGGAAATGTTTTGTGCCTAATAAAGACATATGACTGATTAACTACCAACACCTGTTGAAGAGTTATGTTTGTTGATGTGCCAACCTCTGTGTGTGGAGTCTGAGTAGTGTAGTGTCTTAAGTGTACAAAATTCTTTCATTTCTAAATTCTCAATTGCTCATGTTTCACATGTGTTTTCAGCAACGCCTCCAGAATGAGTCTGTGTTTATTCCTGCAATTATTTTTTTTAAAAGGTTTTAAATAGGTAACTATATTCTTTATGCAAAGCAGAGTAAAAACATACATATCCTAATCTAAAAAAAAAAGCTGCTCCCGAGATGTACAGATTTAGCTGACCTAATAAATGCATACACCATGCACATACAACATTAGCTATTCATAGAAAAGTTTTGCTATTGTGTTTTATTAAAGGTGCTCTAAGCGATGTTGGGTGACGTTACTTCTTGTTGACGTTCAAAGTATTTTCAAACAAAACGGAGACTAGCTCACTCCTCCCTCCTCCTCATCCCGTCCCCTCCCTTCTGTGCACCCCAACCCCCCAAATCCTTCTTGTCTGTTATTGGCTGAACGCTGGAACACGGTTTGTGTATGTTTGCATGGTCCAGGTTGGACCACTTTGTTTTTGTTGGCGTGTGTGGAGCCTGGGCTGTATACGGAGTGTTTAGGGGACCGGCAGCTCATGGATATTGAGGAGATGTTTGCTGACAAAAAATGTTGTAGCCTAAAAAACGCGTAACATTGCTTAGAGTACCTTTAAGCATTACCATCCCTGTGTTGTATATTGGATGGATTACTGATGGTTGGTGTGTATGCTTGACAGCCACTGATCCCCGGCCAAACATGCTAATTGAAAAACTAAATTATTAGAGTACACACTGCAGATTTACGGATTTAATTATCACACAAAACTATTAGTAAAATATCATTTGGATACATATTTTAAGTACATTTATCTGTTTTCGGTTGAACAATCCCCTTCCTAGGAATTAGGGAATTAGGGGTTTAATTCCTACTCTGGCCAAGCTAAAAATGTACTGATGCTCCTGTATGGAAATTTGGATAAAAACATGTAGCTAATACCAGGTGTGTATCAAAGGCTGCTGAACCTTAAGGAGAGGACTGTTTTCTTTCACTTCCTGCATCCAGATTTTCCCCATTTATTGCCGAGCTGGTCACATAGTCCTCGCTCTATCTTGTGGGTACAGAGAGGAAGCTATTCTACAGTAAATCCATCAGTATCATTTCAGATAAGATCGCCAACAGAGATGCCAGTTGTGTGACATTCAGCAGACACATAACCGTCCTCAAAGCCAGATTAAACAGTTTATGGAAATGTGTTATGTGCTCAATTTGACCACGATGAAAAGAACACAGGGTTAAACCCCTCAGAAGGCTCCGCTTGTCTTTCCTCTTGCTCTTATCATCATCCTCTAAAGATGTGTTGTTACTTCACAAAGCTCAGAGCATTAATTCTATTTAGATAGCCGGACGTCCTGTTGCACAGCCTGGTCCGGCTCTCATTTCCTAAAAGGTGAGGAAGAGACATCCAACTATATACTGATCTAGCTGCCAGACTCGAGCAATCATTTCAATAGTTACAGTTTTATTCATTGGGCCCACAGTGATTCTACCTTTTCTTATTATTACACATCTTTCCTCGCCATGGGAGTCTATGGCAGCCCATAGAACCGTACAGTAAAAAGTTGTGAAATTTGGCACATTGATTCGGGACAGTCCCATAATTCATTTCACCAAGTTTTAGGTCTGCACCACAGCCAGTCTAGCGCCACCATTGGGTCAAAGTTGGCGTTGCATCCATGCAACTTTTGAACCGTATGCCCGATTTTGAACATCGAGATATAGTTGGAGTCCTTGGATAACGCCTAACTCAACGCACCCCACAATGTCAATATCCGCCAGGTTGGACCTTCCTCCATATTGTATTTGATCAAAAAACACTAAAAAGTTTTCACAGGTCACAAAATGTCTCAGATTTTCACGAAACTTAGCACAGATGATCTTCAGACCAAGCTGCGCAAAAGTTATTCAATTGCGTATTGATATTATAAAGCGTTTGCCCGTCACAGCCAATCCAAATCAACGGCAAAGCAGCTAAACAGGAAGTGAACTCATATCTCATGATGTTTAAACTGATATTACAACCCAAGACTCCTCAATTTTATCTTATCAAATAGCAAACAATCTAGATGCCTTGTGCATAATTTTCTATAACTTTCCAAAAACAATCCAGTCTGTGACATATACAGTACCTTTTGTAAATGTGGGGATCTCCTAGAAATTTAAAATAAAGTTCTGTGGGTTTGATCAAAGTTTAGCTGTACAGCATGAGTTTGTACTCTAATGACCAATGTTTATTTTTCAACTATAAAATCCATGCCGAAAGATGCTTCAACATTGTATCATATAATCCACATTATTATGTTTCTTTGCATCTATCGACAAAGAAATCCAACATGGTTAATTCTTATCACAAGTCTCTCTCACTCACTCACACACACACACACACACACACACACACACACGCCAGCGCAGGACTACAAGGCTATATCCACATCAGGTGTGTGTGTGTGTTCACTCAGGCATGAAGTACTACTTCATGCCTGAGTGAACACACACACACACACACACACACACACACACACACACACACACACACACACACACACACGTGGTGGTATGTCAAAACCAGCAAGGGGTCATTATTTACAGGCTACCACACATCCTTAAGGTCTGCTTCAGCAGCTGTGGTGAGAAAGAGAGAGTGCGTGCATGCATGTATGCGAGCATTGAGACCAGACACCACCAGACTAAATTCAGAGCATTACAATCAGTGTCTTAGTCAATGTTAAATCTGACATTCAGGACTCAGCATGTACCACCTTTAGAGCTGTCTGCTCTTCTTCCTCTTCTGTTCAACCAACCAACCACTAAGTCAACGTCATGCTGTTATGCACACGCATCCCTTTTAGCTACAAAAAGAGGTATTTTGTCCTCTTCAATCCACTGTACACTGACTGACCATGAAGCACATTATGATACACATAAGCTAGAGCAAAAACAGCTATGAAATCCTAATGCTTCAGAATAGTCAATTGGGGGGGGGGGGGGGGGGGGGGGGGGGTGTCTGTGATGTAACATCCTGTCAATGAAATGTGTTCACATTTCGCTATACTTTTACGCTTCAATTACTAATTTTGTTCATTTTTGATTACATATTTAATTACTTATATATGACTCGTTGTCTGTTGTAGTAGCATTATTACCTGAAGAAAGTAGATAGTCTCGACTGGCCTCTGTCTCACTCGTGCGTCTGTACGTCTGATTCTGTTCACTCTTCCTGCTATTCTTCTCATTATTTCCTGTCCCTGACACTGTGGTGGCGGAGATGACTTTTTCATGCTGTTCGGTCAGGCTCAGAGGCAGAGAGCGCTGGCTGGACAGACTGGATGTAAATAGAGGCGATAGGATGGGAGACATGCCTTCGTAGCTGCTAGATGTTCTTGGAGAGACATCCAGGATTGCAGACAGAGACAGCGAAGGTGAAAGAGAGGATGATGACGAATTATTTGGCACAGTAGAGGTGAAGTGGCAAGAATATGACGGTAGATTCAGAGGCCATCTTGTCAATCCTATAAGGTTTGGCTCGTAAAAAGTTTTCTTGGCCTCTGTGAAGGGTTTACTCTCTGATTTTGCTCCCTCCATCTTCAGGACCTGACGCAGACTCTGACTCAGAGCTTCCCCCAGAGCTTGAAGCTCCTCAGCAAGCAGAGGCTCGTCTTCATTGCACCCGTTCTCCTGGGTCTCCTCAAAGCATCCATCTGAGATAAACTGAGGTTCATCTTTCCCGTCACTGCCTTCTTCTATCCAGTCCGAACTGGTGAGACTCACCCGCTGTATAATTCCTTCCACTTCCTCGATCTTGTCCATTACTCGCAATGCTGCAGCCTTCTTCCCCATCTCCTCGTACCTCCATTGAGAGGACTTCTCCTCTACACCTTCTGCCTTCTTTTCCTCATCTGTGTCTCTTGCTGCCTGCGAGATCTGGGCGTTTTGAGTATTCCTGTTACTGTCTTCTGTCTTCCTAATGGGAGATATATACGTTGAGTACAACTCATTGTCATATTCTGAGAGGTCTGTGTCAGAATCAGGGAGAGCACATTCTTCCTTCACAGATAAATCGTTTCTCTTTTTGCTGGAAGATCTATGAACATTTGCAGACGGAGCATCAGGCAGCTTCACTCTCCATGCTGGCGTTAGCTTCTTTGGACCTCTGTTCCTCTCCTCCAATGATAAAACTTTTTCTTTTCCCATGACTTGCTTTCTCCGGGCTGCAGGAGTGCAGACGATCGACCTGTTTTCCTCTAAATCCCACTCTTCAAAAGTAGGAGAGCTTGTTTTCCGGAGCTTTGTCAGCCTCCTCGCCTTCGGGGGTGCCTGTGGAGTCCCGGGTGTCATCCTGGAGTTATGTTGAAGGCCGCCGGCGTAAATAAACCCATCCACTCTTCTCCTCCTCTTCCGAGGGATCTGCAGTCTGGGGGATTTCAGTAAAGCATTGTGACACTCTGCATAACCATGAAAGTTAAGCTTAATCTTCGTGCCCTGTTGGTTTCCCATGCTCATGGAAGTCTGGCACTCCAAACACAATGGGAACAACTCTGTCAGCCAGAACTCAGAGGAGTCATCCAACACTTTAAGGGTTTCTTTCAAGTTCGAAAGGCCAAACTTGTCTGCTTGACCCGGCTTTACGGTTTCAGCCCGACCCTCCTCCTTGTAGTTGGAGGTTAGTCCTGCGTGGTGCTTCAGAGGGGCTTTAAAGGGGGAAGATGCCCCCCTGCAGTGGGAGAGGGATGGACTCACATAGCTCCTCTCCCTGTTCGGGATGTAGAGGTTTAAGGTAGCACGAGTGCTCTCCATGATGTTATTTGATTACCACATTAAAAGCAGGAGATAATTCATTTACAGCATGAATGTATTCTTTGGAGCGGTTAGACCACTGGACAACATGAATCCTGACACAGAAAGATAAAGGTTTATTTTACATTTGATTTAAATGAGTTAAACGTGTATGTGTCTACTTGTAGATAGTTTACTTGTCATAAGAAATAAAGCAGAATGAGATGTTTCTCAGGGTTTAAGACTACACCAAACCATAAAAACAGACTGTATGGGTGCACAAGAGTAGAAACCTGAGTGCAAAAAGAAAATGAATTGGCAACTTTTAAAGTACTATTTTTAACAAAAATTCTATATTTGCTAGTTCTCTTAGATATTAAACTACATTTTAAGAGAAAAATAATAATAAGCAGATTAATCATTGATGAAAATGGTCGTTACAGTTGTAACATTGTTACAACATGTTATTATTCACTTACTTGTATCCGTTGCATCTCCGTGCAGCAGCAGGTTACCTCCTTCTGTTGCAGCGACACTAAGGTGACAGAAGACAACCAGCAGGTCCCATCCAATCAGCGCTGTTCGTGAGAATTCGATACTCCTATTGGCTCCTCAGATAAGACTTACTACCATTAATGCTCTGATGACTGTACTGAGGTTTAAACAGACAGACGGTATAGGCTCAGTGAGGATTTTTCTCCGAATCAATCTAATCCTCTGGACATCGATCTACTGGATCAACACAGTAAACCAATTAGCTGTGTTAGTATTTGTGTGATACTTTTTTTTAATGATGTTTCTTCTTTCTTGACAATGTGACAAAGACAGTTATGCACACACAAGAAGTAGACGAGAATAATTATATTTTACTTAAGCAAAAGTAACAATACTAAAATGCAAACTACTCAATTACATGTAAAGTCCTGCATTCAAAATATTTCTTAAGTAGAAATAAGTATCAACTGCAAAATACATTACATACATTATAGTATTAATATATATATGTAGTGGAGTAAAAAGTACAATATTTCCCACTGAAATGTTGTGAATTCAAAGTATAAAGTAATGGAAAATGGAAACGCACAAGTATCTCAAAATTAAAATTACTTCAGTGCAGCACTTAAGTAGCCTAAATGTTCTTATTCAGACTTAAAAGCTGTGTATAATCTCTTACCAGAAACATGGAATGTCATATCTGTCCTCCTGCCACACTGACCGTGGACTCTATCTAGGTCACCTGTGAACCGTGCTGAGCTGCACACTGGTCAGTGCACACGGGGCTAATCTGACCTACTGGCCAGCTGCCTTTGATGGATTACAGTAGTTTAAAGAAAGCAAACAGATGTTAATTACACTAAAACCACAACGACGACACCCTTACAGATAGTTTGGATAATGATGTGTTGGGTTACTCAAAAAAAGACAACAAATATGTAAATGTAATTGATATTAGTACATGATTGATTGTTTAAAAAGTATGGAGCACAAAACTGTTGATGCATTCACATAAAAACTAGACTGTGCTTCAGGTCATACATTATACAATACAGTATACTGACTTACAATGGGAGACAGCCATTAACTAAAGAACACAGTGAAGTTGAGAAAAATGGGTTTGGAGTTTAAAGGCTACTTACCAAAGTGTGTAACAGACATATAAAAAAAATGTCAATTTAATGCCTTTATAGGCAAAAAAAGAATTTGTCAGATTAAATCAAATACCATTGTCTGTTTGGACAACCCAAAGGGCATCATGTGTGTGTGTGTGTGTGTGTGTGTGTGTGTGTGTGTGTGTGTGTGTGTGTGTGTGTGTGTGTGTGTGTGTGTGTGTGTGTGTGTGTGTGTGAGAATCAAAATAGATTTTCCCTTAACTTGCAGGGCGCAGTTACTCAAAACAGATCCATTTATATGGCATAATATATCTTTTATATGGAAAACAGAAAAAAAAAGTCAGATTCTGGCTTTGCAGTGCAGTACACAGTTAGACTGTAAGTTCATTACATGATCACTAGATGTCAGCAATGTCTTGGCAGGAAACCTGATCTGGAGCTCCAGATTTTATTGTGTCTCCTGATTAGTGACTGTGACCATATGAAGGGCACATATAGACACCTGACTGATGTTAATTGGCCATTGCTGACATAAAAGGTAGATAAAATCAAGCTAATTTGGATGGATGGGTTTTCTGTGTTACAAACTGCACAGCCTCTGTGTGACATTTATTATTATAAAGCTCTAAAGTGACTGAAATATTAGACAACCTTTATATGATCCTAATGTTGTGAGATTTGAATTGGAAACTATAACTCATTGAAAAGCTGTCTTTATTTCATTTAAAAATGAGAAACAATATGGTTTATATCTTACTAAAATGTTTTAATCTAACATGTTTATTAAATCAAGTCAGTATAAATCAGTCAGTGCGGACAGGCACGGTGAAATGTCCGTTTCTCAGCTACACAGTGCTTTAATAGAGCCACTGGTAGTTCTTCCTGCTAGTTTCAAATGACACATACAACTGCAGCCTAACTGATGATGACCACATTAGACTTTTCTATAGGGCAATACAAACAGACATTAAGTCAACTTAAACATATAAATGATCTAAAAACACCTGAGTCTGAGTTTATCACTCTTACATATTTCTATCAGATGAATAAGCAAAGAACGTAAGTAACCTAAGTAAATAAGCAAGCTGGCAACAAGTGAGGATAAAGTAACATGTGCATAAATATAAATAGGGACATGTGCAATTAAGCAAGACAGTATAAGTGTGCATGCTTAATCAGCAACAAACAGGAAAGTTGTGATCTATTTCTGTAAACTAAAATTACATGTGATGTCCGCAGACTTTTGACACAAGTGTGATGTGTCAGCTGTATGAGGGTGAGGTGGCCATTCATACCTTTACATTCAGCCAAGTAGCTGTACCCTCTGACCACCATGCGCCATTGCCAGACAGCGAGTTAGGTGCTGACTCAGCTGACATGCAAAAGGAATTTCGCCGCAAACATTTTAAAAGTAGAAGTATTTGAGCCCCTGGGTATCATCAACACCAGCAGAGCATCATCACCGCCACCTCCACCGGGGGTTCGTCCTCTGATGCTCCGGCTCCGTCCGCCCGCTGGTCCGCACTGCTGCTGCTGGCATCGGGGCGCAGGGAGGAGGGGGAGGAAGAGCAGGGAGAGAGAGTGGGGGGTAGGCATAGGGGGTAGGTAGGTGGGAGAGGAGAGGAGAGCAAAGGAGAAGAGGAGGAGGAGGGGGGGGGGGGGCTCGGCGGGGCTGCCCTATATGGCTGTGGATGAGCTGTATGCTAATATCGGCTTGAGAGGCACAGCATCGCGTTTCTGCCGGCAGTCAGTGGTGGCTTCCAGAGTCTGTGCAGGTTCCTTCACAGCCATGGCTGAGGGCGGAGAAGGGGAAGACGAGATCCAGTTCTTGAGAACTGTAAGTAAAGATAATTTCATGGGTGCGTGCTGAGCCGTTTCATAGCGTGCACTTCGGTTTCCTTTCGCCAATTAACGCCTTCAGAGGCGACAGACAGCACATCAATTAAGTAAATCACCGATCCAAGTGGGATTATTGTGGAAGTTTTGGAAAGAAAATGCATCGTCAGTGGCTCATTTTGACTTTGCTTGTGCACGAATGATGATTTTTGGGTTTTTTTTGTTTTTTTGGGGGGGGGGTTGCCGCAGGTTGCACGCTGCACCCCGCGGCCACGGCGCACCTGTCGACAGTACTCTAGATGTGGGGAATCTCAATGAGACTCCCGTCTGCTGGTGCCCCCCTTGTCATTTTCCACCCTTCATTGCTTTCTGATCGGTGTTGTTTTTCTCGAGAAGGCATTGTGCAAAAACATTTATTTTCTTCTATTCGGCTAATTCTTTCTTTTTATGGATGTATTCTCCTCCCAGGGGAGAAGAGTTTCCATAAGTTGTCCTCACACGCAAGCCACCTCCTGCTGATTACTATTTTAGTTTGACGCAGATTGCTTACGTTGTCTCTATGCACAGCAGTTATCCTTGTAAATGATATGACAGCTTGTATGTTGGTGTGGTGGAAATATCTGTCGCGCACGTATTCTTCTCTAGCCTCATGAAGATTTGTGACTCAGGTGTTGCATGGAGAACAATGATTCTCATTTATTCAGCATGCCCAGCTGGTATAGCCTACCTGGTTTCATACCATATCATTCTGCATTTATTTTGTTGGCCTTATCCTTGTGTTGATTTTGAACTCTGCACATTATTTGTAGTCTACATTTTGTAAAAGTGTAGGTTTGAATCGTCAGATATCCTGTAATTGATATAATTTGTAGTGTTATTGAAAACCTTGAACCTTATCCAGGACCCCTCATGTATCTGGGCCCCCACTTTCAATTGCCATGGATTTATAAAACACAACTGTCCTTTATGTCATAGCAGTTTACTTTGTTGAAAAAGGAGGTTGCTTGTCAACAATTGACATTTTCAGAGGAGTGCTAAACCCAAAATCCAATAGGCATGTTCCAAAAAGTGAGGAAAAGATATACATCTCAAGTTCCCAAATTAGTTTTTACTTTTATTTTTTGGTTGGAATCTGTTGCTGTCTAAATAGGCTAATATAATTATCAAGATTTTGTATTACAAGGACTTTACCGGTGGTTTTCCATGTTTTAGCCCATTTCCTAATCACTACATTTCCATCACAAGTGACCGTTCTTCAAACAATGCTGTTGTGATTTAGTTATGTGGATTAACAGTATTTGCTCAGGCAACCATTGGCTTCAATTCATTTCTGTACGATATGAAAAACCTAGCCAATCAGAATCGTCATGGGCGGTGCTAAACTCCGCTGTAAAAATAGTCACGCAAGAGAAAACTCAGATTGGATAGAGTCTAGCTAGCTGTCTCAATCTGAGGAGCAGCCAACAATAGTCCTCATTAATCTACAGAATTTAACATTCCGACACAAAGAAAGCGGAAGGATACAGAAAATACATGCATGCGGTGGTATTTCCTGCAGCACTGGAGCAATCGCAGAAGTGGAACGTCAAGGAAATAGACTATGGGCTACATAACTCACTTTGACAGCGCGCTAATAGATTGCCGTACAGAGAGGTTGGGGGACTTTTGAGCAGTAGCAGCAGAGGCCAAGATATTCTGATTTTTAATTCCTAGTAGTTAGTTCCTGGATCCTACATTTCCTATAATGCAATTTAATATATTTTCTTCTCTCAAAATACACTACCATTTTTTCATTTATAAAATGTGGCCCTTAAAGGAACTAAAACATGCAAACATGCTGGTGTGGTCCTTTTCAAGTGACGTTCTCTTTGTTCTGGTTTTACATAGGATGTCCATTTGGCTGAAACAGTGCACTCAAATCTCTAGTGGCTTTGAGATGTTGATATACATAGTATATTATTCATCTATATGTAATCCCTGTGAAGGCTTGGCTGGTTGTTAATGGCAGGCAGGACCCTGCTAGTTATGACCCATGCCTCTCAGATCTACTGTCACAATGGCATCCTGGTTATCTCATGACAACAGCGGTTTGAGAAGGGGGGTTCCCCTGAGCTCCACATAGCCTTGTTATCAAACCTTAGTGGTGTGAGAAACATGCCCTCACAGGAAGCCCTAAAAAAAGCGCTAATTGAAATACAATACAAATACAAGCTGTTGAACATTATGGCATAAGCCTTTTTACAAATGGCCTGTCTTTCGCTCAATTGATTGCATTTGTAGCATTGTTTTTGTTTCAGTTTTGGAAATCCTCCAAGTCAGATATTTATTTAAGAAATAAAATTGCAAAGTCTTCTGTGATTGGACATGACTGTCAGGTGTTGATGGAAGTCCAGACATTGTGATTTAATTTCAGCACGGACATCAGTCAGTCTCACCTTGCTGTTGATGTGTAACGTTGGGAAAGCTGGCAGCGATGAGAGCTTCTCTGTCTAAGGAAACTGAGGAAGATGTTCCACCACTGCAGTCCTATCTGTAACTTTATAGACCCTGAAAACGATAATGGAGATACTAAAGCTTAAATTAATGACAAAACAACTCACAGTGCATTGAAATCCTTTGCTTAACTGATTAGGAATTACTTTTCTTGGACAGTTCTTTAACTCTCTAGAGATACATATTTTAATGAGAAAATGTGCACACATGCAAATGATAACAAAATAGTATTTACTAGGTGGTTTGGTGGTTACCTTAAAGCTTTAGTGCGTAACTTTTTGATATTAATAAACGTCCGTTACATTCAAGCCATCGTCAAATGAGTTGCTACAAAGCTAATGAGGACTGTCAGCTTCACACAACTCTCTCTGCATTTCTCAGTATGACTATGTTCAGAAGATTGTGGCATCTGGTGACTTTACGGCGCAGAAGCTCAAGTGAAGATAATTACCTCTTCTAAAGAGTCCGTCATGTTTTTTTTAACCCTCCGTGTCCTCCTTGGCTGCTAGCAACTGCGTGGAGGAGGGGTGGGGACGGTTCGCGATCAGCGAAGGCCTGTATCATGTGGACGCGCCAACAGTTTTGTTTTCATTACTTAGAATTCCTCATGGGGGAGACAGAAACTACACACTATAGCTTTAAGAAAATGATCCGTGTTCAGCTTTGGCTTGTACTTCAAACATTGTTTTGGCTTTAATTTATGCAAGAAATGTTCTCAGTCTGCTAACTCCAGTGTTATGAGAACACTTAGTGATAATTGCAATGCCATCAGATAATGATGTGCAGTCACTTGTGTCATTAGTTGTGTTGCTACCTATTGTTTGTGTTGCTGTATGGAATGACATTATACTAAACAAATAAGAAATATTACCTTGCTTCTTCACTGAAATGACACTAGAGTCAGGTGATAGTCACGTTTTATTGGAAATTGTAAAGCTACGTAGAGCTACGTAAAACTGGCCACTCTGTGAGATTTCCATGTTTTTTTTTTTTATTTATTAAAAATCAGGTCTAGGAGCTATATAAATACTGTGAATGTATCAAAACACTCAATTCACAGAGAAATGCACACAGCCAGTTGTCAGAAACGGTGCCTTCATAGGAGCCGTCAGGACTTCTGAACGGTTGTGATGTCACAACTCTACTATATATATTGTTAGGTAGTGCCGCTACAGTCATTCATCGTGTAAATTAGGGTACAGAGACTCATTTTGCACCAAAGTTCTTAATAAAATGAGAAAATGCTTGGTACTTTGTCATGTGTTTAATTTACACAGGAGTATACAAAAATAAGCTTAGCATGTGGTTATTTCATATAGACTATTTATGAAATTATCAGAAAACATGCCATATATATTGTTATCGAGATATGAAATGACCTATCAGGATAGAAGATTCTGGCGATATCTTCCAGCCCTAATTTATTTTTTAAAGGTTTAGTTGGCTAGAAAGTCGGCTTTTGTTTTCTTCTGTCTGAAATCATGAGTCCCATTGTTTCTATACATTGCCGACAATGTTGTGTAGTAAATTTCCACCGTTATCGTCAAACTGCGTATGTGTGCTGTGTGAGAATGGAAAGCTTGGCAGGAGCAGCTACAGTTACTAAGTGGGGTTAAACTGAAGGTCAATCAAGGTTTTTCCTGAACTTTTTTTAGAAATATGAGGTTCAATTTTAACTTAGTTTTCCAGGTGAGCTACTGTTACGTCTTTATTAAAACCAGGTGATCGGGGCTTGCAGTCCACCAGAAGCTCCTCTGGGCTTATTTGGAGTTTATGTTCTGGAAGCCTTCGGCATACCAAGGCGCAGACTCTGGGGGTTTAAATTTAGCCTTTTTAAAGATGATGCTTCCACAGCACATACAGCTCTGCTCCCCTGGCACTAAACCACACCAGGGGAAGAGCTTGAGTCGGGGCAGCACAAGACCAGTGACTCTTTAACACCATTTTTATAGGGATGAAGTAGCATTTAGAAATCAAATGCTTGATACCACATGGTAATATACAGTGTCAAAGTGATGGACAGTGTCAATGGGCTTTCCAGTTGAACACAGCAAGTGTCTACAAATCTACAAATGTATGAATGTGGTGCAACTTGGTAGATTTCTAGTGTGCTCAGCACGTCGTGTTGGTTGAAAATCTTTGCTTAAAGGTTTACTACTGAAGGGTAGCCTACGACCAATTATTGTGTAATGCACGCAGGTGGCCGGAGAAGATTGGAGTTTAGGTTTTGGATCTTAAACCAAAGGATGACGAGTGTAAACTTATGTTCTGATGAATGTTGTGATGACGGCAGGATTTGGTTGAGTTTCTCTGATGAAATTGGTTGAAGAGTTGTCAAAGTATGTATGACAAGAGTGGAGTCAAGTGTCCGTCAAAATGAGGAGGGGGGAAATACAAACCTTACAGGAGACCTGACCTATCTTAATATTACTAGAGGTGCAACGATGAATCGATGAATCGATTAGTTGTCAACTATCAAATTAATCGCCAACTATTTTGATAATCGATTAATCGTTTTAGTCATTTTTTTATTAAAAAAATAAGATTTCTCTGATTCCAGCTTGTTAAATGTGAATATATTTTAGTTTCTTCTCTCCTCTGTGACAGTACACTGAATATCTTTGAGTTTTGGACAAAACAAGACATTTGAGGACGTCATCTTAGGCTTTGGGAAACACTGATCTATATTTTTCACCATGTTTTGACCTTTTTATAGATCAAACAACTGATCGATTAATCAAGAAAATAATCGACAGATTAATCGACTATGAAAATAATCGTTAGTTGCAGCCCTAAATATTACCACAACGATATTCCAATTAAGTTAAAATAGTTTCTATGGCAATATCTTTTTACCTCCGCCAAGAAGGTTATGTTTGTTTGTCTGTCTGTCAGCAGGATTATGGAAAATATTCATAAAACTTGGTGGAAGGATGTAGCATGGGCCAATGAATAAATGTTTGGAGCGGATCTGAATCACAGGCCGGATGATGATGATGATGATAATAATAATAATAATAATAATAATAATAATAATAATAATGACTTTATTCAGGACACAAATGGAAGGTCCATAGTGCAATAAAAAAGGACATTTACAAAAATATAGCAATAAATATGTAGTACAGTTTATATAAATTAATAAAAAAGGTCAACAACCTTCACCTGTAATATAGAAACAGGAGCACCAGTGTCTCCACAGTCTAGATGTAGACCTGACAGAGCTAAAATCAATGTGGGCTAAAGCTTGTATAATTTTGTTATCTGAGACTGACATTCTACACATATCGATAAATTAGATTTCTTATTAAGGCAGAACACTACACCATCTTGGTTGTTTTAGAAGCAGGATACACAAACTATCTTTCACTTTCATTAACAATGCAAGATCTGGCATTTGGCATTGGTGGAGGTCTGTGCTCTTCAAGTGCCCTTTTCGAAATAATTTTCTTCAATTTCTTTCTGCAGATGTAAAGTAATTGATTGTCTGGAAGCAGTGTGTGATGCAATATGACACTGAGTTGAAACTGGTTAACTCAAACACACTGCAATAATGTAAAAAATGTATAAAAATAAAACCAAAGGGGGCCTTATGGTTTGATAATGATAATCTACAGAATCTCTGAGAATCATGTGCATAGTTATGTTAATAGCATATGCTATAAATTTACAATACCTTACCCTGCAAATGTAGGAGATGAATGAACAATGCGTTTGATTTTTAAGTGAAAACTAGTTCCTTTCTCATACTATTTTTAAGTTTTAACCATATTTTATGAAGTTTTTTTGTTGCCTAAATTAGTAATGTTTAGTTTCCACCAGATACTATTTTTATGGAAAACAACACATTGTTGAAATAAAACAATCTCAACATATCATAACTGTTCTTGGGCTTTTGATCATATCACTAGTTTCATCAGCAGGATAGAGTTGTCATGGAAGTTTATATGTTTATTTTTTTGAGTAGGCCTACTTGAGGATTTCTCGTCCACATTGGCTTAAAACTTTAACGTTAAACTTAATTATTTCCCCTGAAAACAGCAACTGACGACACAATCTCGCTTCAAAAGGTCCTTTCAGTAGCTGTTCTGGGGCTTTTGATTATATCCCAAGATTCAATAACGTTACGTTTTTGGTGAAAATGTTCAGTATGAACAGATTACAAAAATATCTCCCAAAACCTATTACAATTGTTTCATATCAACAAGTCTAAGGAGAAGCTATACTAAAGAATAAATGTGAGCTTATAGTTTCTCCTGATTGTTGGAAATTGAGCCCAGAGATCTCAACTGTGCTACACAACCTGGAATAATGGAAAGTAAGAAGCACTATGGGCTCGTAATTTCTCTGTGCAAAAAAAATCTATACCGTCTCAAAGTCATCATTCCAGTCTATGCAGCATTTACTATATTGCACTAGTTGATGCCCTTGCAAAGTTTGCCTGTTCATTGAGAGTTTGAAAGTGAGACGGAGAGAGAGTCACCTCAGGTGAACCTCCCTCAGATTGATTTAAATTGAATATGAAGGATTTCCTCTGTGTTGATTGAGCAGGCTACGATGGCAAAGCTACAGTGTGTTCTGCCACCCCCAACCAAGAATAACTTTCCTTCATGCTTTTAATGTGTTAATGAGATGTGAGGGGTTTGACTGGGGGCACATCTGTTTAGTTAAATAACACTTATTATTGACTTATTGATCACTTAAGAATAGATTATTTGTTAAATATTTAATGCAGGATGAACTCCTTTTTTTGAGTTGCATTACAATGTATGGAGTTGTTTGAAAAACTAGTTTCAGAAGAAGATTAAGAACTAAACTAATTAACTGCAGAATAACCTATTGGCTTGTAATGTTAAGGATATACTTAGGGTGCCTACTATTACATTATGTTTCTACTTCTACTAAAATGTAAATTTAAAAACATTTAATTAGCTAACATTATACAATCAAAATCAATACCTCATTTTGAATATTGGCTCTAAATGCACTCAACAATGTCATTCCATACTATGTGCATCAAGTTTTACACCATAATCCAAAACACAAATGAATTTAACTTTGGTATTCCAGTTTCAGCAGGAACAACAGTGCAGTATGTTGTTGCGGTGGTCCAGGCTGAGTTATCAGTAGAATCTAGGAGCAGCAGCAGCCTGAATGGACTCTCAAACCAAATAATTACCTTCCATAATCAACAGAGGACAGGTCGGAGTCGAACCCGAGGCCGCTGCGTCGAGGAGTAAACCTCTATATATGTGCGCCTGCTCTACCAACTGAGCTAACCTGGCCACTCTTTGTGCTTTAGTTTATTTTTTTAATTTTTTTTTTGCTGGTTTGAAGTGGACGGGGCTCAGTTGGAAAAAGGTGATGTCACTTACTTCTGTGCACCAATCAGCAACATTAGAATCAGAATCTGATGACAGTTGGTGGTTTAGTCACAAATCCACACTGTCCTAAAAAAGCAAATATGAATCGTACCTATTAAAAAAAAAAAAAAAAACTTTGACAGTTGCTTACTTAGTCATGAATATTTAGTGTTATAGAGAAATACTTATAATAACAATAACTGATCCTTTTGCCACTTTGGGGCAGCGAAAACCAGTTGTGAACACAATATTGACGTATCATAAAGTCGATATGGTGAACTTGTTAGCCAACAGTTGCTTATTTACATATTCAGTAGTTATGGAGCAACATTAGCATTCAATTGGAGTCGTGTTTGTGTCCACCTGATAAATGTAATATTAGTATGTTCACTCTCTCTAGCTCTGCCTCTGGTCTCCACCAACTACGGAGGGCAACATCGGTCTCGTTTGCTGCTAAATGCTCCACTATGTTCACCAGCTAGTCGTAACTTTGTCTGTCCTTTGTTTGGTGCTGAGTAGGTTGTGTACAGTGGGCTTTTAGAGCTTTTTTGCTGAAGCTGCCTGCTGTGGTAAAAAACAATGCTATAAGATTCAAGATTCAAGATTTTATTTGCCATTTGTGCATACACCAAACAGGCACATAGGAAATATTGTGCATGGTCTTTGAGTCAAATAAAAAAAGTTAAGGGCAAAGAAAAAGCACACAGACTAAAATAGAAAAAAAGATTATACAAGGTAAATGAAATACAATAAGGCAAAAAACGTAGACACTATACAAAGTGCACAAAATATAATAAATGATGAATACTGTGTATGAATACTACTGTAAACAAGAAGCTTGTAAACATACTATACCAAAAAGAAAAAAACAGACTGTCAGAGTAGAAATAATAAATATAAACAAATTATAAAACACTTTCCTAAGGGTAGTGTGTCTGTGACAACTATGGGGGGTATTGCATTTGTCAAGAGAATAAATATTGCCGTCAGAGAAACCGTCACGAGAAAAAAGAGTCAACCACAACATTCAAGTTGTGGGCCGGACAGCTAAACAATAGGCTGAAACTATGACATGGTTTTCACGTTGTTATTTGATACATAGTTTTCATAAGAATATCAAGTATAAGCACTTTAAGATTTCAAGTTTCTTAAGGGGCTTTAAGTTAGCTGAGCATGAAAGCTCTTTTACAGAAAGCCTTGCAACACAGTCACTGAAGAGCTCTGCTGGTGCAGTTGGGTGCTAGCCTTGCTTAAGGGCACCACAAATTAATGGTAAGGGGAGGACCAAGCACTCCATCACTTTAAAACCCAATCGCTGTTTAGAAATGATCCATTGTTTAAATTACTGATGCCATTTAAATTATTTTTTGACAAGACGGGATTTAAGGATGGTTTCACTTTCAGAAAACATGATTCTGTGTCACTTTGCTAATAATTCACTCATCTTTGTTTTTTTCAGTAAGCCCACCAACATCTTAGAAACACCATTTTCTATTTGCTGGGTGCATTCAACCATGACAGCCGCTGTCTAGAGACGACATATTGTAGCTTGATGGATCCGAAAAAAGGTTTCCAGCCCTTGTAAGGGAGGGATGTTTACCTTGTCACAGACTGCCGCTGATGTATTATGAAACACTTTAATGCTCATTGAATGTATATCTTGTCACGTTCCCTTATTGACCCATAGCTATCCGGTCTGTCTGAGGAATGAAAGTCTGACCTCTGTGTAAAATTTATTCCGGCTTTTCTCGCCTTTTCATTTTGCTGATGGAGGGTAAAAAAAACTGTCGACCTGGGTCATAAGCTGAGAGCTTAGGGGGAGAAAAGAAGGCTTAAGTTTGCTTTATGTGAATGTTTTCACCTCACCTGATCTGCACTTCTTTTTTCACCGCGGCATTTCTTTTTTCACCTCAAAGCCATCTTCTATCTACCTCTTCACACCCCACTACATCTCGCCTGTGTCCCCTCTGTCTCATCAGACAGGATGATGGACTTTAGAGAGGCTCCAGCTTCGTCCCTGACCGGAGGGCCCCCATTTCTCAGCGCTTCTGCTGAAATAGACACCTCAGCCTTGCGTGCATGGGGACCCTCTATTTTTTAAAGCAATATGCGTACAGACTAAACCAAGAAAATCCAATTTGTTATAGGAACACCATATGAATCTCAGACTCTGTGATCCATGGCAGTGTACTGCGGGGCAAAACATGCTTGACTGCGGAATTTTGTTTCATTTTTTAATACAAAGCTCAAATGTGCAGTGCATAATTCATTTTGATGTCATCTCAGACATGCACACACACTTGTATATGCACAACAACACACATTATGCATGCGTGTATATCTGCACATAACGTGTGACAGGGATGTCATAAGGTAAAATGCATCTTCAGTGACAAATCTCTGTGTGTAAATCCTGAGGTCAGAAAGAATATGTAGTCTTTTGGTGAGAGCAATATCCTGCAAAAGAACCTACTGATTGTGGCATCTCTGAACAAGACCGCTTAGGTCCTCTGTTCTAATGTGTCTCTATCTGAGAGGTCCATACTGTGTCTCATCTGCATTCTGGAAAAACACACAAGTCATTGACACTTCATGTCATTATCTGTAATAAGTATGAGCGCTATGTAAAGCAGTTAATATGAAATGGTCTAAATCTTGACATTTTCCTGCTAGTACACACTGCGGCTCCACATTGACTTCCTTCTGTTTGTACTCTGGAGCTGAATGGTTGTTTGGTTAAGAGACTTAATCTCATTCATTGAAACATCTTATGAATCAGTTGCGTATGACGAAAAGCAGTCTGGCTTTTGTAGAAAATGACTGGAAATGCAGCCCACTCCTAGTGGAACTGCTACTGCTGCTTAAACACAGAACTAAGTAGATGAACTGTTGTTATGCATCAGAGTGCCGTGAAAGGACATTATCTCCCTACTTTTGCTCCATCTTCATTTGTCTCTTTCTCCAAAGACATCAATATGTGAGCCAAATGAATGGCTAACTTGCAAAGTTTTTCTCCCAGCCTTCCACGTCTACCAACACTGATCTTACTCACTAATCATTGAATAGTGACGTGTAGGCTTTTATTTTTAATGCCTTTTATTAAATTCCCTTCATATAAATAGTAATTACTTTTTGTCAAGAAAAAACCTATAAGGTCAGCTGTCTCCATGGCATTTATTCATGTACTGTACTACATAAACTGAACCCTGCTATTTCTTGACTGACTAACTGGAACAAATACTATTTATGACATTGACAAAGACTTGGAAGTTACATGAATGTTAGTCTCGCTTTGCCAGACCCTCCTCCAAAGTGGAGAAGCAGCGGTGTTGCTGCAAAATGGGCTCGGAAGGAATTTGTTTTAGTGGAACGTGTTCGTTTAAAAGTTGTTTTAGACATGCATCAGAAAACTCAGATTGGACAGATAGTCTAGCTAGCTGTCTGGATTTACCCTGCAGAGATCTGAGAAAAGGTTAACCATAGTCCTCAGAAATCGACCAGAGTTTAAAATGCCAACACAAAGGAAGCCCAAGGCAATGGATATTCGGCCTAAATGAGTGAAATCTAGCGGATTTTCCGGCGGCAACGGAGCAATCCCGGAAGTGGAACGTCAAAGGATATAGACTACATGAATGTTGACTCAATGTCCACTGTCTGTCACTCGAAGATAAGGAGTACTATCATTAAGGATCTATTAAACCACTTAATGAATCCTGCAGTCAAATAGCTTGGTAGACCTGAATGGTTAGTCTTGTACGTACCTTGTTTTTAAACAGATTTGTACATAATTGGAACATTTGTTTTACCTCAGAAATAATTGAGCTGATCTTAATTATGGAGCCAGTAGGACACCATCACCACATTTACCCAGCCTATAAATAGAGATCTGTTGCATCCCTGTTTCTGTTTGAGATGTATGAAGTTGCTGCAGGTGCAAACAGTGTCGCCAACTGTATTGACTAACTGATCTGATTAAGTAGATGGAGTAGTGACCGACTGGGGCAGAACCTGCCAGAGTATCGCTTTCCCATGAACCAGATATACAGTGTCTCTTTGGCTGTAAAAAATATGACTGTCAAGCTAAAATGTCAAATTGCTAAAAAGCTATTTTTTCAGTCCTCCTCCATCCCTCCCCCTCTTGTTTACATCTTCATCTTTTTTCTGTTTTGGCTTCAAGTCCTATTTTCCTCTGTCATTGCACTTTGTCTGGTTCTCTGCTGCCTTTAATAATTTTTTCACACTCTCATCACTATTTCTCCCATTTCCTACAGCTCTAGGAAGTTTACTTTTTTTAACAGCCTACTATTGGGTTGTGAATAACAACTTGGTTATCTATAGTCAGGTGCTTGTGGTTGACAGATCACTCAATAGTGCAGAGCTCTGTGCTAGCTGTGATACTAAGTTTATGTCACAATATTTGGATACAGGCTCTAACAGAAACTAGCATTTTAATGTTACTTAAAATATGGTGCTCATATAGGCACCAATATCAGCCTTTATCTGGCTTATCAGGTTGTAGTTTTCACACATCTACACTGTATCTATTTTTCTCTCCATGGTGTGAGCTAAGCTTCACTAAAAACATGTAGCTCAACCTGCACTTAGCACCCTGCCTGACATTTACGAGAAACACGACTCCTAAGCAGTCAGAGCAATTCAGACAGACTACACACTGAGACAGTGTGAGCAAGGAGACCAAACGTGCTGGGATTTTCTTAATTCCCTTCAGTGTTTAACCCCCAATCTGTCTTTTTTTTCTACTCAGTGTGCCTGTTGATCTTCACTGAGCATGTGCAAAGCATGCATGTCAAAATAGCAGCGCTGAGGGATTGAACAGATTCACATTTTCTCAAGTTCACATTGGTGGCAGCAGCGGGTGAGTTGTGGGAGTTTATTTGGCACGCCAGAGCATCTGTAGCTCTCGGGTTTCGGCTGGTGGATGCATCGGGCGGTGCACACACACACACACACACACACACACACACACACAGATACACCTGTCGCTGTCTGTTAAGGAGACACTGGCTGCTTAGTAAACGAAGAAGAAAAATAATAAGAGCAAGAGAAGAGTGGGAAACGTCTGTTGAAGACAAATGCCAGTGGTCGTTCAACCGAAGCTCTAAACCAGAGTGACACTCTTTTGTTTGATCGGGTGGAGAATTGTTGGACCTGCAGGATCTAAAGAGATATCGAAGGGTAGTGATGATGGGTGGGGTCGGGTTGGGAGAGGGCAGGGTCAAATTCCCGCTCTACACTTGGAAGCTGGGTAAAGCAGCCACCCAACCTCCTCCTGCTGCAGGCCAGGGCCCTATACATAGTACTGATGCTGCTCTTTAGCTGTCTAGCAGATGGTCACACTGCTGCTGCGAGGATCACTTTGCCTCAGATTTGCCAGATTCTCTGGCTTGGGATCAAGTCAGGGGTACAGAGAGAGACAGAAAGTGTCTTAAAGTGTCTCGGCTGTGGGTACACATGGTTATTTCATTAGTTGTTGAGATCGGATCATAGCGATTGGATTTTAACGAGAGAACGCCACTATGTACAGTATCCTTTCTTGGCATTAAACCCTCCCATACACACTGGGTATGTACAGTATGTTGGCATTATCATCCATTCTGCTCTTTTTCCTACTGCCTCACACTTCTCAGATGACTGGGTAGCTTTTTTATCCTAGTGCAACTCTGACCACTTCTGGTTCTGAAGTGTTCTAAAACTGCACTTTTTTTTGCACGTCCAATTCAAGTTTGTATTGTTGCCTGTCTTTCAGTGTAGCATTTTAGTGATCTTATAATATTATATAAGGATTGTCATATAATTGACAAAATGTCATATAATTGGTCCCATGTACACAACAATTTGGCACTAAAATCACCTGTTAGCAGTTTATAAGCCTTAAAAAAGGCATGCTACATACACACATAGTTATGGCATATTCCACTAATAGTGCCAGGTCCTGGTGGTTTAATAAGGCCACCACAATTACAAATATCTGAAAAGAAAGAGGTGTATTTACTTGATTTTAAAGAGGTGACAAGTCTTCCTTCATCCCGTGGCCATATTGAGTTTCCCTATCTGTAGCCTGAAACAACAAGCTGTGCTTCCTCCATCACACAACTACCGGGAAAGCTGCAGCAGTGACTCAGAGCCAACATTGATGCTTTCTGCTATCAGTAATCACCTCCCTAAAGCCCATAGTTGGGTCTTGGGGTATTTCAAAATGCTGCTGGTATGGACTGCTGTGCCAGCTCGGCCCCTCAATCCACTTCACTGTGACATGTAACTCTACTGTGCTTCACATTGTTCATTAAAAGTGCTTGAAGATAGACTTTTTATTGCCCTGCAACACAAACTGACCAAAGTATATCTTTAGAAGGTTGTTGGTAAATCCGAAAGACTTGAATAATTTGCCTTTTTATTGGTTCAGCTCTAATTAGCTTCTGTACTAATTGGATCACTAATCATTTGTTTATTAGTCAATTTCAGTCACATTGTTCTCTTTAAGCAGCGTTTCTGTGGAATTGATCACATCGCTAAAGCAGGAATTACCTGATCTGTACATAATTGTGATTTTGTTCATCATATTTTACCATTAGTAAAAAAAGAAAGATTTATTCTAGCCTTCAACTACTAATTTGTAGTGCAGGATTTCACAAGAACAGCGTCATACTGCTTGGTTAATAAATTCAAAGTGTGTAATTGTTCAGGTAGACAATAGTACAGTCAGAACCTTTTTGATTGCAAACACCTCCTATATAAACCAGAAAGACAGAGGATATAATTTGTAATGCACCACCAACATATAATGTGAACACCTCACTTTAGGGTTATGGCCTCCTACAATGTCTGTTTGAACTTTTACATCTGCTGAAAGAGACGAACAATCTCGACGAAAAGTCTCTATTCCTAAGAAAATATTCTGGATTTTGCAAAAACACCTTTTCTCTTGGTTTCTATTTGATTTCCATCTGTACAACAGTGTTAAAATTCAAACTTTTCTCATTTATTGTTGGATACAGGAGACGTAGTGAATGCTTTCTAATGCAGGAATAACGGTATAATGAGGTGCATTCAAGAAACTGGAAAAATGGGCGCCCAGATAGCTCAGTTGGTAGAGCGGGCGCTCATATATAGAGGTTTACGCTTCCACGCAGTGGGCCCGGGTTTGACTCTGACTTGCAGCCCTTTACTGCATGTCATTCCCCCTCTCTCTCCCTTTTCATGTCTTCAGCTGTCCTATCACAATAAAGGCCTAAAAATTCCCAAAAAATAATCTTTAAAAAAAAAGCCTCTTAAATTATTTTCTTTACACAATAGTCTGGCCATGCAAGGGGACTTACAGCTTCCCGATCGCACTAAACCTTCTAGTTTTGGGTCCAGAGTGCCATTGTTTGTTGCCATTGCTTATTGTCAGGGTCTGTTATCATGCCTCCTGTGTCTGTTGGTGCTGTACAGCCTGTATCTAAATCTATTGAGCTAATACTGCTGTGAAGGAGGTGGGAGCCAGAACCATGGCAACCATCAGCTCAGATTAGTGTGGGATGTGAGCTGGCAGGAGTCTCTCTCTCTCTCACACACACACACACACACACACACACACACACACACACACACACACACACACACACACACACACACACACACACACACTCATTTACACACAAATACAGTACACAAACAAATCGATATGTGTGTGTGTTGCCAAATGGAGCCAGACCTTCTCGACCCTGACAGATACAGATGTTCATTTATCGGTTGCACTGATTGAATCGAGGGTTTCCTCTCCCACAGAGATAGCTAAGGCTGCGTAACAGGTTTAGAAACGATATTACTCAACGCTGCTTTGCTGTTGCTGCTATTGATTATTAGTTTCTGTTCTTTTTTTTCTGCTGCTGAAATGGTTGTCCGTTTGAATTTGACAATATATTTCCTTTTTATCGGATTTCCTCAACAGTTTAATTCAATTTAAAATTCCCTTTGCATGGGGTTACCTTGTTGCTCTGCGTGTCGTATTTTACGTCACATATATGGGAATACGTTTCACCTATTCTCGTCCCTACAGTTTGTTGGATCAGCCTCCACCCCATACCACAAAATGGTTTCTTTTATGCCGCTTTTTATGTGAAAGCTTTACGAGCAGCAGTAGTAACCTCCATATGTCAGAGGTGCATATCTGAGTGTCAGTTTGAAAACCTTACAGTATATTTTGATTCTGAGTGAGGGTGGCATGGGAAGCAACAAAGCTGAGCCAATATGGATTATTTTTTTCTTGTCCCGTCTTGTTTATTTTATTTGGATAGGTCATTGTCAAAACATTTTTGGCTTTAACGCTCCTCTCTCTCCTCTGGCAGGATGACGAGGTGGTGCTCCAGTGTGTGGCCAACATCCAGAAGGAGCATCGCAAGTTCTGCTTGGCCGTTGAAGGACTGGGAAACCGTGTGTGTTACCTGGAATCCACATCTGAAGCTAAGGTGAGGATGTGCTTTGTTTTGTGCTGTAGATATTATGAAGACACACATGGAAAGTCAGTGGCAGTTTGGCATGAAGCAGACAGCCAATAAAAGCTACAAAGTATATGATTGATCTTTTAAGTTGAGGCAGTACTCTGGATACCTTTGCTTCTTAAAATACATTGGCTGAAAACTAGTTCTAACCACCATCTTTCAAGCTAATAATTCATAGATTTTTCTTTCTTTTAATTTTCTGTGTGTTAGTACAGGGATTCCCAACCTTATTTATCTTTTTTAACCCCACAGTCCTATAATGCCTCTTTTCCATGGCATGGTTCGGCTCAGCTCGACTAACTTTTGGTATCAGTACTTTTCTCTACTTCGTTTGGAAGTAGATATTCCCTCAGTGTGGGCGGGATTCTCAGCTGGATGCCATAACCATGGCGACGTAGCGTGAAACTGAACAAACTGCCATGACCCTCATCTTCAACATGACACTCGCTGAATCCTTTCATCGGCAACAATGTCTGCACTTCATCCGTTGTACGCCTTAGTGTACGCTGCCATTTTTTAAAATCTGTGTCGAGTGAATAAAACAAATTACGGTCGCTATTGATGGTATTTTTGCTATATAAAAATGGCGGGCTTGTGCAGGAATATGCACAAATAGAGGAGCTTCAGTAAGCTTTCTTCGACAGCACCCATTGAATGTGTTCATTTAAACAGCTTTTTGAAGTGGATGTTATTCAACACTATTAAATATTAAGTTACTATAATTATGTTTATACATTTTCAATATTTAGTTCGGTTTAGTAAGGTTGCATTTGTACTATTATCACTTGGAGTGGCAGAAACTGGACGTTTCAACCGTTTATCCATCACGTTAAGCTAACTATTTTAACTTCTCTGCCCATTAGCAAAGTTTAACTAGCTAACACGCTTTTGATAGCAACATGTGGTGTTCAGGTGTTACAGGACTCAATGTGGATATATTTTTAAATTGTCATTTTTTTCTTTCCATGTATCCCCTGGCAACAGCAGAGATATCCCATGGGGTTCGAGCGGACACCCAGCAGGTTGATAGAGGAAAAGCTGCTTTCTTGATGAAATGACAAAATTAGGATTTACAAAATCTAATATCCAGCAGAGACACTCCTAAAATGTAATTAACTGAGTGCAGCGTACTCAGCTTCCTGAAATTGGCCCAGATATGAATATTCAGACATTTAATTTTCTGAAAACTAGGCATGTTGTCTCATTCATTGTTTGATCCAAATGTAGATGGGTTTCCTTAATCTGGATGTTAATTCTGATTTAAGTGTAGCAACAAAAAAGGCTGGAGCTGTATTAGTATCTTTGTTTATATTTGTGTCCCCTCTTATATACTGTACATGTATTACATCTTTCAGTAATTGGATCCTTTAACAATGAAATTGGGACTTTTCCTCCTTTGAAAATATATTTCCCCAGCATAATTAAATAGATGCACAAAATAACGTTGCATCCAAAGCTAAGTCTGCAGTCCTGTTTTGCTCCTTGGCAGTCTCTCTTCCTGATAGTGTAAATCAAAGAGGCACTTGTGAGGTCTTTTACTGAAACCCATCTGTTTATCCTCTCTGTCTCCTTCCCCCACTCTGATTAAGATGAGCTTTCTAGTTGAATAATGGGGATGAAGTAGACGCCCCTTTGGTGCAAAGTAGCCTACACCTACTTAGATAAAAAGCAATCTAAAAATGGGTGCCTTGGTGGTGCGATGGAAAAACATTCCTGCACCACTGCGGTGACCCAGGCTCAGTTCCCGGCCGTGGTGCTTCAAGCTTAGCCAGAACCCCAACAAATACAACTGACAGTGTTCATGGGGCCCGTTATGGATCATGAACTTGTTCCTGCACTGGTGCATGCCAGTGGTGGTTGGGCCCAGGCAGACAAAATATTAACAAATATGATATTTTGACTACTTTTGTTTTTAGGAGAGTGACGTTTCTTATTGTGACTGTGCGATGAAAATTGTCAGTGCTCTGTTACATGTCTCATTAATCTTCTTTTCACTAAATGTACTGTGTGGTCTTAAAAAAAAAAATGTTGAAATGAAGCAGATCGTGTTGGCTCTGGAGAATATGCCTCCTCATTGGAACATACTTGTTGTATACCATTATGTGCATCATTAGTCGCAACATTTTCAGTGATGTTTGACATTTTAATAGGGAGCGCAAGAACAATAGGGTTAACAGTATACTGATGATGTTCTTACTGTTTTATATTTGGCTTCACACTTATTTTGTGTCAGAGTGACAACATGATCACAACCGAAAAACTCTCCAATGCCAGTCTAACCACACTCAGTCACACTTCTATGACTGGCTGATTAGAGCAACCCCTCGACTCTGCGTTGTGTGTAGAATGATGAATGACAAGCGGGAGACTATTCGATCTTTACGCCGCGATGGGCCCGTTCATTATCTGAATAGGAACAGAGTATGTACAGGTCAGTCATACATTTGGCTCACAGTATCTTACACGCAGCACACTACAAAGGATGAGCATGTTGTTTTAGCACAGAGGCTAGCTAGAAAGTGCATTATGCTGCTATTTTAACACTCAACAATTCACTTGTAACTCTTATTATTAATAAGTTCATAAATCACAGTGCACATATGTTCATACAATGAATATACAGACACAAATACACAATATTTGTACTCCGTGCTGCACTCGGCAACTCACCTTGGGCATGTCTCTCATAACTGGCCATGAATACACAACAGCCAGTGGTATTTAACTACTGCAGAGAGGGGGCACCCTTGAGCCAATAATTCTACATTGATATTAAATAACAGTAATGGCAAGTGGAATGGCATAAAATATAAACCCTGTTACACCAGGATGTTTATGAGCTGTGCATATCAAGTCATGCCTGATTTTATTGAGCGACAGAGCAGTAAGACTTTGAGTAAAATCTGGGGACTTTCTGTTCACCCACCTGGAACTGTTGTTGAATCAGAGGGCAACACCTGCCGAGCTCGAGGCAGCCCATCACAAACACCTCTCTCCTCTCACCTTGGGTACCACTGGTGACAATGCTTCAGGCCTCTTTGGGTGTGAAATGTGGCTGAATGTCGAGGGTGATGTGGTTTGGACAAGGGGAGGGGCTGTCATCTGCTGGCGGATCTCAGGGGTTGACACCTCATTTCCTAGACTCTAATGAAGCCTGGCTGCCTGCTGCTGCTGGTAGGGAGACATGAAGCTGTAGTGAATTAGATCCAAGAAGAGTTGTTGTTTTTTAAAATATGATTTTGCTCCACATATTTACTACCATGACATATTGTAAGCTTGGGCCATTAGTGGTATCATTCATTCATAGATTAGAATATTCAAGAGGAAAAATACTATCTTAGAATTAAGTGAACTCGTAAAATTCTGTCTTAACCACCTTGTATGAAGTTTATAATAATGCCGCTCAAGTGTATATAAAAACCTTTAGCTTGATATACATGTACAGTACAAACTGTACAGACCTATTTGCTTATTTCTGCATTGATTAATTTAGGTCATATCCTTGTTATCATAACTGCTACTAAATGTTTTGTTTCGTTTAAGCCCCCCTCCCAAAAAGCCCAGTCTGCTCTGATTGGCTTGCGAGAACAATATGGCACACCTTTACAAAGCTAGTTCTCAAGCCGAGGGTGGAGATACTCAGATGGGGGGGTGCTCGTCACACGAGCCTGCATGTGACGTAGGAAGAGTAGGCAAATCTGAATGGCTTGTTGAATTTTCTGATATAGGCAACCCCAAAAAAAATTTACTGGGTTGTCTTATTTTACAGTTTGTGGTTGAGTAGTTTTCATTGGATTTGTTGACAATAACAAAAATATATCACCAGATTTCTCCTTTTATTGTGACATGGTTTTATTCAAAATTTAAAAAGCACTCATTGTAGCTTACATGCCTTTGCAAGGAGGAAGTTAATAGGATTTATAGCAGACAACCTTGAGAAGATGGAAAAAATGTATTTCACTTTATTTGATCTCTTTTGAATAGCATGCAATATGATGCAAGCCTCTAGATTGTTAAAAGCTGTTTGATCTTTTGAATGATCACTTCACTCATTTTCACGGCTTATATTATTGTATTGTGTTAAGCTCCCTGCAGACTTTCTAAAAGGTCACGGTTACTGTTGAGACAGTGTCTTTTTTATTCCCAGAAAAGGGAGAATGTTAAGTATGTCTGCCCATCCCTGGAAGAAGTATAATAATTGGAATATTGGCCGTGAATAATTCATAAGAGGTGTAAGGTAAACATAAATATTTAACTGACCCTGTCTCAAGTTTTGTGGTGAGATTTTGGGGGTGCTAGCCTAAAAGAAATGTCCTTTTACATGACATTCACTAGATTCTTTGTCACTGGAAACGACTTGTCTTGGTGTCAATGCAATCAAATGATGAAAATCTGAGTAGACAACATGTATGCAGGCTGTTGGTTGCAGCTCACAGAACTGGACATTTGCACACACAGCGTTGTTGGAGGTTTCCTTGCAGGTTTGTGTTGAGTTACAGAGCAGCGCCGTCCTCATTATCACCCAGCAGCCCTCCCCTATGTTCACATTTCTCACTTAACTGCAGAGGTCAAGGGTCAGCCGGTTGTGTTACCGAGTCAGGGCATTCACATAACACCTTTATATCATGACTTGTGCTCTTCTATGGGCAGAGACAGATAACATGTTATGTGAAGCTGACTATTGTTATGAAATGTAATATTAAATTGAAATAATATTTGGTAACACTTTACTTGAAGGTATCTACATAAGAGTGACATGAACACATGACGCTGTCATGACACATGAACCCTAACTCTAACCCTAACGTGTCATGACAAAAACCGAATGACACTTAATGACAGAAGCGTTATATCATAAACGTTTACGACTTGTTTATGATGTTTATGACACGTTCATGACAGTGTCATGTCACTCTTATGTTGATACCTTCAAGTAAAGAGTAACCTAATATTTGGATTATTCAAAGAAATGAGGGTGGGTATATGATCTGATACGAGGGTGTGGGAGGTATTATGCTTTACGTGTTATTGATTTTACGTGATGTTACGTGATGTGTGCAGTGTAATGTTAATCAACAGTGCCATCTAGCACATCACAAGGTAAATTAATGTTTCATACTCTGACAACCAGATGCAGATAATGAACAGGTCCCCAGGTCTGTGTCTGAATTGCTTTTGTTACTAGCACCATTTCATCTCAAATGCCAAATTTATATTCTTCAGTATTCTCTCTTTGCATTTGCGCTTTGTAAACTTTGAATGCATGCTGCCAAGATTAAATACATTCAGTGAAGTTAATTCAGACAAACTTAAACAATTTACTGAAAGTCTGTTGTAGCAGGAACCAAACAACGCTTTGTGCTGAGGAATAAGCCCTATAGCCAAACTAATCACTGCTCATTTGCGGCCCCAGGCTGCACACCTTTTGACAGCCAAAGGACAAGTCAAAACAAAGAACAATCAGAATTATGTATAAGCACCATTCCTCACTGACCAGCTTAATCCTTTCAATTGGTCTGTTCTCTCAGATCAGTGCCTGGAATTCATTTAGTAACCAATAACTGCTGTGGAAATAAATATGAGAATGTAGATACAATCTTACATGCCTACATGTGTGCATGCGTCTAATTAATCAACACACTTTACAGTACTGCATCTCCCTGTTATTTAAGTTTAATTTCTTTAAGATGCATAAAGATAAATAGAAAATAATGTATAAGTAGCATTACTGTCACCAGAATGAAGGTGACATGACAGATCCCAGCAAACGTGCTATACAGTAGAAAAATGTGCATACAGGCACCTAAGTGAAGTTGGAGGTCTAGTTGTCGTTCACACTCTCAGCTGGTTTTGGAAAATGTTAAATTAGATATCTTTCTGATGTCAGTTCTTGAAGTTTAATAAAAACGTAAATATATATTTATTTACCTTTGTCAAAAGAGGCATCAGTTTGGAGCTATAACTTGACACTGCAATTTGTATTTAGGTCACAGCCTGCACGTCACCGTTTATCAAACTGTTTAGACACTACGCTTGTCAACTTTTACAACGTCAGTGAGCATCATAAATGTTGATAAAATTATACATTTAAAAGAAATAATTTAGCTCGGAGTTCTTCAGTCTCAAATTTAAGAAAACCTATACGAAGTGTTTTGATGTTGAGTCTCACAATCTGCCCACTGTCCCGTAAAAATTTGTTCTGCAGATCAGGGAAGTTGGGTGCAGTAGCATATGTTTGAGGATATACAGGTAACATAAAATGGCAAAAACAGAGTCAAGGAGAGTAAAGTCCTGACACATTGTTTTTGTACCCAGGTGAGGAGTCTGTTTTTGCTCAAAGCACCTTGTCAATCCCTCTTTGACTAATGTTTCTTTCCCTTTGTCCTCCTCTCCTTCCTACCCTCCCTCCTTCCTTTCTTCCCTCCAACCCTCAGTATGTACCTCCAGACTTGTGTATTTGTAACTTTGTGTTGGAGCAGTCCCTGTCAGTGCGGGCCCTGCAGGAAATGCTGGCTATGACTGGGCAGAACAGCGAAGGGGTGAGTACTACCCTCCTTCCCACTTATACCCCACCACTCTCTGTCTCGTGCACTTACAAACTTACATACACAAACAAAAAGTAAAATTGACATACACGTTAAAGTGTCATGAACCTGCAAAAATAGGTGTTTTTTAAGTTAATAAAAACCCTAAATAAAATCCACTTTACTAGATGTGTCTTAATGAAACAAGCATAAACAGTGTTGATCCTTATCAGTAACTTCACTTCAGTTCACTTATTTTTTTGCCTTAAATAATAACTAGTCACATTACAAAGTTACTCTTTATTAAACGTAACTGTTATAACTTATATACTTACAGCACATGTACAGTGTGCCGTTTTGAGAAGAAAACATCAGCAGAATCCCCACTACACGGGGGGCATTTGTTTTGAAGGTATAGTCATCTGCAGTATGTATGATGGACTTGCTCTCGGCAGAAAGTTTTTATTAATTTCTTGTTTTCCTAAGATAGCAGTAACAAGATAGTAATGCAAGATAGTAGGCTTCCACGTGTTAAATATGGAAAGTCAAACATTTTAGTATAAGTCTGAGAAAGTAACTGATTATTTGGATTACTGTAATAACTGTAATGAGCCGAGCACTATGCATTACCCATAACACTGTGTAAATAGCAGAAAATCTAATAATCAGAAACCTTCCTTCAAGCATGGCACTGCATATTGTTGCCAGGTCTAAGATGTCTAAATTATTTAATTACTCATTCAGAGTGTGATTATTTTGCAAATACTTCTACAAAACTATTTCTGGACTGCATTGTGACTCTGAATAGAACTGAATGTTAAAAATCAATAAGTAGGTTGGATTACATCCTAAAGGCAAAGCAGACAGACCACATCTTGCAATACTATAAACTGCGTTAACACTGAGAATTGCAATTTAATTCTAAATAGAAGCAGTCTCTTTTTATTCCCTGTTACACTTTTCTGTTTTGCAAAAAGAGATCAGAAGACAGTGATAATGAAAGGCTATCAGGGGTCAAAGAAAGGATGGAAATGATCTGTTACTGCACTGCTGCATCCACAGCCTCCTTTCTCCTTAACCTCCGCTCTCTTGATTTACGATAAACAGTGCGTGTCCCTTCCTCCCTACTCCGCTCTAGCTCACTTTGACATGTTTTATTAGAGCAGGTAAGTAATCTTTAATCAGATCTTTTGAGTGCCAGGAGGGTGTCATCGACAGGCAATGAAGCACTACGGTGGGCTACGTGTGGTCTGTAAACCCGTCAAATGC
Source organism: Zingel zingel (assembly GCA_023566125.1). Lineage (NCBI taxonomy): Eukaryota > Metazoa > Chordata > Actinopteri > Perciformes > Percidae > Zingel > Zingel zingel. The sequence continues at coordinate 24,730,212 of CM042332.1, read as the reverse complement.
TTGTATTCACTCATGTTGCTGCACTGCAACAGAGTCATTTCAGGTGTCATTTAATCTCATCACCCGGTCCTTCTAGACCCATTGGGGGAGGTCAACAGATGAAAAGGGATGGCATCACGTTTGGATGAAGTGCTAATTTGTTTAGGAGAAAAACAAAGAGAAAACAGTGCTTAATTCTCAAATAGATCCCAGCATTAAATTTGGACTAACAAACCACGACATACAAGAAACTGCTTTTTAGTGGTGGTGTTTTTTTTTCATTACTGTTCCTGTTGGAAACACATGGTCTGTGTCGATTTTGAAAGCATTCCTCAACTGATGGGCCCAATTATCATTATTAGCTAATATTTAGGACAGGCCATTATGATGTAGGAACAGAAATGACAAAGCTGGTTGATGAATCATTGTGCAGTACAGCTGCAGCAATTAGTACGGAGCCCCCCTGGTGTCAGCTGATAAAAAAAAAAAACTAAACCGTGCGCACGGATTCATAATCCGTGCCCTCGGTTTTATAAATGTAAGAAAATTAGAAATATATTCACAGATTCGAACTTCTGGGATAATTCTCTACAGCGAAATGTTATTAAAACACAAACTACGCATCTTTCCTAACGTAGTAAGGCTAACAACGAGCTACAAACTCATTTTCATCTAAACGAGCCGTCCTCCGACCTGGAGAAATAACATTATTGGTCTCTATGAACAGCCGGAGGTGAGACGGTAGTCAGTCAGACCGGACGTGTTCAGGGACCATCTACAAACTACAACACCGACACAAATAAATCTATTAATTTTATGTTTAAATAAGGTAGTGTCTCCAAACTTATCTCAATTATAACTTGTCTCATTGTAGTTGTACTACAGCACTTACTTTTAAAAAAATAAGTTTAGAGACACTACCTTATTTAAACATAAAATTAATAGATTTATTTGTGTCGGTGTTGTAGTTTGTAGATGGTCCCTGAACACGTCCGGTCTGACTGACTGCCGTCTCACCTCCGGCTGCTCATAGAGACCAATAATGTTATTTCTCCAGGTCGGAGGACGGCTCGTTTTGATGAAAATGAGTTTGTAGCTCGTTGTTAGCCTTACTACGTTAGGAAAGATGCGTAGTTTGTGTTTTAATAACATTTCGCTATAGAGAATTATCCCAGAAGTTCGAATCTGTGAATATATTTCTAATTTTGCTTACTTTTATAAAACCGAGGGCACGGATTATGAATCCGTGCGCACGGTTTAGTTTTTTTTATCAGCTGACACCAGGGGGGCTCCGTACATTAGAGAACCCCGAGCATGACACAGCATTACGGTGCTATTTGCAAGATCAATTGAGTACAAAATCCCATAATATTAATACCAGATAGCCCATATTGTGTGTTGTGCTGGATGGCTCTGGCTACCACTGTACTTTCATGCACAATAGCCTTCTGGCACAGATGGTTCTTTAAGTGTGTTATTTTGTGTACCGCTTGGGTCCTCTCCACTGGTGATTCAGACCTGCATTGTTATTAGCCTGGGTAGCAGATTTGTTTTGTGTTCAACATTACAACACTGTTGGCTGGCCTTGTTTGGCAAGACACCATGAAGTTGGCTTGAATACAAACTCTCTGGTAGCAAGGCTAATAAATTGCCCTTCTCTTTCCTTTCCACTATGAGGGCCCTCTTCTCTCTATTGTTGCTCTCATATTTGTGTAATTAACTGCTTCACAACTCAATAACACATTATTTTCATTTGTGTGTTACTAGAGTGCTGACCATGAAAAATGGGTAGGTCCAACAGTTCATTCATCCATCATGTTGTCATTGTGCATGACAGACTGCCAAACGAAAGGGTTGAATTTCCGGGCACTTTCACTTGAAGTAACGCCCATGTCTCGATTGCCATAAAAGCTGCATTTATAGTGTGTGGAGCATTTAGTTTAAATGTCCATGACAGGTACTGCAATGTAGGGAGACATTAAGCTAATAGTAATACATTTCAATGTTTCCATCTCAGCACATATTGTGCAAATGGATATTAAAATACATTTATTTCTGTGAGACTCCCTCTGGATAGTAAATTAAGCTTTCACCTCACTGCAGCTCAACACATTCTCTTTCCCTCAGCCAGTCTGGAAACAATCAATTAGCTTGTCACAGATGTCTCTGAACTTTAAATTATGGCAATCTTGAAATAGATGTTGCTGCTCTCACCTTGTGCACAGGAGTCAAATATTTTGCCTCGCCTCTGAAGACTACTTTGTGTGCAAGTGTGCAAGCACTTTCAAGTGATAGTGTCTGCTTCTCCTTTGCTTATACCTTTTTTTAGCTTTCAATGCAATAGGATTCAGGCATTAGTATACAGCGTACAGTTTGTGCTGTTAAAAGATACACACACATAATTTACATAGATTTTGCTTACCAAAGATAGTAATAACTTCCCTTGTTTATCTATTTTACTGAATCTAAATTAAAGGATCTGAAAACCCACACGTTGGCAGAAAACTTACTTTGTGTTTTGGGTGTGCTGCTCTGTTTTCTCTGGGTTTGGTCTCTAACATCAATTAATTTTAAGGGTATATTGATATGAGGAAATGTCCTGAAATCAATTTTGGATTTCAGAGTTTGCAAATGCACTACTGTTGAGCAAAGCTGTTGTAGATGATTCAAGGATTCATTATCTGTTCTTCATATAACTCATACAACAAACTGGACTGCCAACACACTACACTTGAATTTTATTTTTTTCATACCTCACTTGTGGTTTTTATTTTTTAGAATAACATGTCCGGATGTATAGTTTTTCTATGTTTTTTCTCCTAACTTTCACATATTACACATCATGGTCGGTGTATTGTGATGGACTGTTATGAAATAAATATAAAGCAAATGGAACACAATCACTGTCTCATTACCCAAATAATTTGAAGGAGAGGGCATTGAATATATACATGAGAATCAATATATCAGATGGTAGGCCTACTTAGCAAATGAGTCTGGCCTGACTCCCTTCTTCAGGGCCTTGAAAAAGTAATTAATGTTCTATTTCCCATGCTCAGGCTCTCCCATATAAGATAAGCTATTGCTATGAAGTGAACATTTAGGTAAATTACTTAGTCATGGTTTAGTGTAATGGCTCTGTCAGGATTTATTAGCAAAGAGAAAGCACACTCATTCTCGCAAAGCAAAGCAGGCAAGGAAATAAAAAAAAACCAGTGTTCAGGATGTTGGCTCAATGATCAGTAATAACAACAGCCACCAAAACCATCCATGTGTTTTAGGTAGTTTGTATTTTATACTGGCCCATTACACTGCTTCTAAAGTCATCAACAGTAAAAAAAAAAACAATCTGTAACATTGAAGTGTGTTAAGTTAAGTTAAGTGATTTATCAGTATAACGTTTAAACACCAAATATGTGCTGCTTACAGCCTTTCTTTTTGTAAATTGGATAGCCTTGGCACTTTTGGCACAATTTACAGACCCCAAAGTATTTTTCATGTTAAATTAAAAAAAATAATACTGCACACTTTTGAGGTACTACTATTTCTTTTTTTTTTGCTACTGCTACTCCACTACAATTTAAAGGCAAACATTGTACTTTTTAGTCCACTACATGTATATGATAACTTTAGTTAGCCTAGTTCCTTTGCAGATTGAGATTATAATACAACATATAACCAACAAATTGCATTTACAAACTACCCAGAAGTATATAAACTAATTAAAAATAGTCCCACGTTTACCAGCTGAAGTACAGTAATGTTACACATCAGTAGTTACAATACAATAACATATTATTGTGAAGTACTTTTACTTTTGGTACTTAAGTATATTTTGATGCTAATACATATTATGCTATGCCTACTTTTATACTCTTATGTAAAAGTTTAACACTGCGGTATTTCTACTTTAATATGTGTACTTTTCCACCACTGCTGGTTGTGTAATGTTCAGTCAGCAAAGAAAAAAAAGCAGCGCCACGATGGTAGTGATGATGACAATCAAATTACTTGGCACTGTCTGTGGAAATACAATGATAGACTGCAAACATAACGTTCCGTGATACCACGAACATAGTTTGAAGATTTATCCTGCAACCATAGACTGTAAATATTAATTAAATATTAAATGATTAACGATCCTAAAACAGGTGGCACAGATGACGGCTGACGTATGGCCTGAAGAGGTTACAGATTCGTGAACGCGCCAACATTTAAAGTTAAATGTCCAAAGCTAGCTACCCCTGAAGGTTGAGGTAAATATTTGTGAGTAAAGCAACCATTAAATACATTACGTAACGTTGCTAACTACACTGAAGGGATCCTCAACTTTTCAGAAACAGTTCAGAAGAATTTACGTCGATGTCAGCCAGTCAGATTTCGGATTATCCAACTCTCCACAGCGCTGTGCGATCTCCAACCATACAAAAAAATAAATGATCAAAGATGGCGCTTAATCAATGCCGTAGCTCTGGGTTGCTCAGTGCTGCCATGTCTAGAAGCTGGGTATGTTGCATCAGTTGTTTTTTAAGCTAGGTACATTAAATAGCTCTCAAATAAATCCTAACTGCAGCGTTCTGGAGCGATGTTGTCAACGTTATGTGTTGCTATTCTATCGCTAAGGTTAACTTTACCTTAATGATGTAAATGGGAAAGTGAACAGAAAGATTATTAGGTAACGTTAGTGTTGCACCTAATTTTAGCTAGCTAGCTAGCTAGCTAGGTGTAGCTTACACAAACTGGCAACAGTGTGGGATCCAGTCATCATTGAATTCGTATTAATTGTTGCTGTAAACGTCTCAGCAACAATTAATAACAAAAACTAAAACAAAAACTACCACCAGAGGACAGGTAGGTTAAACCTTCCTGTCCTCTGGTGGTAGTTTTGTTTTTTCAATATTTGCACCGAATGTCTATGATGGTTCATTCACCTAAAAGCTAAGCCATCCACAAATGTAGCTAATATTTGCTCAGGACAAATTTAAAGCAAAATGGTTACTGACTTAACCTGGCTAGTGTGCATATACAGTATTAGTCAGTAAAGTAGCCTACATTATGTGCTGAGCGTTGGTATGGAGTTTCAGAGCCAGCAATCTACCATAACACAAAGGATGATTTTGGTGTCTAGCTTAATGTCTTGACACAAGATGACCTGTGAGCCAATTACAACATCTTTCAGCATTCATGTAAGACACAAACTGTAGGCCTACACCCCACCTCCTCCCCTAACACATACATGCGTACAAAAACATCAAACTTATCTGTTTCTAACACAAATGCACTTCCAGTAACAAGCTGTTAAGGATACAGTTCTTACAACTGGAGGGGCACCAAACCAAAGGTCACAGTTCCTGGCATTGATGTGTCAGCAGGCCTGAAATACAGGCTGCCTCTCTCTGTACCCCCTCCCTCACTCCCAGCTGTTGCTGGATACTCTTCCCATTTTTCTTTTGATCAAACTCGGTTTCCTTTTTTGTCCTTCGTATACAAGCCATCTGGGAGAGACTTGGTAGCCAAAAGAGAATTAGATTGGGTTCAAATTCAGGGGACAGTTGGGAGTTCCCTTTAGGTCAGTTTAAATGTGACCCCGCAAGCAAACACAAATTAATGTTGACAACTGGACAAGAAAAAGCATAGCCTCCATGTATTGCTTACTTGTTAAACACTGCAGTGTGCACACTGGTTAGCACATTCCCAGTCCTGCGCTTGGTCCCAGCTGTTTCTACAGTATGAGGAGTTTAAATATTTGTCATCTCGAAAGACAGTAAAATCTGGTAGACTCGACACTCTAAATTAATTGTTGGCGAGAATTCACTGTCTGTTTATAGCCCTGAAAATAGAAATTTCCAATGTGACAATAAATATGAAAGAATATATGAGCAACATTTATAGGTTTGTGACTGTAGGGCTAAATTGTCCTATAATTTAAAAATAAAATAAAAAACTGTTATAAGAAAATGTTATAAGAAACCTCTACCTGAAAAAACATGTATGTTGAGTTTTTACTCACACTTAATTGATTAGAAAATGAACTGATTCCATTACTGCTTTAGGCCTGTTCCAAATTGGTGTTTATCCAGCTCACAATCCTAAAACCCAATAAAAAAAGTTGATACAGAGATGAATTAGATGTCACTGCTTATGGTACCTTCTCTTTTTTCTGCCGCTAGAGGTTGATTAAAAGGGTGAGTAGAATTTTTTTTAATCCCATCCAGTGCTGGAGAAGAAATATCTTTGATCTTTTTTGCTCAACTATTTCCTCACATTTCCTCTTCCATCGTGCTACAGTGTGTCACAATTATTCTTGTTTGTCACAAGAATGGCTAAACTGTCTAATGAGTGTGGTACTGTACATGTTTGTAGGTTTGTTTGATTGTGTGTTTAGTTTTGTCTCTTTCCTGCTTGCACTTGGAATGGAGGAATGAAGTTGGAGATATCTAATCCTTTTTTTTTAATATATATATATATATATATATATATATATATATATATATATATATATATATATATATATATATATATATATATATATATTTTTTTTATTATTGAAAAATATGGCACAATGGAAAATACATACATTGAAGTAGTGCGAACACAATTAAAGTGAAGGAGTAAACAAAAAAGTAATTGTCAAGTATTGTTTGTATCTTAAGAGGTCAACAAAGAAGAAAGCCATACTTGGCTGTTTTCCTTTTTTAACAGTACAAAATGTAAACAAACATACATACACAAAGCAAACAAAATACAACGTTCAAACACTCAGGCATACACAAATACACACAGACAGAAAACACTTGTATCTATTCCTGTGCAGTTTACCCACACAGGGTCAAAATCAGAGGAGACTCTTAACTTAATATCTGACATAGAGGTGTAGAAGTCGAGGTTACTAACTCAGACTATGTGATAAGTCAAACCTGACAGGTTCCAGAGGTCAAGGATGCTAGGATATCATGGTAATTTGTGTTTCCTCCAGGGGGGTCAGGGGGGTGGACACCGGACCCTGCTCTACGGTCATGCCATCCTCCTTCGCCACTCCTTCAGTGATATGGTGAGTATCAACAATACGATTTGATGATTGACAAGTAAAGTAGAGCTTAGTGGCACATGCTGAAATAAGAATTTAAGTCATATTTTTTGTATTAGTCATTTGAGTAAGAGCTGACTTCCACTCTCAACTTGTCTTAATGTTTCCTTTGATCTAAGACTAATTCCTTTCACTCACTCCCCAGTACCTGACCTGTTTGAAGACATCAAGGTCTCTGACAGACAAGCTGTCATTTGATGTTGGACTACAAGAAGATTCTATAGGTACAGTATGACTAACAGGCATTTACAGAGTTCGCTTGGCTTTTTACTGCTTTTAATTGAATTCAGTTCTCCTGAGTAGGCATTTCAGGTCGACCTAACCTTGAGATGGAATCAATATCCATGGGAGAAGTACTGTTACAACACAGTTAGGGTGCTACATTTGACATCTGAACTTCAGAAATGCCATTTATCAAGCAGAAACAATACTTCAACTACTCTTTCAGTCTTCCTCGCATGATGGCTATTTTTATGCTTTTTGCCACTCAGAACAGCCTCGCCTTAACAACAGAGAGGAGTCAGGATTATCTAAAATGGCACATATGTGTGGGACAATAGACTTGCTCAAATGTATGTCAATTTTACTTGATCACCAATGTATGAATAATGTTTTGTGTCTTTGTGTCAATAGGAGAGGCCTGCTGGTGGACCATCCACCCTGCGTCCAAGCAGAGATCTGAGGGAGAGAAAGTCCGCATCGGAGACGACCTGATCCTAGTCAGCGTGTCGACAGAGAGATACCTGGTATCTAGTTCAAGTCCAATATCTCAAGAATAGATTTTTTTTAAACTTAGAAGAAGGTGAAAAGGTTAAAGAAGTAGACATTTGGCACGAAGACTCTGATTACTCTTGCCATTGTATCAGCAGCTTGCTACCCAGGTCAACAAAAACAGCAATAATAAGTAGGTAAGGGGAAAAACCCCACTCTTAATTATCCATGTGTGGAATTGATACATACATAAATAAGTAATATAAATATCCAAAACAATCTAAAGGAAGCATGCACACAAGTAATTAACCCTTATCAAGAAGTCAGAAGAAAGTTGCCAGTGCTGTTTATTGTTAATTGTATTGTTGTACTAATTACTTGCAAAATTATATATATATATTTTATATTTTATATATATATTTTGCTCAGGCACAATTTGCACTGCACATACTATGTTTCATCTGTAGCTTGCAATTCCAAAGTGTGATTCACCAGCTTGCTGACAGTAACAGTTCAAATGATTAGACAGTATGGCCAGTTAGCTTTTTGATTTTGATCTACACTCAAGAGTGTAGAGCTAGACAATGTGCCAAGTGCAGAGGGGGATGCTTGTTTTTTTTGGAGATTATGCGCCCCACATAGCTGGAGTAATCTGCTTTAGTTCACTGTCTGTTTCAAAAAGGCACTTTTTGTAATGGAAGGCACTGGTAAGTTTCATAGCCGTCGGATAGCTCTGATACCCGTCTCACTCTGGCCAACTTCAGAGTGACAAACAATTCAAGGGGACCACTTTAAAACTTTATACTGCTATCTGTAATGAAAATCCGATAACTTGTAAAGCCCTCCTGTGCAGTTTCTTTTTTTAAATATTGTTTTAGGGAAGGCACCCATCAGACTGTTGAGCTTAGAGTTAATGCTGTCTCCCTTATGCAGAGCTATACACCCGACCTCAATTAACTTACTTGGTAAAGAGAGAGGAGAGGGAGATTTTGAGAAGAAGAGAGAGAGAGAAATGGAAAGAAGGAGGGACAGCGACGTGCCATGCATAGGAGAGTGAGCAGCGCTGGCTTCTAGTGGCTGCTCTGGCCCTTCAGGGAGGGAAATGTGCAATTAAAGCAAAACTGGCAAAGAGCCAGACTTTAATTTCCTCTGATGGGAAATCTTCACCTGATTCGGCCCGACAGAAGCCTAGCTTTTGAAGAATGGGATATATCAGAAATTCAGGTGAAAGCAATCAACGCTCTATTACTGTGAACATTAATAGAGGTTGGGACACAGTCTTTTTAGTACGTAGGCGTTTGTTGCTTTGTATCCAGTTAGGCTGAATTGTGTCAGCAGTTTTGCTTTGCTGCTCTCCATGTAGTGTTCAATCCTGGTATCCAAATGGCAGGACAATTAAAAAACAATAAAAAATAAAAAAATCATATCAAGGAGAGCTGGTGCACAAAAGGTTTGACTTCATTCAATTGTAATCCACACACTGGTTTGCAGTATTTTTATGCACAGCACTCATCAATCCATGTCATCTGTCAACATGTAGGAAAGGTTTTTTTTACACCAAGACAGACTAATAAAATGGATGGTTATATTTTGCCCACTTGATGTACAAGTACATAGTTCAGGGGAATTCAGTGAGATGGAACAAGATGTGCCACATTTACATGTTTCTGCCATTGCAAGGATGTAGCTAAAGGCTAGGATCATTCTGAGCTTTCACTCGCCTCTTGATTCTGCCTGTAGGGAAATGGGAGCTGCTCTAAGTGTTTCTGCTGGAAGGAATAATTGAAGAGTATTATCTGGACATTGCTGCATAGAGAAACACTGATGAAGCAGGGCTGTTTAGCCCACAAAGTTATAACACTGTTTTGCAGCTCCAGAGGAAGGACACAAAGTTGTTTTAATCTTTTCTTCAAATCCCAACACTAGGCTATGTCCCTCCTTTTGTGCAGTATTGCTGAATCTGTGTTTTTCTATTTTTCCCTCTCCAACTACATTACTGGCAGTCTCCACCCGTCTGTCTAAAGCCCTGTATAACATGCTTCTCTTTTGCAGCACCTCTCCTTCTCCAATGGCAACATCAATGTGGACGCCTCCTTCATGCAGACCCTGTGGAACGTCCAGCCTACCTGCTCTTCAGGCAACGTGGCTGTAGGCAAGTTCATGGCCCCAGCAACAATAGAAGCAACCACTATACCAACTGTCTTTCATCCAAGACAGTTAAATGCATTTTTAACATCGTCTTTAAGTAGTATTGGTTTTCTTGTGTCTAATATACCAATCAACCCATAATAAAGATAGATATTTTTTGCATTATCAAAGAAGAAAGTGTTCAGTATCTTGTATCACAATGTTGTTTTTGTTATTATTAGGCTATCTAACTGGTGGACATGTGATGCGTCTTTGTCATGGGCATGATGAGAGCTTGACCATCCCTGGAGCCGACAAGAGTCAGGAGGAGCAGAGGTTAGTAGATAATTAGCTCAGTAATTCAACTAAATGTATATCTACAAGTTGTCTTGCGACCAGTGAGTAGGTTTTTAAAATCGTTGAAACCTAACCATTGAGAAAATATTTTTTGGGGATGATGAACCGAAAAACTGTAAAACAACTCGTTTCTGCAATATTTACTGATGGCTAAAGTGCTGTTTGATCAAAGTGCTTTTTGCCAGCAGAATAAGACTTGCAGATACTGTTTGTGAATGTATATACCAGTATGAAAGGAAGTAATGTTGCAATTAGGCAGCTCCAAAAATCCATAAAGGTTGAAAAATCTTTCCAGACTGTAGTTAAAGGAGTATTCAGTCATGTCTTTTTCTTCCCACTTTTGTGTGTTTGAGAATTGTCGTTCAGATCCTTTTTGTGTCCAATTTTAGGCGATATCTGCTTGGTTAATTTTGGCCAAGAATGGATTATAGTAAGCAGACACAGGCCAAGCATTTAAATATCCTTGAACGTCTACCATTTTAACCCTGATGCCTGTGTACATTTTCTCTTTCTAGAATCAGTATCACAAAAAAACATGTTTTTGTATCCGACTAAAAGATTAAGTAAATCTGGTATGTTACAAAATGTATTAATCAAAATTCCATGGCCAGTGCATGTTAACAGCTTCAGCATAAAACATGCAGAATTTAAAATATTAGTATATGTGTATATTCATTGCAAAAATCGGGTTTTTGTAAGATACTATGTCACATGGAAGAATTTCTTGTCCAAATGGTTGTGCAGAGAGACCTCATCAACATCACTGGTTTTCCCTGTGCCAGAACTGCAGCAGTAGCAGAAACTCTTCACATTTTTTTATTCCCACTGTGACTTGAAAGACTCATAAATAATAGAAGTCCCCACTTGTGTCTTTGTGTCTCAGGATAGTCAACTATGAAGCTGGTAAGGGAGCGTCAAGGGCCCGCTCACTCTGGAGACTGGAGCCTCTCCGGATCAGGTGAGATCAGACCCAAATACACACACATAGTGAATAAAATAAACTCAGAAAATCTCAGAAATGCATAGAGGAGTTGTCTTATTTGATGGAATCTCTTCATGAAGAATACATAGAATTGGTGCTTTCTGTACAAATGTCACAGCTACTGTAGGTTATAAATAAATATCACCTCCCTCTCCTTTGATCTGTCACTACCAATTAGTTGGCAAAGTCCTTCAGAAGGTGAGGTTCTGTTTACCATCTTTTTCGATTTACTTCTCTTCACCCCCCCTCTTCTTCCTCTCTTTACTTTCTTTAACTGGCCACCCACGTAATTTCCCTCCAGTCACGTCATCTGCCAGCTCTCACTGGGACTGCCTGTCAGAGTCTGTACACTTTGAAATGGCGCAGGTGCATTTATTAAAGGCACATGTTCTCCTTTTCGGCTGAGGGAAGAGTTTTGAACACTGTATTAACCATCTAGAGAATGTTAAAAGTTCAACTTTATCAATTTCTCAGTTGACATTCTCATTCTACATACAGATTGCTTTTACAAACATTGAAAAAGTATTCTAATTCTGATGATTTAATCCGCAATGAAAGAGGAAATAGAACAGTATGTTATAGAAAAGAAGGAATTCCTGTTAACATGTAAATTAAGTGGTGTCTTTTTTCATTAGTTCATAATGTCAGGAGTTATGATTTTGGAAGTTCAACCAATTAACATTGATTAATTATATTGCTTAAAGTGCTCATATTATGCTTTATGCATTTTCAGGTTCATAATTGTATTTAGAGGTTATATCAGAATAGGTTTACATGGTTTAATTTTCAAAAACCACCATATTTTTGTTGTACTGCACATTGCTGCAGCTCCTCTTTTCACCCTGTGTGTTGAGCTCTCTGTTTTAGCTACAGAGTGAGGCATCTCACTTCTGTTCCATCTTTGTTGGGAGTCGCACATGCACAGTACCTAGGTAAGGACTACTAGCCAGTCAGAAGCAGAGTATGAGGGCGTGCCACATTAGCAGCTAGGCGAGCATTTTAACGTGTGTTACAAAGTAACGCACGTTCGTCACGGAAGTAAAGGCTGGACTACAATAGAGCTGTTTGGAGCAGTTTGTGAACAGTGTTTTCTATTGGAGATGGTAAGTCCCTTTGGGGTGGACTTTGGGCTTTTTCACTTTCTAAACCTATAACGTGCACAAAAAAGATATATAACACAATAAAGGTAAGGGAAAAAGCCAAAAAGCATAATATGAGCACTTTAAAATGCATGTTAAAATGCCAACATTACCATCCAGCTCAAAGAACAGCTGTGACTAATGAAAGCTTATTTCTAGCCATTAATTAAACTAATCAGCCTCCAGAAAAGGGCAATTGAAATGAAAATAAATGATATCTCAGTTTCTTAGATATAACCTGTGCTCCACTGGGAGAGACAGTTTTTTGTGTTTGTTATTTTGTACACACTCCTTTTTTCATTTAACAAAATAAGCCATACATTTTAAAATATTAAATGTTGGTAAATGTAAGCAGCCACAGAAGAATTTTCCTAAATAGGTCTAAAACTAGCAACATTGTGATTCACTTTAGCAACTGTCTGAACAAGGAATAAGTAAACAAGACTTCAAATCTGACCAGACATTTCCTGCCTTCTTTTGGTGAGCCAAATGAGGTTTCCAGTGTTGAAGAAAACAGACAATCCCGTGTTGGATCCAAAATTTGTGACACCATTACTCTGTGTTTAGCTGGAGCGGTAGCCACATCCGCTGGGGTCAGTCCTTCCGACTACGCCACCTCTCTACTGGCCATTACCTGGCCCTGACTGAGGACCGCGGACTGGTCCTGCAGGACAGGGACAAGTCCGACACCACGTCCACTGCCTTCTGCTTCAGGGCCTCCAAGGTTAGTGATCACAATCCCTATATAAGCATAATACATTTATTCTATTTTTACAACTAGCTCTGATGAGCCCTTTGAGCAAGGCAGTTACACCATTTAAAAGCTGTCCTGGGTGTTGTGTTGGCTTAATCAACTTACCTCATTAAAAACTACTTCATCAAAGACTCCTGATATGGGTCTGTAAGCTCTTAATGAGCTTATGGCGTGCCACAATAAAGTGACCTTTTCACAGCTGCTGAGTAAACAGCCCTGTAAATGTTGGAGGAAACATTCATGTTTTCCACTGACCTAATAGCAACTGGCTGGGATGTTGCCATTTTCAATTTGGGAGTCTAGAGAAATTTGCCATCACCACCACAGTATGGGAGTTCACTGTGATGTATTGGGCGATTTTAGAATACCTACTTTGTATTCTTTCATTTGCCTGTGCTTATTTCTTTCCCCAATTATCCAATCTTTTTATCCCACACTCTATTTTGAACTCTCTCAATCCGTGGGCTCTACAGTTATTTTGTTTATAGCGTGTATGCCAAAAATAAAGCCTCGCTGCCAAAAATAACTGAGAAAGGAGCACAGTGGCCCCGGTTTTGGTGGAGGTAGAAGAGATTTCGAAATACAGAGAAAATAAAAGTTTTTATCTGTATTTATTTTTCCAAACTGTAAACTTACTTGAAATTCAAATTGAAAATGGGTATTTTAAAGATGTTGTTCAGTGAGGTGTGACTTGTGAATTGTGCAGTTTAGATGTTTTATGTTTTTTCTGCCCCATTGTGGTCCAGTGACTTTGATTACTAATCTTGTTTTAAAGCTAAATAATTCTTTTTATTTTTTTATTTTTTACAGTTTCAGGGGATCTACCTCAATCTGTCTTATTTCAAGTTAAAGCTGGATACTGTAGATCCTAATACAATAGGGTAATGCTTTCATGTGTACGCTTTTGTGTTAAAACTCCCTCACGTTCTAGCTGAAATTTGTGAAACTATCTATACTGTAGCTGATATCCTGGATTCTTAGCTTGTTGTGTAATTAATCCTACATTATTACCCTTTTGTGAAATGGCTACAGCCACATAAATCCGCTCAATGCCATGAGTCACCTTCACAGAGTACCATTGTGTCCCCGTAGATATCCTTTTATCTACAGTCGGTACAGTGTGAAATCCTCCTGTGTGCTGTCCACTGCGGAGGCCTAATTTTCCTGTCAACAGTGTAATTGCCCTCAATAATCACTGTTCCTGCAGGTGTTTTATGATTACTGGGGATTCATGCTTCTTTGGAAAAATAAATAAATATAGATAGAAATACTTATTTTCTCTGTATTTCAAAATCTCTTCTACCTCCACCCTCCACCCAAACCGGGGCCACTTGTTTCCTGTATCTAAAAAGTTCAATGCCGAAACCCCGAAAGGACATTTGTTTTGAAGAACTGTTCATTATGAAAACACAAAATGGAGACTTATGTTGTACTATGGTGTACTGGTTGAATGCTGTACCTAATAAAATATATGGGAAAAGAAAAAAAAAAAAAAGAAAAAGTTCAATGCCTTGCAATGTTGTACACTGGAGTTAATATGTTACCCGCTACTTGCTGTCGACTGCAATCAGCGGCATCGCTTCATCTCTGCTGAGCCAGAAATGTAGCGGAGCTAATGAGACCAGCAGCAACCTCCCGGCAGGCCAATGAATGCACTCTCCTCAACCTGCCTTTCTGATTACCATCTTATTACAATATATCTTCATTTGTCATATTTCCATGCTGGTGTGTTGTGTCTGTGTGTGTGCTGCTTTTCTCTGTTTGTATATTTGGTAATGTGGGTATGTGCCTCCTAATGTGAACAGGAAAAGGGTGACACAGGCCCAAAGAGGGACATCGAAGGCATGGGAGTACCAGAGATCAAGTACGGAGACTCTGTCTGCTTCGTCATGCATGTGGCGACGGGACTGTGGCTTTCTTACCTGGCGCCTGATGCCAAATCATCTCGCCTAGGACCCCTGAAAAGAAGGGTAAATAGGATAAAACATTTCTTCCAGACCTTACGTTTTACTGAATCAGGCCAGAGGTCACATTTTACTGAATTATTCACATACAAATGAAAAAGACTTTCCATTCAAGCATTATGAACAATGGTATTTCAAATGTTAGATGGTTAATAAAAAGATGTGTCGTGTAGTTATTATGATGAAGGCAGGTTATTGTCAAAATGATTGGACTATAGTTCTAGATGGTTCAATTACCTGGACTTTCAATGCCAGTTGACGTCAAGCTAACATTTTAAAATAATCTGACAGAACAATCCAACTTCCGCAAAAACATTGTTTATTATTTTGTTTATTATTTAGATTTTGCATACATTTGCCATACTGTGATGTGTAGTATATTAATATTGGATATATTCTGGTTTTATTACAGCTCTGGTTTTTATTCCTGTAATTCACAATAAATTGTGGTATTTGGGAACATTGCAGGCTATTCATACTTCATATGGGAAAATGGTCGTTGTATAATTATGAACCAATCATTGCACTGTTGCACAGTGATACAAATAACTATGTATTTGGTATCTGACATCTGTCTACCTATGTGTTTATGGTAAGATCCTGAATGCCTGCCATAGCTCGTCTCCAACACCTCGAAGCCCATGTGCACAGTAGCAAATCACAGCCAATCAAACCAGTGCGTTGGCTATTTAAACACATGCCCCACCCTTTTACCCTGACACTCGCCCATCCAGCACCCATAATGCAACCCATTAAAACGTGATAATTGGCCATGTGGAGGGTGACAGTTATTTTTTTTTTTTTTGGGGGGGGTGGCAAATGAGCACAGTTCATTGCAGGGCACGCCTCCAGGGACATCAGACGCCACCTCAAGCTGGCGCCAGGCAGTCCCTGCAGGCTTGGCAGCATGCCAGTCCAACCTGACATGTTGGAGGTGATGGTCAGGCTACACTTAGAAACTCCCCCCACTCCCAACATACACACACACCCACACACCTCCTCCCTCTTCTCGATTATGCTGTTTGATTACAGTGAGTCAGGTTTCACTGAGCTGACGTGGTGTAATAACACTAGCTGCAGGAGACTCCCTCGATACATTACATCCATACAGTAAAGGGCCTGTCTTAAAGCTTTGGGATCAATGGCTTATTGTGTGTCTGCTATAACTTTATAGTTATATCTGAGTATGCTCGAAAAGCATTGTTGAGATAAGGCTGTGATTGTGTATGTATGCATCTTTCATTAACTTGAATAACTGTTAAAACAACTATTTGCAACAAATAATAAATAATATGCAGATCCATTTTCAAAAGTCTGATTGGACTTATGCCTGGTTGTTTTAATGCCTTATACATCTGATGGTGTTGGTCCTCATGTAATGATGAAATGCATATTCTTTGTGTTTTTGTCCTTGTCTAGGCGTGCCTGCATTCTGAGGGCCACATGGACGATGGGCTTATCCTGCAGCGCTGTCAGCATGAGGAGTCTCGGGCTGCTCGCATCATCCGCAACACCACGCTCCTCTTTGCCAACTTTATCAAGTAATGACAATGGGTTATTCTCATCTGTATTTTCTGTCTCACAACATGACAAAACATCCACACAATGTTAATGCTTTCTGGGTCTATTTCAAGTTTTACAGCTTGAGTCTTGGCCTCCCCTGTCTTTCCCCCAGGGCTTTGGACAGCCTTGTGGAGGGTGAGTCCATGGCGGTAGCTGGTTATGTTGAAGAGGTGCTGCAAACATTGAACGACCTGATCGAGTACTTTAAACAGCCCGATTCCGAGCTGGAGCACGAGGAGAAACAGTGTCTTCTCCGTTCACTCATCAAACGTCAAGACCTCTTCAAAGAGGAGGTGAGAGTGGACAATGTGGAGATGTAGAGAGATGAGAAGGAAATGAGTGGAGAATGGGGAATGATATGCAACATAGGTCCTTGATCGGACCTGCTGTGGCCCAATGTTGAAGCCCCAAAATCCTAAACCCCAGTTGTGCCCTGAAAAATATTTTTTTATTACAATGAGACTTTTCCCTGGCTAAATAAAAAATGAGTTAGGGTTCTCTAGTGTTTGTTTTGTGTATTTGTGGCTTTCTCGATGTGCAAGAAAATGTGTCCCTTGTTTAATGATATTATTTTTTAATCTTAGGGTCAGCGTATGACCAGAGAGTTTAAGTAATCAAAATTAACTTGGAGCTAGTTGTGCAACTCTAATCCCTTAATGGTTCCACACCGCCGTGCTATAACCGCCTACCAGCAAGAGCGTTTTCTAAAAAAAGGCAAAGCATTTTGAAAAGTGGTTCCTGGCGCTTACTGCCAGAAGTTCAGGACGGTGAACTCTGGGCGGCAGAGCAGATTCTGTGCGCGTTCACATGAGCGCCAGCCACTTCATTACCCCTACCACCGTGATCAAAACTTCTATCCCTCTGCAGCCTTTCTCTCGTTGAAATGACTGGAGGAGACGATTTAGCGTGCAGCGTTGTGAAAGCTTCTTTAAAATGTTTGTCTCCTATATTGTCTTCATCCAGATGTGTTATTTGAGTTTGTTTACAATTTCTTCATATATAGTCAATAATCATGTGACTTTAAATACTATTTTCAGTTAACCCTATTTAGTGAAGTTTAAGAAATGTATTTTACATATTGTTACGAAAAGGAATATACTGCCTGTGTAATGAGGTGAATCACAGATTATTCATGGCAATGCTCTTGCTTTTTCTTAGGGCATGCTGGTCCTCCTGTCCCTATGCATCGACCGGATGAACCTGTACAACAGTTCTGCCCATTTTGGAGAAGTTGCTGGGGAGGAGGCGGGCGCAGCATGGAAGGACATTCTCAACCTCCTCTATGAACTCTTGGGTAAGCGGGCCTGAGTGATGAATCACATGAAATATCCACATCTTCCGTCAACTGTTGACCCTGGGTCGAAACACTGTATTAATCTTCCACAGTGTCTTCACCGAATCCTCCTCCTCTCCTTTACACTTTACACTTTTTATCTCGCCTGTTTTCTTCTTCTTCTCCTCCTTCCTTCCTTTTTCCTCCATAAACTCCCTCCACCCTACTCCTGTTTTCCTCTATGCCACATCTGGAGTTCACAGCTGGTGACATTTTTTACGTGACAGCCATTGGTAACTATTTGTGACAAGGGCGTGGGGAGAGACGCAAAGACAGAATGCTTCTTGGATTCTTCTTTGATAATCTGCTCTGCCATTTAGGTCACATCGTTCTCTGAGATCAGTGTCAGCACATTATGAAGCATTGAGCTGCATATTTGAAGAAATAATATCGTCATTAACAAAAAGCCAGCCATCACAGGTTCTGGCATTATCCTGTCCTCTCGGGGCCTGTGTCGAGTCATGAATGCTAAAGCTCTGACACTGAAAATGTTTTTTTTTAATTTTGGACAAGTTTTTCTTGCGTTTGTGTGTTTTGCTGTTATAGTACCTTTCCCATCAACTGCTTCCCCTCGGCTCACCTTGACTGCCCTTATATTATTCACCTCCCCAGCATGTACTCCCACATGCACACACATTAAACACACAAATACACTCTTCTGAGTACACATCCAGTCTTGCCCACAGAGAGGTCACCGACAAGGATGTGAAGGCGGTCTGGCGAAGAGGGTTTTGCATGATGAATTGTGCACGTCCTGACCTCCACTCCTTCCCATTGTAACTCTGCCAGTCTTATATTAATTATAAAGGAGCACACCTAGTTAGTTATCTGTCAAGGTGGTCAACTTATCTGTTTAATGATGAGGACGTGGACATCAAATTCCTCCATGGTGTTAAATCATCATTAGGTTTACTTCTCCAGTAGTACCTTGTACTGTAGTTGACAAGGTACTTACCTCTTTGACATATCATTGTGCATTATAAAGGTTTGTATGAATTGTACACCTGTACATCACTGCAGCAGATGAGACATTTATCCACTGGAGGTCAGTTAAAACAAGATTTTCAGGTGTTAAGTTACTAGTATGCAGTATTATACATTGTGTACAGTAGGTATGCATAATGAATTACAGATATGGGCTTTTAATCCCATAGTAAAATATTTCAGGAGGCTCTTCAGATGTAAAAATAATCAATTTATTCCGTGTCAAAAAAAATGCTGATGTTGATGCTGGATTCAACGCATCTCATTTTTTTTTTTTGTTACAATGGTTTCTTTTCATTGAAATTCAAATGGTGTAAGTATTATTATTACTAAAAGCTTAGTCTGTCCTACTTAATTGGTGGCAATTAGTGGTGGCTTTCTATTATAGTGTATGCTAATGTAACCGTTCTTTGAAGTCTGTAGTCTGTGTAGCCTCAGGTTCTCCTCTCTGTCTCTGACTTTTCATTTTACATTCCCATAACTCAGTGAACATCGTTGCCTCTTGGCTCTATCCATGTGTTCATATTGAACGATAGCTTTCCTGAAAAGACACAATTAAAAGAGATTAGACACCCATCAGTATTCCTTGGGCACAACGTGCTGTAAAATTGTTTCATGGGCATTAACAGTCTAGTGTCCCTAAATCCTAATGGTGAAAAATGAGACAGTAAAGTAATAAGGAGACTTGTTAATGTCACCACGGTGGCAGAGAAAGGGCACAAGGGACTACACCTCAACTTTTTATAGAACATAGAGCGTCTGACTTCACAGTGGCTTCAAAATCCATCCCATGTATTTTGGTCAGGTGTGTCAGATTGATTGAATTTTAATATCTACCTCTGGACCGAGGATGTTCACAGGTAAATGGTGAACTTATTTTCATTATAAGTCATTCCGTCTGTAACATCCAGTTATCTACAAGTCAGCTGCTTGGATCTATTTGATTCATGGCTTTAGTAAACATTGTTTGTATTTTCATTAAACCTTGTGGAAACTTTATCTTTTGTTCAGCCGCACTGATTCGTGGGAACAGAAACAACTGCACCCAGTTTTCCCGCAAATTGGACTGGTTGGTCAGCAAACTGGAGAGACTGGAATCTTCATCAGGTATTATGGGAAATGAAACCCTTATAGCATTTCACAGAAAAGTCTACTCTACTGATCCTAAGATGTGGTCTATTTAATATACCTTTGCTCTGATAATGACAAATATTTTGTCTGACCGCTCAGGGATCCTGGAAGTCCTCCACTGTATCTTGGTAGAAAGTCCGGAGGCTCTGAACATCATTCAGAGAGGTCACATTAAATCCATCATCTCTTTGCTCTACAAGCATGGACGCAACCATAAGGTGGGCATTCATATGACAGCAGTTGCCTCCTGGTTTGAACCCATATAACTCCATGTATAACTAAGTAGGACTGTGACCCAGTGTGATACTGTCAATAATAACAAAAACAAGCTCATAACACAGCAGAAAAACAAATCTTTTGAATGGATTAAAATATGGAGACACAACTTTGACCACAATTTTGTGTGTTTTCAAACTTGGCTGAGCTTTCATTAGTCACAGCTGTGCTTTGAGCTGGATGCTAATGTTGGCATTTTAACATGTATTTTAAAATGATCATATTATGCTTTTTGGCTTTTTCCTCTTTCCTTTATTGTGTTATATATCTTTTTTGTGCACGTAATAGGTTTACAAAGTGAAAAAGCCCAAAGTCCACCCCAAAGGGACTTACCATCTCCAACAGAAAACGCTGTTCACAAACTGCTCCAAACAGCTCTATTGTAGTCCAGCCTTTACTTCCGTGACGAACGTACGTCACTTTGTAACACAGGTTATAATGCTCGCATAGCTGCTAGCGTGGCACGCCCTCATACTCTGCTAAAACAGAGAGCTTAACACACAGGGTGAAAAGAGGAGCTGCAGCAATGTGCAGTACAACAAAAATATGGTGTTTTTTGAAAATGAAGCCATGTAAACCTATTCTGATATAATCTCTAAATACAATTATGAACCTGAAAATGAGCATAATATGAGCACTTTAAAGGAGAACTCCGGGCAATTTTTACGTTAATCCTGATCGCTATAAGTATGTGAGTACTGTCGATAGGAAAAAAAACGAGCCGAATCGGTGCTAGCATCATGGAGCTACTGCAGCTAAGGCCGAGAGCTCCCACTTAGCTAAAACGGCAGTTTTGGGGGCATATCATAAAGAGTGCCTTTGTTCCTCTTAACAGACACAAAATGCAACTAAAATGTCTGTGCAACATGAACAGGGCCCTTACATGAAAACAAGATGCGTTTTCAACTCAGACATTGTTTAAATTCACCTATCCTGTTAGCTGCAAGCTGCCGTCTGGGATGAGTGAGTGTGTTCAGCCAGGCTTCGGTAATAATCATCAAGCAGCAGTTCTGTGTGTATTTGTAGCATACATGCATCATTTGGCCCGTTTCCATGTAGTTACATAGTCACTGATATGATCATAACCACTACAGTGCTCAATTACCTATTTTTGAGGGGGAAATAAACTTTTTTCGCCGCAAAAATTTCGCCGCGAAAGCATGAACTGTCCTCTGGAGGACATCCACCAGACCAGCGGGCGCCCGTGGATTGTTGTCGGCCGCGGCAGGCGGGGAAGGCGGGGAAGGCGGGGAGGAGGTAGAAGGATATGCTGGTCGAACCTGCTAGCCTGGCTAAGGAAACTAACACACAGTTTGCCACTGCAGAGACTACTATTCACCAACGCCAGATGGATTGCACACAAAATGGATATATATATATGCTACAAATACACACAGAACTGCTGCTTGATGATTATTACCGAAGCCTGGCTGAACACACTCACTCATCAGACGGCAGCTAGCAGCTAACAGGATAGGTGAATTTAAACAATGTCTGAGTTGAAAACGCATCTTGTTTTCATGTAAGGGCCCTGTTCATGTTACACAGACATTTTAGTTGCATTTTGTGTCTGTTAAGAGGAACAAAGGCACTCTTTATGATATGCCCCCAAAACTGCCGTTTTAGCTAAGTGGGAGCTCTCGGCCTTAGCTGCAGCAGCTCCATGATGCTAGCACCGATTCGGCTCGTTTTTTTTCCTATCGACAGTACTCACATACTTATAGCGATCAGGATTAACGTAAAAATAGCCCGCAGTTCTCCTTTAACAACAGGATGACGATATGCTAAGGCTAGCATGTTAAACTAACAAACAAAAAAAATAATAATGATTTTTTAGTTTATTACACTTTCAAGTGTACTCTTAGTGGACAAAACCAAATTTGACTGCAAAACCCAAATTAGTGGGCATAACCTTTATCTCAGGTGACAACAGCAAAACTAAACCCAGTACACAGACATATCAGTTTATTAAACCTCAATCACTTTTGAACAAAAGTCAAGCTAACAAGTTAGAACTAGAAAAATTTATTAAAATCTTTGTCATGAGGACTGATGTCTAACAACATTCTTGTTTGTTGACATTTCTACCATGTGTTTTACATGCTGTGTTCAAATGTCACAGCCACTTAATATTTACCCTGTAAATTTTACCAGGCATGAAAGGGCATCCTCGTAAACAACAGCTGTCATTTCATGAGTGGCAGGTGGAAGCCTATGGCCGTGTTGACTTGAGGGCCCTTTATATTGTGCATATGCCACAAGCATTACAGCTTGCAGAGAATCTGAGTGAACAACTGATAATTTAACTGAAAAGCAAGGTGTGGAATCTCATCTTAGTAAGGTGAGAAGTTGTGCAACACTTAAAAAACAAAGGGGAACAATAAAAAATGGCTGACATTAAGTGTTATCTCCAATTTTCCTCTCTTGTAGATTCTGGATGTCCTGTGTTCTCTCTGTGTTTGCAACGGGGTGGCAGTGAGAACCAATCAGAATCTGATCTGTGACAACCTGCTTCCAAAGAGGGACCTGCTGCTTCAGACTCGACTGGTCAATGATGTTCAGAGGTTAAAAAAAAAGAGAAAAAGCCTCTTAATAACTGTATTCATCAACATAATTTATGTGAATAAGTGTTTATGGGCTCAAACTTTCCCTTTAAGTGAGTCATCATCATAACTGGTTAAAATGTCATATATATGTTTGTGCCTTATTGTGTCAAGATGTTCTCCCAGCAGCCAGGTGATGTTTTAGATGGGTTGATGGGAGGACATTTTGTGGAAATGTGGCTTTTGGGGTTCAACAGAATGTACTACAGTGATTTTTATTCTGTGATTTAACTACTTTTTGATTATTAAACACGCTTTGCATCATATAAGCTTCTTCCTCTCTTATCACCTCCAGTATGAGGCCGAACATCTTCTTGGGTGTGGCTGAAGGTTCAGCTCAGTATAAGAAGTGGTATTTTGAGGTGGTGACCGACCAGGTGGACCACTTTGTAACCGGAGAGCCGACCCACCTGAGGGTAGGCTGGGCCAACACTAAAGGCTACGCTCCGTACCCCGGTGGAGGAGAGGGATGGGGTGGCAACGGTGTCGGGGATGACCTCTACTCTTACAGCTTTGATGGACTTCATCTCTGGTCAGGTAGGCATCTTATATAAGACCAGCACCACTGGATCCCAGTGCATTTACGTATAGGCCCTACACGCATATTTTTCAAATCCACTTCTTGCTATAAGCGATGAGGTCCTACGTGAATACACTATTTTCTGCCAAATTTAGAATTGTTCTGATGAAGCAGATCAGCTGAGATTGTAAGTGTTAAACTCTTCAGAAATAATGTGGTTCTTTGTGTTTGTTTTTTAAATATGTTAAAAAAAAGATTTAAAATCAACGTTTTAAGGGCTTTAAACCATAAACAAGTAAAGCGACTATGTTTGAAATTATATTATTACTTTTGACTTGGATCTGTTTTGTCTATTTGATATAATATAAACTGGTAAACATCTTTCTCTGCTAATTTGTGTGAAGTAATTCCAAGGAAGCATGTTGTACAATACAAAAAGAACAAGTCTTGTGGATTTGGAAGGACTTTGCCTCGACAGAACTTACTGTCAATAATGCAGAAGCCTGCTGTCGCCTCTCTACCTCTCTGAAGGTTACCCTTTTCATTTTTTCATTCAGGACAAAGTCAGAGCACTGACAGTGATATCAAATTCCACCATAAAACCTCCACCTTAGTAGCCTGGCTCCGCCCTCCTACGTACTTCCGTTAAATTTTAATTTTCCTTCAGTACTACGTTGGGTTTGCGGTATATTCTTTCTTTACTGGTCCAATCAGCGAACAGAGGGAGTGGCTGAGAACGATGATGTGAGGTTAGGTAACCTTCGGTGAGTTCCGTTAAAGAATTTCTAATAAGGGAAGAAGTTCCACTCTCTCGATTCTTCCGGCTTCTGAACTAGTTACAGTTCCACTCTGGTTCCACTACAGCGCGCTCACGGGCCAGTGCAGAATGAATGGTGGTCTATGGCGCTATACCCCTCAAAATCCACTTTTCTCAGGATATAATTTTTTTGTCTAGTAATTTGAATTTTGCATTCGAAAGGGGAGGCAAAGAAAATACACAATGCTGGGTGTGATTTTTTTTAAAGTCACTTTTATGTCCTAAAAAGCCTTTGAAATGTCAATGACGTCATACACATTGTGCGGCCAGAGATACTGCTTTACGGCAAGTCACTTCCTCTTTTCTCTCGAGGCATCGACAACACAGCAACAGGTTAGGCTCTCCCTGTCACACGTGCTAGAAAGAGGTTTGCTAATGTTTTAAAGACCACGCCGAAATATTTACTCTGACATTCTGGTTCTGCTTCGGATGACGTGAAGCCGGAGCTCTGGTCGTAATCAGTCCTTCACTGACCAATCAGCATTCATTAGCAGAATGCTAGCGTGTTATGGGCAACAACGACTCAACCTCTAAGAAATCAAAAGGACATAAGTACTCGTTCATTCAACTTTCGACCTATAATCCATGTTGAACTTGCAAATACTACAATAAAATCTGAAATTTCTCAACGACAATCAGGCGAAAGAGACACATTTAGCCGTCTAGCTCCATAGAGTCCCATTGATTTTGCCCTGGACCGCGATCACCCCCAGTGGAACTCTGGTGGAACTGCAACCAAATTCGGTACAAGGGGCTAAATAGGGAGTGAAAAGGCTTTCCGTAGATGGGCTTTGGTTCCGTAATGGCGGCGGAAAAAGATGTGCGCGAAGCCATTCGGTCTGTTGTGGCAACGCTGTCGAATATCCAGAAGTTAAAGCCCAAGCAAGAACAATTTTTGCTGAGTTTTGTTGGTGGCCGTGATGTTGTGGCTCTCCTCCACACGGGGGTTTGGGAAAAGTTAGATTTTCCAGCTCGCTCCGTTAGTAGTGAAGGAGTTGGCTAAGGCGAACGTTAGCGATTGGTTATGGCAGATCCAGAGTGGCTCTGGGCAGATCCAATAGTTTTAAACTTCAACAGAGTACCCGTCTTCAAGGAAGTTAACACTTGTCAATGGAGAGTGGCCAGACTCTCTGTACAAATGAAATGTACGAGAGTCTGGTAGGACCAGGCTACCACCTTAGACCTTCCCTAATGAATGTAATACACTTACCTAACATCTTCAAGTTGCAGACACACTGCAAAAGTGAAGCCTAGCTAATTGCAGATATGCAGGTATGACTCGTCAGTAGTTTGAATTCGTATAGCCAACTGTCGACTTGATGCCTAGAGGCTATAAGTCCTTGAATGCTCCCTCTTCTCTGCTCTCATCCTAAAAGCATAACACCTATTTCACCTATCTTCCCTTCCAAATCTACCCATCACCTCCTCTCATCCATTTTATGTCATCCCTTAAAAAGCACTCATCACACATCTCTCCACCTCTCTGCTTCCCTCTCTCCTGCTCGCCCATCATCCTGACCTACATTCGCAATGACTTTGTTGCTGTAACAGCCATCCATCCTCCCTCTCTGTCTCCGCCCGATGTTGTCTAGGCCGAGTCCCAAGGGCCGTGGCCTCCATTAACCAGCACCTGCTGAACTCAGACGATGTGGTCAGCTGCTGTCTAGATTTGGGCGCTCCCAGTATGTCCTTCAGGATCAACGGGCAGCCTGTCCAGGGCATGTTCGAGGACTTCAACACCGACGGATTATTCTTCCCCGTCGTCAGCTTCTCTGCCGGTGTCAAGTGAGGCTCCACATTTATAATTGGGAAATGAAACGACGATGCAATCCCAATAGAATGGCTTGTTTTTATTCGTTGCTGGCGCTGTTTTTATAATTGAGATGCAATTACAGTACAGCTTGTCAGCCTATGACCACTTTAAATATAAGTTAATGATGTAGTTTTAAATGTAAAATTTACTCAATTGGCCTCCTGTCTGATCAGCAACAATAAACCGTACAAAGAAAACTGATATCTTTCCTTAAAAGCTACAATCTTCCTAAAACTTTGATTATATTGACACTAGGTACAAAATGCATTTGTGGCAGAAAGATTCATGAGAAGATGGTTAAATTACAGCCCTGGTATTAAATAATGCCAGAGATGTGGAGTGCAGTTTACTGAATTGCAATTCAGTAGAAAATTGTAGGTTTCGAAATTCATTGAAAGTAAAAAGAAACTCTTAAAATACCTATGGTGAAGTTTAGAGTCAGAATATTATTACGTAACATCCTTCAATTTTATATATCTTCTCATTTAAGGGCCCGTTTCCTGTTGGGTGGACGCCACGGAGATTTTAAGTTCCTGCCACCCGCTGGTTACTCTCCATGCTACGAGGCGCTGTTGCCCAAAGAGAAGATGCATGTAGAGCCTGTGAAGGAGTACAAGAGGGACCATGACGGGGTCCGTGACCTGCTGGGAACCACCAAGTTCCTCTCTCAGGCCTCCTTCATCCCCACTCCTGTTGACACCAGCCAGGTGAGGATATCACCATTAGGGAAATATTACTTTTGCATCAGTAAATTCAAGATACAGCAAAAATATTTAATATTTAATATTATGTATGTGTATTTTAAAAATGAGAAGTAATAAAATAAACAAGATTATTTTAGGTATGAAGGCTTGTTCTATTCACTTGTTCACTAACTTTTAAAAATACTGTAACATCTATTTTGGTTACATTTTTGTGATTATGACAGCACATTGATTTGTGGTTATTATTTTGATCATTTATTATTTCGACTTCGCGTATTGAGCTTGAACTCAAAAACAGTTGAAATATTTACCAACTGCAGCCCACATTGCTGATTATTTCCACACTATTGGTGGTCTGCTGTTCCTTTTTGTGCGAGGATTGTTTGAAAATAAAATAAATCTAATGCGTTTTTGAAGCCTTGGGGTTTTCAGGAATCTCTCCAATGAGATTAATTCAGTTTGTGTTACACTCCAGTTATATATTATTCAGTTCTACAATGGCCCTAAAGCACAAATGCAAACCTAATATCTCAGTGTAATAAAGCCAAAATAAAGGGAAAGTTGCTACAATCCACAGAATTCTAATACTTGTAAAGTCAGGAGGAATTTATTTGTTGGCCAATTAGCATTTTTTTATCATCCAACTGTACCATCTGTTCGCCTTTTCTCTCTGCAGATTGTTCTTCCCCCTCACCTGGACAACGTCCGGGACAAGCTGGCAGAAAACATCCACGAACTGTGGGGGATGAACAAGATTGAACTGGGCTGGACCTATGGCAAGGTAAAGCTGCTATCCATCATCATTCAACACACAAAAACACCCTGGTATATTTGGAAAAGGGTGGCTGACAAAGGTCAAATGAACCCTCTCCAGTAAAATGCATGTTAATGGCTAGCAATGCTAAGCCAACGTCACGACCAAACGTTAGCGATTGGTTATGGCAGATCCAGAGTGGCTCTGGGCAGATCCAATAGTTTTAAACTTCAACAGAGTACCCGCCTTCAAGGAACACTTGTCAATGGAGAGTGGCCAGACTCTCTGTACAAATGAAATGTACGAAAGTCTGGTAGGACCAGGCTACCACCTTAGACGTAAAATGCATGTTAATGGCTCATTAACTCTAATATCTATGTCCTTTTGAAGTACATGGCAGCAGTTTGGGGTTGACTGCTGCTTCGGTTTACTGATATTGGCCTGTTAGTAAACAGCTACAGGAGAAATTATTAAATCCTTACTAAAAGTAAACAGAATGAACGATATGTTCTCAAGTATTCAGAGCTAAGAGTTTAGTTTTGCTGACAATTAAAAACATCAAATCTTTGGGGAATTTACGTGCCTTCAGGGCAGGTGAAGAATGCATGTATAAGCATGTAAAGAAATTGCTTTGCCTGTAGCTATCTTTTCACAACAAACACGCGTATGGAAAGTGGTCTCACAACAGCTGAAATGTTGTGTTGCGCAAGAATGTAGTGTTTAAACTTTTGAAATAAGATTTTCCAGTTTGAGCTCTTGAGATCTACGGGCCATATTTATTAGCTGGGCGTTATGTACACACTGTGTATTGTATTAAGAGGGTACCTCTAGTAACTGTTACATTGAAGATGTTACATTGTAACAAACTCAAACACTTCAAGCATCGGGGATGAAACTTTCGTAATTAATGCTTTTGTTCCTGGAAAAAGCCTGGTCCCAAATAGCTAGCTGTTAGCAAATGACACGTATACTCTAGCATGGCAGGTGTATTGCTCAGGACCCAAAGAAGCACAGTGTTGAGTTGAATATCAATTTGAAGACACGACGCGACAGATCTACTTAGTATATTCTGGTTGGTTAGAAGTAATTATTTTATTAGGTCAGAAACTGTGAATTTTCAGTTGGATGTGCAGACATGTAGTTGTAGGAAGTGGTTAACTGCAGTGAGGCCTTTTATAACATTGAGATTTCAACCCTTCTTGCCTTCACAGTTAGTCTCTCTCTCTCCCATCATTAAACTGTCAGTCACTCTTCCTGCTCACTGCAGACGAAGGTCTGTTAGAAGTCTAAATGCACACGCTGCCTCTTTTGTACTGTAGTGGTTATCACAGAATCATTTCCCATTGAGGCCATCGCCACAGTGGCCGTTTAACAAACTTAACAAGTGTCTTACCTTCCGAGTGTATGGCATCAACATTAATTAAGACTGGGAGAAAGCTCTAGGGGGGGAAACTTGGGTCTTACAGTTTATTAAGGACACCAGTTAGGTCCAAACAGCTGCTTGGTATTTAATTTGCTGTAAGAAACCTCTGAGTTCAAAGTGACATTGCACTGACTTCAAGACAGAAGCCTCTCTCTTTAGACAAGCAGCAGATACTTGGCAAGAAGGATAATAATAAAGTTGGATACGGCTTCATTGTTTTTGTATCAGAGTGCTTGGCCTTATTGTGTATTGCTTATACATTTTGCGCACCTCAGTTCTATTCAACCATGGAATAACACAAGATTATCAAATAAAGAGTCACTGAGAGTCTGTGCGCAGCAGAACATTTCTCTTTCTGACTGGATCACAGACTGGATCATAGACAGCTGAGGCTCTTGCCGGCGTGACTGTAAGGCTTGTATCTGCTTTATTAAAAAAAACAAAAAAACACCTGAGGCTAGAATTGATGTAGTCTATGTGGAAAACAAACAAAAATGCATCCGCCAATGTCCATTGCAGACTGCTTGGCTGCAGTCCAGTTTTTTTATTTTCTGAACACTGAGCCATGCTTAATCATATTTTCCTTTTGGGGTGTTTTTCGCAGTTATGGATGGACAGGTTTGTTGTGAATTCGTCATGTGACACCAACTGCTTTCTGCTCAGGTTCGTGATGACAACAAGAGGCAACACCCTTGCCTTGTGGATTTCAGCAAGCTGCCTGAAACTGAAAGGAACTACAACGTGCAGATGTCTAGTGAAACACTTAAGTAAGGCTGGGCAGATTGCTAAATAATCCAGTTACCTATTTATGGAAATGCTCCTTGCTGAAATGCTGCACGAGAGCAGATTGAGGCTCAGATTAAAGCAGTACTCGTAATGACTTGCATCTCCTGAGTGAATTCCAGTATTGATTTGTAAGAAATCTTGGGTCCAAAGCTTATTTGAGCCAACTACTGAGTCATCTCACTGTAAAAACATTTGCTCAATAAGCCATGTATCCACACAGACATATCCGGCTACTATTCACAATGTAATTATCGTTTGACTAAGATTTATTTATAAATGGCTAATGAGCTGTGTTAAAAATGTAGCAGTTTCTCAATAGATTCTGCTGGTGTAAGGTTGAAATAAAGTGTAATGGGTCTTGAGTATTGATATCAGTTAAGGTCTTTATATCTCTTTCTCCTTTAAATATCTCTTTTATCCTCAGGACCCTGTTGGCTCTTGGATGCCATGTTTCCCAGGTCTATGTTAACGCTGAGGACGATCTGAAGAAAATAAAACTTCCCAAAGAGTAAGTTGGCAGTTATTTTTCTTATGACAGCCCCTTGAATATCAAGAAACAAATAGGATGCAATGCTACATGATGTCAACCGGTTAAAGTCTAGATGTTATGGAATATCCCTGTAGCAATATGATTGTCAGATTTGCTGATGTTGATAATAGTAGTACATTTTGGAAGAAAGAGTCATAAATAGACTCCTTCTATAATTGTGGATTGAGTTTATTAAGGTAACAAAGACATAATTGCTTACTTTGATTGTAGTATTCCTACTCTGAAAGACACCATTAATTATATTTTTAGTTACATTTCACATACTTTTTAGAGCTTTTTGTTGAATTATCTCATTAGGGGGGTCCTTTGGAAATGGTGACAAATGTTTTTGTTACTATTGTCAAGAAACACGTGTCTGAAACTCATGAAGACACTATAGCATTTTTGTTATTTACTTTGTAATGGTTGTATTTATTTAGAAAGTTATTTTGATATGGTATTTCCTTGCCTTTTGTTGCTGTAATGTCTGATTGTTGTACGTTGGTTTTGTTACTAGATTGTAAAAAGGTTGTTTGAGTGTTTTGGGAAACGGGAACATGGTTTTCATAAAATGCTAAAGTGTTTACTTTTGTAATGTTTCTTTTGCAGCTACATGATGTCTAATGGTTATAAGCCTGCGCCACTGGACCTCTCTGACGTGAAACTGACTGCAGGTCAGGAGGTTCTAGTTGATAAACTGGCCGAGAATGCACACAACGTGTGGGCCAAAGACAGAATTAAACAAGGATGGACCTATGGCATCCAGCAGGTAAAAGTCATTATTCCTTTCATTTAAAAATGTATAACTAGTATGGTCTTTAAATTAGAGTATAGTTATTAATACATTTGCTGTTTTATTGGAGATTTTTGCTGAAAGTATTTGTATTATATGCTTGTCTTTATCATACTTGCATGTTTCCTCTATTGTTTAAGCATGTTTTAGCATGTTTTTTCTTCTTTTCGTGTCAGGATTTGAAGAGCAGGCGTAATCCTCGCCTGGTGCCATACGCTTTACTGGACGAGCGCACAAAGAAGTCTAACAGAGACAGTCTGAGAGAGGCCATCAGGACCATGGTTGGATATGGATATGACATCGACCCCCCAGACCAGGAGGGTAAGAACATGTTACTACTGACACAGTTGATGCCACACAAATCCCTTATAAATCCTGGTTTAATGTTTTTGGCCAAGTTAAAATTTTCCAATACCAGCTACAATTTAGGCTGACTAACTGTTGTAGTGTCAATGAAACCTGTATACAATAATTTCACTAGTTTAGAATCCGCAGTATAATCATGTGCAAGCATGGCTGTATTCTAGTTAACATTTTAGAAGTGGGGATTTGCAGAAAAAGTCCAATCCTATATACATGGAACAGGAATATAGTATTCACAATGGGATATTTTGGCTAATTATATTTTTTATTAAAACAGCTATGGAAACTGTTGAACCAGTATTACAAAGATATTTTGACCTAAATCCACATGTGCAGCTGTCAGCTATGGGCAGTTGTAGTACTACATGTTGTCAAGTTTCATTTGGCATTTTAACACTACAGTTTTCAAAATTGTTAGTTGCCAGTTTGTTGAAATCTATTCAACATCAGGATTGACTTTTTTGGGATACTGTATGCACTAATTATTATAGTATTATACTAAGTGCACTACATATATTTCATATTTAGTGGTATGGCCAATAACTTTGATCAGTTGACCTCTAACTGTATACATTGATACAGATGCTTAAAACGCTGCCTAAAATTAGCTACATATCATTTGTGTCAGTCGTTATTTAACTAACCTCTAAAGTCAAAGCATCCATTTTTTCACTCATCCCAAGCCCCCCATATGATGGAAGATGAGAACGTTGAGAACATCCGCTTCTTCCGTGTGGAGCAGACATATGCAGTGAAGACGGGAAAGTGGTACTTTGAGTTTGAGGCCCTGAGTGGAGGCGATATGAGGGTTGGCTGGGCCAGACCAGGCTGCAGGCCCGATGTCGAACTGGGAACGGATGACCAGGCCTTCGTCTTTGATGGATACAGGGTAAACCAGCTCTGTTAGGACATATTGTGCCATTTTACTTCAGCAGCAGCCATCATTCTTCCATCCTTGCTGTGTTACGGCTGTACCAGTAATAGAAGGGAAGGTGACTGGCCTGGCAACAAGTTATTTTAAATATTTTGAGTTTTAAAGGACACAATTGCAATTGTGATTTATTTTGAAATTCTGTGGACGTTCAATACTAATTATGAATCAGTATGATATGAGATACATTTTAGATCTCAGTGGAGGAAATAAATAGTTTAGTATAAAAATATATATTGTTAATGACCAATTTTTTGGTTCTTAATAGAAATGATCTCTGTAATAGAGCTGTCAAGATATTACCATCGATTGATTCCATGATATTGTGGCGCCTTGTACAGTAGGCTTTGATCATAGCCTTTCATTAGCAAGACCGTATAATATATGTTGCACAAACTTCAAGCTTTGTCTTTTTTCTTAAGGGTCGACGTATGCACGCAGGCAGCCGCTACTTTGGACAAACTTGGAAAAAGGGTGACGTGGTCGGCTGTATGATTAACATGGAGGACAAATCCATGATTTTCACCCTAAATGGAGAACTCCTGATCACCAGCAAGGGCTCTGAGCTTTGCTTCACTGACTTTGAGACAGAGGACGGTGAGGGCTCCATAATCCAGTGAATTTATTGCCAATTCATTTATTTATTCTGTGTTTCATCCACAAGTTCCCCAGAGGTAGGACTGGGGTTGTCTGACATTTTGCATGAGGCAATACAAAAGAAACTGTACAAAATGCTAATGATGTTGCAATTTAATGAAGTCCATTGTGGCAATGGGCCATTACTCTGTAAAAGAAACATGCTTTAGCAGAAGACAGAGAGAGTCACATTGGAATAAAGTTAAGTGATTTAAATTATTGTTTTAGTTGATGGAGTAATGAATTCTGCTTTATAGACAGTTAACATACATGATACTGAGTTTCTCCAACGCGCAGTAAAGGTACACATTTGTAAAATAGTGTGTGCTAAAATTTAGTTTAATCATTTTTTATTAGTAAATAAAATACATTCCTTTTTGTATGTCCCAAGATAATTTTTTTGCCAGGGTTATAAAGTCACCAGACTAATTAAAGGGCCTATATTGTAAAAAGTGAGATTTGAATGTCTTTTTTTATTATAAAGCAGGTCGAGGTGCTATATAAATATTGTGAAAGTATCAAAACACTCAAACCACAGAGAAATGCACAGTCTTCAGAAACTGTGCTTTCAAACAAGCCATCAGGACTTCCGTATGGTTGTGATGTCACAATTATATATATATATATATATATATATATATATATATATATATATAGGTAGAAAGTGTTTGAATAATGTGTTTTTTGAACATTAAAGCATTTAAATGTTTTCTAGTAGAAACCCAAACTACAAGTATGAACCTGAAAGTGAGCATGATATGGGACCTTTATTAAATGTATTTCTTGAGGGCAGAGAGACCGATTACATCATTAGTGGTAGGAAAACATCTGAGTTTTTAATTAAATGTGCAAAGAAAGGGAAGGAAACACTTCACATTGCGATAAGGGATGCCGTGACTGGATGATATATTTGCTGTTTAGAATAGACCAATATTGGCCTGGCAAACACACCAATGTCCGTTAACTCTCCTCCAGGTTTCATCCCTGTGTGCAGTCTGGGTGTGACTCAGATTGGACATATAAACCTGGGCAAGGACGCTAGCACTTTCAAGTACTACACCATGTGTGGTCTCCAGGAAGGGTTTGAGCCCTTCGGTGTCAACATGAACAGAGAGATCACCATGTGGTTCAGCAAGCGCCTTCCCACCTTTGTCAACATACCCCAAGACCACATGCATATCGAGGTGAAGAAGCTTTTTCATTATCATTGTTGTGGCTGTTGGTATTGTCCCGTTATGTTTATGGCAACAAGGATTCTCATTCGGATACTTTAGGTGGATACTGGTAACCTGCAGTTTTGGTAGCCAGTAACAACGAGTTTGGCCAGTTTGTAGCGTGCCGTATGCATACAAACATAGCTATGATGAACGGGGCTGCTATAGATGATGAACGTATTGATAATGTTTATCAATCTCCTTCTTTGGTCTTTGATTCCCTCTCCCTGACTCTTACTCCTCAGGTGACGAGGATCGACGGAACGGTAGACAGCCCTCCCTGCCTCAAGGTCACCCACAAGACTTTTGGCACGCAGAACAGCAACAGTGACATGGTGTACTGTAGGATGAGCATGCCTGTGGAGTTCTACTCGGCAGACAAGTTACTGGACGAATCACTGAAGCTCAGGTCAGACATTAGCGGTACACTGGAACAGCAGTGGAATTGTTTAACTGTTGCCTGTCTAACTAGTAGCAATGTCAGATGAATCGATTTAATCATTTAGTCTCAGTCTGAGCTTATTTGCTCTGCTTGGCAACTGCAATAAAAGTAAGAAAATGAAAGTGTTTTTTCCCAGATCACTTTGATGCTCTTAAAGCATTATGTATGTATTTCTGTCTCTGCAGCCATCCTCCAAAAGAAGATGGAACTGTTGACTATGGAAGCATCACAACTGTAAATCAACCCACATTTTCAAAGATAGAAAATCTGAAAAATATTGTTATGGATGACTGCTCTCTGTGCCTTATGCGTAACATATTGTGCTCTGTGTTTTTTATGGCAGTACTACCACTCAGTGAGAGTGTTTGCTGGACAGGATCCTGCGTCAGTGTGGGTGGGTTGGGTCACACCAGACTATCATTACTATAGCAAAAACTTCAGCCTCGCCAAGACACGAACAGTCACCGTCACCCTGGGAGACGAGAGGGGCCGGGTCCATGAGAGGCAAGCTCCCTACTTTTTCTATATATCTGGAGTTTATAGGATATTATGACAGAGATGTGTAATGTAGACAGGGAGAGTCAGCAGAGGTACTGGGTTCTCGGAAATCAGGGAGTATCTGGGAATAGCAAAAATAAAGGCAGAAGTATTTTGGAAATGAACTCCTGCGGTACCATGTAATTCCATAGACCCTGTCCAATTCGCAAATTAATTTAAATGAACAATGGTAACATTTGAATACTGTGTTACAAGTTAGTTTTGGTTCATTTGGTCTTTGATGAGCAACGGTTGTTGAACGGTTGTCCTCAACCTTTTTTAGACTTATTTAAAAACAATCATTCTCTGAACACACTTTTAAATTACTCATACCACAAATGATTTGCAGTAAAAGCATCTGCAAACAAATGTAAAGGACAACACAATAATGTCCATGACTTTTTTCCCATAATGGTGCTTGATGCTAAGATAGCAAAGATGCAGGTGACCCGGCAGCATTATACTACAAAAACAAATCAACACAATATCTTTATCATCATCATCATTAAAATGGTTCCCAGTCAACCCTATATAAATTAAAAACATTTTAACCAGTGTGGTAAACTAAGACTTCTAGATTACCCATAAGCCCATATTGGAATGGCACTGCATCTCAGAACCAAAGACGTATTGACTTATCTTTTATCATTCTTTTTTCATCCTCCTTCGGTATTCAGGGGAGTAAATGGGGAAGAGAGCTTCTGTGTGTAACAATGAATCTGAATGAGGCAAGAGTCACAAGTCAACACAGATCAATGAATGTGACACGTAATGAAAATATATTGTGCACAAGGTAGTTGTTTTTCAATCATCTTTGTTGTCCTGTGGTTGTTCATGTTTACATGGATTTATCCATGCCAAGCTCATGTTCTGCTGGTTTTGCTGCAGTGTCCAGAGGAGTAACTGCTACATGGTGTGTGGAGCGGACGCAGTCGGCCCGTCTTCCTCCAGTTGCTCCAACTCTGACCTGGAGATCGGCTGTCTGATCGACCTGGCCACTGGCCTGGTGTCTTTCACTGCCAACGGCAAGGAGCTGTCCGCAACATATCAGGTAAATAAGGATAATAGCCGAGTTAGTGGGTTGTGCAGCACTAACGCACAAGAACACTCTGCCTCATAAACTTGAGTATGTGCAGTCATTAGTTCTCTCTCTTGTGGTAAACATACAGCATTTCTCATCTGTATTCCTAAGAGTCGGCATATAGTTTTTTTATTGTCTAATCCATCTGGAGAAAAGGAGTCAAGTGTTGTTGAAATCTTTGGGAGGATGGCACTAAGACAGGTTTGTATTGCCAGCACGCACTCAGAATACCTTCCCTTCTATCTTTTCTTCAGATAACAAACTAATTTGCACTGATGTAAATTAGACCTGCAGAAAGGCAGTTAGGAAATTACACAGTCAAATTCTCATCTGTTTTCAATACCAGAGTCTTAACAAAGACAGACATCTGCTTGGTAATCCTCATCTTGCCTTGTTGATCATAGGTTTTAAAACGCATATTATTGAATACCTGACTAGAGCACAAAATGATGCCTTGGGAAGCTTCTATCACCCAAGTTATGTTCTCCTCCTTGTGCCTATTATTTTCTCTCTATTTAGTCGTGAATAGGCTTCTTTTTTTTTTTTTTAAAGGAGGGATTCTTCTGAGGGATTCAAGAGGCTTTTGACTTGATGATAAGCTTCTTTTCCTGTTATGGCTTCAGTTGTTTTTTCTTTCTCTTTGTATTCATCTTTTGTCTTGGATGGCTGTCATCAGTACACCAACTGATACTCATTGAGCTTGAACTTAAAACACCAGCTAATCCATGGGTCTTAGAGGTTAAAATCCTTATGACATTTGTTGAATTTGCCACCAGAACTGACACTAGGAAGAGCAGAATGCTGATCATCAGATCTGCATCGAGCTGAAATAAGAACTTAGATTCCACTAAGCGGTTAGTTTAGGGCAGACCTGCCTTTTCTTTCAGTTTGGTGCATGATTAAATCCTATGAATCTGAATGATTAAATCTATGGTGTTGATGACTGAGCTATGTTTTGTTTGTTTTGTTTCAGGTGGAGCCAAATACCAAGCTGTTCCCAGCTGTGTTTGTCCTCCCCACCAGTGCAAACCTTTTCCAGTTTGAATTTGTGAAGATCAAGGTTTGTCTCTTTTCAAATCTAACAATATGCAGTGCTTGGACACCATATGGAGTGTAGCAGTGAATGTTGGTATTGCCAGAACAAATGTTATATTGTGTGTATACAAGTTTAAAATATGTTTAATATTCCTCATTTACTAGTACTATAGTACACCTAACCTCAATTACAGTAGAGGTGTACAAAAACATTGATACACTTGAGTATCGCGATATTTTATTTTTCAATACTGTATCGATTTTCAAAAAGGCAATATCGATTTTTTTTTAGATTTTAATTTTTTTAATTTTTTATTAAACGTTCAAAAATATTCATGTAAGACAGTGGTTGACGTTTATGTTGTGTTTAAACCCCCTACTGCTAGATGGCTATGCTGAAACACCACTAGTGTCTTTGCCTAGCAGTGCCTAGCAGTGCCTGACTTTTTGCTAGAAGCTAACAATGTAGCTATGGCTGAACTTTAGCATATAAAAATTAGCTCACTAAGAACCTGTGAACCACAATCCCAAACTGGCAGATGGATTTCTGTGTACTGAATTGTTCACCTAAAGTAAACTTCTTTGACTTTTATATACATCATGTCTTTTTGTTAAAAATCAGTTTTTCTAAAATTATACTTTAAAAATATATCGCAATATATCGCCTTACGCACAGTATCGAAATATATTACAATATATTGAATCGTGACCCATATATCGTGATACGTATCATATTGCCAGATTCTTGCCAATACACAGCCCTAAATTACAGTAATGAATAGATCACCATTATTATACAGTATGAAGAACAATTTGCATGGGTCTTCTTTAATGTTTGATGTCCTATCCTCAAATAATTGCAAACTGGTAAACAGACCCAAGTTGTAACTGTAATATTGTGACTTAATGACATTTTTGCAGTCATTAAGTATTTAGCTCTATCAGCACTTCAAGTAGTAGCAGTTAGAACTAAACTATGATAAAGAAATACACACATATATATATATATATATATATATATATATATATATATATATATATATATATATATACACACACACACACACACACACACACACACACACTATTTGGTATGATGTCAGGATAATAATTCTAGATTAAATATTAATTAAGTTTGCTCAAGGATCCCTCAGGGTCTCCACCGAACCTCCACAGAAGTGTTTTAAAAAAAATATTTATTCCAGGTTGTGTGATAAATTATTAAAACCAAAACCACTTCCATTAGTTAAGAATTTTTTCCTTTTTGAATATTATCTTTCATATTATTTCCGTCTTCTGCCTCTGCTCCCAGGATGCGATGCCGCTCTCGTCTGCCATATTTAAGAGTGAGCACAGGAACCCAGTGCCGCAGTGCCCGCCACGTCTGGATGTGCAGACCATCGTGTCCGTGCTGTGGAGCCGGATGCCAAACACCTTCCTCAACGTGGAGACTGCTCGGGTCAGCGAGAGGCACGGCTGGGTGGTCCAGTGTCTGGAACCGCTTCAGATGATAGCCGTACATATACCTGAGGAGAACAGGTGTGCAACAAGGATGTGATGTAGGCTTAGAACATATACAGTAAACACCTTGAACTGCTGTGCATGACTGGTTCAGTCCTACAGTACAATGTTATGTTCAATTCAATTTTATTTATAGTATCAAATCATAACAAGAGTTATCTCAAGACACTTTACAGAGTAGGTCTAGACCACGTTCTATTTTTAATTTACAAAGACCCAATAGTTCCAGTAATTCCCAACAATTCCCGTAAAAAAAATGTTTCATATCTCAGCTGTCATCTCCAAAAAAATAATCTTAAAAAAAACAATGGTTGTCTAGTTTTCCACCTACAGTACTGTATATACTGCTGCAGTGTAAATGGTTCTCCATTACCAAATTTTTTTCCTGCTTTCTTCTAGGTGTTTGGACATCCTGGAGTTATCTGAGCATGAAGACCTGAGAAAGTTCCACTACCACACACTGAAGCTGTACTGTGCCCTGTGTGCCCTGGGAAACACCCGAGTTGCTCACGCCCTCTGCAGCCACTTGGACCAATCCCAGCTCCTCTACACCATT
Source organism: Zingel zingel (assembly GCA_023566125.1). Lineage (NCBI taxonomy): Eukaryota > Metazoa > Chordata > Actinopteri > Perciformes > Percidae > Zingel > Zingel zingel. The sequence continues at coordinate 24,690,767 of CM042332.1, read as the reverse complement.
GACAACCAGTACCTCTCTGGCATGCTGAGAGAGGGCTTCTACAATGTCCTTATCAGGTGTGGTATTTGCAGTTTAAATTGAACATAATCAGATTTGATTTTGTTTTAGATCTTTACTTCCCTCCAATTTGGGAAATTGGCTTTCTATTTAAGAAATGGAAGAGTAGAAATTGTAGTGGGAAATATAATAAATGCTGCTGTCAATGATAAAAAAAGAAAGTCTACACTGACATACACTCTTAATCCTTCATCCTGGACTATGTATATACCTGTACTCTTAACATTCTAAATATCCTGAACTTTTGCACATCCTTCAACATTTTGCACATCTTCCACTAATCCATACAGCCTTTTTTTTCTTCCTTAATGTTTAACAGTTAGATGTACATATTTGTTTTTGTATTTATTGTTTGTTAATTTCATAGTAATGTTTAATATGATAATGTATGCACCAACAACCAAGGCAAATTGCTTTGTGTTTCTTACTTGGCAATAAAACCCTTTCTGATTCTGATGTTACAAGTGTTGAAATTTAACAACCTTAACTTTCATGCACAAAAAAAAAGTTGGCAATATTTTTACTCATCAGAGAATCTAATTATGAACAGCGTGATGGAGCCGCACACAAGTGCACAAAGTAAATTTGTCATAATCTTGCCTCGGTGTAATCCAGTGTAATTGGGTCTCTCTTTTCTTCACATATTGTCAATAAATTCTCAACCACAGACACACATAATTGGGATAAATTATACATTGTGAATTTCACCTGCTACATTCAAGACATCACCCTTACCTCCATTAGTGAAAATATTGATGTTAACATCCATGTGGATGGGGAGTTTTGTCCTAAACCTGTGAATCTGTGATTATGCGTTTGAGAGCTCAGCATCTCAGCAGCTAGTCAGGTAATTTCTGACTCACTGGTATTGATCGACAACCCTGTCACCTTCCATAGATCTATTATGGTAATTTTGTGCTGTGGGGATAAACAAATCTTACCAATTGCATATTTATACCACTTAGGGTAAGATATTTTTAAACCAAGACTGAGAATGCTAAATGGTTATTTCCTGATAAGTATAATGGCCAATGCCTCCAGATGTGCGCGATGATTGAGCTGATGTTCTTCTCATTGCCAGCATCCATCTTGAGACTGCAAAGGAGGCTCGCCTGATGATGAACAACGAGTTCATCATCCCTGTGACGGATGAGACCCGCTCCATCAAGCTGTTCCCTGATGAGTCCAAGCGGCACTCGCTGCCTGGCGTGGGCCTGAGCACCTCCCTCAAACCTCGGGTCAACTTCTCCGCCGTCGGCATCATCAACACAAAGCGCCAGCAGTTCCTCTACAGCCCCCAGATTCCTCTGGGCATTCTGAAAGAGAAAGCCATCAGCATGCTCACTGAGGCCGTGCAGGGCGGAGGAACACACATCCGAGACCCGGTAGGCGGTAGCGTGGAGTACCAGTTCGTTCCCATCCTGAAGCTGATTGGAACGCTCTTAATAATGGGAGTCCTAACCAGTGATGAGGTGAGACTGATTCTCCTCCTGATTGACCCCAACGTGTTCGGAGAGGCCAAGGAGGGTCAGGAAGCCAAGGGGGATGAGGTGGCCGTGGTGGGGGAGAAGGAGGAAGTGAGCAAGAACGAGGAGAAGGCTGTGGAGGCGGGAGAGGAGGAGACAAAGGAGAGTAAACCGCAAGTTAAAGGTCTGCTGGAGAAGTCGTTGCCCGAGTCTGTCAAACGCCAGGTAATGAAAACATTTTAGCAATTAAATGTGAGATTGGAGATGCTTGCATAAAACTAAGTCCATCAATAATATTCCTAGGTTTTAATTCAATTTAAATTTTCCCCATCATATTTGTCTTCATCGGATTCAGTACACTGATTCCTCATGTGTCAGCAATTCAGAGCGTTTATGATTTATCTCTCAATGAGAAGTGAGTGCGTGAGTGCAAAGCAAGGCAGTAGTTGAATATTAATGTTGCTATCAATGACAGAAAAGCCACTACGCTGTACACATTAAAACAAATGATCTTTGTATTATGGAGATGGAGGCAGATAGTCTCTTAGAAATGGCTATAATATGTGAGGTTTCTCTCTCTTTAACATACAGAAAAACAAATGAGTTGATAAGAAAATTATCTTATTCAGAACTACATCAAACAATACGGACACAGAGAGAAAGATAAACGGTTAATTTTAAATGTACTCTAAATTGCCATTCTTGCTGAATTAGTGTCTTTTTTTTCAGATGTGTGAGCTGCTGCACTACTTCTGCGACTGTGAGCTGAAGCACCGTATCGAGGCCATCGTCTCCTTCTCCGACAGCTTCGTGTCAAAGCTGCAGTTCAACCAGAAGTTCCGCTACGATGAGCTGATGCTGGCGTTTAACATGTCCGCCGCCGTCACTGCCAAGAAGACTAAAGAGTTTCGTTCACCCCCACATGAGCAGGTACAATATTGTAGTAGACCAACCAGGATGTACATATATAATGAAAAACTGTTTACATCTTGTCTGAGCTGTAATTTAAGTTCAAGGTGGTTTTAAGTATTAAATAGGAACAAATCCCCAGACTGATCACTCGAGCCTTCAGGTGAAAAAAATCAATGACATTGAGGCTCAGGGTTTTGTAGTTCTCTGAGTGCCTTTTAGTTTCATGTTCTCCCTTAACTTTATTTTCAGCTGGTATTTACAAAGGGTAAATTGGGCCATATGTGAGGCTACATTATAAAATTTAGACTAAAAGGCTGACATTTAAGAGAAGAAAATTGTTATTAGTCCCAAAAGGGTGACTTTGCATTATACTGTTTTCAAGTCTACCGGTCAGGATACCTGCAGAAATGGCATCAGTCCACTAGTTTATAGGCACAAGGTGTTTTAACCTCAGGTTAAAAAACAACAACAATATTAACAGAATATTAAAGCACAAACAGGTATTAAAAGGTGAAAATTGCTGGATTTACAAAAATACCTGTTTGACGAGGCCATAGATGCTGCTAGGAAACCTAAAACCTAACTATCCCTAAATCAAACCAGCAGACAGAGCAGCATGTGCTACCTGAACCTTTAAGACCAAAAATAATCGCATCTTTTAAGGGTTTATTTGCTCTTACCAACAGATGTTGAAGCAATCTGCCTTTTTCGCTTTTGAGTGGTCAGACTCAGGTTTCATTGTGCGATGCCACCACTGCAATAGTCAGTCTAGGGGCGTATGGACCAATGTAACCCTTATTGTTTATTTAGTTTCACATTAGCTGTTACTCTGGTCCATATTTGGGATTACATTGTAATGACTATTTTATTAAATTACCATTATGGGCCTATATATTGGTCTTGCTCTACTATTATGTCATGTGTATGCACCGTAAATACTAGGCATACAGGGAATGCCTGGACCAACTTGCATTCATGTTATCATTTAACTGTTGGATGATCGAAAAACTTAATTCACAAAATCAATGGATTCCCCTTTTCTTGCTTTTTTATGTTTTTAAAATATAAAAAGCACAAATAGAAGCAGTTGTAATATATGTCCCGGTGATTAAGACGTTGCTCCTTATTGGCATACTATAACCCAAACTAAAGTGTATTCATGTATCTCATTTGTGCTCTCCCTTATGCCACATGCTTTCAGTGTTTTTCAAACTATCTTGTAATAACTGCGTCAGCACACTGAAGTGCCAGGGGCTCAGATCTTTGTAGCTAATGAGTAGGCCCAATTTAACATCCATATCTCTTTCAGTGTGCCCCAGAGTCGAGAGGAAGAGAGGGCCACAACATTATTCATTCTTCCCAGTAGCTAGAACGTCCCAGCCGTTTATTTTCTGTATGTGTTCAGATCACTTGCTTTTGTGCTGAGTAGAGTTCTTCCATACAATACAGCAGTGCCTTAAAGAGCCAGCCAAAAGTTTAGATCTGCACGGCTGCAAAGCTTTCATGTTCAACCTATTTAATTGCACTTCCTCTGTGCTGCAAAACCTTGCAGATAAGCACATGCCTACAGCTACACTCTGATCCCTGAAGAATAAGTACTGTAGTGGTTAGCAGCAGGTGTATACTGTGGGCAACATTCTCCAAGATTGCTGTATGTTCCTCCCATGGTTTATTAAAAAGCCCTGCCAGAAATAGACATCAGATAAGCCTAAGCTGGACTCCGCATTTGCTTAGCCCAAGAAAGCATCTCACGTATATTTAGTCTTGTTAGCTTGTGAAATACAGCAATCACAGCAGATGTGTAGCTATTTGGAATAATGTATCATTAAAGCTATTTCTAAGTCATATCATTAAAAATTACTTTAAAGGTTTTAATTTTTACTTGTCACAAGACTTGACATAAAATTCTTCAGACTATTTCTCTCTGCACTGATCAGGCAGATTCTATCTGAACAGGCCATGTGAGCACTCACTGCAGGAGACTACACAAGTTTCTGCGCTTGTGTACTTGTTTGCTTATTTCTTCCACATTTTTTTCATATTCCCTTCCCTTCTCTCTGCTTCTAACCTTATTGTTGTTTCCTGCAGATCAACATCCTGTTGAATTTCAGCGCAGGGGAGGACTGCCCCTGCCCCGAGGAGATCCAGAATGAACTCAACGCCTTCCATGAAGAACTGCGACTGCACTGTGGTAGAGTACAACTGCTCCCTCAATTCTTTTACAAATAGTGTTGCTTTAAGTTCATAGATATTAATTCTCAGTAGAGATATCTTCTCACACAAACAGATTCTTCTTTTTTTTTTAAACGTCTATTTATTTGTATTTTAGAAGGAAAACATATTACATACAAATTCTATAAAATATTACAGAAATAGTTTTACAAAAACACTTACATACACATACACGAACACACCAGGTCCTGTACAAAAGATAATCAATTAGATAATAGTACAAAGCTGCTCCACATACTTATTGACACACCTCAGGTAGTTATCATAGCTAAGAGTTAAGGTAAGAGCCAAGGGGATATTTATTGCCTCGCTTCTACTATATCAGTGAAGGGTTGCCAAGTCTTATAAAACGTTTCGACAGAACCACACAGTGTATATCTGAGTTTTTCCAGTTTTAGGTACTGCATGATGGATTTGGTCAACATAGTGAAAGTGGGAGGTTGTGCTTGTTTCCAGTTCAATAGAATTAATCTACGCGCTAGAAGGGTTATGAATCTTGCAACAGGGAGAGAGGGTCCTGTAAGAGGACTGTCCTCTCCTGGTACTCCAAATACAGCCAACACTGGGTTAGGTTTAACCGTGTCCAAGAATATCAGACAAAGTTTTAATATTGAGTCCCAGAAACTGGATAACTTTGGGCACAACCAGAACATGTGCCCCAACGAGGCAGGAAATGTCCCACATTGGTCACATAGAGACGATGCAACACCCTGAACTGTATCAGACCATGCCTGGCACATATAGACGCCGAGTGTACACCCCTCTGTGCCTTCTTCTTTATCTTTGACTAAAAAAAATAATGCAATGGTTTTTGGGGTGTGATAAACACTTGTCATGTGCCTGGTGTGAAATGGAGGCTACCAGTCTCATTGACCTGACCTGTTATCAGAAATATTAAAACACCAACATACTGGTGTCTTAACATACTACACTTAAACCCTTTGACATAGTTGAACTTGAAGGCCAGTGCATCTAACTCTGTGCACATTTAAGCACTTGATACAAAATGTTGAATTTCTGAGTGTCTGACAGAAATGAGTTTTCCCTTGCAGGAATTCCCGTGGAGGAGGAAGAGGAAGAGCAGGACACTTCTATAAAAGGCCGTCTCCTCGCTTTACTCTACAAGATCAAAGGTCCACCTCAGAAAACAGAGGAGGAACCCACAGAGAAGGAACAGGCAGCTCCCAGTAAGTAACTCTGAACACCAAAGAGGAAGATGGCCTTGAAAGTGTACTTATTGGCTGATTTTAAGTTTCTGAACACCTCATAGCTCAGAATTTTTGTGACATTGTAAGATGTTCAGATGCACTTTCAGTTCACAATTAATAGCAACAAAATCAAAAAAAAAAAGATGCATACAGACTAACCTTTAAAGTATTATGTGATTTCAAAAATGGCAAACTGTTGACAAAAGGCATTATACAAGTGCACTGTCAAACCAGCGCAGTTAAAGTTTCATCACAGGTATAACATTGTATGGTGAAAATCCCTACAAACCCAAATTTGTAAACTCTTTTCAACTGACATCATTGGATACATTCTTATTTTAAAGAGTGATGCAGATAGTAGTGGGAGACTAACTTTTGTGCTGCATAACTTGCACAGGATTTCAGTGTTGTTGCATGCCATCATATCAATATCTATTCAATATCTAAAGGTTTGGTGGAAAGTAAATAAGCCCTAACACATTGTAAAATATTTATTTGATACATTTGTTATTAAACATCAAATTTGTATTGAAAAACCTTGAACCAGGTACAGATTTATCCATCATAAATGATACGAAACATAAGACAATGCCCAGCTACTAGTTTGGCAAGCCCTTTGCTTCAATCTGGGGTCAGTGGTTTCAATATTCTTTTCTGCTGCCCTTTGCTGAAAGCATGGTTATGTTCTGTTTAATATAATAAGACTAATGGACAACCACAGCAAGACTCTCTGCTATAAATTTTTAATGCTTCTCTCCAGCCTCCCACAACTAGCATGCATTATTGAACAGCTTCATAAGTGGACAGATGATGTGATTCAAGATGATTCTGATAGACCTCATATTAAGATCATATGGAAGTAGGTGTATTACTGTAAATGATGGGTGGGAATCAAGCTGTTTCTCTTCAGGTCTATCATACTAATTTTTTTTAACATGTAAATGTTATATCAATGTCATATCTGTAAATTTAGTACTATGCATCCTAGTGAATAATCTGAATAATGCCAAAATCAATCAAACCACTTTATGAAGGCTTTGAAACTAAAGTCATTACTGTAAGTTCATCATCATCAAAAGACCCAACATATTCTCAGTTCACTTCACCCAAATATAGCTTTCTTGGCTGTGGGAGAACAATGTGTATAAAGATTAGTACATTACACTAATATAACTAAAAGCTAATTTTATTTTTATTTATTTTATTGTTCACATCCTCAAAATCAAATCTGCTGTTCATTGTCAGGCTATTTTGCCTGCTGATGACAGCTGAGTCTTTGTACTTAGTAATAGTCTTTTAAGGACTGTGTTGCTTATGTGCTCCACATAAATACCAGATGTTAGAACTTGATAGTAAATTATCCTTTTATTCACTCCTACATCACTCTACATCTACTTTAAGTGGACTGACTACATCTTGACGGGACTCATACAGATAGTACTACAGGATTCTTTTGTCAGTGGTTAACTTCAGCCTTGCTGGATAAGGTAGACACTGCACCTATATAGTTGTGCTTCATTATACGTGTTTAGAAAAATGATTAGAAGCAAATGAGGTTTGATATTTTGTTAAAGCTACAATTACGGCCAACATTGTGTTTGGTATGTGCTGAAAACCTTGAGCAGGCTATGACATGCTTTTAAAACTAGCACCATATTGACTGTGTGGTCATTTGCAGAATAGCTTGCAGACAGGGTAGTTTTTTGTGTTAGTGATGACTCCCATGTGAGCCACTGTTTGAGACGATGCAGAGCAGATGTGAATCTGCGAGACATTCACCTTCAAGGCAGCTGGCTCCCTACCAGTGGTGGAGGAAGTACTGAATCTCAGTAAAAGTACAACTAACCAGAGATATATTTACTTTAGTAAAAGTAAAGGTACAACAATGAAAACTCTACTTAAGTAAAAGTAAAAAGTACCTGATTTTAAATGTGATTTAAGTATTAAAACTAAAAGTACTTGCATAACGATTTAATCTCTTAATGTCTATATTCTAATAATAAAAAAAAAACTGTATGGGCTGTGGCATTTTAATTAAGTTAGTTTTAGGTTCATTTAATTGTGCTTACCATCTGTGGCCCAGTTTACATTCTGACTTACAATTCTGGTTATCGATCAGATTGATCTGCATACTCGACTTTGCATTATTTCCCAGGGGACAGTGAATGCTGCACACATTTATTTAGCGAGAACAACATGGGCTTGGACAACAAGTACATGGCTTCACAGCTGAGGAGGACCGGCAGTGTTTTTAAGATAAATATACGGGTTTTATATTAACCCTATGTGAACGGATGCTTCACATGTGACTCAGCAGAGTATCGTGAGCAGCAGCAGCAGCAGTAACAGGAGCAGCGGTAGTACCGGGAGCGGTACGCGCCTGGCCAATAAATGCTATTGAAGGGCAGGTCTTGGCGTGGCCATAGTGGGATTCGTAATATCGCGAGCGGCACCGGGAGCTGGATGGCCACTGCTGAAGGCTTCCCTGCGGACTGCAAACGTGTGACGGTCAGGAAGACGTTTTGTCAGGGGGAAAAACTGATCTGAAAATGTAACGGAACGTTGTCGAAATGTAGTGGAGTAGAAAGTATAGATAATTGCTGCAAAATGTAACGAAGTAAAAGTCAAAAGTATGCACTATTGATTGTACTTAAGTAAAGTACAGATACGTGAAAAATGTACTTAAGTACAGTAACGAAGTATTTGTACTTTGTTACATTCCACCACTGCTCCCTACCCTTCTCTCTCTCTGTATCTGTCTCAGCTCATTAGGATTCTGCTCAAATCTGACCCTTTGTTTGCCACAGATGTTGGGCTGTTTGACATAAACACTTAAAGTTCAGCGATAGCTTTGGAATAACAATGTTGTCATTTGGAGAGGTGCGGCATTTCGCTACAGCTCTTCATTTATCACTACAGTTCACTGAGTTCCTCTGTAGTTGTGTTCCGTTTTATTGTTGCTTGTCTGTGAGATTAAAGTTTGATGAGATCTTAAAACAAAGTTTCAAAGGATCACACAAAAAACTCTGAAATGTTCATCTATCTCTATCTTGTATTTTGTGCTCTACTATAAATGCATGAGGTAGAGACATGTTATTCCTTTTTTTATTTTTTTATAAAAAAAAACTTTTTAAAGGGTGCCAGAGGAACAGAGGACACATCTGTTTCTCAACAGTCCTTGGAAACTGTCAGACAGTTTCTTCCAAGGAGTGAAGTTTTAAAGGAAAATTAAATTATTCCCTAACCGTTTATAAGCCACAGAAGAAAAAGGTTGAGTATATTAGTAGCTTCTGTAGTAGCTGCATTTTGCTTTAAAAATATCATTATTATTATTATTTTATAGTCACAGATCACACATACCTAACTGCATTCGCAGACTGCCAAGCCAGTCATAGATTACTGTAATAATCACAGTGCTGCTGACAGCCAAGGAGCTGATCTGAGGCTTCTGATAAAATTATACTGTATGTTTGATCATGAGTAGCAAAAACCTGTACGATAATTTAAACTGAATAATACATTTTTCCTTTCCATTGTTTGAAGGTTTAAAATGGCATTCCTAATGCAGCACATGGTTGGACCTGGAGTAGATGTTACAGTATAAGCTAGACTCAGCATTTTGTTTCCATACACATCAATAATGTTTTTTTTTTCTGGTTGCTGGACTTTCAATTCTAATAAGCCAGCTAGTGGGATGTTGAAGAGGCTGTTGTTCCACGCAGTTATTTCTTATCCCATTTTTATAGTCCTCTAAAATTGTGTTTTCCTTTAATATATGTGTGTGTGTAAGTGTGCATCTGAGTGTTGATTCAGCACCTTGATTCATACATAGGACAAAATAACACAGCTACAGAAACTTGACTTATCCACAGTAAGCATAAACACAATGGAACTGCAAGACCAATATTACTTCATTGTGCTTGTACCACTGAACACCTCTTGTAAATCTGGCAAATGTTTGCACAGCACGTTATTATAAGACATTGTATATAAGACACAACGAAAAATTGACTAGACTTGTTGACATTTGGCACTTGTTTTGACCCCCTACAAAGAGTTCTAGTTTGTTAGAAATGTCAGGACGTTGCTTTTTATTGACGCTGCCTTTTTTTTTTTTTTTTTTGCATGTAAGTTATTTTAAAGCCGATTAAACAACTTTCCATGTCAGTGTTTCCAAATGACATCAAATGGTTAGAATTAGATTAGTGGTGGTCAAGTCATACCACCACTAAGCCATTGCCTCTGATAGGAAAGCTGCACTATCTTTACTACTTCTATAGAATTATTCACTGTTTGGATATTGAATTCCCACTTATCCAGCCAACCTGAAGGAGCTGATCTCCCAGACCATAACCAGCTGGGCTCAGGAGTCTCACATCCAGGACCCAGAGCTGGTCAGAGTGATGTTCAGCCTGCTAAGGAGGCAGTATGATGGCATCGGGGAGCTTCTCCGGGCCATGAAGAAATCCTACACCATCAGTGCTGCGTCTGTGCAGGATGCCATCAACCTGTTGGTATCACTAGGTCAAATCAGGTCACTTCTGTCAGTACGCATGGGCAAAGAGGAGGAGAAATTGATGATTGATGGACTCGGGTAAGAAAATATGTAGCAATAAAAGCAGTGACTTCTATCAAGTTTGTTTTAATACTATGTAAATTGTAATGTAAAAATATGATGATTGATAATAGTTCTTTACACAGTTGTTCTTCGTTGCATATCACTTAGATACATTTTCTCAACTGTGCAGTATTTCCAATGTGCTGTATATTGCCTCAAAAGTTTGGGATGTATCATGAACTTCACAAACCACTTTCTTGTGTTCACAGCGACATCATGAACAACAAGGTTTTCTACCAACATCCCAACTTAATGAGAGTGCTGGGCATGCACGAGACTGTCATGGAGGTCATGGTCAATGTGCTGGGAGGAGACAAGTCACAGGTACGAAAGCATTACTGCATTCTGTATTAGCTGTGGTCAGTACACCCCAGTGCTGTCAAGTTGTTATAAAGTAAAATAGTTGGCAAACAATCTCAGTTCAATATCCACTTAAATGCTTGTTCTGGAGCTTTTGACATTCCTCATCAGCAGACAAAGTTTGCTCAGTTGCCATGGAAGTGTTGACGTTTAAACTTAATTGAAAAGCCTTTACAGAGGCTAACCCTTTCAGCGTAATATGTTGTATACTGATCTTGGTTAAACAAACTGTATTCTAAGAAGGTGAAGTAAGCCAAGCTCAACAACCTAATACTCTGAAAAACCACAAGGGTAATGGAGAGGGCAGAGAAGGGCAAGAGAGGGGTGAAAGGGGAGGCCTCTCAAGCCTGTCCTTTTTGGGCAGTGCTGACAGAAGCTGGAAGAGATGGTTGTGATTTAATGCCAAGTCCAGTGCCAAGCATGAATTAAACCTCAGACAGAAAGACCTCAGGGAGACATTTAGGCCTTCACATCGGACTCTGGCTGTCTCATCACACAGTCTCAGACATAAATTCCAGATCAGTTTACTGCCACTTGATATGTGCACTTCCCTTACTGTGGCCATAATTAGTGGCATTACCACAGCTTGTAAATTTATAGGGTTTACAATATTTACTCTTACAATTACATTTTGATTATATGTTACAATTCTGTAACATAATCAGGGTATAATATACAATGTGTTTTCTATTCTTCAACCTAGACCTTCAATGAAATGTGCACCATTTTACCACACAGCATTAATATGGAGCAACATTTTACAAAGCTTAAACACATGAAAAATATGATATTGGTTTGGCTTTTAAAAGTAGAAACATTTAGCAACTTGTCTGATGATGAATGTGATTTTCTGTGCTGTTCATATATGCAGAGTGTAATTTTCATTTCTCTGGTATCTATAGATTCTTCTGGCAATTTACTTAAATCTCCGGTGTGGACAAAAACTACTTTACTCGTGCGCACGTGCATGTCACTTTGTGTCTCTCTGTCTGTCCGTCCGTCGGTCTCTCTCTCCCTTTGCCTGATCGTGTGTAAAAAACCTTGTCACCTTAAACCTGGATGTTTTATTATGAAATTTGTTTTATTTCGTAAAGTGTCCGGCGTTTTCGCGTGCAGTGTGTTTCTGGCATTACCCCTATTTTCCACCACGCGCCTCTGCTCTGCATTCTGGAGGTGCCATGGCTCCCGCGAGCAATTGCATCCTTTCAAGTCAATGCTTGATATTCCACCACCCGCGTCACGGCATGTCCCAGAAGCATGCGTGAAGTGGCTCTCCGCTCCGCTAAAGATACGCGGCAGGTCTATTTTCATGCGAGCCGCAGGGCGTTCAGACAGCCTGGCCGGAAGTCAAACAGGAGAGCATCCAGTCAATTTACCAAAATACACCCCTGAATATCGTATTTGTGTCCTCTACAACAACGCGGATGACGAGAGATTCATCTTGGATGTCGAAAAACATAATAGACACCACTGATCCTTATTATTAAGACAACGCTAGAAAAGAGAAGGCATGGACTTTAATTACAGGAGTACTTGGAGTGGAAGTTAGATACTAGCTTAATAAACACGGGATTGTTCTTTGAAGTACTTATAGAGACAATAAAATCGGGCAGGCAAGACGCTGCGCTTCTGAGACGCTCCCGGTGTGGCATGATGCGTAACAGAGGATGGAACCGGAACGCTACACAGATGCGCCTGGTGGAAAATCCGGGTTAGATGTACAGGAAACATGTCTTTCAATGAAAAATGTAATGGGTTACAACTACTGTATAATGTTGACCATGTCAACCCCTTCTTTTTGGCTGAAAATTTTAGTAATATTAATATTGATCTTGTTTTTGTTTTTTTGCCCACAGGAGATCGCCTTCCCCAAGATGGTGGCCAGCTGTTGTCGTTTCTTGTGCTACTTCTGTCGTATCAGCCGCCAGAACCAGAAAGCCATGTTTGACCACCTGAGCTACCTGCTGGAGAACAGCAGTGTCGGGCTGGGTAAGTATTGGGAGATTCATAAAATGTGACTTACAGCATTTTCTTCTATTACTACTATTATTAAAATATATGATGTATATATGATATTCTGAATTTCTTCAAGTATTTACCACACTGTAGGAACTAAAACTTTGTCCTTTTGCTGTTGCAAAAATGATGCAAAATGTTTACTGAAACCAATAGGTGCCACCTGCTAGAAAGGATTTTCAACTAATTGTGCAGACACAAACGTATCGCCCACATTATGCCAGGGTATCAGTTAGAGAGTGAAAGGGGCAGAGAAGGAGGCAGCTGATAGAGAAAGAAGAATGGCAGAGAGGGATGGGGGTTATTTAGTCATGCAGTGCAAGACTGATGAGTCACTGGGCTCCTGCTGCTGCTATAAACTAAAGCTCCTGCCTGTGAAAGAGGAGCGGTTCTCATAATGTGTAGAGGACAGATGAATGCAAACACCAGTTTGCCATGCCTCACACGAAACATTTGATATTTGCTTACTCATAAATCACAAACGTCAATGTAAAGGTGTTGGGAGACGTGCCTTTTGTTTTCTGTTTCTTTGAGACTTTGCCTGCATTAAGGACATATTTATAATTACAAACCAATAACTGGTATATTTTTTGCCTTGCTTGCCTGTGCACAATTATTTTCACAGTTGGTGCCCAATGGTAATGTAACAATGTACTGTATGTAGGCAGGGAGTGTTTTTGCACAGAGTCGCAGAGGATTCATTAACTTATAATTAATTATCAGCACAAAATCTGAGTATTTCTGTGACTATTAGGCTACTAAACAATTTACAATTTCATAATTTTTTTACAATATTAATATTTATTGTAAAAGATAGGAGACACAAAGGTTTTCAAAGTGACAGAGTTAATCTATGAAAAATTAGCATATATTTGTAAGGGTTTGTGAAAATGTGCGTTATGTTAGCAACCCTTATTGAGTGTCAAATATTACTGAAGAAATATAGTGTAGCATTGAAGTGATGAAGCATTTTCAGTTCCTAGCCATGTAAAGTGGTTTTAGTAATACGGTGTTGTATGTGAATCTGCTGGATTTGCAAGAGTTGGGAATAAGATATTTATTGTTAAAGGTGAACTAAATATTCAAAAACTAAGTGTTTGAATGTTATTTTTTTTTAAACTGTCAGTATGTCATTTCTTATGATCCTGTTCCCCTACCTGCTACTGGACTGCAAGACAGAGAATAGAGGCTATCACAATAACACATGTAGATAGACTGCCCCCTGTCGTTTAGTACAGAACAAAAAGTTGTCTTTGCTGTTAACACTTGGTGTGTGTGTGTGTGTGTGTGTGTGTGTGTGTGTGTGTGTGTGTGTGTGTGTGTGTGTGTGTGTGTGTGTGTGTGTGTGTGTGTGTGTGTGCATAGCCTCTGAAGCAATGCGGGGCTCCACTCCGCTGGATGTTGCAGCATCTTCAGTGATGGACAACAACGGCCTGGCTTTGGCCCTGGAGGAGCCTGATTTGGAGAAGGTTTGTTTTTTCATCACACAAACAAGCATGTTTGACTGCAACTGAATGATTGAGGCTGAAATGTATTGAACCATTTTTATTAAGTGTACCTAGTGGTTTCAGGCTGTTTAGATTACCAGCCAGGGTTTGTTTTTAGTATGACCTCAAGACCTTGACATCAAATTACATGTAACATGCTGAGATGCAAAAAACAATTTACATTTTAGTTTTATATAGTGCACAGAAACAACCTTTTAGTCTAAAAGCGCTGAGTACTGGGACAGTAGGATGATGTTAGTCTTGATGGTAATATATCCTTTAAATGAAGAAATGTTGATCAGTATTTTCTGTGATATTAGCAGATTTCTTTGCATTATTAATAGCTGAGAGGATTTATTAATACATATCCTTTGGTGAGAGTGAGTCAGACAGAACTTAAACCTCATGCCACCCACGTTTTCTCAGTGAAAAATGAAGTATAATTTTGTGCCATTTGAATAAGCTTGCTCAGCAAATGCTTTCAAGCTGTCACTGTTACTGACACTGACAGTCAAAATAAAAATGAGTATGCTATTATGTTGTAATACCCAGGAGTGAAACAGAATTGTGCATGTTTGTGTGTGTAGGTGGTTACATACCTGGCAGGCTGTGGTCTTCAGAGTTGTGCCATGCTGGTTGCTAAGGGTTACCCCGACCTCGGCTGGAACCCTATAGAGGGAGAGCGCTACCTGTCCTTCCTGAGGTTCGTCGTCTTCTGCAATGGTATGTTGACTCTCATACTGAGCACATGACGTAAATACAGTAGACTCTGACCTGTCCTTTTGGGGATAACTTAAATCCTTACCTATACATGACTGTCCATTGTCCTGCTGTATTTGTAAACCAGGTGAGAGTGTGGAGGAAAATGCCAACGTGGTGGTGAAGCTGCTGATCAGGCGTCCAGAGTGTTTCGGCCCCGCCCTGAGGGGAGAGGGGGGTCAAGGTCTGCTGGCTGCCATGGAGGAGGCCATTAAGATCTCTGATGATCCTGCCTTGGACCTGCCCAATACCCCCACTGTGGTCACTACTGGGTAGGGGTCCACACCAGTTTCTTACATCCTTTTATTCTAGTCAGGGTTGGAAAGCCTGTGAATCAGCATTTAGGTCATCATAAAAATGAAGAGTGTCTCTGAAGTAATCATTTGTGATAAAGTCTCCCATTATCTTTGTGGTGATAAATTACATTAAGATTTACCAGTGTGTTTCTGAGCTTAGCTAAACCAGCATTGTTTATAGTTATTAGACTTTTAATAGTGTTATATCAGTTTGAATTTGATTTATATTTCATTCACATCACTGGGAATAGATCGAAGTTAACTTCTTTGTGTAAGCCTGCACAAAGGAACTGCAAAGAAAAGGAGTCTATTACTCTGTTTGTCTGAGAAGTTGTATCATCTGATTGAATTGCTTTACTAAAAGGTCTGCCTCCGTAACAGGAACTTCATCACCATAGACTTTAATTATTTATCCACTGTGCAACTTACCTTTTATTGAAACAGGTTAGTTGGAACTGCTGGAAGTCCTGCATTCGCATGTTTACTTAAAGTGAAAGAGAGGCATTATCAGCGCAATTTAAATTTACTTAACGTCTGTACAAGGTGGAGATTTCAACTCTAATATGATGCTGGATAGTTCAATGAATAATAATGCATCACTATTTTAATTGTGAATTTTGTGAGAAAAATCTGAATCTGAAATGTAACCAGTAACATTTTGTCAGGTAAATGTAGAACAATGTTTTTCTCTGAAGAAGAAGTACACAGTAAGTCAGGAGTATACAGGCGAGTGGCATATTAAGTGCTTAATGGTCCTTCTGTGAGTTATTTCGGAGTACAATGGTTCTGGAGAAAGCTGCTAGCAGCAATACAGGAGGCCAAGTTTTGAACGGGCAATACACCGTACATTTAAAAATAATTTTAAATAACAATAATTTTTCAGATAAGGTTTTATTGCAAAACAATTTAAAAAAAAGCAAACATCAAAACACATCTTTGCATTCTCACTCATACATGTATGCATATGTGATTACTTTAAAAACTTAAATTACTAAATACTTCACTGAAAAGCCTATTGTCAATGTGCACTGGATTTTCAAGTTTCCACATCACACTTGTGTTATCTGTGATAACTCAAAATCATGCTTGTACTGTCGGCACGGCATTAACTGAGATTTAAGGTGATCCCAGAGAAACTACAGCAGTTGAATGTGATTTTTGTTTTTGGTTATTAAGTGATATATAAGTAAGTGATTATTTTAACTTTCAAAATACATTAAAATTAGTTATAAATTTCCTGAAAAACAACTGAAACTGCTGAATTAATAGTATTCTTTGTTTATCGGTGTTTTAAGCCCCCAACATCTCTAGCACTAGGATTAGGCAATGGTTAGGGTTAGGGTTAGGTGCCTTGAAGTCAACGGTCGCAGCGCTGCCTGGAAGGAGACGTTGGGGGTTTAAAACACCATCGAGCAGTATTCTTTCATGGTTTCAGTAAGCCTTGAATAACCAAATTGAGACATTTTAAAACAACGTTTACATAACGACATCATACAGAGATACTTGTCTGGTTAGAGGTATAAGGGAAGTGAATATTCTTGACGTTGATGGAAGCTGTGAGTAAAGTTGTGTAGAAGTTGTTGCTCACATTAGTATGCAAGGGCTGTTACACGCTTGCTGCATTTAAATGGGTACGGTTATTATTGCATTAAGTGAGGAGAGGGATTGGGAAGCTGGTCAATTTGTGCAACACAGTGGCCTGCAAGGAGATCATGTATTGTGCCAAAACATTGTTATAAATGCTCACAAAATTACTCATCTATTGCTCTTCTGGTCTCAAACTACCTTGTAGAATGTATGGGTTTTCATAGATAGATAGATAGATACTCACTCACTCACTCACTCACTCACTCACTCACTCACTTACTCACTTACTTACTTACTTACTTACTTTATTCATCCCGAGGGAAATTGTAGGCATCCAGTAGCTTACACAACAAACACACATATATCGCACATATATAAAAATCACTCGCAGAAATGTAAAGAGTTGACAATTTGTGAAGTAATTACAAAGGTCTGGTATGGACTGACCATTTGATGCAATGACCATAATAAGGTGCTATGATAGAGTGTGTGCAATAGTGGTAGTGCAAAAGTGAACAGTGCAGGGATTGAACAGTGCAATAGCTTATTATTAAATATTAACTATGACTATGAAAAGACAAGAATGTAAACATAACATAATTGCTTGACAATATAGAGTACCATATACTACTAGGGAGGTTTGCAGTATCCCAAAATATGTTGTCACAGTGACAGAGTGTCTGTGTGTTTCAGGTCTGGTGAGGAAGAAGGTGAAGTTATTCACATGGGCAACGCCATCATGTCCTTCTACTCAGCTCTTATTGACCTGCTGGGCCGATGCGCTCCTGAGATGCATGTGAGGAGCTTTTTCTTCATGCGCAGACTTCCTTTCATGTTATTAATATCCTCTATATAATTACAGAGATCACTACAATGACTTGAATGAAATAGGGAGTTAAATATTTCCTATTTGTGTCTATTACAGCTTATCAATGCGGGTAAAGGTGAGGCGCTGCGTATCCGAGCAATCTTGCGCTCTCTGGTTCCCACGACAGACCTGGTGGGAATCATCAGCATCCCCCTCAATATGCCTGTGCTTAATAAAGGTATGTTGGTCGTGGTGGCTTTTGTTTTCATTTGTTTACTACATGAAGTTGTGTAAGCAGATGTTGAAAGTTGAATAGCAACAGAAAAAAAAATAGTTAACCCAGGTGCAGCAACAAAAACAATGTTAAGTTTTAAAATGTAGTGGGGAAGACCAAGCTAAATCTTTTAAGATTGAACATTAGTCTGGGGAGTCTGCTCTGTATTTTCTACTGCACAAGAGGCGTGATTAACGGGCATAGATCAAATGACTCTGTATGCAATTGGATAGTCCTTCAACCAATCAGACCAACAATCCGGGTGATGCACTTTGCAACGGGTTGCTGCGCTTCGGTGGCTGCCATGTTGAATGTAAACAAAAAGCTGCTTGCGCCAGGTGGATAAGCCAGTTTGTGATTGGTCCCTGCAGATTTATAATGGAAGCAGGATAGAAAAATGTACAGGTTTCCAGCCTGAGCTGCAGGGCGAAATCAAATCGCCGGCAGATCGGGCTGGGTTTACCCAGTCTAGAATAAACCTCTAATGACAGCTAAAAGTGACACAGAAAAGCTGATGCAAAAACTGATATTTGGACTGTATTCAAGGCTGAAACTAGTCTCACTGTGATAAACCATTTAGATTTAAACCGAATATACAAACACAAGCCACAGTATATCAGATTCTAATTTTCTCTGCTACTTGCTGAAGTGAACTTGCCACACTACTTTACTGCCTAGAAATATAATAAAAAAATGATTTGGCTGGCATAGTATGTACTGGAAATCACAGTGCTAGATGAAGTAAACTTAAATAAATTCAATCTCTGCACTTTGAAAATCATCTCAGCTTCTTTCAGGAGTAAATATCTATTCATTTCTCTCTCCGTGTTTCTACTGTGGAGGAAAATTGTCAGCAGCAATTACACCATTTTGCTTTTTTAATAACTTTCCATAGCTTATCATGCATAGAATTACTTTTACTATAAATACACCCGTGATGCTACACTGTTTATCTTTTGATCCAATTAAATAGATATATATTTAGATAATAAATACAATGCTTACAAACGGCACATTAACCTAGAACTTTTCTCCCCTAAAATGTGTTTAAACTTCAGATGGCACAGTGACAGAACCCGACATGTCAGCCTGTTTCTGTCCGGACCACAAGGCCCCCATGGTGCTCTTCCTGGAACGAGTGTACGGTATCGAGGACCAGAGCTTCCTGCTCCATATGTTGGAGATCGGCTTCCTGCCTGACCTCCAAGCCTCTGCGTCTCTGGACACGGTGAGTGAGAGAAAACCCAAATAACTTTCAACACAAATCCCTCTTGCCTTTCTTTTATTTTATTTTATTTTATTTTCTTTATTTCATTTTGAACTCACTAGCTACCAAAACATTTGTTTTTTTGAGATTAGAGATTTTAGTCCTTTATTATGCAGGACAGCTGAAGATGTGAAAGAGGAGAGAGAGAGAGGGAATGACATGCAGCAAAGCGCCGCAGGTCAGAGTTGAACCTGCACAAAGTAAAAGTTCTCACTTCTAGCAGGTGTTATTATTAAATATGTCTTCTCTATCTCTGTTCCAGTTACATTTCTAACTTGAATGGTGTTTTTTATCATTTCGTAATAATTACAGTACTCACAGTTCTGTACTACAATCTAAACTACAATCAGAGCAAAGCCTTGTTATGACTGCCAAGTTGGTAGAAACATTAACATAATTATTGGTAAAATGAGATTAGTTTACTAGTTGAGAGTAATATGATCAGTATTCAAATGGTCTGTATTAAAATGTCTTGTGGGGATATAAAACTTCTTAATGCGGCAATGTGTGGATCACCATTGAACCACTGTGAACATTTCACGTTCTCTGCTCAGGAAAAATAATCAGCGTTCACGTAAAATATCAGTCAAATTGGTTTAAAACTGATTATCTTCTACATTATGGAAACCTTTAGATGATGATAGTAGATGGGAGACACTTGGTGGGAGACACAAGTTACAGTGAAACACACCGGACACGCAAGCGTCGCGTATAGCCGTGTAGCACAGCTATTTTTATTCTGGGGCCCATGTTATCCAATCTGTCCGTTCATACCGGGCGTGGCACAGTCGTTTTGGCGGCTCCTATATGTCTTGGGCGAAACGCAAGTGAATGCGTCAAGCCAGACAGGTAATCGCATACAGGAAGACCACAGTACAGCTGGATACTTTACAAAAATAAAACACATTTCAAAAACTGCATCACAAGCAGACTTGTGTATATAGAAATTTCAGTTCAGTCAGTGCCCTTTTCAAACCTCAGTGATTGATTAAAATGATTCCCAACTGTGACATCAAGGAAAATAAAGTCTTTTAAATTCTACTTTCCCTTTACTACAGTAGAACCACATACTGTTTCTTATAGCTATTGCCAGGAGCCTGTATTCACTCAACTTTCTATTAACCTTCACATGTGGGGAGATGTTTACTGTTTCTATCCATCCTTCAACGTACTTGTTCTCTGTTCCACAGGAAGTGTTGAGCACCACTGAAACGGCGTTGGCCATGAACAGGTACATCGGCTCGGCCCTGCTGCCTCTGCTCACCCGCTGTGCCGCTCTCTTTAGCAGCACAGAGCACTACGCACAGCTGGTTGACTCAACGCTGCAGACTATCTACCGGCTGTCCAAAGGACGCTCACTCACCAAAGCCCAAAGGGATGCCATCGAGGAGTGTCTGCTGGCTATCTGCAAGTAAGGCCTGCCAAGCTTTGTTCAGACTCAGCTGAGACAAAAGAGTAAAGGGGAGCTGGAGATTTACAGAGGATGCACCATGTTATCTTTCAAACAAGGCTACTATCAAATGGCTCTGCAACACATATCAAACAGTCATTGACAAGCTGTAGGACAAACTGCAGGATTACAATGACATTAAGTATACTAGATTAAGGGCAATATTACTTCAGGGGTAACTATCAAGCTTTTGTGCACTTTAGACTCAAATAATATGATACAATATTTTTGGCTTTGTTATTTTAAGCGTCAAGGAGAGATACCGCATGTCTTTCCTTTCTGCTGCTGTCAGACTTTACAATCAGCACTGCTCCCAGGAGACCACATTGACAAAACACACACACACACACACTGCATTAAACAGAGTCAATTGAGGTCACACTCCAAAATGGCTGCCAACATTCTGTGGGTAAAATCCTTAATTATCAGTGTGATCATTCTGAAATACTAAATTTGTTTATTATAAAGTATAATGTTGCTGATGCTAAATTTGGCCCAGATAAAGTTCAACTCACTCAAATAGTATGGCAGGATTACTCTTTGTTGCTACTGTATTATATTGAATCTGCAGTTGTTGTAGCTACTGTGTCAAACTTATGATGATGATGATGATATATATATATATATATATATATAATCCTTGTATTTTATAGGCACCTGCGTCCCTCCATGATGCAGCAGCTGCTCAGGCGGTTGGTGTTCGACGTTCCCATGCTCACTGAATACTGCTGGATACCTCTCAGGGTGAGACACAGGGCAGAGTTTCTTGTCACTATTTTGCTTGATTCTTTAGTTGAAAGAGTTATGGGATAATTATAACAAACATTCAAAAGGCATCTTGTATTTCACAACCCATTTATCGTCCTCACTTCCTGTGTGTTGAACACCCAGACATATTATCTTTTCGTCCCCCAAGCATTTCGTAAATGTCTGAATGCAGTCATACATCTAATACAGTATAATGTTGATTTTGTGCTATGAAACCATTAACGCTCTGGTCATTGATGTGCAAGAATATTTTATTAATGTGAACTCAAAACGTTGTGTTTTTTTGTATCTCTGATCTCTAGCTTTTGACCAACCACTATGAGCAAAACTGGAAGTACTACTCCCTGCCTTCTGGTATGGGCAGCTTTGGCATAGCCTCCGAGGAGGAGCTCCTCCTAACCAAGAAACTATTCTGGGGAATCTTTGACTCCCTTTCCCAGAAGGTATACCCAGAAACCCTGTTGTATCAAATCTTCATGTGCACGGAACGGGACATTATTTATGATTTTGGAAAAGTGTATTTGCTCTGTATTTTCTTTATATATTTGTCCTTTTGCTCATTTTCTATTTCTGAAAGTATCAGGAGGCAGGGCAATATTTTCCTTAAATTCCTCTCTGTTGCATAACAAATGTTTAGTATTCTACTGGTGTTTGCTCTCAGAAAGCTTTCCTCTTTCTGCTGGTTTTTTATATTCTGTTTTCCGAAAAACTTGAGTTTTCAACATCTAAGTGAGTTTCTCATGAGAAACGTTCTTTGTAATCAGAGGTAGTGAAGAGAAAGCTCAATGAAGTGCTTGTGAGCAATGCAGCTGAGGCAAAGTCAAAACAGTCATTTACACTTGACACTTTTCCAGCTCGTTCTTTCATTTAGCCTCATTTTCTTTTCTCTGCTCAGTCTACACAGTCTACATCTAATAGCTAAGCAGACATTTCCTCATTCTGCTGTATCTGTCTCTTCTGTAGAAGTATGATGCTGACCTTTTCAAAATAGCCATGCCATGCCTGTGTGCCATCGCTGGAGCCTTGCCTCCGGACTTTGTGGATGCAAGTCTTGGAGCAACACTGGAGAAACAGGCATCAATGGATGCACAGGGCAACTTTGATCCCAAACCCATCAACACTGCCAAGTGAGTGGTCTAAAAAAAGGAATTTACTTTTTATTTTTTTCTTAGAGTCAAAGATTAAAATGCACAATGTTGAAATGTTTCTAATATCTAAAACTTTTGCCAGTTTAAAAACGATAATATAAGTAAAATCTATGTGTTTGTCAACAAATCAAAACAGAGTAAAAGTGACTTTGAAATAACAATACATATTTAAACATTATCTCCACTCTCTAGTATCTCCCTTCCTGAAAAACTTGAGTACATTGCCAACAAATATGCAGAGCATTCCCATGACAAGTGGTCCTCAGAGAAGGTTAGTCCCTGTCCATGTGGTTTGTGTTTTCTTCATTTGTGATTTTGACATTTACTTTATTTAAGCCTTCTCTTATATAAAATACTTTACTAATTTTGATTGTACTCTACATTGTCTGGTACAGAAGCATGCCTGGACAGCAAGCACTCACACATATTAGTGTTTCTCCTACTGAGTTATATAGCTGGAATGCAGTATAATACATTACATGGACTACAATGAACTGTTGTTGCAGGTGTCAGCAGGCTGGAAACATGGAGACAGCTTGAATGAGCAGGCCAAAACCCATCCACTGCTGAAGCCTTACAAAGTGCTGAGTGAGAAGGTACATGCACACTGGTACATACGCAGTTGCTGCTAGGGGAGTAGTAAGCATTCTCTTAAGTGCTGATTGTGTATCAAACAGTTACATTTTTTATATTAGCTTCACCAGATTGTACAGGTAGATGAGTTTTAGTTGTAAAAAGAACCCCTCTCAGTGGAAAAGTTGGTTTAAAGGCAACAAAAAATGCGGTTGGTTGTATCAAGGGGAAGAGCCAGAATGTCGTAATTTTTTCAGAGCACAAACTAAAGTTGGCCAACGTGAAAACATGACTTGTAAGGAAGGAAACTGGTCAAGTTTAAGTATCTGTCTTCCAGGCAATTCAAATGTGTTGTATTGACAACTTAAATCAATTTAGAGGTAAAAGGTAATTCATTTAGTCAAGAGGAACCTCAAAAACGCATAAAAGGCGCAACACACTTTGTGCATGCCTCATGCCAAACTATATAACATTACATTATTAAAATAACCTCCTTTAGAAAATGTAGGAAGTTGTTTCATTTCCAGATCAGATGTGTTTCTCTTGTATAAATGTTAACCTGTGTTGAACTGTAACATTGTGTGTGTGTGTGTGTGTGTGTGTGTGTGTGTGTGTGTGTGTGTGTGTGTGTGTGTGTGTGTGTGTGTGTGTGTGTGTGTGTGTGTGTGTGTGTGTATAGGAGAGAGAAACATACCGCTGGCCAGTGAGGGAGTCATTGAAGAGCATGCTGGCTATGGGCTGGAACATTGAGAGGACCAAGGAAGGAGACGCCATGTTACAACAACAAGAGAGTGAAAAACAGCGCAAGATCTCTGACTCTCAGGTAACATCCTGATGTATAATCCACTTATAATGTTAACAATAATGTTGTCACAAATGTTTCCTTTGTGATACTTATTCACTATCTTCCTTACTGACATACATTCACATGATTCTCCTTTATTAAGGTTGTATTTGTCCTTTGTGCTTAATAGCCTCAGCTTTTGCTGTTTTTAATTAACATGCATCCCTTCTTGTACACCAGGAGCATCCAAGAGCTACCAAAATGTTAAGAACTGCAAATGTAAAAGCTTTGAGTCAGATCAATTGAATCATAGCTGCATTGTGTAGTAAACTACACATTGATTTAATGAGAATTACTGTGGAATAACTCTAATGCATTTATAGTTTTTAATAACCAAATCTGGTTTTGTGCTTGTATTGTCTTATTCTGACGTTGTAGATCAATGAATTCAGTCCTGCTCCGATGGACTTGCACAATGTCCATTTGTCTCGTGAGTTACAGGTTGGTTTTTGTTCAACTTTTTATAATTGTTGTTGTCATTATAATAATATGATTAGTGTTGTAATAATTTGGCACATATGGTCTAATCTCAGTGTGAGAGTTGTCTTTGTAACACAAAACCAAGACATTTTTTGCTGTATCTGCAGGGCATGGTGGAGGTGGTTGCAGAAAACTACCACACCATCTGGGCCAAGAAGAAGAAAACTGAACTCGTTAGCAAAGGTATGTAAATGTACGGTTTAAAAATACACTTGAGCGACCACTAGTAATTTGTGTGAAATACATTTGAAATTCTTTTTGAATTTGATTTGACTTGTCAGGAGGAGCGACCCACCCACTGTTGGTACCCTATGACACCCTGACGGCTAAAGAGAAGTACAGAGACAGAGAGAAGGCCCAGGAGCTCTTCAAGTTTCTGCAGATCAGTGGCTATGCCGTCATAAGGTTAATCACCTCCTCACTCCAATTTATCCTTCATTGAAGAAATAAGCAAAAATAATAGGCATACTGTAATGTCAAAGCAGTTTAAAAAGTTGACTGTATTGTATACTTCAAAACTTAAGCATTTATTGTATCTTTTTCTAATCACGATATTTCCCGAAGTTCTTAGCAATTAAATAGCATTGACAGCGTATTGACAAACTTTGCTTTCATTAATGTGATGGGGAAAAAAAGAGAATTTCAGCTGAACATAAGTTATTGGTGATTCTTTCATCTGACAGAGGTCTGAAGGACATAGAGCAGGAGTCATCATCCATGGAGAAGCGTTTTGCCTACAAGTTTCTCAAAAGGCTGCTGAAATACATTGACTCGGCCCAGGAGTTCATTGCTCATCTTGGTGAGTGTGCGGCATTTTAAACACAGGGGCATTTAGAGGTGCTTTACATTAATTCTCAAAAATGCTGACCTTGCCACTCAACATCATTGTAAATCCAGAGGCCATGGCCACCAGTGGGAAGACGGACAAATCACCTCATGACCAGGAAATCAAGTTCTTTGCCAAGGTCTGGAACACTTTTTGCGACCACGGATAAGTTGTTGAATATACTTTTAAGAAGGCTTTTATTGAAGTTTTAGTGTCATGGCAGCATTTCTTCTCTCCAGGTGTTGCTTCCCCTGACAGATCAAACTTTAAAGAACCACTGTCTCTACTTCCTGTCCACGCCCAGCAAGAACCTGAGCAGCTGTGGCTGCGCCTCTAACAAAGAGAAGGAGATGGTCACTAGGTATTGTATAGAAGCAATACATATTCTGTTTAATCAGTATTTCTATTGTCAGGTTTTTGCTGTTCAGTTTTTATTTATTTTTTTTGCCATAAAGTCCTCCCTTTTATCTCAATGAGTGCAGGATTTTTGTCTTTCATATTTTCATCAGACCTTTTCTTATTTTCTTGCTTACTTTGCGTTTTTCAGCTCTTCTTTGTTCTCTCTGAAGCCTTTTGTTCAATTCTGCTCTTACCGTCTTTCTTTTCCAGCCTGTTCTGTAAGCTGGCAGCTCTTGTCAGACACAGGATTTCTCTCTTTGGTAAGGTTGGCATTGCATCTGTCTGTATGCCCATGTGCCTCTTTGCTTTCAATCTTTTTCCACATCTACAGTGAATATCTCTCTCACAGGAAGTGACTCTGCAATGATGGTGAGCTGTCTGCACATCCTTACTCACTCACTTGACACCAGGTAAGCACACATAGTTGTCTGTATACTGTATGTACAGTGATCCATCAAGTAGACAAGTATAAACTAGTCTTGTGGATGCACACTAGCCCTTGTGTTTTCTCCCCTCTCTCTCAGAACGGTGATGAAGTCTGGCTCAGAGCTGGTCAAAGCCGGGTTTCGGAATTTCTTTGAGAACGCGGCAGAGGACCTGGATAAGCTGCTGGAGATGCTAAAACTGGGGAAGTTCATGCAGTCCCGTGCCCAGATGAAGAGCGTCACCCAGAGCATCAACTATGTGACTGTGGCGCTGCTGCCCATCCTCACTGCCCTGTTTGAGCACATCACGACATACGAGTTTGCAGTGGACTTGCTGTGTGAGTTTGTGTTATCACACCCACTATTTTCAGTTTTTTTCTAAACTTTATTTGTGTATATATATTTTATTTAAAACAAACAAACATGAATATAACATAAAAAACATAGAGATAACTAGATACAATAAAGTAACTGAACAGACTTGGTCACCTGTGACAATACACAAGTTCATGTTGTTTAGTTTTATTCACAGTTTATTAATATCCAATATCTAACCCGGTCCAAACTGCTCCAACTCACCTAAAGAATTATTAGGCACACCATACTAATACCGTGTTTGACCCCCTTTCGCCTTCAAAACTGCCTTAATTCTTTGTGTTATTGATTCAACAAGGTGCTGGAAGCATTCTTTAGAAATGTTGTCCCATATTGATAGGATAGCATCCCCCACACCATTACACCACCACCAGCCTGCCCAGTGGTAACAAGGCATGACGGATCCATGTTCTCATTCTGTTTACGCCAAATTCTGACTCTACCATCTGAATGTCTCAACAGAAATTGAGACTCATCAGACCAGGCAAAATTTTCCAGTTTTAACTGTCCAATTTTGGTGAGCTTGTGGAAATTGTAGCCTCATTTTCCTATTTTTAGTGGCGATGAGTGGTACCCGGTGGGGTCTTCTGCTGGTGTAGCCCAACCGCCTCAAGGTTGTTCGTGTTGTGGCTTCACAAATGCTTTGCTGCATACCTCGGTTGTAACGAGTGGTTATTTGAGTCAAAATTGATCTTCTATCAGCTTGAATCAGTCGGCCCATTCTCCTCTGACTTTTAGCATCAACAAGGCATTTTAGCCCACAGGACTGCTGCATACTGGATGTTTTTCCTTTTTCAGACCATTCTTTGTAAACCCTAGAAATGGTTGTGAGTGAAAATCCCAGTAACTGAGCAGGTTGTGAAATACTCAGACCAGCCGGTCTGGCACCGACAACCATGCCATGCTCAAAGTTGCTTACATCACCTTTCTTTACCATTCTGACATTCAGTTTGGAGTTCAGGACATTGTCTTGACCAGGACCACACCCCTAATTGCATTGAAGCAGCTGCCATGTGATTGGTTGATTAGATAATTGCATTAATGAGAAATTTAACAGGTGTTCCTAATAATCCTTTAGGTGAGTGTACACTGATAAATAAAGTAATGCCATGGTCACACTATATAGTTTCCTAGAGGAAAATAAAAAAATAAATGCAATAAAACAATATAACAATAAATAATAGATGGGGTGTTGCAGAAAGGACTACAAGTCTATTATAGTCCCTAACTGGACTTTAAAAGAGATAATTGGTCTTGTATAAACACCGTCTTTACATGCCTGTTATGCATACAGATTCTACATTTACACAATAGACATTTTAAGTCATAATAATTCACTTTATTTATTTTTCATATATTTGTCATCTTTTAAGTAATGTAAGTACAAGTTTATAAAAAAAAAAAAAGTGTGCTTGATGAATATTTTTGTTTGTTTCAGTGGATGATGTACAGCTGTCCTGTTACCGAATCTTGAACTGTTTGTACTCTCTGGGAACTGGAAAGAACGTCTTTGTGGAGAGGTACAGTAGGAGGATAAACTTTTCTTAAACCATGCAGCAGGGTGTAAAATAGCTTTTGGTTCTACACATGAACAGTACTGTATATTTAATCATACAATTTAAGACTCCTTGGTAATGATGGGTCCTTGCTATTATTTTTGTCATCTTGATAATGTCAAAGAACTGTGAAATAGCAATTTATAAACTACATTAAGCTTGTCACTGTTAATAAGGATATGGCTGTTCAACTTTTTTGATTTCTGACAAATGCACTCAGGACTTGAAGGTATAGTTATGGTACCTTGTTTACTCTTATTAAACAATTTACTATGATTTCTATGCCATAGTTTCTCTGATAGAGCATTTGTTACAAAATGAAGACAGAGGTTTAATCTTTGGCTAGTCAAGATAACGATCACATTTCATGAAAATCGTATCGAAATAAAAAAGATTTCATGGCCCAGGGGAAAGAAAACACAACAGTAACACTTCATGCTGTGCACATCTTTCATTAAAAACACAATTATGTGGAGTTATACCCTGACTGGGAGTTACACAGTGTTACATTCTCCCAAAACTTTAGGTTACTTGCGTAACCGTTTTTTTTTTGCTTGGCATTTGTTTTGATGTCTCAAGTAACGCCCCTCCGCGTTTTTCACAGAAGCACTTGTTCCATCACACCAGCCCTGAGTGGCTGGCAGTCGTGACGTCTGCGTCAAGGCCCCTGGCTGGGAAGGCTGGGTGTTGTTACATCCAACTTGTAAAACCTTGATCAGGGCCCACAAGGTCGCAAGACCCCTGCTATAGTGGGCCCTCAGCCCAGCAGGCGCTAGAAGGCCAGAGCTGCAGTAGGCTGCTGCAATGCTGTCCACTGTCCACTGTCTTTGTTTAGTGATAGGCTTGCCCCTGTGGGGCTTCAGTCAGGACACAAACAACTGATCCACTGTCCTAAATAGGGATGTCACAAGAACCGATACTACCAATACCTTCCGGTTCTAAAATTACAAAACACCGACGATGCCCATTTTTTTGAAGCACCAAGCTTCAATACCCGACCTAAAAACGGCATGTTCACTGAAAACTCACGGTCCTCTTTTTCCGGTTTAGCTACAGCCCCCCTCTCTTGGCTTCACATTCGCTCTTCACTCACTGTTGTCGGCTATAGCCGCTGAACAGGCTGCACATTGTAAACAGCCGTGGCTCGCTTGCCATGCGAACCCTGCTAACGGCTAACGTTACGTTAGTCGTTGGCAGAGTTCGCATGACGGCGTTAACCAGCGAGAGGAGATGAACATCGCTCCACAGTATCAATTTGCGTGCTAGTGTGTGCAACGGGGTCCTGGTCAGAGAGGCTAGCCTGCCAGGCTAGCCTACGACGCAGGCTTTTCACCGTGAAACTGTTGAGTGCACAAGCCAGGGTTGTCAATCGGGCTTGGGGCATGTTCCAGCCCTAGGCACATGGAGCAGAGTGAGCTTGTTTGGAGTAGCTAAACCTACTTGTACTAGCTAGAAGAAATATTCCACTGTTTGGAGACAGCCCAGAGCATATGCAGCTAACATTACCTATGGTGAAGGCAGTTGCTGTGGTATCCTCGGCTAATAGCGCCTAGTGACAGAGGTGTTCTAGGCTAATTAGCTTAGCTTAGCTAATAGATACTGAAAACACAAGAGCTTGGCTCCTGAAGTAAGAAGAGGTGATTGAATGACAGGTGACACTGCATCAGCCGTATATAAGGCAGGGGCACTGACACGGACGTCACGACTGCCAGCCACTCAGGGCTGGTGTAATGGAACAAGTGCCTCTGTGAACACGTGGAGGGGCGTATCCCATAGCGAGACATCGAAACGAATGCTATGAAAGAGAACTGTAGTTTCTCACCTTGAGCTGTAAAATAACCAGTAAAAAGTTGATCACAACCATACCTTGGCAGTTTGGTATAAATTAATCCTTATGCCATGTGGTGTTCTGCGAAGGCTGTCTTTACTGATAGCCCAGTGGTAAAGATTGAGGGTTAAAATTGTCCTAACAATGACCCCAAAATGTTTGGTCACCACCACTAACATTATGCACCTTGGGGTCACAGTACTCTTTTGAAACAGTGTGTTTGAAGACTTGAAGACAAATTGTATGTTGCAACAATTTATTTTTGGTGTGCTTTTTTAAAAATTAGACTTTATTAATTTACATGTTGATCTGCAGGCATCTTCCAGCGCTGGGTGAGAGCCTGGCAACCCTGGTGGGAGCTATGCCTGTGGCGTTCCTGGAGCCCCAATTAAATGTCCACAACCCGCTGTCTGTCTTTAACACCAAGACCCCCCGAGAGAAAGCCAGTGAGTGTCCACTTGATCCAAAGTTTTATTATTATCCCATTCATTTACAATGTTTTGCCATTGCTGTGTATATGCTTTTGAGTTTCTTGAAATATGTCTAAGAAATTCAGATTTGTTTTTGTATGTTGTCTTTGTGTTTTCCTTTTCTAGTCCTGAGTATGCCGGACACGGTAGAGGAGATGTCTCCAGAGATGCCTCGTCTTGACAGACTACTGAAAGATGTCAGCGATGTCTCAGAGTCTGGTGCTCGCTACAGTGACATGCCACAGGTCTGAAAGGCTGATGGGAAATTTACTTTAATACAAACAGCTACATTTTTTACGCTTTTGGTCCCACAAAAACATGGTCACTAGTTTGCAAATGATTTGCATTATGGGTGGGATCCATTGTTTATAGGGCTTGTGGGACTAAAAGTTAGTTATCTCAGCCTTTGCTCAATCAACTGTTACCTTACATTCTAACATTGTCTCTCTTGAGTTGCAATACTAGATTGCCAGAGTACCCCTTTAATGAAGGTTTTATTTACTTTATTTATTACTAGTTTGATCTTTATTTTTAAAACTTATAATTTAACAAGATATAATTTTAACGTTGCAATGTGTGCTGAATATTATATTACAATCTAATCTAAATGACCATTTTGAAGTAATCTCCTTCATTTAAAAACAGTTTAGACACAACTAACTATTTAAGTTGTGTACATTTAGTTGGAATGTGTCATTGTAGGAATACAACTCACACAGAGCTTGAGTGTAAGGCTCTTATAAGACATTTTCAGTGTACAATCGAGATGTACATTTATTTTCATGCCTACATGACATCAATCATACAGACATTTCACCTTCAGCCTGTCTCCTGCAGGTCATTGAAGTGATCCTTCCCATGCTGTGTAACTATTTGTCCTACTGGTGGGAGAAAGGTCCTGAAAACTCACCTCCAGGTGCCAGTTGCTGCACTATGGTGACCTCTGAACACCTCAGCATCATCCTGGGAAACATCCTCAAGATGCTTAACAATAACCTGGGCATCGATGACGCCCCCTGGATGAAGAGGATTGCGGGTAAGAGCCAGACTCAAGGCAGTTAGAGAAAGAATAAATATGATTGAAAGGGATTTTCACTGGTCAGATTGTGTTTTTGTTAGACTTGCAAAGTCAGGGATTATAAAAAGTTATTTTGGGTTGTCAGGAAATGTGAGATAATTTTACAAATGAATTGCTTAATGGGAATATGTATTTACATTTCATTAGATGTCAAGTTTTGTTCTCAACACAGCTAGAAACTACCCTCATTCCTTTTCTCTTTTAAAAACATTAACAAACAAGGAAAGAGTTAGATTTCCAGTCAAACAGCATAATAACAAAAATAACTGGGAAGTTATTTTAAATGATAAAGCCTATGTGGGAACCTAGTGTTAATATTAGTTTGGTAACACTTTACTTGAAGGTGTCTACATGACAGTGTCATGACACATGAACTCTAACTCTAACCCTAACCATAACCATAACTTGTCATGACAAAAACTGGGTGACACCTAATAAAAGAAGCGTTATGTCATAAACGTTTATGACTTGTTATGACACATTCATGACAGTGTCATCTCACTCTTATGTAGATACCTTCAAGTAAAGTGTAACTATTAGGTTTTGTAGAACATTTGCATTTTCAGTGCACATTCCTCAGGGGGAGTTCAGGAAAGGCCAGATAATATAATTGGCTGTTGTGTGGCCCATAGCCTGAGGCATTTTCTCACTTTTTAAAACCACATTTAAATAATTTTATTTCTAACACATTTACAAACAGGGACGGCAGATAAGGGAAATTCATGCTTTGTCATGTATTTGACTTTTCTTTACTTTAATATTTCCTGTTTTAGTACTATTGTGTTTTCAGAGACAATAGTAAAACCACAATTGCTGATCTAACTTAAACACTTGTGGTTGTTCTAAAACTAAATGCTAAATATAGTTTGACAGCTGTGACACTTGACACCAGAGCCAATAATCTCCAGGGACAGAGAAATGATTTTGGTGTCTGTTTGTCTGAGTTGCCCATGTCCAGAATATATATTTTCCATTGTCTCTTGTCTCCAGTATACTCTCAGCCAATCATCTGCAAGGCTGGAGCAGATCTGCTGAGAACCCACTTCCTGCCCACACTGGACAAACTGAGGAAGAAGACAGTGAAGGTTAGATCTTCTAATATGGCGTACATGGTATACCACATTGTATCCACTGCTTAATGACACCTATGGTTTAAGTAGATTTTTTGCTGACTCCATCATAAGCTGCTGAATTTACAGTGTTAATATTGAGCTGTCAGGAGTCAGAGGAGCTAGTCCAAGAACCGTATGCTCAGTCACATCACCTACTGAGAGTAAAAATACAACTGTTACTTAGTGAGAGAGCATACAGGGAGGAGAATATTACCACTGAGTTGGATGGGATCGTGTGTGAGGACATTTATACTAATTAATTGATTGCCGGAGATGAGTTGTTGATGTGCTGCAAACGAAGGTTGTGGCTGAAGAGGAGCTGCTGAAGGCCGACGGTAAAGGTGACAACCAGGAGGCCGAGCTGCTCATCCTGGATGAGTTTGCTGTGCTCTGCAGAGACCTCTACGCCTTCTACCCCATGCTCATCCGTTATGTGGACAACAACAGGTACAATTTTACCAAAGAAAGATTAGTTTTTATTTTAAGATTTTTGGGTGGGATTTTGATGTTTGTTCAGTTTCAGACAGCTTTATTATTTTCCTGTAGTCCCTGAGCTTTATCCACCTCTGTTTCTGATCTATTGAGTTATGAAATTGTTGTGTCCTGCACAGTTGTACCACATCTTCATGTAACTCAATAGTCTCTGGTTCGTGTTGTTGTACATTCCAGGTGCAGGTGGCTGAAGGAGCCCGATGCAGACTCCACTGAGCTCTTCAGGATGGTGGCAGAGATCTTCATCCTCTGGTGCAAGTCCCATGTAAGTCTCACTACTCAACCTAGTACTCATATCCCAGTATGACGTCTGTTACCAGGATACTGGTCTTGATGATGTCTTTCCTGATTAACCTCTTTTCTTTGTCCTCTGAATCCAGAACTTTAAGCGTGAAGAGCAAAACTTTGTGGTTCAGAATGAGATCAACAATTTGGGCTTCCTGACTGGAGAGGGCAAGGCAAAGATGTCCAAGGTAAATATAATAGATATTTCATGGGATATTGGTGAATACTAGCATATCGAAGATTCCAAAGAGAACATTGAAAAAGAGAAATTGCTGGTGTGTTTTGGGATCTCACTTATCTCATCTAGCAGAGACTGAAAATAACAGTACACTGCTTCACACACAAGTGAGTCAAAGAGTGAGTCTGTTGTGTTAGCTCCGCCTACCCTCTCTGTCGGACCAACCACTGCTGGGTCACTAACTGTACGCCGCTTGTGATTTTTTTCCCCGGAATGTCGGCAGACACAAAGTTCATAACTTCATAAATTCAGGTTATAATAGTTTTTGGGTTATAAATCTGGATACATTTTTTTTATTTCGTTTTGACTTTTTGTTTAAAAATTCAGTTTAGTTTTATTTAGTATTTAAAGCGGGTTTGCTAGTTTTGTTTTTATTTTTTGAAAATGCTTAGTTTTAGTTTAGTTTTTATTAGTTTTAGTGTTAGTTTTAGTCTTTTTTTGTAACATGGGTTATTTGTCAGGGGCAAGATTCAAAAAGGTCAGAAAAAGTATTGTGTAATAATAACACAACAAAAACATCATACAATTTTAGAAATATGTATTCACAATGTATTCAACAATAACACCTGTAAGTTACATAAAATGTACATATGATGAGCACAAATATGTAAACAGTCTACACAAGACGCCGCAGTAAATGGAAAATGCGTAAGTGACGTGTGCCAGGAAAAAACCTAAATAGCCAATAGACTAAAGAATACATACTGTACATGATGTTTTGTTGTTACAGGTGTTTTGAACTTTTTGCAGTCAATCGAGTCACACAGTTGTGTAGACATCCCACTATCAATACACACATTAACCCACACTTCCTCACGCTTTTAGTGTTCCTGCGTATTTACTAACCTGTAGTGTTCTCTGTCCTACGGTTGTCTCCGTCATACTGCCTGGCCCTGTATCCATACATCCATGCCCTGTACCGGGGTTAGCTTCTGTTTTGGGGAAAGGGGGCTTTGCGTTCTCCTTTACCTTGTTAAGGTAAGCTAGGTTAGCCTCCTTATGCGCACTTCTCAAATGTACTTTCTAATTTGTGGGATTTTTTCCCTTTAATAAATTGTCCACATATTTTATCACCTTCCACTGAAAGGCACTTGCTGACACAGTCATAATCAAATAGGAATCTGCCACTTTCTTCTGACTTTCGGTACCGGCATGATGCCAGGCGAGGGGCATGGACTATGTTGTGTTCAATTTGACATGGAATGTTGGAATTTCTGGGTTCCCAGTGAGAAACTATATGTGTCTATGGCATAGACTGTATAAAACAGGTCTATGGTTGGAAATGTCAACTCTGAAAGATATAATGTTATTTGCTCTATGAAAGACATTGATATAGACGAAAACTAAGGACATTTACTTGATTATTTTATTTTAGTTAGTTTTGCAAACAGACATTACAGTTTTAGTTAGTTATCGGTTTTTTTGTAATGCCTCATTTTTATTTTTATTTCTATTAACGACAATGTTTTTTCCCACCTAGTTTTCGTTATTTCGTTTGTTTTCGTTAACGATTATAACCTTGGTTCATAATACTGCAAATGCAAGTGCATTCATCAGTGGGCTGTATGCTCAGTCACCGTTGTCTCACCTCATTCGGCAATAGTGACTTAACAGACATTTATTTAAATGAAAATCAGATTATTACTTTAATAAAATACATAAAATGTAGTGCTGTCAGTTAAACGTGTCATTAACAGCGTTAACACAAACCCATTTTAACGCCATCAATGTTTTTATCGCAAGATTAACGTTCTTTTTGGCCTAGCAAACTTTGTAGTTTTTTTCACATGCTATTGCAATAACTAGTAACGGTGTAAAACTACAACACTACACCGGATCTAGCTAGACCGGAAACAAAACAACAAACGCACTTGTTTGGGCTTGCGAGCCGTCCAAAGAGTAGTACATACCTGCAAACTAGTCGCTTTTCGGCGAAAATCGCCGTTTTGAATGGGAAAATGTCATCCACCATCCATCCACATGTCATCCACGTTTTTATTGGGGGAGGGGGGTTTAAATTAGGGCTGTCAAACGATTACATTTTTTAATCGCTGAATTTCTATAGTTAATCGCGATTAATCGCATATTTTATCACATGATTATGCATTTCAGAACAGTTTTTAAGTACATATTAACAATCAAAAGCAATTCTTACCAGTGTATCTTGATTGGGAATAAAATGAATGCAAAGAAAGTTACTTTATGAACTTGATTTTAAGATTTGTAATTATTTATTTACTGTAACAAATGAAAGGGAAAAGTCCACAACCAGATACAATTTAGTATAATACAAAACTTTATTCTATAGCTCAAGTCATGTATAAAGTGCCACACAAAGTGCTGTCCATATAAGCAAATAATTATAACATTTACAAAAAAACAAAGATGAACGAACAAACAATAACATAGGATCAAGTTTAATTAGAAATACAAGATAGGGCAAGATCAAATAATTGCTCTGACAAAAGCAATGGCAATGCTAAAAACGTGTCTTTAAGATGTCATTAGTGCAGTGCCCGTTGAAAATGTGCCTGTTTGTAACGGGCCGATTGCTTGGCCTGTGGTATTGCTGCTTGTAGAATTCATCAAAACCAAATTGAACCCCAAAATTACTTACAGAAGGACCCCATACCACTTCAAATGCAATTCCCCTATATACCCTACTACTAACTTACTGATTTACCTGACAGAGAACGTTGCAGATTCAGACTGTAATCACAAAATCACAATGAAAATGTGGAGTAACCAGACATTAGCGTCCTGGACTCATGGCAGTGCGCTGCCCACCTAGCCCGTTATGAGAGCTAATCAGCACATATCTGCGTAAATCACCACCAGAACCAGACTGTGTGTGTGTGTGTGTGTGTGTGTGTGCGCGCGCAGAGAGAGAGAGAGAGAGAGAGAGAGAGAGAGAGAGAGAGAGAGAGAGAGAGAGAGAGAGACGGTGTTGTCTCATGTAGCATGAGCGATCATGAGTTAATTTAAAGAGTCGGGTGAAAGATCTGAGTGAGTCACGACTCAAACAGGTTTAGTGCTCAGTCAGTGTACATGCAGAGTGAGAGGGGGAGTGGCCAGTGGTAAAAGCCAATGTGTGCTTCTTTTACCGATATATATTTAACGATATATTTTGCATTTCTAATCCAAACGTCAAACTTGGCACTGCACTTACTCGTGCCCGTAGCAAGACACCTGTCAAGTTTGAAATCCATCGGACTAACGGTTCGAGAGATATGTGCATAACACACAGACAGACAGACAGACGGACGTTCCTGCAATTTACAGATTGATTGTCTCCTTTTTCTCTGTAGTCAGGGGGGGACCAGGAGAGGAAACACAAGCGCCGTCGAGGCGAGTACTACTCCATCCAGACCTCCCTGATCGTGGCTGCCCTGAAGAAGCTGCTGCCAGTCGGCTTAAACATGTGCACCCCAGGAGACCAGGAGCTCATCTCCCTTGCCAAGATACGCTACAGTCTGGTAAGCTAACAAAAACAGGACCTGGTGCAAAGACTTTTCGACCACCTAAATCCTAACAAACTAAATTCTTATGTTGATTTTTTTAGGGTCCCTTTTTCTATGCAGGAGGTCCAACATGTACTCCATCTCTTATTATGCTGTCCTTATATTCGGCATTATCTTAAGTTATTTTAGGTCTTATAATTTAACACACTGATGGATAATATTAATGAAGTTAAAAGTTGGGCCTCTAAGAAAGTTAATCATTAGAAGTGCCTAGAGTGCAAATTTCTGAAACTTAATTTTTCATCTGATGATCATAAATGACCTGTAACAGCAAATGAGACTAACAGTGAAAAGAACGTTTTTATGAATGCCTTTCCCCGGGTCCGATTTTCCCCGCAAAGTCACAAACTGATTTACGGCAGGTAGACAAGCTCTACAATCACACATTCTGATGGGTCGCAGATTTCGGTATAACACCGGTTAGTGTTATAGTCTGTTAGTGATCTGTTGTAGCCATGGCTGATAAATCTATATATATATATATATATATATATATATATATATATATATATATATATATAATCTATGTAAATAAAGTTGTTATTATTCGGCGCTACAACAAACTCTTAATGCTTTGGCTTGTGACATGTTACAAGTTACCTTATGCAACCCTTGTGTAAATGAATAATTTTCTGTCTGGGCAAAACATTTATCGCAACTATATGACCTCCCGGTAACCCTAACTCAGTAATATACAGTGGGCAATACAGCAGCGTAGAGAAAAGACCTTTATGACAGCAGGTGTGGTAAAAAACTACCGCTTTTGTCCAAAGTGGCGGCTAGAATCAACACAAACCGAAAGTTACAAATAGCCACTTTAAGTCACAGCAGTCTGTATGGTCTTTCTTTGCATTACAGACTTCAGCCTTTATTTCATTATGTTAGGCGTTATCCAGAAGGAGTTGTGGAAAAAATAAAGAAAGCATTGTTGTGATGCAAATTAAAGCCATTTACCAACTTAAAATGTCTTCTTCGGTGCAGTAGACATTCAGTATTTATAGAATAACAAATATTTTTCCAATGTGACTTAATATGCACATAAGCACCCTGACTACTTACTTTTAAATTATAACAACAGTTTATTAACACTGCATTTTTTCCCTGTTATGAATACCCTTTCCCTTCATAGAAAGACACAGATGAAGAGGTGAAGGATCACTTGCGTCAGAATTACCATCTCCTGGACAAGGTGAGATGATGTTTTGTATGGTTATAATTATAGCAGCAAGAGCAGTTAAGTACAAACCCCAATTCCAATGAAGTTGGGACGTTGTGTAAAACATAAATAAAAACAGAATACAATGATTTGCAAATTCTTTTTTTTTTTTTGCAAATATTCACTCATTTTGAATTTGATGCCTGCAACACGTTCCAAAAAAGCTGGGACAGGGGCAACAAAAGACTTCCTCAACAAAAAGTTGAGGAATGCTAAAAAAAACCCACCTGTTTGGAACAGGTGAATTATTAATTGGTCACTGCATTAAAAACTGACATTATGTAAATGATATTACCACGTGGGCTCAGGAACACTTCGGAAAACCACTGTCAGTTAACACAGTTTGTCGCTACATCTACAAAGTGCAAGTTAAAACTCTACCATGCAAAGCAAAAGCCATACATCAACAATACCCAGAAACACCGCCGGCTTCTCTGGGCCCGAGCTCATCAGAGATGGACTGGTGTAAAGTGGGAAAGTGTGCTGTGGTCTGAAGAGTCCACATTTCAAATAGTTTTTGGAAATCATGGATGTCATGTCCTCTGGGCCAAAGAGGAAAAGGACCAGATTGTTATCAGCGCAAAGTTCAAAAGTCAGCATCTGCAACATATGCTGCCATCTAAGCAATGTCTTTTTCAGGGATGTCTCTTCTTTTTTCAGCAAGACAATGCTAAGCCACATTCTGCACGTGTAACAACAGCGTGGCTTCGTAGTAAAAGAGTAAGGGTACTAGACTGGCCTGCCTGCAGTCAAGACCTGTCTCCCATTGAAAATGTGTGGCGCATTATGAAGCGCAAAATACGGTAACGGAGTGTCCTCAGTTCACAAATGCTTATTGAGTGTTGTTAAAAGGAAAGTTGATGTAACATGCCCCTGTCCCAGCTTTTTTTGAACACGTTGCAGGCATCAAATTCAAAATAAGTGTATATTTGCAAAAAACAATAAAGTTTATCAGTTTAAACATTAAATATCTTGTCTTTGTTGTGTATTCTATTGAATATAGGTTGGAAAGGATTTGCAAATCATTGTATTCTGTTTTTATTTACGTTTCACACAACGTCCCAACTTTATTGGAATTGGGGTTTGTAGCATTAGTATAAGGTTGCTGTTTATTTATTGATTTGATTGTTGTTGCGTCGTAGTCTGATGACCCAGCAGTCCAGTGGCAGCTGAACCTGTACAAGGATGTGGTGGTAAAGAGCGAGGAGCCTGCAAACTTAGAACACACAGTGGACCGAGTGCAGAGCATCTCAGCTGCAGTCTTCCACCTGGATCAGGTAGAAACACAGTTCCTACCTTTTATTTCTACCCATAAGTCAACAATACATCACAGGACATAAAAGATAAGCATATACAATATTATTCTTCAGACTTAAAAGTAGATCACAGATATATCTACTCGGGTATCTACTCATCTGCTCAAAGAACTTGCGGTTTTTCTGTATTTTATTAGTGCTGTCAGTTAAATGCGTTATAAACGGCGTTAACGCAAACCCATTTTAACGGCGTACATTTTTTTTATCGCGAGATTAACATTTTTTTTGGCATAGCAAACTTTGTAGTTTTTTTCACATGCTGTTGCAACAACTAGTAACGTTAGAAAAACTACAACACCACACTGGATCTAGCTAGACCGGAAACAAAACAACAGGCACACCGCACACACTTGTTTGGGCTTGCGAGCCGGCCAAAGAATAGTAGGCTAACGTTACGTTTTGAGTGGATGGCGAGCGCGAGACGCTGAAATGGATGCCAATAAGTTTCTGAAAGGAAAGTTGCCAAATGGTTCCATTGGCGAGACCAACGTGATCTGTTTGTTTTTGTCGTTGTGAACTGAGCTATCATCGCAGTACGTCCAGTCTGAAATACCAGCTGTGTGCCAAGCACCCTTGTCAAAGCCAGGCGACAAAAGCACAAAGCAAGCTGCTCCACTTTTCCATGTTAATAAGAGCATTAAAATGAGAAAAAAATAATTGGACAAAAAGAAATCTAGGGACATTTAGAATAGATAAAAATGTGCGATTAATTGCGACTTAACTATGACATTAATGCGATTAATCGCGATTCAACATTTTAATCGTTTGACCGCACTATATTTTATATCATTTTAAATGTAATATTTGTAAGTCTGGGACTGTTGGTGGGACAGAACAAGCTATTTAAATCACTTGAAAAAGTAATGGATGAATTGATAATGAAGATAATTGTTGGTTGCAGCAATAACGCCACATGATACAGTACCAGGCACATATCATCTTTGTTGTCACTGCATTTCCCACTTGGCGTTTCACCGCAGTTATTTCTTTGTCCCTCAGGTGGAGCTGCCTCTGAGAAATAAGAAGTGTGTGATGCATAAGCTGCTGTCCAAACAGCGTAAGCGTGCTGTGGTGGCTTGTTTCCGCATGGCTCCACTCTACAATCTACCCAGGTGATTCTCTTTTACACCTTTGTGGAACTGATTTACAATGTCAATAATTAAATATTGACATGAACTATTTAAAAAAAAAAGAAAAAAAAAAGAAAAAGTAAAACATTGCTCTGTCTCAATCTAACCGTACATAACAAGCAATCACCAAGTAGTCATAGGAGGTGGGTGGGGCGTTTTTTTTCTTGATTGTGTGCCCACGTAAACCCCTCATCACCTCCCTAACGACATTCTCTCCTCTGTGTTGTTTTCTTGCATAACACTACCTCATCCTCCCTCAGATACAAAAATAATAATTACTTCCTGAATGGCTATCGGGAGGTTTGGCTGGAAAGGGCGTTCAAAGCCTCCAGCTTTGACCGCCTGTTCTCCCTGCTGACGGTAAAGTGAAACCACAGGGCGAATGCTTCATCTGTTCAATCCCCCCCCTTCATCCACCAGGCTGTGGACCAATATCTGCCTAGCAACCAATTGTTTCTTCACTGTTGATTCTGATTGGTCAGCTAGAATGAGCCTAAGAATTGACTGAAACAAACTTATTTGGAAAGTGGAAACACACTGTGAGCTGCAGGCCTTGTCTCATTTCAGGTGTACCCTGAAGGAAGGAATGAAGAAAGGAGAGAAGAAGAAAGACAGAAAGAAAGAAATCTATTGAATACAATTTTGACTTATATTAGTTGGCTATCAGGTTTACAAAAGTTTGCTTGGTTACAGTAATATACAGTATAAAAGTTGTTTCATGTTATTTTGCTTCCTGCTCTTATGATGATTTAAAGATTTGTTTTTCATATGACATTTTTCCAAAGGTTGTGCAGTTTTATAACACATCGGTGCATCTATGTTAAGGAAATTATGTGATCTACTCTAATAACTGCAAGAAATGCACCAATTTGTTGGAAAACTGCATATCTCCCCTAAAGTGTGCATGCTCCTCTAATGAATTTTACAACCTGATGGAAGTAACTACCATTATTTTAGAGATCAAATGTGACCAGTCAGAAGAGCCAGTGGGTCCCACATTGACCAATCACCACCCTGCCTGAAATGCACTTCCTGTAACCCCTTCCTCTCCCTACATCTCTCCTTCCTGTCTCCTCCAAAAACTCACCAGAACCCACCCTAATGCCACTGTACCTCCCTCCCCACTCCCCTCCATTCCTCTCCACCTCCCCCCTTCCCAGGCATCGCGCTATCAACTTCTTCATCCCGGCCTATCAGAGACTTTGGATAGAGGCAGAGGAGTACTCCTTTGAGGAGAAGCTAGTTCAGGATCTGGCAGTAAGTACTGGGCTCGCCTTGCCCTTGCCCCGCGTGCCCTGCGTTGGCACCCCTCTGCCAGTCCTGTCTGCCGAATGCTTCTTTAGCTCCGCGCCCGTTGAGCCTTGGGAGCGCGCCCGGGTGGGGACCTCGCCCAAAGCACCCAGGGGCGGCCCCCGCTCTAGGCGTGCAAAATCCTTCAAACAGAGATCCGTCAGGGGTCAGAGGCTGCATGACCAACTCAGGAGACACAGGGCCAGCTCCGGCGCTCACAGCTCTAAAAAAGCAGGCTATGCCTTTCTGACAGCAGTGGTAAGGAGGGCCTTTCACTAGTAGTCACTAGCTGTTTGGCTGTCAGATCTGGATCCAACCCATCAGTTGTCTGTTCGCTGTACTCTGTAAGTCTGTAGTGTGCGTGTGAAGGTAACGTTACAGTACATTCTGTGACCGTGACGTCAGTGGCATGCTCGCGTAGTCATGTGAAGATCACATTTCATATTAGAGCTTTGTACGCAGATGTGCAGCAAATTCATCAAGACACTAAAACTGTGCCATTGAATAAGATTAAAGTTCAGCCTTAGATACAGTTGCTTCTTGTTGGGGAAGGTTATTTTTATTGTCAGTTTTATTCTACAAATCTGTCAGATTAGTTAGAGATTTGTGTAGTTGTGATTCCCTCTTTGTCAGGCTCCTGTACTGTCAGGGTCATTCTTCATATGCAAAGTCATATCACTAAATGGCTTACTGCTTGCATCTGTTTGCTGTAACATGCATGTATTTGAAAACTGGTTCCAATGCTGTTCATCATTCCACTCTTAACTTCCTCACCCTGTCCTTTCCACAGATAACCAGGACATGACAAAAGCTCATCTGCATGCCAGTGCTAGTTGAATGTTACTGACTCATCTCAGTGTTTTTGACAAATGTGTACAATTGTCAGTAAGTTTGTGTAAATATAAAAAAGAGAAGGATGATTAGTGATCAGACAGACTTGGGCAGCGCTAACTGTTCACACCTGTGGACTCCTGCAGAAAACCCCAATGAAAATTGTGGAGGAGGAGGAAGAGGAGGTGGCTGAGATCCAGCCAGACCCTCTCCACCAACTTATCCTCCACTTCAGCCACAACGCTCTGACAGAGAGAAGGTGAGAGATTTGAAATTATTTCAGATTTTGTCCCACGTTTCTTTATGGCAGGCAAAAAACATTTTTGGTTTATTAAATTAGGCCTTTTTTAGCTTTTTATTGTCAATAAATAATTTTAGTAATTAGTTGTATCATGTAGTATAACATGTAAATTAAAATATATGTTACTAGTTTTGATACTGATAACTTTTGACTTGACTTCCTTCTGTTTCAGTCACTTGGAAGAAGATCCTTTGTATATTGCGTATGCAGACATGATGGCAAAGGTAGATATTTTTATGTATAAATAAATCTGGTAAGACTTGAGTTAATAACCTAAAAGATGAGCTCTGAATGTTGACCTTTGTGTCTTCAGAGCTGTGCAGAGGATGAGGAGGAAGAAGAGGAGGAAGGGAAAGAAAAGACTTTTGAGGTATGCTCTCATCAAGGCAGAGATCCTCTTAACAATGTTTCTGTCATTTAAAAATTGTCCTTTTATTGTCTCTACTATCTTACCGTTTACCAAAACTGTTTATGTCTGTTACCTGCAAAGAATTCACAATAAAATGTTTACTTGTGTGTGGTTGTGTTTGTTGCTCCTCAGGAAAAAGAGATGGAAAAGCAGAAGATCCTGTATCAGCAGGCGAGGCTGCACGCCCGTGGGGCCGCGGAGATGGTGCTGCAGATGATCGGCTCCAGTAAAGGTGATGATGAGCCAAACGTTTTTGCATCTCAACAATTTGCAGGCAGTTTAAAAGAAATTATTCTGTAACCTTTCTGCTGTTATACAAGCGTTTTCATTGGCCTTTTATTTGAAAGTTCAACCACTTGTGTAATCCACTGACATGGAGGCTCTCCTTGGGTCAACAGACATTTAATTCTTTTCTTATTTTAATAAGTTGTAAGTGATTTATTACATTTTAAGTATAGTAAATATATCAGAATTTCATCCTGCTGGTAAGATTTGCTGGATCACCCTGCCTTAAACAACTGTCACCCAAAAGAGTTAAATTGTTCTGAGGTTCACTCAGGAAGTTTTGTTTCCATATGAGTTCCAAATGCATTTAAAAAAATTCTGGGCAAAACAATGACTACTTATAAGGCCATTTTAATGCAAAACAACAACCCAAAAAGGCCAACCTTTAATCTAAAAATAATATATGTTTTGATACCCTGAAATGTATCCTTTCCATATCAACACACATTACTTTTTTCACAGAGTGGTCTGATCTACTGCAGTGATTTTGCCTTTGTTATCAGTCAAACCTGCTTCTGTCCTCCATGTTGTTGACTTGCAGCTTTTATCCTACGCTACTCCTTTTTCATCAGGTCGTCTGGGCCCCATGGTGTCCTGCACCCTCAAACTGGGAATCTCTATATTAAATGGAGGCAATGTGCAAGTTCAGCAGGTCAGATTATTCACCTCAAATATC
Source organism: Zingel zingel (assembly GCA_023566125.1). NCBI lineage: Eukaryota > Metazoa > Chordata > Actinopteri > Perciformes > Percidae > Zingel > Zingel zingel. Next base: position 24,646,098 of record CM042332.1, on the reverse strand, counting down.
CAACTATATTCATCTGTATGTCCTATTAACTGTATCATTCTTATTCTTCCGTCCTTCTATCAACATATATACACCTAATATATTCAGAGACGACACTGCAGGAGCACTTGTTTTTGACAGTAGGATATTTAATGCATTTCATCTCCTATCCCAGAAAATGCTTGATTACCTGAAAGAGAAAAGAGATGCAGGCTTTTTCAAGAGTCTCTCAGGACTGATGCAGTCTTGCAGGTACCGTTATATTAGCTGTACTGTAAAAAGGAACTTCTGCGCCGACATCAAGTGCTTCTATTTTACTTTTGAGTTTTCTTTCCCTAGTGTCTTGGACTTGAATGCATTTGAGAGGCAGAACAAAGCAGAAGGACTTGGCATGGTGACAGAGGAGGGTTCAAGTAAGTTAAGAGATGTCTTATTAAATGGGCAGTTGGAATCAACCTCTTTTCCCTAGTGTTCTAAGCATCACATTCCTGACACAATTTTCTCTTAAAGGTCAGTAGATACCTGTTGTTAAAGCACCTTATTTTACTGTTGATTACAAAACAACAAAAATCCTATAATTTTCCCTTCACTAAACTAATGCTGAACCATGCAACGGTATAACCTCAGTGTCAGAGCTGTTAATAAATGCTAGTTCCTAATTAGTCGTTTGTGTATGGCTCTCATAGATGACACAGTCAAAATCACACTGCTATCAATGTGAATTTTGATAACCACAAATAGTTTGCCGTGCTACAGTCTTGCAGTCACTGAAGTCGTCAGTGTGTTGTCTTTTACGTCATCTTTTGCAGTAAAACGAGCAGGCGTGAGTTTTAAATATATTATGGGATTGTGTAATATGTAGGATGGGACTAAGTATAAGTATAACCCCAATTTCTGTTAACCTTTTGTGATGATATTAAGGTATGAATGTATCTTGTTATTTCAGAGCTAAGGTCTGTGAGTAGCTGTTAACAGTTCAAAACTTGTCTTAGAGGTCATGGTCCAGCATTAAAACAAATCTCTCTCCAACTTTCAACACAAACACTCCTCACTTGACGCTTTTCACATCAAACTATGTTCGTCTTTTCATCATTCAGTCCTCTGCTAAACATTTCCAGTCCAGAGTTCTGTGTTTAACAATTCACTGTTACTACTTAAAGTGCCAAGCATAAGTAAATACACCCATGCTAAAGTTGACTAAAAAGAGGAATAAAAAATAATCTTTTGGAATTTGATCTTAATGCCTTAATTAAAAAAATTAGGATAAATCCAAGCTTTAAGGACACCAATTTTCTTTGTGAATGAATAATGTATCGTAAATAAATAAATGTTCTTCCTTAAAATACAGGGGGCATAAGTAAGTGCACCCCTATGTTAAATTCCCATAAAGGCAGGCAGATTTTTATTTTTAAAGGCCAGTTATTTCATGGATCCAGGATACTATGCATCCTGATAAAGTTCCCTTGGCCTTTGGAATTAAAATAGCCCCACATCATCACATCCCCTTCACCATACCTAATGATTGGCATGGGGTACTTTCCATAAGATCATCTCTCAATGCAAATCAAACCAGCTTAGGCTGACTGAAATAAAACCAAAGAAAATTGGTGTCATTAAAGGTTGGATTTTTCCTCATTTTTTTAATTAAGGCATTAAGATCAATTTCCAAAAGATGATTTTTTTTATCCCTCTTCTTAGTCAACTTTAGCATGGGTATATTTACTTGTGCTTAGCACTGTATGTCTCTGTGACTTATGAAACTTTCACCTTGACTAATTTTTTTCTTATTTGGTACTCATCTAGTTGGATACAACATAGACACAACCCAGGCCTATGATTTCCCCTCGTCTAAAATTATTTTTAACTGCATGACTTTGTTTTTCACTTGTAGCCGATCTATTCATAATTCTTTGTATTGTAACTCAATGTCCTCTCTTTTTGCTTATGTCTTCGTGTATTGTTTTTCTCCTTCCTGTCATTTAAATAAAAAAAACATCGATGGCAGTCCACACTCAGCAGGGTAAATAGCAAATTTAGATAATCCTGATATGGCTATGCTTCCACCTTGAATGTCTCCTCCATATTTGTGGTCCATACTCACTGCTTTAGTGTTACCCAGCCTATCCCTCCCCCAGATGTCTGTAGGGACAAACTGTGCATGCAGAGTGTACACAGAAATTGGATTTTCAAGAATCCATTGCCTGTCCTTTTGTGTGTTATTTGTTCCCATTGCCTTCATGTTAACATTTACTAATGCAAATCCTATTACTGATGCTTAAATCTGTTGTTCTAAGGCTACCAGTGCCGCCTCTTAAGGGTTTGACTGAAAGTTTGTGGCCTCTTCCACAGCCTAAGCAAAGCTTTGTCTTGCTTTGGATTTTGGGCCTATTTCACAAAGCTGGTTTACATACAGATGTCTAACTTTCACATGGTTTTATATGCTCACAGAAATGTATTTGTGCTAATTTTGTTTAGCTCTGTTAACTGGGTTATCTGGTTGATTTTTAAAATGCTTCATCATGCCTAATCCCGGCCTACATGTGAAAGTGTTGAGGCTTCCTCCAGCTTATGGAAATGTGTTTCAATGTTGTTTTAATATAAGAGCATCTTTACAAAATGCACTTTGGATTAAGTTTTGAACCTGCAATCTAAAGGCACTGGACTTCAGACATGTTTCAAACATGAAACCTGTACTGCTTGCCTCATATTAAGTTGCTTCTGAGTTTGTTTTTTTTTTACACATTATTAGACCTTCTAATGTTGGATAAATACATACTTAAGTTACTTTGTGTAGGGTCACAGTTGCATTTTCTTCTAAGGTTCCAAGGTGCTACAGAATGATGAGTTTACTAAAGATCTGTTCCGGTTTTTGCAACTTCTGTGCGAGGGGCACAATGGAGGTGAGGTTGCACTTTTGTGTATTTTAAAGTCATGCAATTTTATGAAAAAATGGAGCAATGTTTTGCTTGTATAACTTGTTTTCGCACTGCACCACAAGGGCACAGTGGAAAAGACAGGGATAAGAAAATATTTCTTTCTTTCTTTCATCAGATTTTCAAAACTTTCTGAGAACTCAAACTGGAAACACAACAACAGTCAACATCATTATCAGCACTGTGGACTATCTGCTCCGTCTTCAGGTGTGTAAAACACAAATATAAAGCCACAAAATCTACACCCTATTACCTTTCACCCTATTGATGCACCACCATTTTCATTGTCTACCAATGTCATTCTGCTCTCTAGGAGTCTATCAGTGACTTCTACTGGTACTACTCTGGCAAAGATGTCATTGATGAGACTGGGAAATTCAACTTCTCTAAAGCATTATATGTTGCCAAGCAGATATTCAACTCACTGACTGAGTATATTCAGGTAACAAAATGATCCCTCAGACAACACTGTTAAATCCTGGAATTACTTTCATCAAATATTTAATGATGGGTTTTTTTCCTCTCTTCCCCCCCCCCCCCCCCCATCTCTTTTCTACAGGGCCCGTGTATTGGGAACCAGCAGAGTTTAGCTCACAGCAGACTGTGGGATGCAGTTGTGGGCTTCTTGCATGTATTTGCCAACATGCAAATGAAGCTGTCTCAGGTACAATAAGAGTTATTCTACTTGTACATTGCTGAGAGGCTAATAGGTGAACATACAGAGTCTAAACAACTTTTTGTTCTTGCTTTGGGAAAACTCTTCCAGAGCAAAGCTTTAACAAAAATACTTTAATCTTCTTGTAGGACGCCAGTCAGATTGAGCTGTTGAAGGAGCTGATGGATTTACAGAAGGACATGGTTGTCATGTTGTTGTCTCTGCTAGAGGGTAAGAGTCTAAAGCTGTTATTCACTATCAAAGAAATCTGTTGACATCTCAAAATATTTGTAATGTCTTTCTGTACAAGTCCTATAGTATATAATGCATCATCTTTGTGTATGATTAGGTAATGTGGTGAACGGAACAATTGGAAAGCAGATGGTTGACACTCTAGTGGAGTCTTCTAACAACGTGGAGGTGATCCTTAAGTTCTTCGATATTTTCCTTAAACTAAAGGACCTGACGTCCTCTGACAGCTTCAGAGAGTATGACCCTGAGTGTAAAGGCATTATTTCAAAGAAGGAGTTCCAGAAGTCAATGGAGAGCCAGATGCAGTACAGCCAGTCTGAGATTGAATTCCTGCTCTCGTGTGCAGAGGCCGATGAGAATGACATGTTCAGTTACAAAGAGTTTGTGGAGCGGTTCCACGAGCCGGCTAAAGATATTGGCTTCAACATAGCAGTGCTGTTGACCAACCTGTCTGAACACATGCCACATGACTCCAGACTCGCCACCTTTTTAGACCTGGCAGAGAGTGTACTCAGCTACTTCGAGCCTTATCTGGGTCGTATCGAAATCATGGGCAGCGCAAAGCGCATTGAGAGAGTGTACTTTGAGATCAGCGAGTCAAGCCGTGAGCAGTGGGAGAAGCCGCAGGTGAAAGAGTCCAAGCGTCAGTTCATCTTTGATGTGGTCAACGAGGGCACGGAGAGCGAGAAGATGGAGATGTTTGTGAATTTCTGCGAGGACACAATTTTTGAGATGCAGCTAGCCTCACAGATCTCTGAGCCAGATGTGGGTGAACAACCTGAGGAGGAGGAAGAGGAAGAAGCACACAGTGTCATGGACGAGGTGGCTGGAGAGGAAGAGGGCACACTGGAGTCGGCCTCAGCCTTCACCACCGCATGCCGCTCAGTCAAAAAGAAGATTGGCCATGTCCGCCAAATCTTTACGGTTAAAAATGTGCGCAAGCAGTTCAAGAAAATCAAGAAGCTGAGCATCAAGGAGATTATCACCAGCTTTTTCTCCTTCTTCTGGATGCTTTTCACCGGCTTCTTCAAGGGAATCTATGGCCTCATCTTTGGGTTCTTCCACATCATCTGGTCCTCCATGTTTGGTGGTGGCCTGGTTGAGGGAGCCAAGAACATAAAGGTGACGGACATCCTCGGAAACATGCCTGACCCAACCCAGTTTGGTATCCATGGAGATGTGATCGAAGGAGAGAAAGTGGAGGCCATAGAGTCAACAGGAAGCTTAGATGACGCCATATCACCAGCAGGTGACCTGGCAGAGGTGGACGCAATGTTGGAGATGCTGTCCAATCCCAAGAGGGAAGGAGGAAAACATATTGAGCTTGGCCTGGGTGATGTTTCCGAGTTGAGTGCAGAGACGTCCACTACTGATCAAAAGGTTTGCAGTCACAATTGAATTAATGATTTTAAACCCTGTAGATACCTGCTTACCATTATCACTTTCATTCAGTCTCTCAGCCCATGTATTACTTCTCTTGCAGAAAGCTGCTGCCAAGCCTGTTGTAACCCCCGAGAACGAACCAGAGAAAGCAGAGTGAGTAAAATTAAGTGAGAGGAAAATGTATTATCATTGTACAAAATAAAACGAACTGTTTTGAATACAGCACAGAGAACCAGGAGAAGGAGGACAAGCCAAAGGAGGAGGCCAAGGAGCCAGTGGCGGAGGAGAAGCCCAAGACCAGATCGAGTCAGCCTAAAGGGGCGACACCCGCCTTCATGTTGAGTATCGTTGCTGGTCTGGACGTCTTAATGACCAAGATTGTGGTAAGCTCTCACACTATTTATGCTTTCTTTTAAGTAGTTTTATAATGTCTTTTTCTTCAATATTGTTTGGTTCAGCACTCATTCCTTTTTCTATAAATTATTTCCAGAATGCGGATGGGAAATAACAAAGCAGTCTAATTAAACCTTTTCCCTACAGAACTACCTGGCTCGTAACTTCTACACCCTGCGTTTCCTGGCTCTGTTTGTGTGTTTTGCCATCAACTTCATTCTTCTCTTCTACAAGGTAGCTCAAGTCAAGTTTCCATCCATATTTAGTGCAAATTTTAACAGAATTTTCAGAAAACAAATAAAATTAATAAACTGCAATGTAATGTGCGTGTCCTTCCACTACTGTTTAGTAGTAGGAGTAAAGAGTTGCATGCATTGAGATAAAAGATGCTTTTAAAATGGTCTAAAACGAGACCATTTTAAAAGGAGAGAGTGCAACAAGATGACATGCTTAAAAGATTGTTGTAAGATGTATTTCTGGCACTCAACTCAAATCCACTCAAATTGAAAATTACTTGTAGATGACAGTAAACATAGCAAGGGGTGGGCGACGTATCAAATATATATGATATATTCCAATATCTTATTACGTGTGATATGGCAGATGACCATATCATAAAATTGAGATATTTCTTATGCACGCACGCACGCACACACACACACACACACACACACACACACACACACACACACACACACACACACACACACACACACACACACACACACACACACACACACACCCACACCCCAAACTGATCAACCTTGCTCACCAGGTTGACGTCAATTCAAAATTTGTGTGATGTGGTTTGGTGATGTGGTACAGTTATATAATTTTAGAGAAAGTATGAAAATATTAGTATATATACAAAATATAGCGGCATAGCCTAAACATTTAGTCTTTCTTTTTAAGTTATGATTGTTAGTTTCTCCAACTTGTGTTTCTTCAAAACCTTTTTTTTTTTCATTCAACAAAAGAAGCCAAACTTCTCTTAATGTTGTCTTAACACAATTAGCTGTACAAGACCAGACATTCAGTGCCAACTTCTTGACAATACTCATTCCATACAAAAATGCATTCAGAAGTTCAGCTGGAGCCAATGTGAAGCTTAAGCAGTCTGATTTAGCCACCTGTAATGGGTATTTTTTCTGTTCATTGTTATGCTGTGTTGGGGAATACTAAACATATCCCTTGTCCATAGGTATCATTACAAAACATTACACCTTGATTTTCAATGTAATGATCTATTAACATTCCCAGCAATCATTTTAGGGAAACTGAAGGACAAAGAGTGAAACCAAAACTATACGCAAATGTAAGAAATGTGTAGTGGGGTAAAAGGCAAATGACAGATTATTCATTGTACTGTATATGTGGTATATACTATTTGCTCTTTAGGTCACTGAACCTGATGAAGAAATCGATGAGGAAACCACCTGGGATGGGGAAGATGAGGATGATGTGGACACACTCTTCGACATGGATGAATTTAGCCTGCAGGAGAGCACTGGCTACATGTTACCAACGCTGCGCTTCCTGGCTATATTTCACACTGTCATCTCACTCGTCTGTCTGGTTGGGTACTACTGTCTGAAGGTAGGTATATTCATTAAACTATTACTGCTTCAACAGACTTCACTGAGCTGAGAGTAATTTCTTTGCAGATGATTCCATTGTGTAAGTTACAGTTGTAGTCACCCATTGTTAATATTTTGCCTCTAGGTTCCTTTAGTGGTGTTCAAGAGAGAGAAGGAGATTGCCAGGAAGCTTGAATTTGACGGTCTCTACATCACCGAACAGCCGTCTGACGATGACATCAAGGGCCAGTGGGATCGCCTCGTCATCAACACCCCGTAGGACACCGGCCTCGTTCACACCTTTATTACCGCATTAACATTAGTCTGAAATCTGGAGCCTCTTTATGATTTATGTGATTCATTTAACAACTTGTTTTTGTAATGAAAATAAGATTTATTTCCTATTACTTTTCCTCACCAACACTCACATACCACTTTCTCTAGTAAACTGACAATAACCACCTAATCCTGATTGTTCCAATATCCATCAGTATCATTAAAATCTATTTTTGTTTATCTGTCTCCCACCTTGGTGATCAGCATGAGAAAGTTCAGAGTATTAATTGATTAATCGTTTTAAGTAATTCATCAAATAAAAATGTCAAACATTTGTAGGTTCCCGCTTCTCCAACGTAAGGGTTTACCGCTTTTCTCCATCTCATATTATTATAAACTCAATACTTGCTTGTACATGTTTAGACAGAAAAACATGTCCAGAACCTCAGCACACGACATTGAACTAAGCGTGTGGGCATTTGTCCTTATTTTCTCCGACATTTTATAGAATAAACAATTATTCTATTAACGCATGAGGGGCTTCAATAAACTGCACCAGTTTTCACCTGGATTTTCTCATTTTTAAACAAACTTGTGCTGCCATAATAATTTTAATCACATAAAAAAAACAGAAGAAAGATAGATAAATCAATAATCATTCCTGGCTGACACATTTTGTGGGCTGACACATTTTGCGTGCAATACAGTATGTGTATATATATATATGTATATATATATATATATATATTATTAAAGCTTTTCTAATAGATCGCTCTAATGAAACTATTTGTTTATTGAGTCTCACCTGTATTTTCTATAACAGGTCTTTCCCCAGCAACTACTGGGACAAGTTTATCAAGCGCAAGGTGAGTGTTAGAAGAATTTCAGGTCAAAGTTACAATACTGTAAAGTGTGTTTTTAGGATCCCTCAAAACTGACAAAGTAGTGACAACTGATCAACCTGACACAAAAATAAAAGATATAACTAGATATATAGTAATATTGTATCTGTCAATCTGGATTCCTAGTGAGTCATATCAACGGTTGTTGATATATTAATGTCAAGACCAAGATTTTGTTCCAAGAAGCCATATTAGAAAATTGTTGATGTAATGCAGTTTCCAGTAGTTGTATACATGTTACGTCAGGGTAATATTGGCATGTGTTATGTTATACATTCTCTGAGATAAGTAGTAAAATAGAAGTAAAATTAAGTTTTTGCTGGGCAGACCCTGGAACATTCTGGATCGCTGCATCGTCTTTAAAACAGACTTTAGACTTCTTTCTCAGTTATATGTCAAGTGACCGAGCTGATCTCTGCTGTCCTACCTCTGAATGTGTAGGTGATCAACAAATACGGTGACCTGTATGGAGCTGAACGCATCGCTGAGCTCTTAGGTCTGGATAAGAGCGCTCTGGACTTTGACCCAACAGTGGAGACTGTAGAGAAGGAAGCTTCCCTGCTCTCCTGGTGAGAACTACTCTTGTTTTCTCAATTTACAACCACCGAAAAAACACAGACGTTTTTTTCTCTTAAGAGGTTGTTAAAAATTGTACTAAAAGGGCTTTTAAATTAAGGCTTGACTCAGGTGCACGACAAGATAATTTCTTTGGCCATTTTTAGGCCTTTATTTTCATCGGACAGATTAAGACATGAAAGGGGAGACAGAGGGGGAATCACATGCAGCAAAGGGCCACAGGTCGGAGTCAAACCCGGGGCCGCTTTGTTGAGGAGTACATTTCTATATATGTGCGCCTGCTCTACTGACTGAGCTAAAACAGCCACTCAGGACTGAAAGTTTGAGTATTACCTGACATAAGTGCCTATAAACTGATGCTTTTGGATGGGTTCAGATATAAAAGTCAATCGCTCAGCTTAAACAGTCCAGTAGAGCAATGCCATTACTGTGATTGAACATTTTGTTTTCTCGTTGACAGGCTAAGCTCCATTGATACAAAGTACCACATCTGGAAAATGGGCGTGGTTCTGACTGACAATGTAAGTTTATTTTATGTGTACTGAAAGCACTTTGTATTCATAGCACTGTGGGAGAAATAAAGTGAAAAAAACTTAAAGGAGCTATACAAATGTTTAAATTGTGATCAGGGTTTTGGTTATTAAGGTTATTCTGTAATGCAAGAGAGTATTTTAAAAAAAAAAAATGCAAAATCTTCATGAGTCACAATAATATGCCAAACTCTACTATAACATTTTGTACATGCTAAAGGACAGATATACAAATATGCAGTGCAATGAAAAGTTTTTTTATGTTTTTTATGAAACCATCATTTGTCACTAATGAATAGCCTTTTTTTCCTGCAGTACTTTCTGTATCTGATCTGGTACGCCACCATGTCCGTTTTTGGACACTTCAACAACTTCTTCTTTGCTGCCCATCTGCTGGACATCGCGATGGGCTTCAAGACCCTTCGCACTATCCTGTCTTCTGTCACTCACAACGGCAAGCAGGTACTTAGTTCAACCAGCAGAGGAAGCCAGAGTACAGATAATAAGATCAATAATAATCACTCCATACTTGTGTCACAGAGCAGCTTTTTCTTATAACTTTCCTTTTTCTGAGCTCCTACTCATAACTACAAAGCCTTAAAATTAAGGAAATGTTTATGGGGTTTTGAATTGTTACAAGATTAGAAGGATGTGGAGAAATACTGTTATTTTAGGCCCTCATCTAACATTGAGATACTTGTTTCTGCAAATAATCTGCATGTACAGTACATGTGGTGTGTGGTAGATAATAGGGACAAAACAACTAGCATCGTGATTCATATTTAACACCAAGATAATCAAATGAAAGAAATGTTCTTTTGGAAAAAAGATAATTTTTTGAAAGCTTTGAACTAGAAATTGTATGTATATGAAAATTCTTCCATCTCACAGGATATCTAGAAATAAACATCATGAGAAATAAATGAATGAATAAAAATAAAGGGCGACAAGACTTGCTGTTTGCCTGTTGGATAAGTGGCATAACTTCAAGAATAATCTTTTGTTTTTCAGAAATTTCTTGTGACCAATAGGGAGTTAGAGTTATTCACACATTATCAAACAGGGTTATTGATGTTGAAAAAAAAAAAAAAATGTTTCGAGGTATAGTTTCTTTATTCAGACAAATTAAAGATAAAATCGGTTTTGATTTACTTCTCACTATGATTTGAAAGTATGTAAGCTGGGAAGTCTGAACAGTTAGCTAAAGGTTATGCATGACTGAAATAGGTCACTAAAAGTAATGCTTGAACAGCTCATATAAATTGTTATGGATAAACGATTGAAATACTTATGGCCAGTCAAAAGCCTGGCTTTGGAGGTAGAGCTCGTCATCCTTTAATCACAAGACTGGCAATGTTGCTCCCGATGGGCAGGCCAGCACTGTGCATGGCAGCTCCGAGAGAGCTGAAAAATTGTACATCGCTTTGTCTAGAAAGGGAGAAAGGCGCTATATGAATGCAGTCCATTTAAAAGAAATGGATAAATAGTTAAAATAGTCAGCTAAAACTATGGAATAAAAGAGTTAGGCTAGTGAATAAATGGTTGAAATATGGGTTTAAACATTTAGATTCTCTCAAGGTTTTATTATTTTCTATCATCTTTATTTTATTTCTGACAGTAAATGCAACTGGCAGCATGCAAATATTAATGCAGAACAACAAACTGGTACAGTGCCTTGCAAAAGTATTCGGCCCCCTTGAACTTTGACCTTTTGCCACATTTCAGGCTTCAAACAAAGATATAAAACTGTAATTTTTTGTGAAGAATCAACAACAAGTGGGACACAATCATGAAGTGGAACGAAATTTATTGGATATTTCAAACTGTTTTAACAGATAAAAAAACTGAAAAATTAGGCGTGCAAAATTATTCAGCCCCCTTAAGTTAATACTTTGTAGCGCCACCTTTTACTGCGATTACAGCTGTAAGTTGCTTGGGGTATGACTATCAGTTTTGCACATCGAGAGACTGAAATTTTTGCCCATTCCTCCTTGCAAAACAGCTGGAGCTCAGTGAGGTTGGATGGAGAGCGTTTGTGAACAGCAGTTTTCAGTTCTTTCCACAGATTCTCGATTGGATTCAGGTCTGGACTTTGACTTGGCCATTCTAACACCTGGATATGTTTATTTGTGAATCATTCCATTGTAGATTTTGCTTTATGTTTTGGATCATCGTCTTGTTGGAAGACAAATCTCAGTCCCAGTCTCAGGTCTTTTGCAGACTCCATCAGGTTTTCTTCCAGAATGGTCCTGTATTTGGCTCCATCCATCTTCCCATCAATTTGAACCATCTTCCCTGTCCCTGCTGAAGAAAAGCAGGCCCAAACCATGATGCTGCCACCACCATGTTTGACAGTGGGGATGGTGTGTTCAGGGTGATGAGCTGTGTTGCTTTTACGCCAAACATAACGTTTTGCATTGTTGCCAAAAAGTTTGATTTTGGTTTCATCTGACCAGAGCACCTTCTTCCACATGTTTGGTGTGTCTCCCAGGTGGCTTGTGGCAAACTTTAAACAACACTTTTTATGGATATCTTTAAGAAATGGTGTTCTTCTTGCCACTCTTCCATAAAGGCCAGATTTGTGCAGTATACGACTGATTGTTGTCCTATGGACAGAGTCTCCCACCTCAGCTGTAGATCTCTGCAGTTCATCCAGAGTGATCATGGGCCTCTTGGCTGCATCTCTGATCAGTCTTCTCCTTGTATGAGCTGAAAGTTTAGAGGGACGGCCGGGTCTTCGTAGATTTGCAGTGGTCTGATACTCCTTCCATTTCAATATTATCGCTTGCACAGTGCTCCTTGGGATGTTTAAAGCTTGGGAAATCTTTTTGTATCCAAATCCGGCTTTAAACTTCTCCACAACAGTATCTGGGACCTGCCTGGTGTGTTCCTTGTTCTTCATGATGCTCTCTGCTCTTTAAACGGACCTCTGAGACTATCACAGAGCAGGTGCATTTATACGGAGACTTGATTACACACAGGTGGATTCTATTTTTCATCATTAGTCATTTAGGTCAACATTGGATCATTCAGAGATCCTCACTGAACTTCTGGAGAGAGTTTGCTGCACTGAAAGTAAAGGGGCTGAATAATTTTGCACGCCCAATTTTTCAGTTTTTTATCTGTTAAAAAAGTTTGAAATATCCAATAAATTTCATTCCACTTTATGATTGTGTCCCACTTGTTGTTGATTCTTCACAAAAAATTACAGTTTTATATCTTTATGTTTGAAGCCTGAAATGTGGCAAAAGGTCGAAAAAGTTCAAGGGGGCCGAATACTTTCGCAAGGCACTGTACATTGCAGGTTACTGGTGGGGCATGAAGAAGTTCTGTAAAGCCGTGAATTTGATTCACTGAATTGCTGAAGGTCTCCAAAGTCTTTGAATACTGATGAAAGCCGCCCTGAGATCCTAAATTCAGCTCTAGAGGCCTTGAAAATATTGCAGTTATTTTGTGCTCAACTTTCTCTTTTAAAGAAAACTGCCCTGATGTTGATTCAGTTCTCTGACAACAGCAACAGAGATTACTCTCAAAATCTACATTTAAACAAGAAAAGGAGCTTGTGCCACCTGAACTCTCAGCTCAAATTGTGACTGGGAATAATTAAAGGTCAAATGAAATGATGTTCCAATGCATGCAAGTTCTGTATTTCAATTGACTTTTTCTTCTAGCTCGTGCTGACTGTGGGTCTGCTGGCCGTGGTCGTCTATCTCTACACCGTGGTGGCCTTCAACTTCTTCAGAAAGTTCTACAATAAGAGCGAGGATGAAGACGAGCCTGACATGAAGTGTGACGATATGATGACGGTATGCCTGGCTACCTTCGACTATATATATTTATTTAGTTGAATGTCTGGATTTGACAAAGCTTTTATTTTGAATGTTTGCCTGCTGGCTGTCATCTTGGTGTGAAAGCAGCTTGTGGTTAATGAGCTGTGTACAGGATTCATTTTCAAAACTATAGTCATACACGACTTTTGCAAATCAAAAACATCACAAACCTACGACAGCGTATTAGGGCCATTCTTTAGGCTTTTTAATCTCCTTTATAGTGTTAGATGAAATTTCTAGTCGCACACTGAATCCTTAGCCACATTTAGTGCACGGTATATAGTTTTTTTCTGTTTGAGTTTTTTTTGTGAAATTAAGGACACACATTGAGATGCAGCTACCTTAATACTTTTCATCTTAAAAATTAAAGCTCTAAGTTACTTTCCTGTTTTTCTCTTGGTAGTGCTATTTGTTCCACATGTACGTGGGTGTAAGAGCTGGAGGTGGTATTGGAGACGAGTTGGAGGACCCAGCTGGAGACCCCTATGAGCTCTACCGCATCCTGTTTGACATCACTTTCTTCTTCTTTGTCATTGTCATCCTGCTGGCCATCATTCAGGGTACACCATCTTTACTTTGTCATGCCATTTATTGGTGTTCATCATCCTAAAGCATAAATGCCACTAAAAATGTGTTATAAGTCATGCTTAGTTCTATGACCAACTGTTGCACCCTCCTTCAGGTTTGATCATTGATGCCTTTGGTGAGCTGAGAGACCAGCAGGAGCAGGTGAAGGAAGACATGGAGGTAAGACTCGGGTGCAGCCAGGAGCGAAACTGTGTGTATAAGGAGGAGTGTGTTGTGTTCGTGGTCCTATTTAAAAGTGAGGGAAACAACAGTAACTATTTTCTCCTGTAATATAACGGTAAAAAACACCTTTTTTTTTTGTCCCGTTCCTACCTGTTGGCCATTCGTATGTGAAGTGAAGTTGGATAAACACATCAGTTTCAGTCAAATGCGGCATGATTTGCTTTCAGTCACTGTAATTTGAATTCCCCACATGGGCCTATTTAGCAATTATGATGCAGGATGACGATTGCCAAAACCGTCGACTTAATGAGTTACTGTCAACTCAATGAGTTACTTGTCAGTCTAAGACTTTATGCTTCCAGTTCTTAATTAATTTGTAAAAAGTCAGTGTGAACATCAACCAGAACTAAGAGGCAAAAATGTCTTATTTCTCCGGGCCAAATGAACAAAACTACAAGTGTGAAATCAACCTATATACAGTAGAGAATAAGAGTATTAAGTTTAGGTTGATCGTCTGTATCCCTGTATCAAAATGAAAAGAACCCCTCCTATTCCTGTTTCAGACCAAATGCTTCATCTGTGGCATTGGGAATGACTACTTTGACCGGACGCCTCACGGGTTTGAAACCCACACCTTACAAGAGCACAACCTAGCTAACTATCTGTGAGTGCAGCAAAATCAGTATGTATTTCTGATTTACAATGTGGACATTTTTTCACACCAATCATGTTCCACCTGTGTGCAGGTTCTTCCTAATGTACCTGATTAACAAGGACGAGACTGAACACACGGGTCAGGTACGTGGCGAGTTTACGAACCTATGTTTGGAAAACTTAACTTCTCTACAGCATTTTCTTCCGTGAGATCTCACGTCTGATCAATCTTAAAACTGCAAAGGAAGGTTACAGAAACTTCAGTAGGTTTGGCTTGTGCAACATTTCAACCCACTTGTTATGTTACATAAGTAGAGCTCAGCAGGAGGAAGAAGCAAAGCGTGGGTATACTTTGCCTTTTTTATATTAACTTGTTATTGTTGTGCGCCTAAGATTCAAGTTTTTTTTATTGGATGTGCACTGTTTTTATGTCACAAATTTAGCAGACTGAAAATAAAATTCTAAAGTCACAAAGCTTTGATGTTGTAAACACAATTAAGTCTTTAGTGTTTCTGCAGAAAATAAAGGCACTAGGCCTTATAGATCATTCAGTTTAGGTCCTAATCCAAATGATACTTTGATGTATTAACCTAAACTCTGTAGGATTTGTGACACATAACCCTATCACGGTCGGCGTGAAAGCACTCTTTGCTAATTACTTTTGTGGAGTAAATATTGATTGTAACCCTTTAACAAAAACTTTTTGACATACTTTATTCTGAAATTATTTTATGACATACTATTTTATGACATACTATTCTATGACGTTTTTTCTCATTTTTATGACTTACTATACTATGACCTTTTTTTTCCTTTGTCATATACTATGACATTTTTATGACATTCTATAGCTAAGACTTTTTTGACTTTTTTGCCATTTTTGCCTTACTATGACTTTTTTCTCATTTGTATGACATACCATACTATGACTTTTTTGCGATGTTTATGATATACTATAACATTTTTTCTAATTTTTTCTCACTTTTTTTGATATGCTATGCTTTGACTTATTTCGACATACCATGCTATGACTTTTTATCACTTTTTTCAACATACTATACTATGACTTTTTACCACTTTTTTGACATACTATACTATGACTTATTTCGACATACTATATTATGACTTTTTCTCACTTTTTTCGACTTACTATTTTATCACTCTTTTCGATATACCATACCATGACTTTTGACATACTGTACTATGACTTTTTATCACTTTCTGACATACTACACTATGACTTTTTATTACTTTTTTTGACATAAAATGTTATGACTTTTTAATCACATTTTTTGACATACTATACAATCACTTTTTTTTTGACATACTATGACTTTTTATTACTTTTTACGATTTACTATACAATGACTTTTTTATCACTTTTTTCAACATACTATATTAGGACTTTTTTTCATAGCATACTGATATTTGACATACTATGACTTCATTTCTCATTTTTATAATATACTATACTTTTTTCGACATACTATACTAGGACTTTTCAAAACTTTTTATAATATACTATACTATGACTTTTTATAATATACTATGACTTTTTATCACTTTTTTCGACAGGCTATGACTTTTTTGCCATTTTTATGACATGCTATACACTGACTTTTTCCCCATTACTATAACATACTATACTGACTTTTTTGCTATTTTTATGACATACCATACTGACTTGTCATTTTGCAGACATCTATATTAGGACTTATTTCTCATTTTAATAACATACCATACTGACTTTTTTGCTATTTTAATGACATACTATGACTTTTTTGCGATTTTTAAGACCTACCATACTATGACTTTTTTCGACATATTATACTGACTTTTTATCACTTTTTATAACAGACCATAATTACTTTTTTCCATTTTTATGACATGCTATACTATGACTTTTTTTTTTCCATTTTCACGACATACTATAGTATGACTTTATTCCCCTAATTTTCTGACATACTATACTATGACTTTTTTGCCATTTTTGTGACGTACTATAATATATATATATATATATATAGAGAGAGAGAGAGAGACATCTATCTATCTATCTATCTATCTATCTATCTATCTATCTATCTATCTATCTATCTATCTATCTATCTATCTATCTATCTATCTATCTATATATATATATATATATATATATATATATATATATATATATATATATATATATATATATATATATATATATATATATATATATATATATAGTGCCCATCTATATCTTCATGAACTGATGTCAGATCTGTTCCCCCCCTCTCCAGGAGTCGTATGTGTGGAAGATGTACCAGGAGAGATGCTGGGACTTCTTCCCTACTGGAGACTGCTTCCGTAAACAATATGAGGACCAGTTGGGTTAAGAGAGGGCCAGCCTTGTGTTGTGCCCCAAACACGCCTCTCTACTTTCCGTCTATCTGAAAGAGACACTGAACTTGACCTCACCCTGTTAACAGAACCTAAACACTTGCTGGAGTTTCTCTGCTGCCATGGTGTCGAGAAAAAAAAAAATCATTCATTGTGAATTCTGATACACAAAAAAATAATTTTAAGAAAGAGATTTTTAGACGAACGACATTTGGCATTTCGGGTTTGTGCATCCAAGTCCTCTTCCTTGTTACCGAAAAATAGTCACTTACCACGACGCCTCTTTTATGCAAATTCTTCTTTTGATTCTGATTCACCTTGCCTTTTCACTTGCTTAACCCCAACCTGTTGCACAATTTGTTGTGTGTAGACATTTGATACATGTGAAGGGTTACAGCATGACAACTGAATGTCTGAATATGCACAATTTCTAGGTTAACGCCAGGATGTTAGTGTCACTTATTACCAAACCAACTGAATGGATGTTCTGCTAGTATTGATCACTATTGATCCAGTTGGCATCATATGACATGAGTGAGAACTATCTGCCTTTTCAAATCTGTCAGATGAAATAAATTACAGATGATGGTTCTTCCAGGACTAGAGACGACTCACTTTAGGTGTTTATCAAGTGCCAATGTGCCTTCTGAGAAACTATGCAAAATACATTTATCATTTTTGTCCCTCCTGACACAAGCAGTGCTCTAGCTCTGGATTACTTACAAGCAGATTTAGCTCAAGCTAGTTTTGTGGCTTTTAAATTATAAAAAGAGAAAACATTTGTTGTATAAAATCTAGATGATCCTTGTGTAAATGTTGCTTAGTTTGGTTTTGTTTCTAAGCTGTGGTGTCCTGCCCACCTGCACTTCTCTCCACAGTAGAAGAGCTGCCAAATGGAGAAAAAAAGAAAAAAACCTGGTTTAAAGATTTATTGATGACACAATTGTTACCTGCTATTGTATGGCCATTTGTATGTATGTAGTAGCTTTGGTAAACCGCATTTCTTTTGATGAGAGGGAGGAAATGAATAAAGTAATTGACGCAATAAAGCAACGTTTCACTATCTGTCCTTCCCTTTAGTTCAGCTGAGTTCCTCTGACGGCGCTGGGTAACTTTCACGAGGAACAGAGAATTCTTCCTCTGAAACGTGCAGCAGTAACATTTGGACACATTCACAAACATGTACTGTCTTGTATACCTTAAAACATATATGACCGCAACTTTTTAATGAGTATAAAGCAGAGGCCAGGTGAAAGAGAAATCCAACTTTCAAGTCCTTAACAAACATCTGTCCAGCATGTCAACTTTATAACTGGTTTTCAAGGTTGAATTCAAAACCAAAGTCTGTTTTTTTTTTAAATATACATCCATCTTTAATCAAGTCCTTTCCTTGGTGCTTGATGGTCAGGAGATCATGCTGTCGAGCCAGTTCTCCAGGTCCTCCTCGGTCATTTCCTGCTTGACGGAAGCAGACTTAAGAGTTGTAATGACTTTGTCTTTCGTCTCCATCTTCTTTTCTATCACCTCTGGTACCACCTCCTTCGTTTCCTTACAGGCTGCAGATTGAAAGAACACGGTGGGAAAAAAAATGTCATACGTTTTGAACGTAATACGTAATATATTTTATGATTAAAACCCTTTAATGCTAAAGTTTAATTTCTGAAGGTGGACAATGGTTTAAAGACTAGTCAAATTGTTACAAGCTCCACCTCTCATTAGACCTGCTGTCAGTAAGAGGAACCGCAAAAAGAAGTGCAATTTCACAGTGTTGCATTGATGATGTTCTCCAACAGAACCAGAACAACTGTTATTACACACAACTTTTTATAGTGTCCAAACCACTAATTCATCACATGCACCTGTAAATAATTACTGACTTTATTACATTTCATGATTGTTGTACTATAATGCCATAACATTGGACGAAAAAAAGTAAAATACATTTCATGTATCATACAAATGTCATAAAAAATAAAAGAGTCATAGTATGGTATGTCGGAAAAAAGTGAAAAAAAAGTAATTGTATGGTACGTCGAAAAAAATGTCATAGTATAATGTCAAAATATATCAAAAAAGTCATAGTATGTCAAAAAATTAGAAAAAAAGCATAGTGTAGTGTGTCATAAAATTAGGGCTGAAACGATTCCTTGAATAACTCGAATAATTCGATTACAAAAAATCCTCGATGCAAAATGACTTGCCTCGAAGCTTCGTTAAATCAGTGTTACTAACGTTGTATCGCTGACGGACGGCGTTTTCGCTACTGTCGCACACCAGACGGCTCAGTCTGCTGCTGGCGACACATGCCAGAGGTAAATAGTGAGGGGCTAAGAGAAGAGACCGGCTGGAGGAAACCACAGGAAGGGTCCAAAGTTTGGAATCAGTTCAAACGTAATTAAAACTAAAACTCTGTACAGTGTGCCTACTGCAAAATCAAACTAGCTTACCACAATAATAGCACGACGTCAGTGCTTTAGCATCTCAACAGAAAACATTGAGTCTAACTTAATCATCCATTCCACGAAGAGGACCGACAAAAGTAAATCACTGTCGTATGGACGATGAAACTACATCAAACACAACAACTACCAAAATCAAAGACAAGAAAATACGTAGTGGTGACCACGATCTGAGCTGACGCGCTGACTATTCCTTCAGAAAAACAGCCTCTCTCTCTCTCTCTCTCTCTCTCTCTCTCTCTCTCTCTCTCTCTCTCTCTCTCTCTCTCTCTCTCTCTCTCTCTCTCTCTCTCTCTCTCTCTCTCTCTCTCTCTCTCTACGGAGAAACAGCTGATCAATCTAATAGTATAAGTGTAACAGAGCTGTGTGACAATCAAATATATAAATGAAAATAGGTTAAGTATAACTAATATTTACATATAGGTCTAGTTTTGGTTGTTTAAAAACGTAAAAAAAAAACATAACATGTCAAAAACTCATAATATAGTATGTCATAAAAATGTAATAGTATAATATATAAAAAATAGGGGGGGAAAATCAAGTATAGTATGTCATAAAAATGAGAGAAAAGTCATAGTAGTATGTCATAAAATTAGAAAAAAAGTCATGGTATACAATGTCAAAGTAAAAAAAAGTCATAGTATGTCGTAAAAAATGAGAAAGAAAGTCATAGTATGTCATAAAAAAGTCAGAGTATAATGTGTCAAATGTCATAGTATCCCATAAAATATGTCTAAAAAGTCATAGTATAGAAGGGGTGTGAATCTTCACTGGTGTCACGATTTGATTACGATTATCCCATCGATTCAAATCGATATCACGATGCATCACCTCAATATTATTAAATCATTGTATATTATGTCATAAAAAGTCTAAAAAGTCATAGTATAGTATGTCATAAAAATGTGTCATAAATGTCACCTCAACTTAAAATATAACGTGTTAATTAGTGAATTTCGAGGTGCTGGTAGGTTGCCTTTGTACAGAGCCAGGCTAGCTGGTTCCCCTTGTGTCCAGTCTTTATGCTAAGCTAAGTGGCTGTTAGCTGTAGCTTCATATTTAGTGCACAGACATGAGTGGTATCAATCCTCTCTTCTAACACTCAAATTTCCCAAAATGTCGAACTTAAATATATTTCAGTTCTCAAATAACACACGCTGATCAGACTCACCTTTCTCTGGAACTGCACTCTCCACGTCGGCGACACTGACGGACTGGTTTCCTGAAACACCCGAGACTGGTTTCTGTAAACTGAGCAGCTGGTCCAGCTCTTCATCACCATTCTCATCCTCATCCACCGGCGGCTCTGCAGCGCTCGAGGAAACCTGCGAGTCTGAGCCTGACGCTGGGTTTGAAGCCATGGGGACTTTCTGCTTGGTGCCGAGGACTTTTAAAGGTGCAGACGGAGGAGTGAATGTGGCTGCTTTGAGCACCTCCTGTTTAGGTGCGATGGTCATAGTGGGCAGCTCTACTGGAGTAGAGACCTGAAACAGGATTAGTGTCAAAATAAATAAAACACAGAGCATGTAGTGAGTTTAACAACATTAGGGCTGGGAGATATGGAGAAAATCAGATATCACAATATTCTTGACAAAATACATCGATATTGCGACGATATTGTAGGGTTGACAATTTGTGTTTTCACAAAATATTTTCTACAATTACATTTGAGATAAATAATCAACAATGTGTTTTGAGGGAAATTATAGAGAGAAAAAAAATTCCAGCTATATACTGACTGCTTACATGCACAAAAATAGTGTGATGTTAAAAGAAATCTGCAATTTTTCAAATGATATTCCCTCAAAATGTTTCACAACAGATTTTCTGAGAAAATTGAGTTAGTACGATGCTTGTTATTATCAATTTAGACAACGTAATTGTAGATCACCATTTAAAGACGAAAAATCATCATATTGAATTATCACCCAGCGTTAAAAAAAAACATTTAAAACCTGCAACCAAAAGTCCAACATGAGTTAGACCAGTTTTTAATTTTAGTTCTTACAGTAAAGATGCAGACAAACAGCCTACCTGATGCAGCTCAGCCTCCAGGTTGAGTCTCTGATGGAGGGGCAATTGTTGAAGGATCTGAGCGAGGGCTGGGAGGTCCACAAACACGCCAGACATCTAGAGAGCATCCCAGAAAACAAACTGTAAAAGCAGCCACCGCTTTTAGATTCAATGTGTCTCAAACTAAAGTAATCCACACAATTTAGAGAAAACTGACTGAGAATTTAAAATCTACAGCCACATTTTAAGCCTAAGTATAAATTCAAAAGTCAAACTATAATTTCAGTATTGGGGGATCTATTCTGTGTACGGGGACAGGGTTCAACATTAAGGTTTTTTTTTTTCCACTTGTCACAGTGAAAATTTGTTTTACTTGCCCCAAAGTCAATTTAACTGGCCCCTATAAAATGTTTTGTATGGTTTTTGTTTTTTTTACTTCAAAAGCGCCAAAAAAAAGTAAAAAGAAAACATCAAAATGTCAAACTTTGGGAGAAAAAAGTCAAAAAGCGTAAAAAAAAAACAAATTGTCGAAAGCAGCGTCAGAAACATCTAATCTAAAAAGTTCAGCTAAGTTCAATATTCAGTGTGTAACAGATAAAACACGTCATGGAGCATTACAACATGAGACACCATCAAAACAGCTCTATATTCTTGTGCAAGGATAAGAACAGATATGCATCGCCAGAAATAAGTATTTTTCTTTTAATAGGCACGGAACATTAAACTGTCAAACTGAACATTTATCACAAAAGCTAAAATTATAATAAGAAACAAATCCAATAAAAAAAATAAAAGCACTATCCTGTAAACTGAAACTTCTGATACGCCTCAGTTCAATAACATCATCTAAATATTGCACCGTCTACCATCATGTTAAATAAAGTAACACAAAACAAAAAAAAGGACAAAATAGGACATTTCTGTAAACAATCTGTGATATGTAACATTATTCCAGCATGCATCTTGTGAAAGAACAGTAAATATAATAATAAAAAGAAGAATACAAATTGTTAAACCTAATGTTACGCCAAACATTCAACTAAATATTCACATTTGATAAATCGCGGTCTTCACGATTAGCTGATTGCATTCTTTCATATCGCGATTTCGATTTGAAAACGATTAATCCTTCAGCCCCAATAGTCAGTAGGATTCATCCTCTGGGAAACATGAATTTCTGTACAAAATTTGGTGCCAATCTGATAGTTGTTGAGATATTTCATTGTGGCCTAAAGTGGTGGACCCAACGACAAACTGGTGCTAGCGAGCTAACAACGCTACATTAGCTCTTTCTGCTTTTTTAACTGTGGTGCATTTTAAATCCAGACGTAACGCCTGTTTGAGGGATTCATACTTGAAAAGTGGGTTAAATCCATGAAAGACAAAGAAATGATACAGAATCTGCAGATTGGGTAGAA
This sequence comes from Zingel zingel, assembly GCA_023566125.1. Classification (NCBI taxonomy): domain Eukaryota; kingdom Metazoa; phylum Chordata; class Actinopteri; order Perciformes; family Percidae; genus Zingel; species Zingel zingel. The sequence goes on along the minus strand of CM042332.1, from coordinate 24,623,142 downwards.
TATAGATTTACCTGATTACCTGCAGATGAGTCCATCTCCCAGTCCTTTTCTTCTGAAAACCGGAATTGAGTGAACGAATCCCCTGAGAAAGACACACAGAAACAGGGTTTGACATCTAGCCACTGCAGTCAACGTCCTGCAGGACGGCTGTCTGTTTCAGTTCAAATCAAAACAACACTTATCTCCCTTAGTTTATTCATTTCTCTCAAGTACAAAGACAACTCCAGGCTCATGTAATCCGAGTGGCCTTCACACCTTCAAATGTCTGAAATGCCAAAGCAATGTTTCTCTGTAAAGCAGTCAATAGCTTTGAGTAAACTGTTGATCGGTGTGAGAGTGAAAGCAGGGCGAACATGTGACAGCACTTTGCTTTCAAAACATCAACTGGCTAAGGGCCTTCGGAACTACAAGGGCACTGAGGCTGTATTCTTAATAAGCACAAACAGCAGCAGCAGCACACGTTCGGAGACATTTGTTTACAGAGCTGTTAGACACAGATGATCAAATGAGAAAACTGTCCAGAGTGTGTTTGGTACAGAGGGAAACCATGTATGAGGAGAGCTGAGTCAAAACACAACACATCCAGTACAAACTGCTCAACAAGGATGCACAGTGTCAGATGTGAAGCACCACTATTAAAAGCCCTCATGTTGTGGATGTGGCTTTCACCACAATCAACCAACACGGTGAATCTGAATAATTTTAGACGAAGAAGAGAGAGCTTTTCTTTGTTCAAACACAGAAGGAAGAAATACTTGAATGCTACATGATGTTAGACATTCGGATTAGCTTAGTTTAGCGTGAAGACTGGAAGCAGGTGGAAACAGCTAGCCTGGTTCTGTGCAAAGTAAAAAAACAAAAATGCCTACCAGCACCTCTGAAGCCTGTTTTATGGTTGTGCGGAGGCTCCACGCAGAGCTTTCGCCGTAGCCTACGTAAGTGGCCTGATGTTTATACTTGTGCGCTGGTGTGTGTGTCGAGCCGGCGTGTGTGTGTGTGTGTGTGTGTGTGTGTGTGGGGAGTGGGTGATAGAGCAAAGGAGAAGTGAGAGAGTGACGGCCATTAGCTTCGGAGCGAGTACCGGCTCTGGAGTCATAGTGAGAGAAACAAAGTGTCTCCTCTGTGCTTTCTGACCACGGTGGGAAATCTGTAGCAGGAAAAGTTAACCCTCTCTCCTTGATTTCATGGTGTTTATGGAGAAGGAGAACCAGGAAATGAGTCGGGGGAAATGCAACGCTACCAAGCCACGGCCGTGCGATGTGTAGTTACATTTTTCAAGAGGTGCACGTCAGGCTACGGCGTAGGGTCCGGCGTAGACGCAGAGGGGTCTGCGGGGGTACGCTGTCGATTAGATGTAGAAGCATAAAACAACCTTTATGCTCACAAATTTTTGTTTTATAAATATATATATTGAAGTACAATACTATATGTCAAAAATGTACATACAGTATGAATGAGTCTGCTGCAGGATTCCTTCTTGTGCCTCGGTAATTTTCACAGCCAGTAAAAGAACATGAATTTAATAACCAGCAACATACAGAATTTAAGGATGAGGATGTGCTATTCTCATTTGCTTGAATCAAAGCATGCTGATGCTGAACAGTGTGCACGTCTGGCAGCTTTGTTACAAGCACGGCAGACTCTGCTCAGTCTGTCACACACAGATGGACGGTCAGTGGGAGACCTGGCGGAGTGGCTGCAGTCAGGTACAGCCTCTCTTTTTGTTACATTAAAAAGACACTCGGGCCTTTCAGGTGGGGACGCTGAGCACCATCTGCGGCTGTCCTTGATTGCCTGGCTCTACGGAAAGTAAAGGGGGTCAAGAAGAAGAGGCTGCAAGAGGGCCGAATCCCTGCTGTCAAACAGGCAGAGAAAAGATCATTTATGAATAGAAGCATTATCGAGGTTACAATGACTGTGAGGCAGGCGGATAAGGGAAGGGAATGGGAATGTCAGCTTTATGTGACGGCTAAGGGGTTGGATGACTTTATGTTGGGGCACAGGGGTGTCTGTTATGGGGAAGATCGACTCATTTTTCATCCTCATAGGGAAGGATTTGAGCATATAAAACCTGGATTTGGTGGATGTTAAATCAAAATCTTAAACCTAATTCAAAAGACAGGTGTTATCGTAAGCAGATCAAACATTGTTTGCTTACAATGTCCTGAGCACCTCCCCTTCAAATAAGGAACCAGAGAACCATTAAAGATCCATTCAGGTGAACACGATTGGGGTTGGGCATCGTTTGGATTTTAACGATTCCGATTCCAAATGCGATTCTTCCTTTCGATTCCGGTTCTTATCGATTCTCGATTCCGATTCTTTAAAGGGGTTGAGTTGAAACGGGTCACATGCTTATTTCACAAATAAGGTGGGTTGCCGTTTTGCTGGGCTTTTTCAACGTAAAAAAAAGCTACACTAGAGCGCTGCTTACTGTGCTCCATGGTTGCAACACAACAAGCGCCTGGCTGCTACGGAAACCAGAACTTGCGCATGTTAAATTTGAAACCAAATCCTAAAACGATTCCAATAAAGAAATGATTCCACTGGAATCGTAATTTTTTAAACGATTCTAAGTAGGAATCGGTTCTCGATGCCCAACCCTAAACATGATGAGGCCTGTTGAAGTAAAATTAAACTAAAATGTCACAATTGCTTTATAAACACTACCACCTACCCGTTTGATAGTATGTTACCAAAGAAATATTGGCTAATTAATGCTTTAATTAGCTTTATAAAGATTTCTTCTTTACATACACTTCTGAGGCACTAATAGATTTATTTTATTAAAGCAGTGGTTTCCCATCTTGGCTTGGCTTGTGATCTTTTAACACAATGCAAAACATTTACACAGGTTGCATGTGTCTGTGAATTGTTCAACCAAGAGAAAAGTTCCCTTTTCAGATTGGTTCATTTGAATCGTTTTTAGACTCCTGAAGAGGGTTTTTTAAAAGCATAGATTAGAGAAAAGACAGAAAACTAATTATTATTATCACCTCTATCTGGTTACCCATGGAACACCCCCCAAGTTGGGACCTACAACCATTAAAGAAAGGTACAATAACTGCTGCCAGAGCAGTTTTTCCTCACAAATATGCACAAATCCAAATTAATACCAAGAAATGTTAGAACAGAAATGCCAAAAATATGTTTGAGGTGATTTAGAAATGGCATCAGTATAACAGAGTTTGTCCACAAGTATATTATAACTGTAAAATGTCTCAATCATACAATATATCTTGGTGACAAACAAGTAATAACAAATTTTAAGAACACTTATAAAAATGTATGTTATATATATATATATATATATATATATATATATATATATATATATATATATATATATATATATATATATATGATTTTCTTTAAACTATATATTATTATATCTATACAGACCTTAAAAGTTCCTTATTGGTCGGACTATAATCAAAAGATCAGAACCCAAGGGGGTAAATTAAATTAAAGATGTGAACAGGCAGAGCAAAGTAAACAACTGAAAATAGAGACAGAGAAAAATTGATAACTGAAACTCATCCTTCGGCAGAAAAGGCAGTCTGACTGATCAGCCTCCCCGAGTTGTGTGAAAAAAGTGCCTCGGAACACATCGAAGCGACGCTGACTTGAGCGTACGTTCTGTGCGTGCGCAAGACGTAATACGTCTCCATAACAGCAGGTGGCGCTAATCTGTATTGTCGCCCAAAAAATTTAAACCAGCAGCTGATTGGATGAACGCGTCACGTGGGTCTGGCTTCTCCGGAATTTCAAAGCCAGACCATCATGGCGACTCGTTCGGAATACGATCTCATATTTTACAAAAATAGTTGTAAACCGAAACATGTTTCTGAAAACATTTTAAGCGAGAATAGACCATGCAGTTGCTGAATCTGTCTTCATTTCAGATCGACAAAGTTTAAAAGATTTACGTCAGATTTTGAGAGGCGCTAGTCATGCTCATCCTGCTAGTCATTTCTGGGTTAGCACTCCACTAATCAGATTGGTCAGCAGTCTGACTCAAATCGGCCCAAAATTAATGCCGACGGCTCCTCCGACTGACGACGGCACGGAACACACTGAACAGACTCGAGTCACTGACCTCGCCAGATTGTCCGACGGCCGATAATCCGGTTGGTGTGTCAGGACCTTATTATGTACAAAGACAAATGTCTAGGTCTGTCGCGATAGTCAATACATCAATTAATCGCACGATAATTTTTCCGGCCGCGATAATTTCCATTTGCATGCTTGTTTGTTTTCCTTGTCTCTCTCTCTCTCCTTCTCTCTCTCTCTCTACCAAAGAGACTGGAGGACCACTCTCGGTTCCTTAGCGTAACGAGGAGTGAACCCTCTTGTCAGTCGCATGGTCTTTGTGTGGGGGGGAGAGAGAGAGACAGAGAAACGCTAGTTGAGAGTTGGAGCAGGGTTTCCCGCAGCACTTTGCAGTTAAGGCGCCATAACATTTTTTTTTTTTTAAAAGTATATCAGCGTTATCCGCCATGTTACTCAGCGTCCTGTTTCATCCCTTTCATTCCATGGCACACAGTTGATAACCTGCAGGTGGAGGTGGTGGAGACAGGCTCGGACATACACGCCGCTGTGGATGTAGTACAGAGTGTGTAGTCTATCGCACAAAGTAACCCTAACCCCCCAGTATGAATTACCTGGGAGAACATACGTGTCACAGGCAATTCCACAACTGTACAACAGAGTGAAAGACGACATGCTGAAGGAGATCAAAGACATATTGTGGATATTTAAAGTGTCTTCCAGTTCCAGTGTTAAATATTCTTTAGAAATAAAAGTGTATTGATCTTTGAAAAGGTGTACCTGCATTATTATGCCATTATCATTATATTAGATGAATATTATCGTTTATCGCAATAATTTCTGGGACAATTTATCGTCCAGAAAAATTTGTTATCGTGACAGGCCTACAAACGTCATCAAGCACAACATAGTTTCAGAAATATAAATGCTCCGAGAATGCAAACTAGGACCTGATCAATGTATCCTCTAGGCTGATATTATTGCATTATCACAAACATATTGGTATGTGCATTAACTGTACTGTATTTTGGCAGATGACAAATTACAGCAATAAAATGATTTGTAGGTTGCAGTTTTTTTTATATTTGCCCTTCATCTTTATGAACAAATGTTGTTTGTATTGTTATTATATTACGATACTTAGATAGATAGATTTCAAACTCAATGTATTGTTGTCCGATTCACATTGTTCTCAAATATCGGTTCTAAAAATCCAGTTCTTCTATTTCCTCTCATGGAAACAGAATGATGCATTAAAGAGTCACTTTAACATTTAGGCAATAGTTTGTGATTCATCATGAAGTGCAGGAAAACCTGTATAATCATGTCATTCAAATGTTATTATGTCCACTCCGGTGTTAATGGAACAACTCCAGGATTCAGTGTGAGACTTCCCCTGGGGGTTCATCCCTCTTGTTTTGTTGTTGTTGTTGTTGTTGTTGTTGTTGTTGTTGTTGTTGTTCACAGACCTAACTTGAACAACTCTGTGGTAAAAGGGAAATCTGCATTGAGTAGAAATTGCCCTTTAACAGTTGCCTCTCACTCTCATGTTCACTCTTTTTTCCAACTCCTGCTCCTCTCTGGTTAATATCTTCCCAGACCCTAATCCTCCTCTTCCTCCTCCACTGTCTCCTTCAGTCTGTCTCCAACACACAGAACCGCTGACACCGTAAACTGCCTCCCTCCTACACCTCACAGTCCAGCACAGCCCCTGATCTGTGTCCATGGAAATACCATCCCAGGTAGTTCAGACAGCGCTGACACAACCATGGCAACAGCTGCCGGTGAGGATGAGAGAGACTTCTGTCCAAGCTTCAGAAGACAGAGAAGGAGAGGAGGGATGTGTGTGAACAAGAGGGGAATGAAGAAAAAATGAAAGAGACTGAAGCCAACTCCTCATTCTTGCTCGTCCAAACAGATGTGAGAGACTTAAATCCCTTCTCTGCTCTGGGCTGACGCTGTTTAAAGTGCATAGTTACACCTGAAACCACACGTGTCAACAAGCTGTGTGTGAAAAACTGGCAGTTTGGGTTGACTTGTGTTTTCATTCGCGAAACATGCTTAAAGAAAATTTTGTTAATGAGCTGGATAATGCTATTAAAAATAAATTCACCTTGGTTCATATTGTTAACAAGTTTCCTGACCATGTTGTAAATGATCGAAATAAATATAAAAGCAGTTTCTGCAGGTGGCATGACAGAAACACTGGATGTAGATCGATCGATTAATAATGAGGATTATAAAATGTCAGAAAACAGTCACAAATTCACAATTTCTCAGATTCCAAGATGACATCTTAAAATTGCCTCTTCTGTCCAAATGGCAGTCCAAAACCCAAAAGATATTCAATTTACAATTATATAAAGCTGTCGGAATCAGACAGGGGGCATTTAGCTTGAATAAATTACTTAAATTATTTCAGCACTAATGTCAGCAATACATGTGGACTGAAAGCTCTTTAGGTTACTTAACATAACCCCGGTTCATTGATAACAGAGTGAGGTGTTTCACTATGGGAATCGCCTCGGCGTGACCAACTATGGAAGCTCCAATGACACCACAACTGTCCGTGACCGACAGGTCGAACTGTGCTAGGGCCACGCCCCCTCATATAATCACAGTCGACCAGTTCCCTACAAATCATTCCAGATAGGTTTCTTTCCGTGTCTCTCCGCAAGGAGGGACGTGTTGGTGAAACATCTCACTCTGTTATCAAAGAACCTTGGTTACGTTAAGTAACCTAAAGTTCTTTTTCTGACTTCATTCGGTGTTTCACTATGGGAGATATAGACCACTCCCAGATTGCATGAATCTCCCGAAGCCAAAATCATATTGAACCGAGAGTCACACTGACCCCGGCGCAATCAAGTGTGAAGCGTAGCCCAGCTTGCCAACGCTCAAATTTCCTGCCCTGAAAGGGGCTCATGAAGTGGCCATGCCCCTTATGGAATGAGCTCTCAGGCCCTGGGGGCCTGCAAACCTTTACACTCATAGGCCAATGATATGGCCTCCACAATCCAGTGGGACAGCCTCTGGCGGGACAATGGCTTGCCCTTATGGGGAGTAGCCCAGGACACAAACAGCTGATCCGCTTTTACATACACATGCAGAGCCCGGACAGGGCATAACATGTGAAGTCTTTGCTCCTCTCCTGAGGAGAAAGGAGGCGGGTGAAAAGCCAAGCGTTCCACTGAGGGATACCTGTAGGCCGACTCCATCATCTTTTCGTTTCGGCTGTGCTTTCTAACATGATGTCATTGTGCTATCCGAGCACCGTTAGCATTTACAACAGAGCCACTTTGCTTAGATACAGTGCCTTGCGAAAGTATTCGGCCCCCTTGAACTTTTCGACCTTTTGCCACATTTCAGGCTTCAAAACATAAAGATATAAAACTGTCATTTTTTGTTAAGAATCAACAACAAGTGGGACACAATCATAAAGTGGAACGAAATTTATTGGATATTTCAAACTGTTTTAACAGATAAAAAAACTGAAAAATTGGGCGTGCAAAATTATTCAGCCCCTTTACTTTCAGTGCAGCAAACTCTCTCCAGAAGTTCAGTGAGGATCTCTGAATGATCCAATGTTGACCTAAATGACTAATGATGGAAAATAGAATCCACCTGTGTGTAATCAAGTCTCCGTATAAATACACCTGCTCTGTGATAGTCTCAGAGGTCCGTTTAAAGAGCAGAGAGCATCATGAAGAACAAGGAACACACCAGGCAGGTCCAAGATACTGTTGTGGAGAAGTTTAAAGCCGGATTTGGATAGAAAAAGATTTCCCAAGCTTTAAACATCCCAAGGAGCACTGTGCAAGCGATAATATTGAAATGGAAGGAGTATCAGACCACTGCAAATCTACAAAGACCCGGTAGTCCCTCTAAACTTTCAGCTCATACAAGGAGAAGACTGATCAGAGATGCAGCCAAGAGTCTGTTGATTTGTGTTTGCTGCATGCTCGTGGTGGAAAATGAATGTAAACAAAGTTGCTTGCAATGTGCCATGACGTAGGTCCCCTTCAAGGCCAGGCATGTTAGAAGTCCCTCTATTGGACACAACGTGTAACAACAACCACATGCTTTTATTTTTTACCTTTATTTATCCAGTTAAGTCGATTGAGAACAATTTCTCATCCACTGGAGCGGTTGGGGTTAAGGGCTTTGCTCAAGGGCACCTCAGTGGTGGTAATGAGGGAGGGACAAGTGCTGCTCTTTCACTTTCCCCACCCAGATTTTTATCCACACGGTCTTTGGATTGAACTGGCGACCTCCCGGTCCCAAGCTCGCTTCTTTAACCTTTAGGATGCATTTGAGCATTATATATATATATATATATATATATATATATATATATATATATATATATATATATATATATATATATATATATATATATATATATATATATATAAAATTAAAATTTGAAAAAAATGTAATTTGAATGGTATTTTAGAGAAAGATTGACAGCTCATTTAAGTAGGTTAAATATTACTCTGATAACTAAATATGTCAGTAAAGCTCCCGGCGTGAACGTACACAACTGATTAAAGATCAATTCATAGCTCAAATGATTGTCTAAGTGCAGTTGGGCCGGTGAACTTCAGAGTTATTCCACAGTGAATAAACACTGCATTACTCATGCTGTGTGCTAAGTGGCTTGCCTGGCATTGTGTAACTTCTGTATAATGTGGTATCCTGTCTCTTGACATCTCGCTGGCTGAAACCCACATTAACAAATGCAGCTTTTTGCTCGCAACCCCAGCTTCGCTAAGCTATCTATGGCTCGTCCCGCTCTCATCTTTTATATTTGGGATGTGTCGTGGCCCTGCTCCTGCCTTTCTGTTCCGCTCTGCTCTTTTCCTGCTACACTCAACTCCACTCTGCTCTCACCCCGCCGCTGTTGTTCATCTTCACCCCCCTCTCCCCTCGTTCTGCACTGTGAGACTGTCAAGCACTGGCACCGATTCAGGACGAAGATAAGACGTGCTGGATCTGGATGGCTTTGCTATGAACAACTATTATTACTTGTCTTTTCTCTCAATGGCAACAAGCACCTAAAAGGAGCAATAATGCCACCAACGTTTATACTGTGGAGTCTTCTTTTGTCCTCGATATGAGTCCTGTATTTGAGCTGAAACAAGTAGTCAATACGTCAATGGGCAGAACATTTATTTGAAACTATTGCAGGTTAAAGCTTCTTTAAAGTCTGTATTAAATTGAATGTTTGGAGCCTCAATTAGAGAAGAAGTATGAGAGCTTTAAGACAACTTACATGTGGACTGTGCTAATCAATATGGGGCTGCAACAATACATGTAATCCTACATATACATATCCTGGGTTGTGTTTCCCTGTGTCCTGTTTGCCAGTGCATGCCAATGTTGCCCTTTTTGCTTGCAGTGCAGACAGCCACAAACCCCACAAATATCAAGGGTGCACACCCTTGTTGAGTGAGCCACACCTTTAGCATACAGCTCACAGCACAGACTCGGTCCGCTCGCTGTGTAAAGCCGCAGCCTGGACATGATTAGCCTTCTTTCTTTCTTCTTTCGAGTGGTGACTCGTTGAATAGAAACAGGAGGGACATGTAAGGAGCAGCAGTACTGCTGCTCATTCTCCACTAACACCTGCAGTAAAATGTTAACATTTTATCTGACTGGAAGAGTAATAAACACATTCCCCGCTCCCCCTTTCCTTCTCCATTTAGCAGTAGAGTTATGGCGTCTGATCATTCAATGATTACTTCTCTTTTAAACTGCCTGTCGCGGCAGATCCTCTATTGATAAGAAGCTGGAGAAAGGCTGCTTATAAAAACTGATTGAGTGTTATTACTATTGTGACAATTCCCATCTGATAGGCACTGAGAGAGGGGACGAGATGGAAAATGTTAGGAAAGGGTGGAGGGAAAGATAAGAGAGGAAAAGGTTGAAGGAAATGGAAGGAATGAAGCTTGCAGGAAACTTGTTGTTGCGATCTATGGAGCTGATCCTCTTTCTGAGAATTACAGTACCTCCAGCGTGCTCCCTGTCACGCCTTTTTAACCAAACCAATTAGCTTAACACGGCACAGCACTGAAACCCACTATGCGTCGATAAATCACTGTCTGCGCTAATAGCAATTAAAATTTAGAGCAGGCAAAACAATAAAGAGGGCTGAAGCTATTTACTCTTAACTTTTAATGGTGATTGCGTGAGGCTGTGTTTATGACAAAGTCGTCAAGGCCTCGCTCTCATTAGACGTGCAGCTTGTTTAGAGGTAAGAGGCTGCAGCTCAGGCTCTACCTAGCTGGGATCTAATCAATCATATTCAAACAGGTGATATGGACGTCCATTTATAACTTTGCTGGATGTTATTAGGCAACAATCTGTGTTGTTTTTCAGGTTTTATATGCATTTACTGCTGAGATCAAGTGTCAAGTGTGAGAGGTTTATACCTTGACACAAAGGTCCAGGATTCGAAGCCGACCTGTAACGATTTCCTGCATGTCTTCCCCTCTCTCCCCCCTTTCTCACCTAAGCTGTCCTATCAATTAAAGGCAGAAAAGCCCAGAAAATAATCTTAAAAAATAAATTACAAAAAAATGTGTGGGGTGCATAGTCATCCTGCTAGTGGAGCATACACAGTACTTTGATCGATGTCAGTGCAATAGCCACTTCAAAACATCCAAATAATAATATGATATAATAATCAAGGGCAATGCACAGAGATACAGTATTTGAAGAGTAATCCAAAAAGCATTGTAAGTGACACGTAAATTACATGACAATTAGACACAGACTGACCTGTGTGATACATTTTATAATAAACCGGACTTAGTGGATTGACAAGACTCCCCGGTGTCACAGTAATAACGCATAACAAACCATGCAACAAATGTAATCTTTAAACCCAATCCTTACAAACATCAGTTTCAGAGCTAGGTAGCCTATTGCCATCCTTTATAGGAAACAAGCAGTTTTTAATCTGTTCTCTTCATGCTGTCTGGCATTATCTAGCTAGCTCCAGACTAACAAAGAGACGCTCACGCTACACAGCAGGCAAATCAGGTGAGAAGGAGTGTGCGCTTTAGGCTCACATGTAGCCTCCCGACGCTGGTCTCTGTGGCTAAAATAACCATTGGCCTTGAGAGTGCCGGGACATCTGGGTCCCTCATTATGAAGATGCAAGGAGGGGCGCCTGGTTAGCTCACCTGGCTGAGCATGCGCCCCATGAACAGAGGCTCAGTCCTTGTTGCAGCGGCCGTGGGTTCAGTTCCGACCTGCGGACCTTTGCTGCATGTCAGTCCTCTCCCACTTTCCTGTCTTAATCTGTCCTATAAATAAAGGCAATAAAAGCCCCAAAAAAATCTTTAAAAAAAAATAAAGATGTAAGGAGCCTCAGCTATTAGGTTAGCTGAATAGAAGAGTAAACACCTGACTCATAATGGATCAATGGCGTGAAATAAGCAGGCTACACTGAATTGTCTGAACACAGTTCCAACAGGAACACACAGGACATTTTTAGCTGCTTCAGCTTATTGTCATAACTCGCCTTGCAAGAAGAGAAAAAGACAGCTGAGAAAGTGCTATCCATATATGCACCATAAACTGACAAACTCATACATTGTAAGTGTTAAATTGATGGGACAAACATGTGAACAATGTGATTTTGTTCTCATAAGCAAAGCATTACCAGGGTTTTTTCTCTCTTTACAAAAAGGCCTCAAAGGTCACAGGAAGATAAGAACAATGCACCCACAGGCAGCTAAATAAAGCCAAACTTGTGGATCGCCTTAAATAAGCACAAAACTGCCAGAACGCATGAATGATTCAATCCTTTGAAGAGCGGATGAAATGTGACAGACACTGCAGCACTAAAATCCAAACAAGATATCCAGAGCAGCCACCCCGGTTTGATCTATTCGCTCCAGAAATCCCAAGTTCCTCTGTTCTTGTAGTAAATTCATCAGGAGACACTCATAACTGACTTAGTCATGGCGCTGCAGTCTAAAAAGACACAAAACACACACCGCCACCTGCACTCTGTAAAGACACACTTACAAGTAGGGCTGCACGATATTAGAAAATATCTAATTGCAATTATTTTGACTAATATTGCGATTGCGATATGATTCATGATATTGGAGGGAATGATCATTTTTGTATCATTCCCATTGAAAAAAAAAAAAAAAAAAAAATATATATATATATATATATATATATATATATATATATATATATATATATATATATATATATATATATATATATATATTTTTTTTTTATTTTTTTTTTTTTTTTTTTTTAAAGTGTGATTTTTTTCTGTAGGATAGGATTTGTAGGCTGGGATGTCTCTGCAGCACCACAATACTTTTGCCTTTAACAAATATTGCGCCCCCCTGCGATTTGGATATTGCACTAGTTCATATTGTGATTTTAATAAAATTGCGATTAATTGTGCAGCCCTACTTACAAGGCATATAAAGTTGGTATGACCATTCATTGTACTCGTGGCTACAAGACAATAGGGATGTCAAGAGAACCGATACTACCGACACCTTCCGGTTCTAAAATGACAAAACACAGACGATGCCCATTTTTTGAAGCACCATAGGCACCGTTAGCAACGATGCCAGTGTCAGCAGCATCGGTGCTGCGCCTCTTCCGGAACTGATGGGGGCAGTATACACATCAGAGTGTCCCAGTCGATACATTCAGAAGTGACCGAGAGTCAAACTCACGGTCCTCTCTTCCTGATTTACAGCCCCTCTCCCTTGGCTTCAAATAACTCACCATGTGGGCTACGGTGGCAGGGCTTGGTGGCCTGATCTTGTTCCACTAGTGTGTATGTTGACATTTATTTTGTAGCTTAAAGGTGTTCTTTAATGTAACAGTAGTATCACATATCATAATATAAGATAGTACTGATAGACCTTTTAAAACTGTTTACATTTTAACTGACCTAGACTTTCATCCAACTACAACATCTTACCCTTTCCTTCCCTGGGTAAATGAAAAACTAGACAAAAAAACAATAGGAGATTAATAAATCTAAGCTACCACTTTCTATTAGAGGACCTTATTCCTCAAGACTGTCTTACCGAGATGCTGTAAGGCACAAATGTCCCGCAGTAAACTCTGCTTGTGTTTCAGTTGGAGCTTTTAATGAAGCTCGTTCATCTTGGTTCCCCCAATTGCAGACTGAGGCCACATTCAGATTTAAAGGCAGGCTCTTAGCGACTTTGTAATGGGGCCAGTTCAAGAAGGACCCATTGCAGAAGCCAATTTTGACTATTAATTGCTATTGATCCCTTGTTATCTACATTTAAGGGAATATTACTTCAGTGTACTAAAGTAGTCATAGGTTATTCAAATGCTACCTGAAGCGAGGGTTATCCTGGTTTGTTTATGACAGCAACACCTGTTTACAGAATTTGGCACACACTATTAAAATAAAGACCGTTTGACTGATGACAAATGTTACGTTTGGTTGGTCACAGCTAATGAGCAGCCTGAGTTGACATGAAATGCAAAAATGTTCAGGCAGGACGAGGATGCATCTGGTGGAAAGCTTTGTGTGCCATTATCATCATCACCTCTATTGTTATTTACCACAAGACAAGCAACACAGTGTGGGAGGTGTGAAGCACGCAAACCAATTATCTTTAATTGAGGCAGAGAATCACACCATTAAATGACTAATTTGGTTTTTCTTTCTAAACCGCAGTCTTTTTAAATAATTGGCTCAGCTTTCGGGAATTAAAGGTCATCTGACAATGTAGCTCTGACAAAAAATATATATCTGTGGACAAATATCAATAGTCATCTTCAATATAATATTTTGACAGCTTTAAAGGCTGTGCACAGAAAACAAGAGTACCCTAGAGTTCACCGATACATTTGATTACAGGGTTTAAGGGGAATCTTCCACCCGTTTCTCCAGTGCTTGTCACCGACAGTTCCACAACTAGGTGGAAGCCACATTGCTTCTGCTCAATCTGATGTTAAACAATTGATTAATGCCTTCTTTCCAGCTCCATAGAATGAGCTTTCCTTGGGAGGCTGAGCTGATTCCCCAATATCTGAACTCTTTCGGTCCTATTTAAAAAAAAATGGGAACCCACTCGCCTCAAACCTATTTATATACAGTATATATCTTGCCTCTTCAATATCATATTGATGTCAACTAGACAGCCCAAAAATATCCAACATCTTCAGCATATCAAGCTAAATCTTGACCTGGTTCACTTTGCCACTGTGGACAATTTTGACTACCTCAGTCAGGTCTTTTGATTCTGCCTCCTCCACAGAGCATACCAGTCAGGTTTAGGACTTCTTCAAAGTGTTCCTTCTCCTAAACGACCACCGTCTCAATCAAGATCAGCAGTTCTCGCCAAGACAGCCTGGGCATGGAACTGCCTCCCACCCCCGAGATGTCTGAGGGTTAGAAATAACTTCTTTTAGACCAACTGAACATCTCATACCAAGGACTTCCCAAACTCATCCAACACACAATGCATCACCATCATCTACAGTCTGGCCTCCTAATACCTGAATACGATCTACGAGTCTGCTGGACAAACCAAGTCTGAAAGGTCTTGTTCCTTAGCTTCATGGTCTTTTTCGCTGCTGGTGTCTCAGGTTGCTGCCACAGCAGAGAGTATAGCCACTGATCTGAGCATTAACACCACACCACTTAGTTCAGATCAGGCGGGCTGTTCTTCCCAATCACCCAACTCAAGTCCCCACCCAGAAAGGCCAACTCCTAGTAGTATAGAAGTGACCCTACACAGAAAGGAAAAGGGGTTTCTTAAACCATAAGCAATGTTACATGAAATAAAACCCTGAAGCAGAGTCCAAAGACCCATACAAGAAAAGAAATCAATGCTGAGAAAAGGCCATGCAAAAGAACAAAAAGCTTTCTTTCTCCCACTATTTCTTCCTTCCTTCCTTCAAAAACAGAACTAAAGTAAAACAATTCACAAAATGCAAATGACATTTCGATTGCAAAATAAATCCAGTCTTGAAAGAAATTGTATTTGTTATTCAGGCTACATTATTAAACACAGCTCATAAGTGCTGGTGTCACAGGGGTCAGCTGTGTGGGTGGAGGCCTGTGATGTACCAGATCTACGGAAATCAAGCAATCGCCTTGTCTGTGTGCTTCATTACATGAACTCCCTGAGGGATACATTTAAGACATTCCTCATATCCTTTGTATTGCATTTTCCTGATAATCAATAGCTAGCCTTCAGCTTAGTGCTCCAGAGGAACATGCACTGTTTTAAAGTGCTCATATTATGCTCATATTCAGGTTCATAATTGTATTTAGAAGTTATATCAGAATAGGTTGACATGGTTTAATTAAAAAAAAAAAAAACACCATATTTTTGTCGTACTGCACATTGCTGCAGCTCCTCTTTTCACCCTGTGTGTTGAGCTCTCTGTTTTAGCTACAGAGTGAGACATCACACTTCTGTTCCATCTTTGTTGGGAGTCGCACATGCGCAGTACCTAGGTAAGGACTACTACTCAGTCAGAAGCAGAGTATGAGGGCATGCCATGCTAGTACATTGGCGAACATTATAACGTGTGCTACAAAGTGACGCACGTTCGTCACGGAAGTAAAGGCTGGACTACAATAGAGCTGTTTGGAGCAGTTTGTGAACAGTGTTTTCTGTTGGAGATGGTAAGTCCCTTTGGGGTGGACTTTGAGCTTTTTCACTTTGTAAACCTATTACATGCACAAAAAAAAGATATATAACACAACAAAAGGTAAGGGAAAAAGCCAAAAAGCATAATATAAGCAGTCTACTCAACCTGTTTAAACAGAGTGAGGATTAGACAGCCGTGGTCCTTTCAGAACGTTCGGGCAAGATGTGATTTTTTTTAAAGGAGCCAGAAAATGGGTGGCTCTGCAACAACTCGGCCATCTTTGCTGCAGACCTCTCGCCACAGAAAATGTATGGCTATAGGTTTAATTTGAAAGATATAATTCCAACACCCTCTATTTGGTAGATATAGCCGCTGACAAAAGTGTACAAAGATATTGCAGACTCAAATTCATGTGACATCTTAGCAAACTGGGGTCACGACAATTTTCAGACTTAAATGGTCCAGAAAATGTTGAGAAACCTGGTCTAAACATTGCTGAGAACAACTTGTTGTTGTGAGGTTCGTGAATAACTCAATCTTAGTAAAAATGTCATCCAATAACACCAACATCTTCATCACTGCTCCTCACCTGTATGAGGCTTCATGTCAGTGTGGTGTTGGGTGCTGATGGCATGTTCCACAACACGTGACGATAGGTTAGTCTCATTGTGTCAACTGCAGTCACCAAGCGGTTCTCCACTCTGCTGCTTACTGATATGAACAGCTGCTCATCAATCCAGCAACAAGTAAGACACAGATACGAGGCTGAAAAGGTGATCTTAAGGAAATCACCAAACACAACAAACAGCCCAAACCATTGGTGCAAAGCATGTTTAGAGTTTGCTGGGGACGTTAAAGAGCTAATATCCTCGACTAGCCTCTTGTCCCTTCCACGTTTCTCCTCATCCAGGCTCTGGGGAAATATTCTGCCTCCCAAAAAGATGTATAGTATTTTTGTATGCAATTGACCAAAAAGTTACTGGAACAAACATCATGGCTCTGTTTAACCGACCTAATTTCAGTTAAAGCATTATATCGGCCATAAAAAAATTATTATTAGGTTATCGGCCGGGGTATACTACAGATATCCTCTCTGCTTTCCACTACATTTACATTTCAACCACTAAGAAAATTATTTTCTCAATTAAGTGCAGCTACTTATGAACAAACACTATTTGTTTTCTCCCTCTATTTTTGTATCTACAGCAAGAAGCTTATCTGAACATGGAAGGTCATACCAGCAGAAAAGGAACGCACGCACACTGAAAGCACCTCACACTGACGCCAATAGAGGCAGTTGAGATTACCTAGCAAACTGAAAGCACTTTGAAAACTCTGCCAATCACCACTGACTGCTTCCACAGTCACTCACTCTACTTTTAAAAAGGGCTTCACTTTGGGGATCACCATGAAGTGGGACAGCAGTTGTGTGAATGCATTTGCCCTCTGATAAAAACATGCAAAGGCAAACAGTCTGCCCTTTCTGAACCGCTGCAGACACCCACATCGACTCCTCCTCCGGCTCCTCCCCTCCTGTGCTTCACCCTACTCCTCCACCTCTTCACTTCTTCCTCCCTTTCCTTCGTCCTCTTACACGTTGCTCAGTGCTTGGAAACAAGATGATGCTTCCGGCCATGTGGGAATTTCTCCTAATAGTGGCTCACAGTTGAATCTATGTGTTGGAGAGGACGTTAGCGCAGCGTGCATCTGAGCAGCTTTATCAGACGTGGCAAGCAGAAGCTTGGTAGAAGACAAAAAGTAATTCAAGCTGTGCAGCCTTGGGGATTGAAGAAGCTTTTATCTGCTTACCTTGCCCGTGGAGTTGCTGGAATTTTGCAGAATGAGTTAGAAACTGCGGCTTTCGTCAATTTCCCAAAAGATAAAAAAAAGGCTTTTATGAGATCTCCACTTGATTATCACTGCTGAGGACCAGGAGCCGTTTTCCAGTAATTCACCCTTCTGTGAAAAAGGTCTGAACAGCGCCAACGAGGCACCTAAGCTGTGCGGTCACATGGACATTGACACTGAACAGCTGTTGCATTTACCATCTTGTCTCAGAAAGAAACCGGACCGCTAAGGAGCTATACAGCACTACACACGACGATGCTGAAAAACTTGTTTGCATCAAAGCACCTCGTACTTAGCAACTGATGAGGATGAGAGACTGTGTGATGACCTATCTGTATTTGACAAGTGTGTTTTTCACCTCATTGGAGAGAGGAGCACAGAGGGAAAAAAGTCAACGAGAGGAAACAGGGGAGGGAAAGAGCGAGTCAGCGAGGGAAGGTGTGAAGTCAACACTGTGAAACAGAGCTAGAGAAGACGAACAGAGCTGAGAAAGACATAGAGAGAAGAACTCTGCCAGGCTGAAAAAGGAGTACCGGTAAAAGCAAAAACAGCATAACAAAGACCTGGCCAGACGCCAATATAACGCTGGAGGATCGTGTTTTGTCAGAGCCATAGAGGGTGAGTATATATGTTTGATGTGGCTATTATGGCAGGAAATTAACAGCACAGAGGAGCAGCTGTCAACTTACTGTTCAGTCAAATCATATTATAAATTCTAACGTTGTAAAATGGTCATTACTGAATAGCAAATGTAGCCTGAGTTACTACATGAATGAATCATGGAACAAGTGCTGGGGTTCATCAGTTGTCACCAGTGCTTTCGTAGTTCAGACTGGCAGCTCTACAGCACATTTTGTACAATGTCGGTTTAAACTGTCACTTTCGACACCCATACATTTTATTAAATTGATCCTGAATATTACACATACTTAAGTTTGGGTATGGGTGTGTAGATGTCTTCTGTGTTTATTTTTTTACTCGTGGAAGGTATGAGGAGTAAGCTGATTTGATTTAGGGTATCATAAAAAAACATTGTGATGAAAAGTCACATTACTGGCATCCCAACACTTGTAACTTGTATCCTTGGAGGTATTTGAACACTGAGCTTTTTCCAAACAAGAACAGAACTAGAGCTGAAACCAGCGATTAGTTGATCGCCAGCAAATTAATATCCAACTATTTCAATAATTCATTATGTAAGTAATTCTTTAAGAAGAAATGCCAAAAAAAAAAATCACTAATTCTAGCTTGTAAAATGTTAAGATTTGCTGCTTACTGCAACTGACAATTGTTTTCATCAATTAATTTGCTGATTATTTCATTGGATCCATTGCTTATCACTATCCTGGATGGTGGTGGTGTCATGAAATGTCTTGTTCGACAAGTGTAATATATATATATATATATATATATATATATATATATATATATATATATATATATATATATATATATATATATATATATATATATATATATATACACACACACACACACACACATTTTTTAACACAAATGTATCATTTCACTAAAATGTTACACCATGAATAGCAGCAAATTCTCCCATTTGAAAAGCTGGAACCCTTAAAGCGAATGTTTGGCATTTTTGCATTAAATAATTACTTAAATGATTATCAAATAGTTGCCGATTCATTTTCTTTTGATTTAATTGTTGCAGCTCCATAGTAAAGTGGATATCGTTTGATTTGGGCAGTAAATTGGACAAAACAAGCAATTTGACATCATCTTCAGCTCTGGGAGACTACGGGGCTCATCTTTTGACCATTTTCTGTAATAACACAAAACAAAAATGTATTTTTAATTTAGAAAATAAATGGCAGAAGAATCGATAATGGAAATAATTAGTTAAAGTTGCAGCACTAATTTTATACCCTATTTTATGATTGTAAATAGGACTGGGCTGCGTTGCAGCAACATTTACATCATTTGGACAACACTTTTATTGAATTACCAGAAAACATGTCATATCGTGATATACATCATTATCGCGATATGAAATTAACCTATATCAGGATAGAAGATTTTCAGCCCTAATTGTAATTTGAATATATTTTAGGGTTTTGAATTGTTGGTCAGTCAAAAGAAGCAATCTGAAAACTTGACCTACGGCTCTGGAGAACTTGTGCATTTATTTTTACAATTTCCTGGCATTAATTGGGGCAATTCATTAAGACGTTAATTTGCCCTTAAACTGATAATGAAAATAATTGCAGCCCTGAAACGAATCCTCATATGACATATGACACTCAAACAATGGAACAGGTATTTAAGGATGAAAGTGGGTAGACTGTTCTGTGGGATGAGTGGACTGTCTATGATCCACCTGCTGCTTTATTTGGCCTCACACCAACCTCTACTGGCTTCATCATAATCAGCAATTGCAGGGAAATGAACAACCTGTAATGCTTTGTTTCCTATTATTTTCAAGCAGACAGTACATAAACAGCCTCATTCCTCTGCTTTGACGCCAGTCTCCTCCAGTCTCAAAGGCTAATCATGTATCCATAACGTCACCAGAACATATAAATTAAATGGCATGATTGGAACTATTCATCTCGGTTAGGAAAACGTCCTTGTGTTTGTCAATCTAGTTAGCTGAATCACTGAAGCTGTAATGTGATTTCCTTTTGTCTCATTATGATTGAGCCTTGATAGGTGCCCATTAGTGACTTTTGTAAACTACGGCTGCGGGGGAGGAGGATTGATCCTTGTGTTAATGTGTACAGATAGATGACCGTGTTAGGATGTAAATAACTGCCCAGCAAATGCCCCCAGTCTTACAGACACATGGACACTGCACCATGTGTGCATAGCAACAGCACAATCAACCCCCAACAATGCGAGAACTGAGACAAGACCTGACAAAATAAAATCACCCTGGGGTTATACAACAGTCTACTGCCAGTAATTCCGGAAGGTTTGATAACATCTCGATGTGATTTAATTCACTCAATACACCCGCCCTTTCACAAAAGTTTCTCTTTGATAAAAACACTTTGACACAAAAGCAGCTTCTAAAAGCCCTGGTCGTGGAATATTTTGAATATCAAAAGCGCCAAGGATTCAGGCTTGCAAAGCAATCTCAGTCTGGAAGTCATGAAATGGGTCTACTGCATCCTCACACTGTGAATCGCAATGTATTAATAGAAGGTGCAATCAGACTCAATCAAAACACATGAATGCTTGGACAAACAGTAGGGCTTTGTTATAGCTATCCACGAGGCCACAATACAAAGGAAATCAACATGACCTTCAATTCAAATCAAACGTCTGTTTACATAATACCCTGTCAGGCTCCATTTTTACAAATCCCACTGAGTACATTTGAGCTTTCAATAGAGCCTTTGCAAGTAGAAATTCAGCCAATGTATGTCCTGATGACTTCATTATATATTTTAAATAGATCGTCGAGGCAAAAAATGTAGAAGTCTTTAGAGACCTCGTGTTTGATTTTTCAGTTTTGTGCATTCATTTGTATCGTATGAATTAATTAATACATGAAGAAATCAAATAAAAACTTTGATAATCTTTGTGAGATCACTGCAGCAGCAAATGCATTTGGATACATTAAACAAAAGAAAAAGTCAAATGGAAATATAAGCAAACTGAGGTTATATAAATGGGGATTATATAAACAGCAGTGACAGGTTCTGCACCAGAACATCTTAGCTAGAAAGTAAGAATGAAAGGAGTGGGATGTATGGACTGCAGCAATATTATAGTGATGGAAGAAGTTCACAGATCTTTAACTGACGAAAGAAGCAATACTACAGTGTAGAAATTCTCTGTCACAAGTAAAAGTCATGCATTCAAAGTATTATCATCAGAATATACTTAAAGTACCAAAAGTAAAAAAAGAATACTCATTATGCAATATATTAGGATTATGATTATTGACGCATGTGTGTGTCCGACAATATAATGCTGCAGCTGGTAAAGGTGGAAGTCATTTTAATCACTTAATATACTGCTGGGTAGCTTGTTATTTTTTCACTGTTGAATCACTGAATTCTTATTTTAATCTATAATAATACATCGGAATGTTTTTCGTAGATTATATTTTGGATATTAATTATTAATCAACAGCAGCAGAATGTGCCAGGGCAAAGAAAAAGTTATCATGTAAAAAGAAAATGCAACAAAATGAACACCCGTTTCCTGAAGCTTGAATTCGATGATTAGAAGTTGATCAAAAATATTTGAACTGTTATAACTATTAAATCTTGAACATGTCCCATTTATCTACATTTCCAAATTTAGGATTATTATCATTTGAAATGCTGAAAAAACAATCGCAACTTTCATTAAGAAGCTGTTCTGGGGCTCTCGATCATATCAGATAAAAAACTTCAAATCGATAGTATCGCAATATTTTCCGTGGCAACACAGTATCAATGCACGGACGCCAAGTATAATTATTTATTATATAAATTGCACATGAGAATTTTTAACTTGTTGGTACTAGAAAAATAAAATCAATTGCTTTTTCAGTCAAAACTGAAGTGAGATGAACAATGTTGGCAAAGTTTTCTTTTGGGGACAAAATTTGAAGTTGGAAAAAAGATAATAAATTGCAATATATCGCAGAATATGGCAATTTTTTTTTTAAATGCAATAATATTGTATCGTGACATAAAAAGCGTGATAATATTGTATCGTGGGACCTCTGGTGATTCCCACCTGTACCTAGTAAATGTCCAAATTTCCAATTCATCTCAGCACCTTAAAGACTTCTTGTTAACGTCATAAATGCTTAAACTATACAATAATGGTGTAACCAGAATATTATGTGCATGTAAACATAATGTTGGCACATTTGACAAAACTATCATAAAAGCGTAAAGCCCTGTCTCATTTAATTACAGGAATCTACTACAGAGTTAAAATCACAGTGGTAATAACTTTTACCATATTAGTTAAAGCAAGCGTTTGTAAGTCACAAGTGAAAATATTATAATGTGTAATGCTTATTTACAGTGTAACACAAGTATACAATCATAGTCATTGATCTGACTCCAATGTCTATCCCGGGGTGTATGGACTTCTGGGTTGACACAGGTCTGCGATGCACGTGTAGCTTACTAGCTCTTCCTCAACAACACCTTAAAATTAATATTTGACGTAATAAAATCAACCAACCTAGTTCAAAGTCGAGACATCAAGGCACAAGGAAAGATGGGAGACAAGTGAGAAGGGGACTGCTTGTCACCATTAAAGAAAAAAACGATGATAAGCATGCCGAAGGAGGACCTTGACGACGCAACTGCCACAGCAGTGAATATGGCGCCTGAAGAATAACATAGTGCCCTCAACCTGATGATACAGACCCCTGTAAAGGAAGCCATTAATAGCATCTTAATTCCGCAATTAGCAGAACTAAAAACTCAAATACAGCACGCAGAGGATACCATGGGTGTATTGGCCAAAGATGTGGATAGTTCTCAAAAGGCTATTCAAAATAACACTGCTAACTGACTCACTACAGGCTGCACTGAGGGCTAGCAAGCACCAGGTTAACGGTCTCCACCAACAAGTTAGCGATCTCACCTCTAAACTGACCCAGATGGAAGACCACAGCCGATTGTCTAACCTCAGACTGGTGTGGCTGAAGGAGGGTGAGGAAGGATCCGATCCCGCCGGCTTTCTGACTACAAATCTATCTAAGTGGATACTAGCATTGCAAGGCCGACCTGTCCGCATAGAGCGAGCCCATAGACTTTACATAGAAGGATAGAAGGATAGAAAGATAGAAGGATGCTAACAACAACCGTACATTGATCTTCAAGCTACTGGACTATACCGATCGCCAGGCGATTCTGAAGGGAGCCAGGGCCCAAAAGATTAAGCATGCTGACCACGACCTGCTGTTCTTTCCCGACTACAGCAAAGATACGACCATCAAGAGAAAGGCTTCTGTCCCATTCTTCAAGAAAATGACCTCGCTTGGATTACAGCCGTTTCTGCGTTACCCAGCCCATCTTAAGGCTAGTTTCCAGGGGAAAGGCCTCAACTTTGATACCCCATCCGACACAGAGAACTTTCTTCGCAACACTTTTCAGATGACCTCCAGTCTACAACTCCGTGGAGTTTCACAGCTACAGGAACCAGATGAGATGGAGGCAGCCTCTCCGCAATAGCCTCTAAGCTAGCCTAGTGTCATGTAAGCTTGTACTTCTTGGCATATTTTTCACACATTTTATTAATCAGTATCACTTGAGCTGTAAATAACATTCCTTCAGTGAAGTTATCTAACATTAATTTACAGACTGCGCCAAGTCTGCGAGGGACTCACCAGCTTATTTTTCAGTTTCAGTCCATCGCCTTTTATCAGTTGATTTATGGTCTCCCCAACTGCACCGTTATGCGTTTATTTGTATTTCTATAGAGGGAGTATCAGCAACGTTATTAAGGGTTGTTGGGGACTGCTTTGCATGTCTGCATAACCGGAATGGTTATGGCGTGTGTGTTGTTGCAATCCTTGGGCTCTACGAGAGTTTGGCGGTTTGCGTGTGTGTACATAGTTGTGTTGTGCAATTCATGATTTGTTTGTTTAGAGTCTCTGGTGCAGGCCATTAGAGACAGCAATGTTATATCCCCTATAACTGTAGACCACTCTAGACACTATATTGTGCTGTATGCCAATGACTGCCTTCTTTTCCTCTCTAATATTCAGGAATCCTTACCATACGATATGACTCTTTTCAAATATGTTCACAATATGTCAGGATATAAAATAAACTGGTCTAAATCTGCCATTCTCCCTTTGAATTCAGCAGCTAAGAATGCTCAGCTACCAGCCGACATCCCTATCTGTATGTCCTTCACCTACCTTGGCATAGAGATTTATCCTAATCTTCATAAAATTGTGAATGAAAACTTTTGTGGTATAAAAAAGAAAGTAGAACAGGATCTAAAGAGATGGGGCTCTCTTCAAGTCTCGATGCAAGGCAGAATTTCAACTATCAAAATGAATATCTTGCCCCGTGTAAATTTTCTGTTCTTTATGATTCCAGTTGCTCCTTCACCTAAATTCATTTCTAAAATGCACTCTCTCATGTCACAATTTATCTGGGGTGGAAAATGTGCCAGAATTAAACTAACAACTTTAAAAAGAAGTAAGCTTAAAGGAGGCCTGGCGGTCCCTAATCTGAATTTCTATTACTATTCCTTCCAAATTAGGTCATTGCAGGTGTGGAGACACCAGGATTCACAAATCCCATGACGGGTAATAGAGGCGGCACTGTTAGACCCAAGGGGGTAAGCTTCTCCTCGGACCACGGACTGCCATTCATTTTGGCGCCACTTTGACAGCGAATAACTTTACATCTGAAGCGTTTAAAGACTCCATTTGTCCATTGTTTATTTCTAAAGAAACAATGCATAATGTATAAAAGGCTCCATTACATTGTACCTCACGTTATGGCTCCGTAGCAGACGTTTTTGTAAAAATAGGCTAACGATTGTGACATAACCACGCGACTTACTGTTGCATAGTAGAGAAATTACCGTACCGTACAGGAGAAGCGCGCAGGCAGTTTTATCTCACATTAGCTGTTTAAGTGTAATTACTAATGTTAACTAGCATTTAAGTTAGCAATAATTAGCCTGTGCCTATGTTATCTCCTTACATATACCTACGCTCTCCGTCTCTGCGAGATTCGGAATGATTGAGATTTCTCTTGGCACAGCTACCAGAAGACTTACAAGGTTCAGACAGGTTGCTCACGTCACATCTACGTCGTCTCTCTCAGTTGGAGGCTGCGCAGTAACGCTCAGCGCTCACCGGAAAAGTGCTTCTAATATTTTTCACTGGTCTCCGTCCAGAGCAACGGGATCTGTTGGTCCATTATATATATATATATATATATATATATATATATATATATATATATATATATATATATGTCAATGGTTAAACCACACCGCTTAGAGGACTTACTTTATACAGGCACAGGTCGCAAAAATATCCAGTTAATATCATAGTCAATTCCCTTAATGAACACACCCAGCATTTTTTTAAACTTCCCCATTATGGAACAATTATAACTTTCAGTCAGGTGGGAAGCCATTTGTATTTCCATGTTGGGCTCGTAAAGGAGTCACTGTCTTCAGCGATTTATTTGACAATGCACCACTGCGCCAACTTTTAGACATAAACAACTTTGATCTGCCAGGTACATCATATTTCCTCTATCTTAGGCTGAGATATGCTATGAAGGCTTACGGAGTGCCCTGGGTTCAGCAGATTCCGGAGCACCCCATGGAGAAGTGGGTCAGACCCATGCAAAACTCCAGAGGGACTGTAACAGTCATTTACAATGCGATACTCCTTCACCATTTGGGACACCTAGCTATAGAAAGGGTGTGGGAAAGGGAATTGAAGACACTGGGCCTAGTTCCATTATGGTCAAACCTGAGTGCTTTAAAAACATCTTGCGCATCAACTCATACACTTGAAGCTGATACATCGGGCATATGCTACCTCATTGAAATGCTTCAAAATGAAATTAGTCCCAAATCCTATTTGCACTCACTGCACAGATTAGGCACTTGGCACAACAATGCACATGTTTTGGGAGTGCACCCAAATCAGACGCTTCTGGACTAATGTATTTTCTATAGTGTCATCACTACTGTATGTTGTCATACAACCTAGTCCCTCCCTCTGCCTTCTTAACGATGATTCACAGACCATCTTTAGGCTTTGGTTCCACCCTAATCTACCCATAACACTGGCTAATACTGGCTATCTGCATACCAGTATATTACTTCTCTTGAGTGTACAATTGCACGCCTCAACAAGGCTAAACTAACAACCATCCAGGTATGGTCGCAGATTACACTGTCCATCTAAAACCACCTTGTGAAACTTAAAATTCTGACCTGAATGTATATTTGTGGATGATTTTTCTTTTTACTTATTTTTTATTTTATTTTTATTTATTTTATTGTAGTGCATTTTACAATGATACAATTACTGTTTATTTTTATAGTCTGGTGGCTATAGTGATAGCAATTTTGCAGATGTTTTTATGTTTAAAAAAATAATCTTACTCTTTAACAGAAAGGTCGACCTCCTTAGAAATCCTTTCCATAATGTTCGCAGACACTTGTATGTATGTATGTATGTATGTATGTATATATATATATATATGTATGTATGTATGTATGTATATATATATATATATATATATATATATATATATATATATATATATATATATATATATATATATATATATATATATATATATATATAAAATCTGACCCTGTCAGTGGCAAAACAAGCACTTTTGTGGACGTAAATTGAAGTTGGGCAATTGCCCAATAGATTACATTGTAGCTTCTTTCGCTGACTGCAACCATCTTGCTTAATACTGGACCAATGTCAAAGATTAGCAAAAAACATAGGAAAATAAGGTCCAGGTTGAAAAACAACGAAGTTTCCTTATTCCTTGTTTGATCTTGCTGACCGTCCAAAACCCAGAGATTTTCAGTTTAC
This sequence comes from Zingel zingel, assembly GCA_023566125.1. Taxonomy (NCBI): domain Eukaryota; kingdom Metazoa; phylum Chordata; class Actinopteri; order Perciformes; family Percidae; genus Zingel; species Zingel zingel. The sequence goes on along the minus strand of CM042332.1, from coordinate 24,596,087 downwards.
TTTCATGGAAAACAACAAAAAGTTGCAATTTACACATCTGAGAAGCTGGAACAAGTTTGGCTTGAAAGATTTGTAAAACGATTATAGACATTGTTGCAGATTCATTTTCTGTCAATCAATTAATCAACTAACTGTTTCAGCTCTAAAAAAATCTTTCAAAAGTTACATGGTCTTGCTTGAACAAAACTTCAATGCTTTCTGCCCCTTAATGTCAGGTAGTACAAAACAATCTCCACCCACGCAGATATATATTTAAAACAGTTTTGTTTTAGGTTGCTCATATGTGCTCAGCTCTGACAACAGTGGACGGCAACATTATCAGTCTCTGAGTCTTTATCAGTGGCTGGCAGCATCCCTGTATTTAGATTATGGCATACTGCTTATTGTATTTATTTGATACTAAAATGTTGCAAAATCAGCCCTTAATCTCACTCACATCTAACGCCTCCAACAGACTGTGGATAAAGCACTGCTCTCGACCTCTCTGCTCTGGGATTCTGAATCTCATAAAATACATTACAAAGGTTGAGGAGCACTGCTCTAAGCCATTTCTATCCTAAAATACATAACATCTACACATTCTTTTGACCTGTACATTCTGCATATTCTTGCCAACCAGAATACTCAACACTTCAACACCTTGGATACAATAAGTGACAGAGAAATAAGCTCCACAATAAGAAGTATTCTAATAAGAAGTACCCTTAACAACTTAAGCCAAGAGAAAACGGGAGGTTTCTGTGGCAGATTCCTGATTTCACGGCAACCTTAATTGGCCAGAAAAACGACTCTTGAAAGCATCAACTCCCACGTACAATTAACTATCCTCTAGAGAGCGGCAGCCTCTTGCTGTACGGCATGACTAATCTGACAATGTGGGCAAAACACAGAGACGAGAGATTCGAGTCAAACAACTCACAGGAGCACCTTTGGCATTTACGCTACAAGGGAAGGGGAGAGAGACACGGCAATGCAACACTAACTCTCCAATGGCGTGAGGAAAAAAAAACAATCCTATAAAAACAGTTAGCTGCTTAAACACTCATCTTGTGTTAAAAATGGCATAACTTACTGCGGAAAAAACAGCAAGTCATGCACAAATGATCAAGTCAACTCCTAGATAAATAGATCGATAGATCGATAGATAGATAGATAGATAGATAGATAGATAGATAAATCACCATCAAACATGGCCGTTTCAAAAAATCTGATCAGACTTTATGCTGAATAATATACCATACTTGCTCAGCGAGTATTTAATAACATGTTGAATTCAATAAATTTGGTCCAAATATGGCCTATTGAAATTTTCACATCCATCAGAAATGCTTAACTAATAGCTTGACAAATGTGGGTTGTCCCTAAAGGTTGATAATAAAAACAATATTTTAAAGACATATCTTGTAGATGTATTCAGTTTAATGGTATACATACATTTGTATAATTATAGTGTTCCTCCCAGAATTTGATTATATTTCTATAACTCCAAGACTCTGAAACTACACTTGCATTGATTGTTTGGGGTTGTATTTGGGGTTGTATCAGGCTGTTAAGGTGTTAAAGGCTCCATTGTGCTGACCAAATAGTCGCTAAATTGTTTGTAAGTAAGTTGTTGGAGCTTTTCACTGAAACAGGTTCTGAACATAACACTGATGAGAGCTGTAAGACTGAACCAGAACAGTAAAGTTATGGGCCATAAAACCAAAAACCAAAACAAAGAGCTGAAAAACACTAAAATGATCCATAGATTTGATGGGGAACTGCAGTCAGCTGATTATTCTCTGTGTGTTTGTCACCATTAGCAAACTATTTTAAAATGACACGTCATTTGACTTAGTGCAGCTTCAAACATTATGAAACCCACAACAGGCTTTTAAAATGAACCAAAACATAAATGGATAATACATTTTTTTCTTTAAACATAAAATGTGCAAGAAAGGAAAATCTCATTTACATGCTTTCGAGTTCATTTACATGCCATTGTTGTAAAAAAGGAAACCAAATCATTTGAGCACAAAATGACTAGTGGTTGATGTTTGTTAATTAACACAAGGTTAATGTGTTGGTGTAACCCTGATTTAAATAATGGCATCTTAATGCCCAAATCACATCCTGTTGATTTATAAAATTCAAATGAAACAACACTAGACAATATAAAACCAAACATCCCATGACTTTTAAACCACAGTTAATAATACATGAAGTGCAATGCTAGAAAGCCAACAGCCAGAGCAATATTGCTAAATTACTGCACGCTTGGGAGCTTTGAAATTGAGCTAAATGTGACACATTCAGCCTGTTTTCTATGAATTAGTCATATCTAAATAAATAAAATCTCAAGCTCTGCCCTAATAAGAGAGCACTGAGATTTCTACTTGTGTTCCTTTGGGAGATGAAATATCAACAGAAACAGGGATGGGACTGTCAAGAGCCCAGGGGGCTAAAACACGGACCACTAAGGATGAAACTAGCAAACAAAGACAAACAAGGCTTTTTCTATGCAGCCGTCTGACAGCTGTGTCCAACACACACATTTCATTTTAACTAATTAGGATACAGAGACAACTTCAAATTAGTACAATTAGACTCAGTGGAGTATTTGACACAGAGTGAATTTTCCATGTCGTTATCCCAGGAGAAGGCTGATACACAAATTAAAAGTCAACACAAAAGTCGAATACACTTGTACTCTCTTCAATCCAATGATGGCTTGATCATTATTAGTAAAAAAAAAAAACACATAAGCAAGATGGTGGAGCAGCAAATACAATGGACTGAGAATTTGTCACTTAAAGAAATATTTCACCCTCAAAATTCTCATTTGTATATAAATTACTCACCCTGTGTTGACTTGAATTCTTGAATAAAAATAGTGTTAAAAATTTTATCTGAAGCTCTCAATATAACCATCGTACCGAACCCCTTGATTGCGATATTTGGTATCCTCTCAGAAACAGTTACTAGAGCCCAGTCCGATGTTATTGCATTTACCTCTCTGCTTGCCCGCCGTAGAATCCTTCTAGGGTGGAAATCCCCCACACCTCGCTAGCCTGTTGGCTGGAGGATGTTATGCTTTTTCTTAAGTTAGAAAAAATTTAATTTACATTGAGAGGGTCAATGAAAAACTTTTACTTGAGATGGCAACCCATCATTACCTACTTTGAGAACTTAAAAGAACTGGAGTCCGAACCCATATTATCTACCTTACATTTCCTTTTTTCTCCTTTCTTTTTTGAGAATGCGCGGTACACAGGCTCATAACACACATACTTTTATGCTACGATTTACAAAGTCTGTTATTGTAAGTATTACTATGGCATTTCGATATGATGCCTTGATGCCCCCCCCCCCCCTTTTTTTATTTTTTATTTATTTATTTTCATTTTTTAATCTTTATTTTATTTTTTGTGTTTTTAATTTTACATTTGATTTTAGATTTTACTTAACTCTTAATCTTTTATTTGTAGAATTGTAATGCTAGTTCAAGGCATTTTGATAAATGATGTTTATGATGGATGTTTGAAGAAAAAGGTTAGAAAAAAATGGAAATTATTATTTTTCTACTGATACACACTTTATTCTATGTATTTTCTCTGCAATTTCCATCAAACAGATTTAAAAACATTCCATGTGAATGGAGAATTTTCTCTGTTTTGGGATTCTTCGTTCACCGTGGAGGCATGAAAGAAAAAATATTTTTATTCAAGAATTCAAGGTAACACATGGTAGTAATTGCTATATAAATGATCATTCTGAGGGTGGAGTATTCCTTTAAGCTTTTGTAGCACTGGCTTTAATTTTATTTGTTGAGTAGACAAATCTATGTCAAAGAAACTAAGCATTATAGGAATATTTCAATATTTTGGGAAGCTCAGATGCCTGACTTGTCTCTCCTGCTAATCGCTGACTGACCGCTACAGGTGTGGTTGGCAAAGCAAACAGATGTTACCTGCTGACTCCAGCAGGACGTGGTAGTCTGTTCCTCTCTGTGTGGGCGTGTCATCATCAGGCTCCGGCCTCTCTGACACCTCATAACGGTCCCAGTTTGACTCCAGTTTCCTCCTGGAGAACACCTCAATCCGGTCGCCTTCCCCCTGAAAGTTGTCCCCTTCATCTTGAGCCTAAAAGAGAACAAGGAGGAATCTGTGATTGAAGTTACAAATGGGAATAATGATGCACACTTCTGGACAATTGTATTTATGAAAAGTGACTGAAGAAGTTCAAAGCACTAGCTTTAATCCACTTTATTCCATCAAGCTAATTTAACCAGTTTAGTTTACATGGAGCATCAGTAAGGCAATCTGATTACTAGGTAAACATGATTCAATAATTTCCCAAGAAACAAGATGGTAGGGTGGGACACATGGATAGGACTAGGTTTGGGTATCAAAACGTGGTGCCAATAGTGCACCGGTTCCGACGTAAACGGTAGTAACGAGACCGAATAAGAACGAACATTTCGGTGCCAGACTTTTTTTTTTTCAGAAGCATCGCTGCATGGGACGTTACGTTACCGTTAGCTAGTAGCTGGATTAAATACAATAGTTAAAATGCTGACAGCTTACGTTAAGCGGTGTAAAGTGTGACTGTATTTCCCTGTAGAGGATTCCAACACCGGGAGGTAACGGTCTGCAGCTGCCGTTGTCAGAAAAACAACACAGACGGTGCGTTTACTTGAAACTCGCCAGCCTTGTGGTGCATTTTAAGTTATTGTAAAATACCCTTTTCCCATCTGGTGCTTGTTTTTGTCGTTTACCAGCAATTAACTGGTGAAATAAGTCATTGTTACAAGTTATTGTTATTACATTATAAATCAATCATTTAATTGTGACCATATGGCCTTAGCAATAAACAAGCCATTCTTTAATGTCGCCAACTGTTGTTTCATGCTCCTTTTTTATATTTTATATTATATACATTATAAATATATTATATATATTTCGGTTGAGGCACCGGCACCGTTTTAAAAGCAGCATTTTAGCACCGGTATCAGAAAAAACCCAAACGATACCCAACCCTAGATAGGACAGACTTTTTAAAGTGTTCCAAAGTTCAAAAAGCCTTTAACCACAATCATATTAAGAGAAGAACGCTGTAGAGCTGACTGGTACGATTAGTCAATCGACAGAAAATAATTGGCGTTTTACTTTTCAAGCAGAAATGTCAAAAAATTAGCTGGTTCCAGCTCCTTAGATCTGAGGATTTGCTGCTTTTCTCCATTTTGTATCATTATAAACAGAATATCTTTTAGTTTTAGACTGTTGCTGTCAGAAAAGAAATAGCCATTTAAAAGACGCCACCTTGAGATATACATTTCTTTGCAAAAAAAGACAATGCAGGTCCCCATTTTTTATCCTACATTAATGTGACCAAACATTGTCTTTCAGAGTCCTGAGGAGACAATGTGCAGGTAATTCTACATCTTCCTTTTCCTCTACCATGTTCCCACCGGAATTGTTGGTTGTGAAATGTATGTGCACCAACTGGCACACAATTACATAACCTCTGAAATAAACCATCTTTCCAGAAACAAAAGGAACTAGATTTTGATATTAAATTCTTTGGTGTCATTCAGCTGGTGTAGATCACAACATACAGAAATGGCAGATTGTGTGAAAAAGTCATTAAGACATGTAAAATATGTGTATAATGTCCAGCTAGTCTTGGGTACTGTGATGAAGATTTTTCCACTTCATCCGACAGTGCTCCACAAAGTATAATACAAAAGAGCGTTTTGTAAACTAACACATAGCTCCTATTCATGATTGGTAGCTAAGCCTAACAAAAAGGGTCAAGGTAAAAGGCATGCCGCACTGTATGACAACGAACATCCAAAACTGGACTAATTTAATTTGTCTGTGTCATAGATTTCTTGCTGCTTTGTGACATAGCTGCACAAACATTTACTAAGGCTGTCATGGAAATGTGCGGTTGTGTTAGGGGCAAAGCATACTTAGTTTTTCTGGTGCTGTGTCATAACTCCGTGGCACCATGGTAGCTATGTATCCATCAAAGGAGATTTTTTTCATGATTGCAATCAAGGAGTCCCTATGTACCAAAGGAGATTTGTTTAATAGCAATCATTACAGAGCCCCTATTGTTTCCCTTTTACTGTAATTATACCTGTTACCATGGCAGGAGCATCAACTGACAAACATCCCAGTGGAAATGAAGCTGAATTCTCTAGTGTCATATCCAACAGTGTGAAAGATTTTTCAAGAGCTTGATCACTCTCAGTCTAATAAATCTATACATACTGACAGGATGACATGATGTGCATTACGCATGTGAGTTACAGTAAGGGGGTGGAGGGATTATGCTGACACAAACCCACTTCTCTAATGCACAGCAATCAATCAGTGAACTGTGGCTAGTTATACTGAATATGACTCAACTCTACAAATGCTATCGCTATGATAGATCGCGTGGAAAAAAAGTCACATATTAGGCTCGTTCGAGATGAGCCAGGTCTGCGCAGAATCACCGGCGATCGCCGCCCAATGCATGCCGGTTAGATTTGTGTCCGACTTGTGCTGTGTTCATGCCACCTGGGAATAACAGGGACCGCCCCCGTGATTACGTTGTTTTTCCGACTGCCAGCGTTCACATGGCCGGGAGCGATATTACGAATCCCACTATGGCCACGCCAAGACCCGCCCTTCAATAGCATTCACACACTACTATTGGCCAGGCGTCCATGCTTACATGTACAGGTCCTATCCCCTGACCAATCCTCTAACCCTAACCTTAACCACTCAAGGTCAAATGCCTAACCCCAACCAATCGAGCTGCTTCGTAGGGCGGGTCTTGGCGTGGCCATAGTGGGATTCGTAATTTTGCTGCCCGTGATGCGTGTTCTTCTTCTTCTTCTGTTATATTGGCGTTTGGCATAACAACTTGTTGCATGGCTGCCACCAACGATTGACCGTAGCCTAAAGCATCAGGTGTGTGAAAACATGGAGGCCACAATAACAAAAGATTTTCTGCTGTTTTCTTATGCGAGCATACAAACAGCACATGGACAGGTGTTTGTTTGTGTTAACTGCAGGACAACGAACGGGAAAGGACACGGATAAGGTGTTGTTTTTTTATACATGGGTCTATTTATGAATAATTTGAAACATGTTATGTCTGTGTATGTTTCTTGGCAAAGTCGCCTCCATCAAATGTCAGTTGTCAACAACGCGTCACCAACTGGGAAACTGGTTAGTAAAATCTAGTCCGAGTTGAGCAACGATAACCTCATGAGATCAAGGTGGCCGCTGGTTTGAGACGCAGGCAGCACAGTTGTTTTTCACCAACTGCAAGACCCAGGGCATGCTGAGAAACACATGCCTCTCAGCTGATCTAACAGATGATTGGTTCAGAATCGACTCAACATGATGACGTTTCATATACATTTTTTATTGTTTTTGAATTAGAGGGATTTTGATTGCTATTTGTCTGATTTAAAGGCTTATTCTATTCTGTACAGAACACATGTGTGGCTGATAGTTACATTTAGAAATCAGAGACTAAATCTGTTCAGACTACAGATCATCTACGCAGGGGTCACCAACACAGTGCCCGTGGGCACCAGGTAGCCCCCAAGGACCACATGAGAAGCCCTAATTATAATTATATGATAATTATTGTGAGAAATCATTAATGTGATCAGTGTCTTCACATAGATGACTATCATTAATAATCATATATAACTAAAGGCAAACTGAGCAAATTTGTTACTTCAGAAGTGTATCAAACTGGTAGCCCTTCGTATGACTCAGTACCCATGAAGTAGCTCTCAGTTTCAAAAAGGTTGGTGACCCCTGATTCTACAGCGTGTTGTTAATTAAAATCAGCAACAGATCGCATGTAGATCATTTTGACAGCTACTCTGTCATAATAAAAAGAACTGGAGACTGTGTAGGAGCTGATATGTGGGTCTGATAACATTTTATTAAATCGGAATCGGACTTAACGGGATGTGAGTGTTTATGTGATTTCCTGTTCAGCCTGAAGGCTGCTGGAAACGGCTGGAAACTGTCCCACTTGACTGCGGCTTTTTGTCACCGCCCCTGGCTGCTGCCGCCTGCTCTCGTCCACTTTACAGGCGAGGCGCAGTTCATCTCGAACGAGCATATTGACAAAAGTGTTGACGTCATATCACTTCGCTTAACTTGGCATTCAGGTTATCTACAAAGCCTAACGTTAACTTTGTTTATAGAAACTTTCAATATTTAAACGTTTTTGGTGCAAATGAGCGGACATTTACACTGACTTTAATATCACTTTTAAGCCGAGTTGAAGAGGAAGTCCTATTAAGTTGTACATCATCGTGCAAGAACTGTGTGCGTTTTCTTGGTGACCAAACTACAAAATTAAAAAAAATGTCAATGCGGTTTGGTAACGTTAGAGCGGGATACTGGGGCAGCCTATGGAACCCAACTTTCATGCTCTCTCACCCGGTGCTGGAACTCCGCTGCATGGGCGCTTCCCCCGCGTCCACGACCGCGGTAGTGGTCTCTTTTACTCCGGCCGCGGCCTCCTCTCCCTCTGCCCCGGGGTTCACCGCCAAAACTGTCGCTATCGTTTGCACCCCGGCCACCTCTTTTCCAACTGCCTCCCCTGCCTCTGTTCGGTCTGACCTCCATTGCTGTCAACTGTGGCCGAACAGTTTAGCATGTGACACCACAACGTTGAACACAATGAGTGTTACATTGAATGGTGTCCTACAACAAAATGGCGATTGTAGGTTCCAAATCTCATTTGGACCAAAATACATCATCATTTAATCTGTGGACGGAAGTATAGACAATAATCCATTTTACATTTCAGAGTTGAATGTCAACATGTTTTTTTATTATTCTAATGGGAAACAAGCAACAGTTTAAACAATATAACAATTTAGGGAATACAGGATATATAAAACAGGCTACCATTCATCGAGGGTCTATTCCATTAAATACAAATACATAAACACATGTAATTAAAATAAACACATTTTAAAATAAATAATGAAAAAAACAGTTGCAATGTTTACATAAAAAAATAAACATGTTATTGTTTTCAGTAACTATCATGCATTCTATTATATTAAGTTTCGAGGTGTATTGAAATAAATTAAATTTCAGAACAGCTTAAAGGTTCTTGTGAATAAAAAAATGTGTAAAACTCATAAATAATTCAGTAGATTAGTTTGCTATAGTAACATATGGTACATGGTACTACAATGAATACTACTAGTACTTCAAAACTATATAGTTTTGAAGGTGTCACAGACATGCACTCATATAGCTATTAGTACTATATATATATATATATATATATATATATATATATAAATTATTATAAAAAAAAATATATATATATATATATATATATATATATATATATATATATATATAACAAATCAATCAACAAATCACTAATGCTTTTCTTTTTATTTCAGGAAAATTCTTAATGGAATCACAAACGGGCACCTCTCTCTGACCTGTCAATGGTAATGCAGACTGATAACAACATGGATGTAAAACCTCCAAACAGCACTTTCGCCAGCAACACATCACATGCCCAGGCCGCTCCCCACAATGTTTGGGAGGTTATAACCATTGCAACTGTGTCGGCCATTGTCAGCTTAATAACCATTGTTGGTAACGTGCTGGTGCTGCTGTCCTTCAAAGTCAACAGCCAGCTGAAGACTGTTAACAACTACTACCTACTAAGTTTGGCTTTCGCTGACCTCATCATAGGAGCGTTGTCCATGAACTTATACACCACATATATCCTGATGGGTTACTGGTCCTTAGGAAACCTTGCATGTGATCTCTGGCTATCAGTGGATTATGTAGCCAGCAATGCTTCAGTTATGAACTTACTCGTCATCAGCTTCGACAGGTACTTCTCTATCACAAGGCCGCTAACTTACAGGGCTAAAAGGACTCCAAAGAGAGCTGCCATCATGATCGGCCTTGCATGGCTGGTGTCTTTTGTCCTCTGGGCACCGCCCATTCTATGCTGGCAGTACTTTGTAGGAGAGAGAAAAGTGCCTCCTGACCATTGCCAGATCCAGTTTTTAACAGAGCCTGTGATCACATTTGGGACAGCCATTGCTGCTTTCTACATCCCTGTCTCCGTTATGACCATCCTTTACTGTAGGATCTACAAGGAGACGCAGAGACGGACCAAAGATCTGGCAGAGCTGCAAGGGCTCGCAACTGAAAATGTTCTAGAGGGGACTAAACCACAGAAAACTATCATTCATTCTTGCTTTCATTTCACCAGAGAAAGGAGAGATCGGAGTCAGGCCTCGTGGTCCTCGTCCAACCAAAGTAATGTCACTAAAACTACCATCAGATCAGATGAGGTATGGGTGAAAGCAGATCATATCACTTCCTTCAACAGCTACTCCTCATCTGAAGAGGAGGAGCAGCATGTTTCAATAGAAACGCCACAGGGATCTTTCAAAGAGCAAGGTAGTGGACAAAGTAATAAGAATGGGCAGGTGAGTGATTATACAGAAGCTCTGTATTTTTCCACTCCTCAAAAGAAGAGCAGTAAAAAACACATCTCTTATAAATTGAAACCTGGCTCAAAGGGTAAAAATGGCAACGCTACAACTGCCACACCCTGCCTGCCTGAAGCAGAGCAGCCCACCACAAACGCCTCCCCTTCCTCCTCCACCACCTCCAAACCCCTTGACCCCGTCCTGAAGAACCAGATCACCAAGAGGAAGAGGATGGTGCTTGTGAAGGAGAAGAAGGCGGCCCAGACTCTCAGTGCCATCCTCCTGGCCTTCATCCTCACATGGACACCATACAACATCATGGTGCTCATCTCCACTTTCTGTGCTGAGTGCATCCCTACGTCCCTGTGGCACCTGGGCTACTGGCTGTGCTACGTCAACAGCACCATCAACCCCATGTGCTACGCCCTCTGCAACAAGACTTTTCAGAAGACCTTCCGCATGCTTCTGCTCTGCCAGTGGAGGAAGAGGAGGAGGAGAGGGGAGGACAAGCTGTACTGGTGTGGACAAAACCCAAATGTCAACAATAAAATGACTTAATGTGGCAAACTGCAATATAAAGCAGACTTATTGCTTTTGCCCACATGTGAATGTTCTTGATATATACTGTAGTTGGTGGTCACCTATAGCATGAAGTGCTGCATGTTATTTTTGTTTTAAAGTAAATGTTGATAGAAAATGAGATGAGTCTGATGCAGCACTTAAACCGATGCTCCAGATTATTACAGAGAAGTAAAACCCAGTAGTGACGACACATTATTACAAAAGTTAAAAAATGGGTTCAGATTATTATATGAATCTATTTCAAAGGGGAACTCCACTGATTTTAAACATCAAAGTCTGTTTACAGGTGTTGGGGAGTACTACTACATATGTGAACAAGTATAAAGCCTTTTGTGGCTCTTGATGGAGTTGCACAAAGTCTGATAATTTGACTCAAGTGATGTCACCTGAGTCAGTATTGGTTAGGGCTGAAAACTACAAGTTTGAAAATGACAAAGAGTTAATCTTTCCTCCTCTCCATACTGGTGGTAAAACGATCTCTTAAAGGGAATTGTAACATGACTCCAAAGTAAAAAATATTTGCATGTTCATAGATCTGAAGTTGTTGTTTTTCCAAGTAAACACATTGCTGGACAGTAGTGATTCTTTATGTTTAACACTCATGACAGGTAATCAATAACAACAAAAAAAATGTTGAGTTGAATTATCAGAATATCTTCTCATTGAGCGATGATGGGATCAGGCTAACTCTGCTGACATACTGCTTTAGCCTTGGCTAAAATTTTAAATACATTTTTAATAGTAAGGAGGACTGTAGATTTGGCGCAAATGGAGTCACTTGACGGAGTCACTCCAATGTGGAAAGGAGAAATGATTACAGGAACTAGTAACATCATACTTTTAACGGACATAGTGTATGAGCATGAGGGTAAACCTCTGAAGGACCTTTAAACCTTATATAATCCTCCTTTATTATATTGCTCACATGCACTGTATATAAAGGACATATTGTAGAGTTACACATTTCAAAGTCATTTATAGTATACATTTCACTGATTCTGTTGGATTTTACACCTCCCAAACGGTATATGTAAATTGCTTAGTGTATATCAGTGTTTAGTGGATGTGTTTGTTTTCTATCTTGGCTCTTGCAATCGCTATTTTATCTTGTGTTCAAGGGCTAATAATTTCTGTGCATTTACAGTTGCATTAGTTTCACAGTGGTAACATGACATTTGTTAATAGATCACATCTCTATTCCGGTCAATATTCAGATTGCTGTTAAAAAAAAATGGTATTTAAACATAATTAAGCCACCATGTCTCTCTAATGGATGAGTGATGCTGTTGTACATTATTGCACTTCTATGTCTTTTAATGATGAAATGTCATGTTATCTCCCTAAACTCTGTGACTTTTGTTCTGCCGAGGCAAAAGAGCTTTGATAATGAACCTGTGCTCATTGTCTATGTGTGCAGTTTTGTGAAATGGAGTCTGTGTGTACTGATTTGAACAGTGAAATACAAACTCAGAGGCAGAATTATTCTTTCGTCAGCATGAACATTTTCAACATCAAATGTGTTGAATCCAATCTGATTTGTACATTTGTATTTGAGAAATGATATTATCCGCTCCAACAGCATCAAAATAAAACTTGCCATGGATAACATGTACAAATAGCATGACTGTTGCTAAGTGGAGAACAGAGCTCGTCAGAGAAGTCATCAGAGGTCTCGCTGGTCCCAAGACTCCATGGCAGTGCAGACGTTCTGCCACTTCAGTCTGATGCAACTCCATTATTAAAGGAAGTATGGTGATATTTGATCTTTTTCTTATTGTCAACAAAAACTGTGAAAAGACCAAAACCAACAACAAAGTGACTTGTAGCCAAAGCTTGATATAGCTTATTCCTCTTTCATAAACCTCCATTGTTGTCCAAAAACTACTAAAAACCTAAGATTAAACCACACTGTTCCATTGGATGACATGTTCTTTTATTACAATGAACATGGGCACTGTGGCTTGTTTTGAGTCAATCCCAAATACACCATTCTGCTGCCATAAATATTCACCAGTGCAGAATCCGCAATTTATAAAAAAAAAATAAAAAAAAAAAAATAATGTCTATAAAAATACACTTAGCGTTTGCCAAAAACTACAGTCCACAACTGTTTTAATAAATCATTTATCATATATGCATGATCCTGTTTTTTTTTTAGATTTACATCTTCATGTATCAAATGGGTTTGGTATTCTCATGGCATTTGCTGATCATAAGAAAACTATAATCGCCAGATTTATCACTACAAACTGTGGTTCTCAACCTCTGTGACCCCTTAAAATCATCCCCTTATCACAGGTTATGGCTTTAGTGTGCCTGACGAAGATCTGTTAGGTAGAAATGTTAATCTGTTAAATAAAAATCGAATGAGCCATCAGTACAGGGTGCAGATCTTTTTGTCTAGAGTTTGTTTATTGAAGCAGCAGCTGTGTGCTCTCTACACTCTGCTACAGGACAATCCGGACAAAGGATTGTTAGAGGCCTGAAGAAGTTAAACATTTTCTGTCTTTGTTATCCCTTTAATCATCTTGTAATGCTATCTTACTTTTATCTGGGACCATGTCATGGGTCTCAACCCTTAGGTTGGGAACCATTGCCTTAAAGCATCAAAGTTCATTCTTAATCATGGTAGTTTCACAAAACCTAATGTCCACTTAATAGCTTTTTCCTGAGATTTCACCATATTACCAGGTATTTATTAACAAATGGAGTTTGCTCAGTCGTCATGGAGATTCAGCTGTTGACGTGTGAGCTCAGTATCAGTTATAACCTCATCCATAACACTAAGGATTTCTGTGTTTAAACTTAAGTTCTACGCAAAATTCATAAGTTGATATGGTTGAAAGCTCTGGAAAATGCTAGAAACTGGAGTTGGGATTGTTTTTTCAAATGTTATAAATGATGAACAATCATTTGTTGTTATATCCATCCCATCAGCAACTATGAGTGACTTATCACAAACTGAGGACATTTATCACACACATTTTATTGTGACTTTAATATGGACTTTACTGTTGCTTTATTAAAAGTTACACTCTAGAGATCTTGAAAGCAACCACACAGCTCTTTCATCATTTGAACTGCCAATTATTGCCATCTTAATTTATACAGCTTAGACACGCAACGTACAGTATGCGAATTCTGGCCATACATTAATTCAAAAAAGGACAAGGCCATGTGTTCACTCTCAAACAAATAAGATGGTCTCAAATAAAAACAATGTAGTTATATACCATTGCAATTTATTTATCTAGGCTTTTAAATAAGAATTTATCAGTCTTAAAATTCAATTAATCTTCATTCACAATCACATTACTGAAATCGAAAAAAGCAAGAAAAACTCTTTATATATTGTTCTCTTTCAGGTAGTGGCGTTAGCAGCAGTGGAAATGCACACCAGAGGGTTAGCACAGAAAAGATGGATGTAGTAGTAGAGCTACATGTAGAAAGTATAGAGCAAATGAAGGATAACAGCTTTTGCAGGGGTTTAAGAAATTTCTATCAGTGCAGTATGAAAAAGAAATCTTATTTTTTCTCAGTTTCCAATAGCATATTAGAAATCAAGATGTGCTTAAAACATCTAATAAAGAAAACTGTACAATAGACCCAGAGGGGAAAAAATGCCACTTAAAAATCTTGCTTCCAGGGCATAACTCAAGCTTTTTTAGACAGACTGAGCGGACTATAGTACAGTACTACCTCCTCTTGACAGCTGGCCTGGTGCCCTTGCTGCTGCTGCTGCCTGCCTTGCTGGAGCCCTTGGAGCCGGAGAAGAGCTTGGTCATGAGCTCAGAGACGTCTGGAAGCTCGGGGTTGGGGTTCAGCATGTTCATGGACTGCTCCATTTCCTGTTAAGACGGTAGTGAAATGAAAACAGCTGTAGATGGAATACTGAAGCATGGGGACCATCTATGGAAATCTTCATTGATTTAAAAAAAATAAAAAATAATCGATTTCACACTTTAAGATGAGGCAGGGATACGGTATCATGATAGGGCTGGGCGAAATAGAGAAAATCTGATATCACGATATTCTTGAACTTATACCTCGATGTCGATATCGCAACGATATTGTAGGGTTGACAATTGGTGCTTTAACAAAATATCTTCACATTTCGATTTTAGTCATGTGGATACAATAACTACAGTAATTGGGTAAAGGCAAATGAGAGTACAGCTAGAACAGTCTGGTAAGTTCAGAAAATGACATCACTTTACTGTATTGCAACCTTTACAACCAAGAAAAAGACAGAACTTACCATGTAACGATATTACAATATTCAAAATCTAAGACGATACCTAGTCTCATATCATGATATTGATATAATATTGCTATACAGCCCAGCCCTATATCATGATTTTTTCTTTTTTAAGATTTTTTTTTTAGGACTGAGCCAATATCGGGCGCACGCTCTACCAGGTGAGCTAGATGCCACCCCAGTATCATGAATACAAGTGGTCCTTTGACTACTGACATTTTAAGTGCTAGTCTTTTAGAAACTTTCACGATCTAGTGCCAATTAATAAATCCATATTAAAATAATCAGAATGCATCTAATTCAAGTCGGAGGCACTGCAAGATAAATTCAATGTACATACTATTCCAAAATAACACTATTAGAGATTTGTTTTTACCTTTCTCATCTCTGGGTCATTGGTGTTGACCACCTTGGGCAATAGAACAATGATCAGCAAGGGCAGAACCATCATCATAACCTGCAGGAGCCACAAACAATACATTTAAACAAGAGAACGAGATCTATCTTTTACACTTGAATACAGTATGTATAGAATGGTCTGAACTGAAAATGTATAAAGGGCAACCTACACTCAATTAATTAAGGATGAGCATGTCTTGTGTGTTTGACTACTGAGTAACCTTTGAAAGCAGTACACTTTTGCACACCACCTGGTAACTGTCTGGTAATAAGATAAGGTAATCATCAAAACTTTCACTAACCTCAATCCAAACTCATTTGACCTGTTGGAAATCTCTCTACCCCCTGAGGGTATACATCATACAAATTAGGCAAGTTTAGTGCAACATAATCCATTTTCTTTACCATTGGGTTCATGAGAAAGTCTGTCCAGCCCCAGGTTTCTCTCTTCATGAAATAGGTGTGAGGGCCATTAGCCCTGACTTGAAGGGGATATGGCTGGCGAATCACTTCTGAAGTCTTGATGTAGTTCACAAGACGCGCCCTGTGAAATGCCACATGGTTACTTCAGTGGGTTAGAGATGCCTCTAAACAGTACGCTGAATAACATGCAAGGCTGACTCAACCAATGTGAACATGGTTTCCCGCAGAAAATTTGTAGTGATTTAAAAAAAAAAAAAAACAGACAGCAGCTGTGTCTCAAAGACCGGGCAACAGCCGGGACGTTGAGAATCCACGCGTGATGGATAGTTCCAGTCACTTCGTCATGTATTCACTTCGTTGAAACAAGAGAAGAAAGCCTCACTGATGTGAAGAACAGGACAGAGATACATATATAAACGCTATCTGCCTGCCATATGCCAACGCTCAGGTAAGTCCACTCACTCAGTCTCTGCCCGGGCATGCCCCCGCCGCCCGCACATATGTTGACAAACTCCGATGAGACTATGAAATGGCGATATATCCCTTTAAATGTGAATGAACAACAGTTACACTCACCGCCAGCAAATGCTCTTTCCGTTGCGATTGTATCTTGACAACTCGCCGTTACGTTGTTTCCTACAGACTGCGTTGATGCGACTTGTACATTACAGCCACTCAAACAGGACAGAGTAACACGGCGGAGATATATATATATATATATATATATATATATATATATATATATATATATATATATATATATATATATATATATATATTTTGTTGACGACTTAGTTAAGGCGGCAGGCGCGTGTTGTTAAGGCAGCCGCCTTAACTGCAAAGTGCTGTGGTAAACCCTGGTGAAACGTTTCTGTGCCTTTCTGTTTTTCTCACTATAGTAAGGTCTTACCTCATTTTGCCCTTGGATGTGATATCAACCCGTACTGGTTCAAACCTATGGGCCGGGGTGACAATTTCCACAACGTAGGATCCTGAGGGCACGTCATTCACAGCAAAACTTCCATCAGTTCTGTAACAAGAATTGTATTTTGTCAAGACTGCACACTTATACAGTTCATTAGGGTTTGGGAAAGAGAGGTGTTCAATAATGTACTAGTAGCAAAAAGCACTGTCAAGAACTCAAGTGGAATATATAGTTTTACATGAAATAGGTAGCTCAAATCAAGCAATCGGATTGGTTCATTGCGGTGCTCTCCAATTCTGTTGCACACCGCTTCTGACAAAAAAAACCTGAGTAGGCTGCGTTCAGACAGGGAAACAGCGATCTGGCAATTTGCCCCACAAAATGTAGCACAAGTACACTTTATATTTCACAATTACTGTTTTCTGTCAGATTGATTATAGATCTCGATGTTTCCGAACGCACTTGAAGGCAGCTTTATTTCACAGAAGAGAAAGAAAAGAGATGAGAGAGACATAGAGAGTGCTTTGTTGCTACAGGAAACATTCAGCTATTACACAAACTCCTGGGCAGCTCAGTGCTTGTGTTTCGTTGTTTACCCTCATAGTGTTTTAAAACTTTCTTGTGCCAGCGATAAAGGCAATGGTGTTTCCTGTACCAGCAGTGTGAATGAGGTTAACGAACTGATAGCTGCTGGTGCCATGGAGAGAAGCCGTTCATCTGCAGACACGCTTCCATGACACACAGTGCTGGTTCAAAATCGGCAAAGCATCACTTTAAGTGTACGCTATGTTTAGATTATTTTCACAGCTTTACCTTGCCGTCAGACAGCCCTTTCCGACAGGGGAACTGAAGAAGCCCCCATCTATGCTCTCCTCGAAGCCACCAGACTCCATTGACAAAAACAAAAGTAGTTTTACCTCACGGATCACGGACTTGCTGTTCTACGGCTGCCTCGACTGTTCGGTTGCTGGCCTGCTGCCGTTTCAATCAGTTAGTTAAGGCTGATTTATGCTTCTGCGTCAAATCAACGGCGTACCCCCGCACACCCCTCTGCGTCGCCGCAAACCCCCCTCCGAGCCCTCCGCCGTAGCTTGACGTGCACCTCCAAAAATTTCGATTGCGATTGGTCAACTCGTCCTGTGTGTTGCTAGTTGGTGTTTCCAGCAGCCTACTGTGGGGAATAGCAACATGCTAGTTCACTGACATAAGCTTTGCAAATAAACTCAGACATATTTTGGTTACAATGACGGGGTTATCCGTTTGTAAAGTGTCTATATGTCAGTAACGTTTTGAAATTAGCACTTCGCCAGCAAGCAGTACTTTGTGGGCAGTTGTGCTAAAGTTTGCTTGCTAACATAACAAACTGGCTGGCAGACACCTCGAAAATAACCTGAGACTTATCACCCCCTAGCGTTATGGCGGTGAAATCCATCGCGATGCAAAGCAACCCCGACGCAGAACTCCGAAAGGGTCACGATGCCTAGCTACGGCGTTGACGCAGAAGCATAAATCAGGCTTTAACTTAAGCAAAAGAAATAGAAAGTGCTAACTGCTAGTGTAAGCTAACCTTAACGTACGTGCGCTGAGTCCCACAGCAACCGCCTCGGTATGCCCTGTCCAGGAGGGCCTATTTAATTATGAACATAATTATTTATTAATACAAATCTATTTAAATTGGAATGTGACTATAAGTGGTATGTTGTTGTGATTATATCACATCTAAAAGGAACGTTGGGCCGAACAAGGCACCATTAGCTGCGATATAATCACAACTAGGGCTGCAGCTATCGATTCTTTTTGTAATCGATTAATCTAGCATTTAATCGATGGATTAATCAGATTTTATTTTATTTTTACGTTTTTAAAACAACCAAAACTAGACCTATATGTAAATATTAGTTATACTTAACCTATTTCCATTTATATATTTGATTATAATGTCACACAGCTCTGTTACACTTATGCTATTAGATCGTTGATCAGCTGTTTAAAGAGAGAGAGAGAGAGAGAGAGAGAGAGAGAGAGAGAGATGAGCAACAATCAGCTGTTTTTCTGAAGGAATAGTCAGCGCGTCAGCTCAGATCGTGGTCACCACTACGTATTTTCTTGTCTTTGATTTTGGTAGTTGTTGTGTTTGATGTAGTTTCATCGTCCATACGACTCTGATTTACTTTTGTCGGTCCTCTTCGTGGAATGGATGATGAAGTTAGACTCAATGTTTTCTGTTGAGATGCTAAAGCACTGACGTCGTGCTATTATTGTGGTAAGCTAGTTTGATTTTGCAGTAGTCACACTGTACAGAGTTTTAGTTGTAATTCCGTCTGAACTGATTCCAACCTTTGGACCCTTCCTGTGGTTTCCTCCAGCCGGTCTCTTCTCTCAGCCCCTCACTATTTACCTCTGGCATGTGTCGCCAGCAGCAGACTGAGCCGTCTGGTGTGCGACAGTAGCGGAAACACCGTCCGTCAGCGATATAACGTTAGTAACACTGATTTAACTTAGCAAGTCATTTTGCATCGAGGATTTTTTGTAATCGAATTATTCTAGGAATCGTTTCAGCCCTAATCACAACATACCACTACCTGCCGCGAGCTACTGTTTAATTAGAAAACTGATACACAGTGAAGGCTTATGATGGTTTGTGGTAAGCCTTTGATTTAAACTAGCTACCACCAATACTATTGATACATGAGAGGAGGTACGACTGCAACAACGGACACGTCTCTGGTGGCCAAGGTTTGTTATGGTTACAGCAACTGAGACCGAGAGGCCTGGCTAAGCTCATATTGACATTAACAACTAGCTAACGTTAAGTTCGATGACATGTAACGTTAAGTAATAATGGAATATCCATGTTGTAGTCCCGATTGGCACGAGTTATATCCACAATTATTAAGCTGTAAATTAGCTAATTAGGACTGTTAGGACCTGCCATCTGCCGACTGCAGCTGTCGTGCGGTCACGTCAGGCAACCGTATAAGCTAGCTTTGCAATGCTAATGCTACCTAGCCTCGCTTACAGGCTAACTAAGTAGCGAGCTAGCTAGCTAACGGGTGTACCTGATGCTGTTTCTTACCTCAAAAAGCCCACGTATTCTTCACCTTCTACCAGGATTCTGGCCGTGGAAACCCAGTCTTGTGTTTTCAAGCCCGGAACTATCGCTCTTCCCTCGATTTTGAACCGATCACCGTTCGGCTGTGTCGATACACCTGCGCCAGGCCCCGTTTCCATATCAGTGAAACACCACGCCACGACGACAACAGCCTGAAAGAAAACCCATAGCAGCGGTATTCTTTCCCTGTACAACATATTGGCTGTCTTTGTCAAATTAAAATGAAGTCTATTCAAGAGCAGTTTGGAGAAGGAGCGGAAGCGGCTCTGGAGCGGAAGACTCGGCACGTCAGCTGTCGCTGCGGACAATGACGTCACTTTAAAAAAAACAACAACCTTTATTGCACAAACCGAGAATCACACACAGTTGATGCCTGATGTACAGTATATTTTTGCACACATGTATCACAATCGTTTCCAAATTTGTTACAGACTTTTTGTGAAGCTGAGCCGAAAACAGTTGTTTTGTCACTTCTCCTCTACATCTTTTGGAAAGACAGAAATACATTATCACTAAATTCGAATGTAGTAATACACCTTTGAGTTACATGACAAATATTATACTTGTAGTTGGGTACATTTCACATACATAAGGCAAGATTGTCTAGGTCCTTCCCAAACCTTAACACTTTTCTGGTTTAATTCAATTTGGACATCAATACATTAACCCTAATGAAAAACAAAAATGAACGCACAACTGTTATATTCCAAAGAATTATTTTCTGTAGCCCCTGATTAAGTTTTGACTTTTTGATGTCATTGTGTATTATGTTTAGATACCCTATGTTTAATATTTATTTATATTTTTATATATATCATGTGATTGATATTTACTTTTACACTGGAATCTTTAATTGTAAGATAAGAATGTCCATGACCTGCTAAATGCCTGTATGTTCACAATGTTTAATAATGAATACATTTTTTGTAGCTATTAACATTACAAACAGTTGAAAGTTGTCAGACTATGATTTTAAATGGACTTATTTGTCATTCACAAATTATGTTTTTTTAAATTAATACCCAGGTTTACTTTAGTTTGGCCACTTTGAATGACATAAGCAAGATTTCAAGGGCATAGCAAATGTATGTTTACTTACAGGTATTTGTTGTGCCAAAAGTTGTCCTTATATCTAAAAAAAATATTTTAGAGCAAGATTTTTTTCCACACACACACACACACACACACACACACACACACACACACACACACACACACACACACACACACACACACACACACACACACACACACACACACACACACACACACACACACACACACACACACACACACACACACACACACACACACACACACACACACACACACACACACACACTATATATTTTAGATTTTTATCAAATTTATTTAAAAGATTAAAAGAATCACTTGTTTTTACAATTTACATTATACAGTCAAATGTCATATGAAGAGGCAAAATGAAAACACGAGGAGCTCTAATAACTTAAGACTGTTGCAGATTCAAGTTCCTGATTCCGGAGAACCGAGGTGCAAAACACATAAAAACAGCGGCATTCATTACATCCACAAGTACATTTGCATTCCATGGCAGAGTGACGTAGTGAGAGACAAAGAGCTTGGCACTTCATAGAGCGACATTACACCTAGTCTCATGGAGGTCCACTAAATATGCCCCTTCACAAGGTCCACTTCAATGTGAAGCAGTCATTTGTGGTGTGTGTGTGTGTGTGTTTGCAGAAAGGCTCTCTCAGCCCTCCTTAAGAGTCTGAGGGAGTTGTCTGAATTGTGAAGTTCAGAATGAGTGTCAGAATGAACCAGTCCATTTCTCTGCCGTCATTATCAGTTCAAAACACAGCCGTGATCCGGCAGCAGTGGTCACATCCTCATAGTGCTCCATTGACAACTGTCAGGGAAGCTGTGATAGATAAGACTCGATGGCCTGAAACATGAAGTGAAAATAACACATTAGTTGTCAGCACAGCCAGTTGAAAGGTACATACATTCAAATATTCTTTTGTTTTACATAACTTAGTAAATAAAATCACAGTTCAAACACTAATTTCTAACATTTCATTTACATGATTTTCCCATTACAAACATCACAACATACTGGATAACTTTAAAAAACAGTGACTATAAAAAAGGAGTGTGTATTTGGCTTTCTGCAACCAATACTTGAAACTTAGAATCAATTATTCCTTTTTAAAACTAATGAAGAAAACAGGGTGTGGAGATGGAAACAAGTGAACCACAATACAAACTCAATTCATGTTACTAATGCTTATGCTAGTAAGCTTATGGTAGACCTTTTCTTTTCTTTTTTTAGGATGGGAGTGGTTGGGCGTATTCACCCAAAATCAACAAAGGGTGGAAAAAAACAGGAGCACTTGTATTTATCTTTGCAACAACAATGTTCATCTCAAAACCTTTATAGAGTTGTGATGAATCAATTCTGTTGCAATAGTTTTCATTTAGTTTTGTTCATAACAGGAAGAAAAACTGCTTTAGTTAAAATAAAAAATATAACCAGCACTTTTCATGAAATTGTCAAACAAGTAACACAGACAAAGCTGACGGTGAACATTTGAATAATCCATATTTTGAAGGACGGGTCAATGTATTTTCTCTAACTTTCCCAGTTCTATTCAGAAAAAATCTTTTACAGCTAATGCACCATCCAATAACCCCTGATAAGTACAACAATAATGTCAGCTATCTCACCTTTGCCAGTTCTCCCGTAGATCCTGGAACCAAACACAATCGGCCTCCTTCCTTCCACAAGTCCTTCAGCCGCTGCTTCATGACTTCAATATTCCTGCAATAAACATACAAACATTACCATTGCAATATGCGGTGAGTGCACACAGGACCCCAAAGCCAGTGACCGTAGAAACCCCAACACACCCTCTCCGCGCCCCTGCTACGAGCCCTCGCGCTACGAGCCCTCGCGCTACAAGGTTACAAATGCTGTTCGAAATTAGCGGCACTACACCACCACCAACTCTAACGAACTAGAAAAACTAAGGCAAAAGACAAGAGTTAAAATGCTCATATTATGCTTTTTGGATTTTCCCCTTTCCTTTATTGAGTTATATATCTTTTTTTGTGCATGTTAGAGGTTTACAAAGTGAAAAAGCCCAAAGTCCACCCCAAAGGGACTAACCATCTCCAACAGAAAACACTGTTCACAAACAGCTCTATTATAGTCCAGCCTTTACTTCAGAGACAAATGTGCGTCATTTCGCGTCACTTTGTAACACACGTTATAATGCTCGCCTAGCTGCTAGCGTGGCACGCCCTCATACTCTACTTCTGACTGAGGCCAAGTTTGAAAATAGCTGTAACTTGACTGTATTTAAGTATGTATTGCCTACCTGTCTTCTGAACAACTGTCCCGCAGTCTTTTCTCATTCTTAGAAAGTTCTGGCCACCATTTCCTGATGACGGACTGAACCCAGTGTAAACCCACCATTATGTTTCTGTAAAAAAAGACAGTTCAAAGATAGTCAAAGCAGGCAAGTTTGTCAAATCATAATGTCAAATGGGTCTAACTTGTTCAGGTCGTGAGATACTGCTGACATTTCATCCGAGAGGCTTCATCACTTCATTAGTTATTCATCAGACCAGCTGAAGCTTCTCGGATGAGATCGGAATCATCTTTAAAAGACTTAAAAACGGTAAATCCACTCACTTCTATCCACTCATCCACTCCACTCATTTCTAGATATAATGTCAAATGGCGTTTTTCCATTACATGGTACCTGCTCGACTCGCCTTTTTTGGTTTTCCATTAGGAAAAAAAGTCCCTGGTACCTGCTAACAGGCACTTTTTTAGTACCACCTCCGTCCAGGTTCCAGGCGAGCTGAGCCGATACCAAAAGGTGACATGAAAACCTGTAGACTACCGATTGGTCAGAGAGAATCGTCACTAATCACTGCGTCATCATTACTAGCGACAGATGGGGGTGTCCTGAACAAAACCGCCATTTTTAAATAGTTTAACCAGCGGTGTTTTTTTTTTTGCTGCCTCCAGCTTCTTTTGAAACTAAATTTGTCTTCTGGCTGTGGCAACAGCCACATGCCGAGTCAAAAACAACACACCTTCGACGTTGTGTGTGTGTGTGTGTGTGTGTGTGTGTGTGTGTGTGTGTGTGTGTGTCGCGTTAGGTCACGGCAGTTTCCTGCGGCGTCGCTATGACGACCAGCCACACTCGCCTCAGGCATGAGGTGGTACTAAATCTGCAATGGAAAATGGAGGACGCGGCACCGCAGCAGAGTCGAGCAGGTACCATGTAACGGAAAAACGCCAAAAGAGATCATTATTACACATGTATGCAATTCCTCAGTGACACTTACTCTTCATATTTACTGGCAAGAATCACTTTCACTTGGGGCATGAGGTCAACGCAGCAGCCAAGTGACAAACATGGTGCTTCAGTTTTTAGGCTGACGAGAAACAAGAAAACACAAGATGAATGTGGGCAGGCACAAAAAAAAAAAAAAAACTCAAACCGTCTCAATTGTTGACTTCAGTCAAATTATCTATCAGTTAATCATTATCATCAATATTATTTTCAATGTAGACTCAAGAATTGTTGAGAGTTGGGAGTGATGTTGTATATGTGTGAGGGGGAGGGAGGGAGGGAAAAGGAGATGGGGATTCTACTGAAAAAATATATTGGGAAAAAAAAAAACATCAGCAAAAATCTTCAAATTTGACACAAAAAGAGAACAAAGATGCTATTCAGGATTTGGGGATTTCCCTCTCTGATCTAGAAATCTTGCAACTTCATGCTCCGTTTGGCCCGTTGTGTATTTCATATGATCTATATATTTATATGAAGAGAATGCCACAAAACACAATTTAGATTACAATGCTTAGAGCTAAAACAATTGATAGTTGATCAACATACATTTTGGATAATTCATTGTAGAAGTAATCTAACAAGAAAAAAAAAAAGACAATAATTAATTTAATTATTATTTTAAATTGAATATCTAAGTTTTTAACAGTTTGTGGCCAAAACAAGAAATCTGAGATGGAACCTTAGCCTATGAAAAGCCATGCTGCACATTTTTCACTTCTTTCTGACATTTTACAGACTTTCAGATTAACTGAAAAAAGAACAGATAGCTTAATCAATAATAAAAATAATTAATTGTGGCCCTAATGATGCTACATGATCTTCTTTAATACATGCTTGGAGAATTATGCAGTTCAGTCATTACAGCTGAAGCTTATTCGTTAAAAAAACAAATTTGTGTAACACCCAGATGAGACTCACTTGTTTGTTAAGACAGGTAAGCAGTCAAGCAGCACCCCTGTGTCTTCAATTCTGTGAAACCAACAAATGATTAAATATGAAGCATGTGTGATTTAGGATTGAACACAAAACTTACCAAAAGGCAGTGTAAGCTGTTACTGTTTTACCTTATCAGGTAGGCCACTAATTCACTGGCGTTTTTTTGCCATAGTGTTTGGGCTACTTTTAGTCGTAGATTCCTTCCGAAAAGGATGTGAGTCATAGCTTCATGGTCCTTTGACAACTGTATGTAAAGACAAACAATGCACAAAGAGAATTCAGTCTGCAACAGTGTTGCAAATTTGATCAACCCCAAGAAAGAATTAAAATAATTGCGTTTTTACAACAACAGAGCAATAGTTGTAACTCTCACCTCAGTTAAGTCACTGTACTTGGAGCTGGCCCCAGCCATCTTGGATGCCTCTGCAGAGTTCACAGGGAGCCCGCAGTTGTCATTGTAGTGCATGCCCCGCACATCATCAGAGCACGTCAGCTCATTTTCTTTGTTGGCCATGCCAGGATCACAGACACGGCCTACATCTGATGTTCTGCGGTGCAGCTTCAAGCCCACCTCCACTAATGGACAACCCTTCCTTTTGCAAGATGGCAATCGTTTCGCTTTGCCTGGGCTGTGTACTCCGTAATGGACTTGAAATCTGCCAAGAGGAAAGTAAACATGGACCAGATGCAAAGCTGTCATAGTTTGGAAAACCGTAAAGATCAAAGCCACACATATGGTGATAATGGTTATGGAAAGGTGCCTTAATGGTCCAGTGACTGAGAGGGAAGATCTGTGGGACACAGAGTGAATGAGTGATCATAGTTAGATGAATCCCACAGATGTGGATCAGAGACTCACCTTTCTTTATCTAATTCTTCCTTATTTATAATATCCACCTAAAACAAAAGGATAGGGAATGAAGCCACTACTACAATTTCTATTACTACAATAGCACTGAACTGTACTTCACAGTTACCAGGACTTAAGAAACACAATTATATAAGACATGATATTCACTTTCTCATCTCCATACCTGCTTCATGTTCTTTTCAGCAAAAAAATGCAGGCATGATCGCAGAAAGCCATATGTATTTATTCCGGTTGACCATTCACGACTTCTCGTTACCAGACATGCTTACCAGCTTCCATAACAAGAGACACTGTTGAACAAACAATTATGGAAAAATGGGGAGGACAAATTCAGGAGTTGCAAGATTCAAAGTCACTTTTCGTGGCCTAAGAACTTATAAGTTGCCTTCCCTTGTACATACAATGTGATCTAATGCAGCAATGTGGTTCAACAAGACCAAAAACAAACATTCAAGTGAGATAAACAAAACAATAACGCTAACTTACATTTGAGTTACAAAGGCGTTGGCTGCTGCGATACAAGCATAGCTAGCTAGGTAAGCTGCAACAAATGTCACTGCATGTTAATTAAAGTTAGTAGGTTTTAAGTATTGCTGCAAATTGGAGAGCCAACATTTGGATATCATTTTGTTAACGTTACATCCCTTAGCTGAAAGTTAGCTCGTGCTCCTAGCTAGTTAGCGCATAACTACAGTTATAGTTAGCTTTAACTGTTAGCTTGTAGTTCAACTATCAAGAATACACGGAGACGTTGATAGTAACTAGCTGGGCCGCTAATGCGAGCGAGCTAGCTAGCTAGTTAGCCTGCCAACTCGGGGAACATATGGCTTCATAAATGGCAGTTCATTTTCACCATTTAAACAGTAAAGTTTAATACCAACCGGTTCACTTTGTGACGGGTCATGAGGTCTCCACAGATGTGTAAATCCAAAACGTGAAAATCTGGTTAAACTCAAGAGCAACTCCTCTAAGCAGGTCTGCTAGCGTTGCACAGTTGTACCATTCAAATGAATACACCGCCGGTGTATGGGGATTGTGGGATTGATTTTGGCAAAGAATGGCAGGAGATTTAGCGACGACTGCTGGACATATTACGAAATACATTTAAACCCTAGTGTGCCATAGCGCCACCCAGTGCCTTAAAGGCTGTAATGCAAAAGGACTGCTATGTTTTCTCTACCTTCTAGCCCCCATGTATTCATATTTTAATTTGTAAAAGACGTCAGCCTAACTTCTTTGCTTCAGCGGTGGAATAAGTATTCAGATCCTTTACTTAAGTTAAAGTACTAATACTTAAAGTGGATTATGCTATCAAAGTTAAAGGAAGGCTACTCATTCTGCAGAAAAATGCTCCCTGTCAGTGTTTTGCTATTGTATAACGTTATACATGTGATGTGTGTCGTGTGTGTGTTGCATTAAGGTGTGCAGCATGTACATGTTGCAGCTGGTAAATGTGGGGCTAATTTTACATATATATTTTATATATTTTTGTTTATATACTGCTGAGCAAATGTGTATTTTCCCCTGGGGATAAAAAAAGTATTATCTTAACCTATGATAATAACACATCATAATGCACTTGTTCATTATATTTTGTATTGTTAATGTGAATCTGCAAAGCAACTAAAGTTATCAGATACATGTAGTAGAAGTATGAAGTAGCAGAAAATGGAAAGTAAAATTACCTCAAAATTGTACTAAAATGAAGTACTTCAGCAAATACACATAGCTACTTTCCACTGCTGAGCATGCCACCATGTGAAGCATGAAGAGAAGATCAATACTGTATTGAAGTGATATTGGGATCCTGCTCTCATGTGTTTAAAACAATGATCATAGATCCCTTCCTATGGCCTTTTGTGTAAGTGCATTGCTCCTATTTCTTAATTCTATTCATAGGATCTCAATCCTATCTCAATCGATTAGTTCATTAATCATTTTGAGTGATTTCTTTTAGATTGGATTTAACTGTATTGAGACAATGAAATGCAGTTTAGCATCTAACCAGAAGTGCAAAAAGCAGTAAACTTACAAAGAAGTAATGTGCACATGTATAGTGGTAATTTAAATTATAAAGAATAGTTAACAGTAGTATGAATACGCTAGATATATACATTATGAAAACTACGAATATGTGCCGCAGTTACAGTGCAGGTACATACTGCACATAAGGTTTCAGAATGATTAAGTAACCAGTCACCTTCTTGTCTTCATTTTCCCCTTCCTTTTCTCCTTTAAAAACTCTTCAAGAAAAGATGGCTGCTATAAAAATCCTAATAAACTACCTTTTATCTTTACACTCCTAAATAGTTAACAGCCGCCTTGAATGGCAGCAGAACTTGCATACAAGTTTAAAAACTCCTTCACACTTATTGTCTGCGCAATATTCACAACTTCCTGATGAAGGTTGTTTAGACAAAAAAGTTGTGTGAAATGAATGTGAAATAAACCAGCAATAGGCAGGACAGCATTGTAGAGGAGAGAAGTATAAGGTTACGTTAACATTTAATGTTAAGTTGGCCGGAGCTCACCTGCCTTTAAATTGGTTTGTTGCTGTTGACAAAGTTTTTCCAAACAGATCATTCATATTTTTTTAGTCTTACATTTGAATGACCCCATCCTGCTCACGACTCCAGGAAGACTAGAGGCACACCCATGTGCTTCTAATGGGGATCCTTAAGTAAACAATAAACAATGATCCGGTCCTTTGGCTATGATACAGCACCCTAAGCAATGTTCCTTAAAAAGGAAACAAATAAGTATACCAGATCAAATACAGAGCCAAGGCAACAGAATGTTTTCAGCCTCTCACCTCCGATGTGGTCTGGTTTAAAACTCTTTTCCTTATCTAAAATATTGACTTAGTATCTTAACATATTGACTTATTATCTCAAAATATTGACTTAGAATCTCAAAATAATGAGAAACTTTAAAATATTGACTTAGTATCTTAACATATTGACTTCTTATCTCAAAATATTGACTTATTATCTCAGATAAACAATTTGTATACTGAAGCACTAGCATACACGCAGCACAGAATTACCGTTGTGGAAAAGATTTTTTTTGTTTTTTGCATCTTTTCAGTCACACATTGTGTAAGGTGAAAAAATAATAAAACAAGACCCGAAAAAGATTCACACAATGTTGAAATGTCACATTGAAGTGGTCAAGTTGTTATTATGATAATTATGTAGGAACTCTGAAAGCTTTTTTTGCTCTTTATATTTTCATTATCTCAGTCAAAAACCTAGCAAGAGGTTCAGGATTATTTCTCAAAGTAATAATTTGGCATAAGCTAATTCGCTTTCTTGCCGAGGGTTAGATGTGATGATTGATTCCAATCTCACTTATGTAAGATCAATATGTAGTCGGAGCCATTAGCCAGGTAGCTTAGCTTAGCTTAGTTTAGCACAAAGACTTAAAAGAAGGGGAAACAACTCGCATGGCTCGGTCCAAAGGTAAACAATAGACAGTAAAACAACGGACAAGGCGACGCCGTAGACTTCCACGGAGACCAGTGAAGTCAATTAGAAGCACTTTTCCGGTGATGGCTGAGCGTTGCTGCGCAGCCTCCAACTGAGAGAGACGACGTAGATGTGACGTGAGCAACCTGTCTGAAAGTTGTAAGTCTTCTGGTAGCTGTGCCAAGAGAAATCTCAATCATTCCGAATCTCGCAGAGACGGAGAGCGCAGGTATATGTAAGGAGATAACATAGGCACAGGCTAACTATTGCTAACTAAAATGCTAGTTAACATTAGTAATTACACTTAAACAGCTAATATAAGTCGAAACTGCCTGCGAGTTTCTCCTGTACTATACGGTAATTTGTCTGCTATGCGACAGTGAGTCGCGTGGTTATGACACAATCGTTAGCCTATTTTTACAAAAACGTCTGCTACGGAGCCATAACGTGAGGTACAATGTAATGGAGCCTTTTATACATTGTCGTGTTTCTTTAGAAATAAACAATGGACAAATAGAGTCTTTAAACGCTTCAGATGTAAAGTTATTCACTGTCAAAGTGACGCCAAAATGAATGGCAGTAGTAGTAGTTTAGTTTATTTTGAACATGTAAAAAAATTAATATATTAAATCCATTCAATATATTCAGTTTAAATAGTCTCTTAAAATTGCTCATTGTTGTACATTATTTCATCTCTTCACTGCAGCTGTTCCATACATTAACTCCTTTGGTTGTGATGCAGTGATATTTAGCATTTGTTCTTATATGTTTCTTTTGAAATATAAACGTTCCTCTTAAGTTATGCTTGCTCTCTCTCGTTTGAAACAACCCTTGGATAGTGTTCGATAGCTGTTGATTATTTACTTTGTACATAATTTGTGCAGTTTTAAAGTCAACAATATCTCTGAATTGTAGTGCTTTTAATTTGATAAAAAGTGGATTAGTTGATGCTCTATAAGTGGTTTTATTTACAATTCTTATGGCTCTCTTTTGAAGAATAAAAATAGGTTCAATGTTCGTTTTGTAAGTGTTTCTCCACACTTCCAAACAGTAAGTAATGTATGGCAGTATGAAGGAACAATACAAAGTATACAATGAGCGTTGATTTAATAGGTAATTGGTTTTATACAGTATAGCAATAGATTTGGATATTTTAGCCTTAATATAGTGTATATGTGGCTTCCAACATAATTTTTCATCGATTATTACTCCCAGAAATTTAAGTTTTACTTTTTCTATTTCAATGTCATTTATCATAAGTTTTTTGTGTAAAGTTATTGCACGATTACCAAAAATTATAAATTTAGTTTTACTTAAGTTCAGTGTTAGTTTATTTGCATCAAACCAACTTTTCATATTTTTTAATTCATTTTCCACTGTATCCAAGAGTTGTTCCAAATTTTCCCCAGAACAGATTAAATTAGTGTCATCAGCAAATAAAATGGTTTTCAATTTTTTTGACACCTCCCATACATTATATAAATACAAGTTAAACAACAATGGTCCCAGCACTGACCCCAGTGTCCAGCAGTCAATGGAATGCTAGTGGCAGGTGATGGCTTGTTAGCCTCAGAAACGCCCCATTGGAGGTACGCTTATCAGACGCTCTCTTACCCCCTTGAGGTAAACAACCTCAATTTTTGTGGCTTGTCACATAAAACCCCGTAAAAACGACAAATTGTAATTTTTACACAAGATAAAATGTGTTAATTAGGCTACAGGTGCTGCTAGACATGTTTTGTTACCTTTGTATATAGAGCCAGGCTAGCTGTTTACCCCTGTTTCTAGTCTGTATGCTAAGCTAAGCTAACCACCTGCTGTCTCCTGCTACATAATTACCATACAGATGTGTAAGTGGCTTGATCTTCTCATGTCATTCTCAGCAAAAAGGCAGAAAAGCGCATTTCCCAAAAATGTCAAACTATTGCTTTAAGGGATCACAGAGCCATCTTGACAAAACGTTGGAGCTTTAAAGAGGCACCGCTACAGACTCAGATACAAACCATATTATCTTATCTCAAGTTTTTTAAGAAATTAATTTTGTCAATCGCCACAGATAGCTGCTGCAGACCCTTGATCCTACCCTTTTTCTTTCAAGATTTTTTTCACAATATCTTTGATTTCACCAGGCTGATTGAGTGGTTTGTTACGAAAGAGGAAAATGTCCTGGACACGTAAATGCCAAAAAATACAAAGCAATTCGGAGTGATTGCCTTCATCACCTTATGGTGAAGAGTTTCTATCCTGATGGAAGTGGAATGTTTTCAGGAGGATATTGTCTCTTCAGGCTGTGAGTGGTCATTGAGAGGGAGGATGAAAATGAAAACAATGTGAATCACACACTCAATTCTCAACTCAATTCAGCATCTTGGTGTGGCTATGGAAACAGCATGGTCCACAATTACAAGTAAAACACTGAAAAATAGGATTTTCTATAAAGTATATTGCTGTTAATGCATTTAGGAAACGTGTCAAATGTATGCCAAAGCACATAAGGAGCTGGCATGTGGCCCAAGACTCAATGTTGGTGTTTCCTTTATTTTGGCTTACCTACAATTCCCTTATTCATAATGATGGCTGTCTCTGTCCTCAGACAGCCACAAAAATGAAAATGCCTGGTGGCTGTTTTTGTTTATCATGTCCGAGAATCAGAGTGCAGCTTGCACATACCAACCCAAACATACCAATTATTGGAGACACACATGAAAATAAACCCAAGTGGTGAATATGAACAGCAAACCAAAACAAAATGTTCCAGTCGTTTGATGGAAGCATGATTAGATTTTGGTAAATCTTGGTAAATGAGGGGGGCCTCCAAATTATTGTTAATTTTTGAAAGTTTTTTCAAAAGTCTTAACATGAATCCAACATATTTGACCAAATATAACCCACTTCTTATTGGCCTATAGGTAAGGTAGTCACTAAGGCCATCTACAGCTACAGTAAATCCTAAGGATTCACTGTGCCACATGTATGTTTAACATTAAAACATGATTTATAAAATCATGGATACAATTATTAGTAGCTTAATGTTCTATACAAAAATATTCTTTAGGTCCCCCTACACGTTATTGTAGGCCCAGTTTATTATGCAAATTCAATTTATGCAATATGTGTATGTAGTAAAGGGTCCCTGCCCTGTCTCTATTTTAGTTAGGGGTCCTTGGCTTGAAAAACGTTGAAGACCCTTGGTCTAGCAAATTTAAATCACATTTAAGCCACAATCAAATGCTGTGGAGAAAAGCAACACTGCTTTAACAGACATGTTACAAAACATTCAGGCTCCAAAAACAAGATCAGTCTGGAGTTATATGTTAAAGGGGAACTATGCAGTTTTTTAGCTTAATTTAGCTTAACTGAACAGCTTCGGAGTCATTGGAATGGTTATATGACTTTTTTCGAGTTGAATGGTGGCCATCTCGCTCCCCCCTAGCGCCTGTGAGCTGAAAAACCACCCTTGCAACTTCGGGGCCAGCGAGTCGCCGGCCTCAGTGTCAGGAAGTATCGCGTGATATCAGGTCTCGCGATGCAACGAATTTCTTCACGGCACTGCACACATACGCCCATTCAGGAACCGGCTAACAAGGTAGCGATGGAGTTTTTTACACTGTCGTCATGGCTGAGCCGGCAAAAAAAAGAAGCAGAAAGCTAGGAAAGCATTGTCGGAGGAAAAGAGAAAGAGGAAACAGCAGACTGACCGAGCGAGGAGTCAGACACAAGTAAACATAGGAGCTGCCAAATATCTCTTCGGAAGCTGAAGGGGGAGCTCTATAGAGAAACCTGCGAGCAAAAAGCGAGAAAACAGCGAAGAAATGGCCAAAACTGCATAGCGCCCCTTTAACATCTAATGTAGTCACAAAAATGGTGGTATTTTTGTTGTACAGACACGGTTTACTGTGCAGAAGTAAAGGTCAAAGACTCATAGTCTACAGCCATGCTTTGAGCTAAATGCTACTGTCAGAGTGGTAACATGCTCATACTGACAATGCTAACATGCTGATGCTAAGCAGGTATAATGCTGACCATGTTCACCGTCTTATTTTAGTGTTAGCATGCTAGCCTTTGCTAATTAGCATTAAACCTAAGGTACAGCTGGGACTGATGGGATGAAATGTCATAATAGTTTTGCAGGTATTTAGTCATTAATCGAAGTATTGGAAACATTTAAGCCTTGACCTGATGATGGTGCTGGAAGAAACATTAAGGGATCACCAAAGTTATTAGGATTCATCATGAGAGGAAACGATTTCTGTTAAATTGTGTGCCAATCCATCCAATAGTTTTTGAGATATTTCATTCTGGACCAAAGTGGTGGACCAACAGACATGCCTAGAGCCATGACATGAAGTAAGCATAGATAACTTGAAAGGAATTAAAGGGGTACTCCAG
Source organism: Zingel zingel (assembly GCA_023566125.1). Classification (NCBI taxonomy): domain Eukaryota; kingdom Metazoa; phylum Chordata; class Actinopteri; order Perciformes; family Percidae; genus Zingel; species Zingel zingel. The sequence goes on along the minus strand of CM042332.1, from coordinate 24,561,887 downwards.
CAATTTTGTACTGCACTTCCATAAAGGTGGGGGATTTGTGAGAGATGGATTTAAAAAAGAATGGTCAAAAATGAAAAACAGCAGAGGTTGTCAAATCCTGACTTTAAGTGTGTACTTCCATTCTGAAACACAGGCTCGCTGTATGTAGTATGTAAGTATGCTGAAACTGAGATATGACTTGCGACTGGGAAGCTAAATACATATCTGACTTGGGCTTAATAATACATTAGTGTCTGAAAAAGTAAACAAACATCTCACGTCTCACAAAGTCTGTCGTTTAAGGTAATTAAACCCACATTTTATGGATACAGTGCTTTATTGTCAACATGTTTTTAACTCTCATACGACACACTGCAATCATATTACCCTCCTGAGTCGTCCAATGATGTAAACTCTGGAATCTTTCCCATCTCTACCATCCATCCCACATGACGCAGCATTAGAAAGCCCATTGCATTAGATGTACAGGTGTTCATGATATTGTGTCCAACCCTTGTATACTTCACAGTGATGGTTCTGTAACATATAGCAGTCTACTAAGCACATGTTAGGCATTACAGTGTATCATTTTGCTTTGAAACAAATTAGCACACAGATGTTTTAGCTTAAAATTGAGGCAGATTGAATTATTGTAATTGAGTAATGCAATTAACGTAAACCCTTAGCAAAGTAGAAGGGCATGCCTTCTGTATTTAAGAGAACAAAAATATGATGCACATTAAAGGGTCTAAAATCCATAGAGCACAGGTAACTTCTCTTCCTCCAAAACATTAGTCATACTTTATTTTCCATTAGAAATGGATTATTGATGTTATGTCTGTCCAAGCTGTGAAGAATAATACAATACTTAAATATTTACTGCAGCCCTTACCCCTCTGTCTAGTCAGATAACTAATCTGTTCATTTAAATAGTTTTATGAGTTGAAATGGATCAACTATATATAAAAATAACAAACAAAAATAATTTGAGAAAGCACAAAATGTACTCTTTCCAGTCCTTTGGGCCTTTTCATAAACATATTTCCTCTAAAAACGAGTTAAGAGGTAAACATGGACCGTTAAATCTGATTTTCTCAGACAAAGGCAACCACCCACAAAGTCAGTAAGTGTATTAGGAGATTTACATTAGCGCTGAAGGATTAATATGACAAGGTTTCCTGCAGATAAAAACAAAGTGCTTGCCTTCAAGTCTCTCTCTTATACTCCTTATGAGTTTGTGTAGTTCCTCTCTGCCTGCACATTTCACTAACACCATCATTGTCAGCAATAAACAATGGATGTCTGTGTTTCATTCATCCAAACCTGCACTCACTTGGCCTGTGGCAGCATTTCATTTTTGGTTAAAGGCATACTATGTAACCTGTATGCCTTTAACATGGCCATATTATGCTCATTTTCAGGTTTATAATTGTATTTTGAGATTGTATGTGAATAGGTTTACATGGTTTAATTTTCAATAAAACACCATATTTTTGTTGTACTGCACATTGCTGCAGCTCCTCTTTTCACCCTGTGTCAGGTCTCTGTTTTAGCTACAGAGTGAGACCTTGCAACTTCTGTAACATCTTTGTTGTCTGTCGCACATGCACAGTAGCTAGCTAAGGATTACATGAGCTAGCTAGCCGTTTCTGCAACTTCGGCTTGTACAAGGCAGGATTAGCCGGGAGACTTCTAAATGAGGGCGCACTTCCAACTTTGTGTGGAATACCTGACATGTAAGTAGTTCTATACAATTTATTTTGTAGATTAGGGTGAATTCGTGTGTTGTAGCAGTGTTTTGCCATTGAGAACGAGCTAGCATACTAACGGTTATCCCCCTAGGCCCCTCGTCTCGGCTACTGACGTAGAAAGCCATGCAGATTTTGAACAGCTCACCCGGAGACTGAAGGCAGGACACATTCAGAAACCGTATCTCACTCAAAACAGCATGGATGGTTTTTTTCAAAGTTTGTATGCGTGTGGAAGCACCAGAGACACAAAATAACACCCCAAATCCCAGAAAAAGTGATTTTTTCATAATGCAGGCACTTTAAAGACCAAATACCTGCAAAACAACATCAGCCTCAGCTTTACTTTGTGTTCGTTTGCATGCTAACACACTAAACTGACACCTGCTGCACATCAGCATAGTCATGTGTGCATGTTAGCATGCTGACTTTATCATGTACAACCTAAAGGCAGCTACACACCGGGGCCGACAGCTGACTGTTGGCAGAAAAGGCAGTTGGACTGATCAGTCTCCCCGAGTTGGTCAAAAAAATGCCTCGGAACACACCAAAGCGACGAGACGTAATACGTCCATTACTGGCCATTAATGGCGACTCATTCAGAATACGATCTCATATTGTACTAAAATAGTTCACCAAAACGTGTTTCTGAAAACATTTTAAGTGAGAAATAGACCATGCAGTTTCCGAATCTGTCTTCATTTCAGATCGACAAAGGTCAGTTTAAAAGATTTTCGTCACATTTTGAGAGGCTTAGTCACGGTCACCCCGCTTGCCATTTCCGGGTGAGTCCCGACTGCCCAGTCTCCGAATGAGCATGTCAGGTCGGCCAAAATGAAGGCCGATAGCTCCTCCAACGGACGACGGCACGGAACACACGGAACAGATTCGAGTCACTGACCTCGCCAGACTGTCCAACGACCGATTATTGGCCCGGTGTGTAGCTGCCTTAACAAAGCTGCTAGAATGGCTGTAGAGTCTTAGTATTGTTCATTTATTCACAATGCTGTTGTTACCTATCAAATGCTGTTGTGCATGTTAACTCACCGCTTTGAGTTTCCTGTAGAGCCTGCCTATGTAGAACCAGATCTATGATCTAAAGTCAACATAAAGCGCATTTCAAAGTGTGAAACATTTGAAGCCAGTAACAAGTTAGAGCACAAAGCTCCTTCCCTTGGGCTTGACAACAAACAAGAAAACTAATCTGCTACTTTCTTAAATCAAGAGAGGGAGCAGACAGGGTACTGAAGAGCCCAATCAACTTTGCTCCCTAATCTGTCTTTTCCTGTCCCCCATACCTCTCCCCCTTCATAAAAGCCCTCAGATCAGGGAGTGAAAAAGCTCTGGCCTGTTGCCCTTGAATTTACTTGTAGCCACTAGAGCTTAATGTGGGTAATTGTGTTGACATTATGTAAGACTGTTTTGAGAGGTGCTTCACACACACACACACACACACACACACACACACACACACACACACACACACACACACACACACACACACACACACACACACACACACACACACACACACACACACACACAGCACCTCTGTTCTCAGAGCGGCCAGATGATTCGAGGTCCTCGTCCGCAGACTACAAACCAAATAAAATCAAAGGGATGGCAAAGGTGGCAGGAAGGGAGAGGTGGCAGCGATTTGAGCATTCCTGGCATATGATTCTGGGACAGATGCCCAGGATTTCTCAAACCAAGCAAGTGTTTTGACTCCTAAGTCCTGGGGTAAAGTTTCCCGGGGAATGGTCTAAAAACCCTCTGCATCTCAGACTGCATCTCAGCTCTATAGAAGTCTTTACATTATCCTCTACAGATCCTTTAATCTGCACCTCTGCTTACGGGGCAGCACAACGGCCTTTCACAGAGGACCAGCAGGAGACATGCTGATGTAATTTGACTGAAGTAATGATGTCTAACACGCATCAGCTGTATTGCTGACAGTAGAAATGTTTCCAAACTTTGTCAAATAATCAGTGACTTGTTTAGATTCAGATTTTATCTCACAAATTTGAAACGGGAGCACTGCTGGCTCTTGTTTGAAATATTACTCCATTCTCTGTGCACAGTTTTGTTTCCTCACAGTATAGAAGAGATATTGTTTGGGAAATAAAAATAAGATGGCAGACTCTAATGTTATGAAATCTGTTATATTATTGTTTATAATATATTATTATATTATTGTGTTATGTTCATTTGTTTTCTGATTGATTTGTTAGTCGACAAATCAATGTTTGCATTTGTTTGCTTATCTGACAGATGTACAGTATGTGATCTTTTCACCACCACAGTCAGTAGTGTACTGAAGGTTCATACCACAGTTATTCATAGAGAAACCAAACACATGCATTGAATGTCTCAGCTTCAAAACATCCATAATAAGGCCACAAAGGTCAATGTTTATTTCATGCTGTGAAAGTTACTGGTTATCAAGCCTGTCTGCATCTGTTTTCTGCCATCTGTTTGTTTGCAATTTCAGACCGAAGTGCTGGTTTATTTGAGCCTCTATTCGGCTGTGGAGGCATGTTTGGATGAGTGGCAGATCCCTTTTGTGGGATCCATACAGATCTCCATGTAGGTGGCCCTTTACAACAAACAGATGCTGAAGGTATGAACTCTCATCCTTTCACAGCCCATTGCAACACTAGATGGCAGTGTGTGTCTGTAGCTGCTGGACATCTGGCTGTGTGTCTAGACAGAAGGGTTTGCTGCCAGCGGCTGCGGGATCCAGTTGTTCAGTCCCCCTCAGTTGGTCTCACAAATATTTTTACACAGTTGCAGGGCTGCCAGTCTCCATCCCCAAGAAGCTACAAAGATTACGGAAAGAAAATCACAGAAAGAAAACATGCTTCAAAAGACATGGCAGACTAAAAGGTGGTGTGGTTTGTTTTCTCACAGGCCTTTAAGATTCTTTATGGGGTTTAACCATATCTTTCCTGGAGTCTAAGAACCACACTGGTTAAGTGTTTCAAGATGTAGAGAAAGCATAACCATTTATCACACAATGATAAAGGTGCCAGTTGTCCTGCCATAACAGGTGCAACAAAAGGAAGAGTAAAGCTTCCAATATGCTTTTCAGAAGTGCTTGTCAGATGGTTGGATGTAGTGGTGTAGTAGTTGATGAGGTGGGTAGATGGGTGGGTTACCGAAGAAGAAGTGGGTATACTCTCCTATATAGTGAATGTCTTTTTGACCAACAATGAGGTGGGCATAGCTTCAGAAAAACCCTTTTCTCTGATGTTGGAATTAAGGGTCTGCTTCTGACAATTTGAGTAAATTTCCAAACCCGATAATCCAACATTCACATCCACTTCACTCCATGATTGGCTAGGTGTGCAGAAGCAAGAGAGGAACTGAACTTCTCTCTCAATCTTTCAGTGTAACACCATGGATGCCTTACAGGAAACAGTGTCTGAAAACTGTTCTCCCCATATTTAAACAATATCACATCACCCCTCTCTATCACGGTTGACTTTTCACCTGCCTTTGAGTATAGCTGTTCAGAACAGCTGTGAACACTTTTTATACATGGGGGACAGCACGAGGTACAAACCATTTCTTTTGGAGCAAAACACATCCCTGAGAGAGTTGAAGCACAGTCTGTACACACTACCACAGTCCTGAGATGAGGTTGAATCAGGCACAGTAAGTGGCACCTGTGTGGTTGGACCATTGCTGTGTAGCGGTTTTAAATTATATGTGTTTATAGTTGACTGTGTAGGAATCCATGTTTGACCTCATGCCATAAAGTAGGGTTAAAGAACATGTGCCCAACTAGAAACACAGACACTTTCAGAACAATTTCTACATTTGCACTTCTCAGTATCTGGAAGAATTAGTAGCCAATTGACAGGTTACTGCTGACTTGAAGTCAGAAATCCTAAAAGTTTGAATACAATCTCTCTTAAAAGTTATGTGTGTGTGTGTGTGTGTGTGTGTGTGTGTGTGTGTGTGTGTGTGTGTGTGTGTGCATATACCATGCACCTCTTTTCTCACACACACACACACACACACACACACACACACACACACACACACACACACACACACACACACACACACACACACACACACACACAAGGTGAGTTTAAGCAGCTTGTTTCTACCCAGGATGAACAAGCTGCCCTTGGCTCTATAGCAATTAATAAGAGGAGTTCAATTTCCATCTTAACTCTTTCTCTCATGGCTCCCTGTCAGCTGCCTGTTTTGGTAACCCCCTAACCTACAGGCCAAAGCAGACATGCAAGACTGGCCCCACACAGAAGGTCAGTTGTCCCATTCCGAGCACTCAGCGATGAAGTCAATATTCCACAGCTATATACAGCTGACTGTATGTAAGGATGAATAAACATTACTAGCGTTCCCTGAAAGAGTGATTCGCACCACTGGCTTTAATTTAAAAATTGAGACAGGAAGAGGTTGTCAGGCTGTGTGACACTGATCGTTATTGTTGCTTTGCCAGTCAGGATTTTCCTCTGTAAATGTGGCTTTGGATGATCGTGGCGCCCTGATGTTTGTACTCATGCACACACACACATGCACGCACGCACACACGCGTGTGGGATGCTAGAATTGAATATGATGTACACGTGTGTTTTTCTTGTGTTGTGAAGTGATTTTTCATCAGGTTGAAGAGTTGACAGACTGGTTGCTAATTTGCAGGGCAGTATATCAGCCTTCTCTGGCTCTAGTTTGGATTTCAGTGTTTTAAATACCCATGCAATTTGAGGTTAAACTCCAGCCAAAGAGATTAGCACCTGAACGTGCAGATGGTACTCCAGAGAGCTGGTGGAGCTGTCAGGCAAGGCACGTACCACTAGTACACACACACACACACACATACACACACAGGTGCGTGGCACTATCTTTGTGGGGACCCGTCATTTACATAATGCATTCCCTAGCCCCTTACACTAACCTTAACCATCACAACTAAATAACTAACCTTAACACTTACCCTCACCCTAACCATAACCTAATTCTATCCCTAATCCTACAACCAAGTCTTAACCCTCAAACAGCCCTTTAAACTTGTGGGGTCCAGCATTTTGGCCCCACAAAACTGTCAGGACCCCACAAGTATACTGGACTCCCGGTTTTTGGACACCACAAATATAGTTAAACAAGCCCACACACACACACACACACACACACACTCACACACACACACACACACACACAGTATAAAAAGGATGGTAAGAGTCTGTCAACTGAAAAAAAATGTAATTACATTACAAAAAGAATTACAAACACTTATGTGTAGGGTTAGGATAAAAAAAACATAGAAATTAAAGCACACAATGTAACCATATCTGGGTACATACATTACACAGTATACTAACAGCTTTACACAATGGCAAGGAGGTCCTGTACATAAGAGGATGGCGCAGCATCACATTTCTGCAAGAGGCCTGTTTCTGTACCAAACTATTTTTATATTATGATTGATTGATTGAAGTAAAGTAAACAAAAACAAAATCCAGAAATTCAGGGGTTGCTACTTCTTAAATGTTTAATATTTTCTGGTTTTAATGTCTTTGTATAATAATATATTAAATAAATGTGGGTCTTGTACAGCTGGTTGTTTGTTTGAACAAAATAAGACTGCTCAGTCATGACAAGCACACACAGAAACCACTCAAGTACTCAAATTTAAATTCTTATTTTTTAAAGCAACAGAAAAAAAAAATACTTTCTGCATTTATATATGTTTATAAGTTTGTTAACTCAACAATATACAGTACAGTACCAGTCAAAAATGGACACACTTTCTCATTCACTTGAATGGGAAAGTGTGTCCAAACTTTTGACTGGTACTGGATATCTTGCTTATGTTGTTCCCCACAGTCAATGCACAGCTGGATAATTAGCTGTGAGAGGAGGTATATAAAAGCAATAAAGAAGATTCATGTTAAGCTTAAAATGTTTTAAAGCAGAGCCTGGTACCGTCAGCGGTGCACATCCATGAAACACTACACCCATCCCTATGTGGCCTAAGTGTGTGTGTGTGTGTGTGTGTGTGTGTGTGTGTGTGTGTGTGTGTGTGTGTGTGTGTGTGCGTGCATGTGCATGTGCATGTGAGTTTCCCTCACAAAACATTGCAAGCCGGTTAAATTTGGCTACTTTCTGGATACCCCCTTACTAGTGGTACGTGCCTTGCCTGACAGCTCCACCAGCTCTCTGGAGTACCATCTGCACATTCAGGTGCTAATCTCTTTGGCTGGAGTTTAACCTCAAACTGCATGGGTATTTAAAACACTGAAATCCAAACTAGAGCCAGAGAAGGCTGATATACTGCCCTGCAAATCAGCAACCAGTCTGTCAACTCTTCAACCTGATGAAAAATCACTTCACAACACAAGAAAAATGTGTACATCATATTCAATTCTAGCATTCCTAATCAGTTTATATTACTGCTTAGAAGCACAATGCTGTTGGGTAAAAATACATTTTCTTGTGTAACATCTAAAATGAAGCTGTAAAACTAGAGCTACATGCATCCAAACAAAAAGAAATGTCTTCTTGTAATAAGATCAACTGCAGCTGTAGCTCATTAACCCAAGGCAAAAGAGATGGACAAGTCAGTCACCATTCACCTCAACCCTTAAACCTGATAGTCTCACTTGATATTGAGTGATGCTCACTTGACGTGTTATAATAACTCACCTGCCTGTGTGCATGTTGTGTGCTTTGATAGCATAAAGAAAACTCAACTGATAGTCAGTAAACCTGTTTGAGTCGTGACTCACTCGGATCTTTCACCTGACTCTTTAAATTAATTCATGAGTTGCGAGTCTCTAGTATCATTAACTCGAATCAGTTGAGTCCTACTACAATTCAATCTAAAATGATAACAGCGCCACACACAAACCCCTTGCAACATTAGCTACTACTAGTCCTAGCCATCTTATCTGCCAAAAGCTTTATAACTTACAATTTCGTAAGCAACCACAACTCCACAAGTCAACTCAAGCGACTGAGTGAGCAGAGAGACAGTCCGAGACAGGTTATAGGAACTTCCCGACCCGCAGACTCAGAGCTGGAAGCTCGCAGACCATGGGACTCACTTCGAGAACTCATGAGTCCTCGATGACTCATGAGTTATCGATGACTCATGAGTTCTCGCGTGAGTCAGTCAATCGCGCGAATCAGCCGGCTACGTTGTCATGAGTGGATCTGTAGCAGACGAGCGAGTGAAGTCTCTCCTCGAGCTCAGGGTAAAGCAAATCCACAACAAAAGCCATTCTTTCACTTCTGAAATAACATGTTCTTCACGTAGCCTAGCTAGGCCAACTGTAGGTTTGGTGTATAAATGTACTATGTTAAAATGCAATTAGGTCGAGCAGACAGTCCGAAACGTTGCAAGTGCGCCACGGCTCAACTATAGATCAATACTGACTCAAGTGACTCGCGCAACCTGGATCAGTTTAGTGAGTGACTCCGAATAACTCGAATCCTTAAAAGGAATCGAGTTTGCCAGGCCTAATGTGCCAGTGAAACACCGTAATGACACATTTTGAAATTTCAACAAAACATTTTGGCTAACTTGTCACTATATTATTTAATACTTGCAAAAACGCTGATGCTAACAGTAACAGCACCATTGTTAGCATCCTAACATACATAATGCCATTCAATATCGCACTACAAACCTTGAGTTTTCACCCATTTCTAAAACTCTACGGCGCTATGTAGCCTTTTAGCCTCTGGTAGCTTGTTTTGTTATTACAGTTGTTTGGTTCAGTCTCACTGCCTTTCGAGCAGCAGACAGCTTTTTTTTTTTAATGCTTTGATAAACAGACTGTAAGCTAGCTACCTGCCCAGAACTAAACTGGGGTGAAAAGGTTAGCGACCTGCTAGTGAAGACAGTTGAACAGATAGCAGCAAAATACCCAGATATGTTTCTCAGGAGTTGGTGAAAAAACACAACAGAGCTGAGAGGAAAGTACATTTTGGACTTACACTCATCCAGTAACCAGAGACTTGACTCAAAATGACTGCTGATGTCGCTCCATGTCTGCTGGAGGTAATTGTTTGCTAACATGTTAGCCATAACAACTTTTGAAGGAGCTCAGTCGTAGCACACTTCATTTGGTGAGCATACCTTATTTTATTCATTTTTACAGCCTTTTTTGTCACAGCTAATTTTGAGGCAATTTGTTTTTGTGATTACTGTTAAAAGTCTGAAAAATAGTAACAAATTCCTGTTACAATTTCCTAGTCCTTCTTCCATGCTAAATAACTTATGATTAAGTGAATAGTTTCTCCTGTTTAAACAGTTTAGTCAATTAAATAAACTAATTGTTTTAGCTGTATATCTTACTAAAACAACCTTAATAAAAAGAAAGGATTCCAGGATAAAAGTTTTATTGTGTTTTTAGGGTAACTGTCCCTTTTAAATTGAACACCTGTCAAGAACACATTTTGACAACATTCACTAATTCACTGCACTAAATTTAACCTTCTGCATATTAGTGGGTCCAAATTGGCTTGCTGGATGATGACACACAAACTTCCAGCATCCTCCTTCCAGGGGCGATTCCAGGATTTTTTTAAAGTGCGGTGGCACAGGGGGGGGGGACAAATAATCAGTCAGAGGGTGACAGTGCTCTGATCCAATGGAAATCACAATTGTCAGATTGAAAGCACTATAGCCTAATGGATTTGGGCCGGTGCCACCCCGTGCCCCCCTCCTAACCCCTCCCCTGCCTCCTTCCTCCTCCTTCACCATGCTGTGCTTTCTTACCACTGTACCACCTGGCCACAGCTGAACTATAACAATATTTCCACTGCTCTCTCACTCACCCTTCAATTCTCAATGAATAATTAGACACACCTGGAGAGAGCATGAATCACGGATCACTTTACCAAAAAATATCTGACTACAATTTGAACCAAAAGGCAGAGATAAAGGGAATAAACAGCTGAGGGGAAAGGGGGAACACACTGCGAATGCAACCTCCCATGCAGAACTAAACAGCTCTGTCAACGAGCCACAACGAAATATCAGGAACAGAATGCAGCTTTACTTCTGTCATATGGTGTGTTGAGTCGGTGTGGTTGAAAAATAGAAGAAGTATATAAAGATGTATGGGCCCACATGTGTGTCCTCTCCAGCTGATCAGTTCGCCAGGACATTAACACTGGTCTGCGTCTGTGCACTGTCACCACCAGCTAATGGTCAGAGAACAGCCCAGCCTCCTACTGGAACTGAACACACGGCAACATGCTGAGCAGATGTGAGAAACCCGCCTGTGGCTCTCTGTGCTGCTGGAATAACAGTCTGCACATCAACACATGGCCATGCGAAGAAGAAAAAAAAAGGCTCGCGTTCTGCGCAGCATACCGAGCTGCTGTCCCACAGGGTGGAAAAGGTCAGCTGAGAGAAAGTCAGGCAGAGATAGTGAAAACACCTGGCTGTTCCTTTAAAGCCTGATCCTTTATAAGCAGACTGCCAGGTTGCTACTGGATTGTCCTCTTGATTAGGACACAGACAACACAATCATGTGATCTTTCCAGACAGGCAACATATTAACACTGCACACCTTGGATTTATTAAGGAGGACTATATATAAATGCTTCTGTGGGCTTCCTGCATGTCCGAGACTTCATCTGACTTCCTGTTGGTTCCTTGCATTCATGAATGGCATAAAATAATGTGAATTTTAATTCAAACAGCTTTTCTAGACCCATTGTACTGAAAGGGTCAAATTGTGGACCGTTTCACATGAGCTATGTTGAGTAAGAATAACAGGCCCCGTAACATTTAAGAACAAACTATGGTTTGTGGCAAATTCTGCACAGAAAATATGACATTATACTAGTGCCATACAATGGTCAATAAATGCCACATACTGTAGCTTTTTTTCATAGACGAACTGTCTACTAAGTCTACTGTAATACAGGTTTCTAACCAGGACTGTTTTTTCATAAAACCACAGAGTAGTGGACTCATATATATAGTTGTGTTCAGAATAATAGCAGTGTGTTTAAAAAAAGTGAATAATGCTCAAAATCCTTAGAATAATTAACTATTAATTCCATAATAGCAATGCATTGGGAACACTGCACATTCAATTCCAAATCAAAACATGACCAAAATTGATCAAGTTTGTGTTATACGTTTACAGAAAGTGAAGAAAAAGGAATATTAGGCTGTTCAAAAAAATAGCAGTATTTGCATTTCTTTTACAAACTCTAACATTTACTGTACAAACTGAAAAATGTCTCAAGGGTTTGCTTTACTTTGAATCACTGCGTTAATATTTAGTTGCATAACCATTATTTCTGAGAACTCCTTCACATCTGTGTTGCGTAGAGTCGACCAACTTCTGGCACCTGTGACCAGGTATTCCAGCCCAGGACGCTTTAACTACATTCCACAAATCTGGGTTTTTCCTCAGAAACAGCATTTTTGATGTCAACCCACTAGTTTTCTATGGGATTGAGGTCTGGGGATTGGGCTGGCCACTCCATAACGTCAATCTTGTTCGTCTGGAACCAAGATAAATAGGCCCAACACCACAGTATGAGAAACATCCCCATAACATGATTTTTGCACCACCATGCTTTACTGTCTTCACAGTGTACTGTGGCTTGAATTCAGTGCATGGGGGTCGTCGGACAAACTGTCTGCGGCCCCTAGACCCAAAAAGAACAATTTTGCTCTCATCAGTCCACAGAATGTTGCCCCATTTCTTTTTTTGCCAGTCAATGTGTCCTTTGGCAAATTTCAACCTATTTAGGACATGTCTTTTTTTCAGCACTGGGACTATGCGGGGGCTTCTAGCTGATAGCTTTGCTTCACATAGCCTTCTTCTGATCGTAACAGTACTCACAGGTAACTTTAAGTCTTCTTTGATTTTCCTGGAGCTGATCATTGGTTGAGCCTTTGCCATTTTGGCTATTCTTCGATCCATTCGAATAGTTGACCGTTTTTTTCCCATGTCGTTCAGGCTTTGGATGCCATTTCAAGGCATTTGAAATCATTTTTGGCTGAGCAACCTATAATTTTCTGCATTTCTTTATATGTTTTTTCCTCTCCAATCAACTTTTTAATCAAAGTCCGCTGTTCCTCAGAGCAATATCTGGAACAACCCATTTTGCTGAGTATTTCAGTGTGAAATGCACTCTAACCAGCATGCACAATATTTGCTTCCTTCCTTCCTTAAATATGGGCCATAACTGACACCTGTTTCCTCACAGAATCAATCACCTCACTAATGGAACACAACACTGCTATTATTTTGAACATGCCCCTTTCAATTACAGATTCAATTACACAGAATGAGCAGCATGCATGTCATGACTGTTGGGTCTGTTGGTTTTCTATGACTCTACAACACTTACTAGTAAATTATTTGCCATGTAGAAATATCACTTCTACCAAAAATTTTTTTTATGAGGTTAGTGATGTTGGACTGCTATTATTTTGAACACAACTGTGTATGTATATATATATATATATATATATATATATATATATATATATATATATATATATATATATATATATATATATAATGCATATTATAACTTTAAGTGATTTAATGCCATCAAATCACTTAATTCATCATCTTTAAAATCACTTAAAATTCACCATTAACTAATAATAAAATATGGTTGTAATAACATAAAGTGATAACGGATTACACTCTTTAAACCCACAGCTCTGATCTTGACGAACAATTAAGATTAATGAGCCATCCTCTACATTACTGCTGCCTCCATCTTAAAGTAAAATATCTTCACTTCTTCTCACTTTCCCTTCTCCTCACACTTACATTCCTGCTGGCCCTGATTATTCACTAAGCCTTCCGCTGTTATTATTGCAAGAGTGTCTGAGGTCAAGAGACTTAAACACCACCAAATTCCTGCCCTCTGTACCGCCTCTTCCCCCCTTTAGGTCGTATACATTATTGCTGTGAATTACCGAGCTGTGAAAAGAATGGACGTTCAGACGTGGGCTTGTTGAAAGGCTGCAGTTTCTGCTCTGTGGTTAACAGGCTGCAAATAAATAATACATCATTTAAATGTGATTGGATTGCAGTCTGGTGGAATGCTTTGTGGTTTGTTTAAACAATCTGCGAATTAATTCTGCTATGAAATCTATATTAACTTGATCACCAAAGTTATTTGTGGTTTCATTGAATTTAGAGTTCCTGGAACTTATAGTGTGAGAATATGTCATGAACTTATGTCATGAAGGTATTCTACTTTACTGTCAATCAAAAACTAAACGGATTCCAATTTAATTAATAAAATGCTAAACTTGGATGGATCCGTTCCAGTGATGTTACACCTGCACCGTGATATTTTGGTGTCTTTGGTCACCAGTAAACATGTTTAATAGCTTGGTTACAGCCTCCAAATCCCCCCCCCCCCCCCCCCCCGTGAAATCATCTCTCCTATTGCGTCCATACCTTAATTACAGTAATTATAATTAACTGGCCTAAGATTGACTGACAGCATGATTGTGCCCACTGACAGTCCCTTATTGTTGCCTCAGCCAGATGCTACAGACTTGCATTGGTGCAAAGAAAAACACATGCACATACAAGACCACAGTTGTTACTCATGGATACTAAAATCAGACAAACTGCACAATAACAGCCTAACAGTTACTTTTCTGCTCATTAAGCTGACAGTGTCCTGCTGATAAGCTCTTAAAAATACTAGGGAATGGGCTCAGAGTGAGTTGCAGATCTCATGTTACTCTCGGGTCTTGGGCCGAAAACAACCATGACTTAATCAGTGACATTCATAGAGATCTTTAGACCGGGAATCAAATTACCCAGGTAAGGTCCAGAGGAATGTGGCACATTCTGTACATGTTATCAACTCATGACCAGGAGCCGATGAAAGGTCGACCTTTTTGATGATTAAACATGATGTAAGTGACGACGGTGACGGTCCGGAGGCCATGTAATGCTGGGAAATGTGAAGCCACCTGGCAGTTGAAGAACACAAGGCTTGCAGCTTGTAATGAAGAAAAAGTGTGTGTTCCCTTCACAAACTGAGAACTACCCTTGTTCTCCAGACCTCTCAGTCACTGCAAACATCTCAGAGTTGTTGCAAGTCGACTTACAGAAATAATAACCCTGAAATCTTTTTCTTTTATCATTGGGAAAAATGTGAAATGCAATCTCCCACACAGCTTCCATCTTGACTGAAAATGACATCAGCGGGAAACAAAAAAAAATCAACAAATTTGTAATTCAGTCTGACTTAAAGGCTGATTGGAAACTACAAACATGGAGGATTTTGTCCTGCTAATGTGTCACATTAACAAGATACAGTTCAGGATGTAGAAAAATAAGTCTATATTGTATATAAAAATGCTGATTTAAAAAAAGTTAAAGCACTTCTTTAGTAGTATAAACTCAAACCTGTTTTAGTGTGACTTTTAATTTTGTGGTTATTTTTAAAACTTGCACACAAGCATCTTTCATTTGTGTTGCTGACTTTTCCCAAGAAAATGTAAACACTAACTAAGGTTGTTGTCAGTAGAGTTTCCCCTTCGTACAGTATTACATTCTCTATAAAACTCGTTTGACTCACTGTGTTTAAAAGTAGCATGCTACCCTCTCAACTAAACATTGACTGATCCTCATATGGAGAACGTGAAGAATCCCGCGCCCCTGTGATATTGAAGAGGCCTTTTGAGAGGACATCGCCCCTCATCTCTTTCTGTCTGCAGGTCTAATCTTCTCTGTCTGTGACTCAATAAACTCAAAGCCTTTATCTTATTTGCCAGCTTTTGCTGTTTATCTTCCATCAGAGATTAAAAAAAGTTGCACAACCGTTTCATCAAAGAGCATCTTAAAAAACCAGGGTGATCTCACATACATGATGCTTTTTAAGGTTTTTTTTGTGTAAACATTCTTGTTTAGTCGTTTGCACATCTCTCCAGTGACAGCAGCCATTCATAAAGTTGAAAAAGCATGTGCTAAAATTAAAGCTTTAGTGTGTAACTTCTTGATATTAGTGAACGTCCGTTACATTCAAGCCATTGCCAAATGAGTTGCTACAAAGCTCCACACAACTCTCTCTGTATTTCTCAGTATGGCTATGTTCAGAAACTGGTGTCGTCCGGCGACTTTCGCACACAGAAACTCAAAGATAAGACTGAAGATAATTACCTCTTCTGAAAGTCTATCATGTTATTTTTAATTCTCCGTGTCCTCTTTGGCTACTAGCAACTGCGTGGAGGAGATGTGGGAGCGGTGCGCGCTCACGGAAGGCTTGTATAGTTTTGTTGTCATTACTTCCTCATGGGGGAGACAAACTACGCACTATACAGTCCTTCCAGAAAAATGCAGAGTTTTTTTGTGATTGTTGCGGGCAAAAATCCTTGATTATGCGGCACGTTTTCTTAAAAAATGCAATGGAATATGCTGGATATTTATGCAATTTTATGCGATGAAATTGCGGGAACTTGCAAAAATTGCGGTTTCATCATGGCTTCATCGCGGGGTTTGTAGCTTTTCGATGATGTTCACGTCGCGTAATTACGTCACTTCATAACGTCACTTCATAACGTCACTTCATAACGTTCCCATGGCAACAGGGGAAAATGACTGCTCTTGTGTGACGTAAACGCAACATTTTTCAACTTTCTGCTAAGATATATGTGACTTTTTTGCAAGAAAAATGCGGGGATTATGAAATCATGCAAGCCCTGCATATTTTGCGCAGAAATCGGCAATTTATGCGCCGAAATGTGGCGTATTTGAAAAAATGCGGCCCCCGCATAAATATGCGGACTTTGGCTGATTATGCATTGAATTATGCGATCGCATAATCACGTTTTTCTGGAGGGACTGACTATAGCTTTAAGTTATTTTGTCGCTGGTTTAGGAACATAGGCTGATAACTCTCAGTTGCTATCAGCATTAAATGTTTTTCACTGTTTGCATGTTTATATTAGCTGGGCCAATATTAGCTTTTATGCAGATATACTGGTATCAGCGTACATGTAGGCGGGTAAGTAACAAGATATTTTAGCACAGGAATGCCAAAGATATTTAAGTTATAAGATATAGGTTTGTCCACTAAAGAGCACTGACAAGTTTATTTTTTAAGTTGTAAATCGTGCTCTGTAATGGCACTTCTCAATTCAGTACACAATTCTTAAATAACAAATGCAAAAGGTGATTGTGCATGTTATGAGTTTATATTTAAAGAAAATTAAAATCAGCTGATATATTATTTGATTTTTAAACTCTGAAATATCAATATTGATACCTGCCCAAAAATCCAGGCTTAGTCAGAATCTAATCATTACTCATGTATTTTATTTCTCAGTAAGGTTTTCAATGTAAGCTTGCATTGTACGAAAAGTTTGCTATCGTGGTTCGATGGACAACATGGATGAATGTATGAGGAGAACTATAAAACATCATAAATATCAAGGTACTATTTAGATACAACACAGAGCTAACAGAGAGACAAATACCCGGCTACAACAAAAATCTTTGGCAACCACTGATTGTTAACTAAATCTAAACTTCTGATAGGATGAAATCAGTGTTGACTGTCACTGGAACACTTTTTTTTTTTTTTTAAATGACAATTCAATGGGGAAAACCTCAGTTGAAGGGATGCATTCATTGATTGATTGATGGATTGACATTTATTTCGAGGATGTAAAAGAAAACAGAAAATCAGGCCATACAGAAAATAATAATATACATAGCATAGCATATATACATAATAACAAACATTTGATTTCCTGCTCCTCAGTCAGACACTGTCCTGTGACACCCAGACACTGTCCTGTGTCTCCCAGACACTGTCCTGTGACTCCCATAACTGTCCCGGGACACCCAGACACTGTCCTGTACACTGTCCTGTGACTCCCAGACACTGTCCTGTGACTCCCATGACTGTCTGGGTGTCACAGGACAGTCATGGGAGTCACAGGACAGTGTCTGGGAGTCACAGGACAGTGTCTGGGTTTCACAGGACAGTATCTGACTGTCCTGGGATAGTCATGGGAGTCACAGGACAGTGTACAAGACAGTGTCTGACTGTCCCGGGACAGGACTGTCCCAATTTCATACATTTGATTGCCTGCTCCTCAGTCAGACACTGTCCTGTGACACCCAGACACTGTCCTGTGTCTCCCAGACACTGTCCTGTGACTCCCATGACTGTCCCGGGACACCCAGACACTGTCCTGTACACTGTCCTGTGACTCCCATGACTGTCTGGGTGTCACAGGACAGTCATGGGAGTCACAGGACAGTGTCTGGGAGTCACAGAACAGTGTCTGGGAGTCACAGGACAGTGTCTGGGTTTCACAGGACAGTGTCTGACTGTCCTGGGACAGTCATGGGAGTCACAGGACAGTGTCTGGGAGTCACAGAACAGTGTCTGGGAGTCACAGGACAGTGTCTGGGTTTCACAGGACAGTGTCTGACTGTCCCGGGACAGTCATGGGAGTCACAGGACAGTGTCTGGGTTTCACAGGACAGTATCTGACTGTCCCGGGACAGTCATGGGAGTCACAGGACAGTGTCTGGGTTTCACAGGACAGTGTCTGGGTTTCACAGGACAGTGTCTGGGTTTCACAGGACAGTATCTGACTGCCCCGGGACAGTCATGGGAGTCACAGGACAGTGTACAAGACAGTGTCTGACTGTCCCGGGACAGGACTGTCCCAATTTCATCAATTTGATTAATTCTTCCATTAAGTTTATACTGTTCATGTTGAGTGCTTAATCGCATGTAGTCCTGTGTAGTGGACATGTCTGTAACTTTCTGAAAAAATCGATTTTTGAAAAAAAAAGTGAATATTTGTTTTTTTTATGCCCTAAGAAGAGTAAGAACACATAAAAAAAAATGTTTTGACTCAGACTTTCATAATTCATGCATCAGAGGGATATATATATATCGGCTTGCATGAACCTATTCAAAAAAAGAAAGTCATCCTCATTCATGTAGAGCTGTAAACCATGAGTGCAAAATATTAGAGAATTAGTTCACTTGTTCCGTTAAGGGGAAGATTTTCTGTACCATTTGCACTAGAAGCAGCCTTCAGTATCCATATTTTTCTTGTTACTTTACAGCAGTAAAGTTTTACTTCACACATATCAAAACATTTTTGCACACGTGCAGTTGTTTTTCTTTGCCACCTCTTGTGACATACATCACATAACCCTTCTTCTAGACATAATTAATTAAAGCGACTTCCTAAAGCCAAGTTTGGTTATAAATTAATGGCGAAGGCAATTTATACTGAATTAGCATGCGTCATTCATATGCTTCATTTGATATTTGTACATCAAATATTGTTTTATGCAAATGGAAACGGCATCAGAGAGACTGCTGAGAAGGAATCAGCATTCCTCCTCACTGAATCCCAGCTTGTTTCAGTCTGATGGCACACTGCGCACTGAGGAGAGAACTGAGAAAGAGAATATTGTGGAAAATCTGACAAATAATCTACTCAGGAGAGTTTACAGAAGATGTTCACGAGGAAATGTGAGCAGCGACTGTCTGACTGGCTGAGTCATGGTTGTCAGGCCACAATGTTTACAGTTTCACCTTGACAGAAACACCCAAAAAGGGCAGTAGTTCTATGTATAGTCAGGGCATTCATAGTAATTATACAAGCTTTTATTGATTTATGTAATTTGTTTATTATTAAACCTATAAAACTCAAACTTGTTCTAGTGATTTCAGTTGTTGATCTAAAATTGTTCTTGGATTCTTGATGTTGATTTTGCAGTGTCTTTGCAGTAATTATAGTCCATACTTTGTATTACCTCGCCCCAAAACTAAAGGCAGACATCCAACTGAGACCTCTTCTGTCTCCAAGACTCCTGCTTTCAAGGCTCATACATCTGAACAAAATAAGAGCAATGTGTGTGAGAGAGAAAAAGCTAAATGATTAGATGAAAAAGGTAATTTGAAGTTTTTTACTTATTTATACAGTTGCACAATAAACATCTTGTCTTTCAGTCATAGCTGCCAGAAGCTCACCACATTTGAAAAGTTGGAAAATATTCAGTTTGAAAGGAAAAGAAATAACTCTGCATGTATGTGTATGGTTTCTGTTAAAGCAATTTTTTATTGAATTGTTGTTCTGCATGTTTATACCCAGACCTCCAGATGCAAGTGCCGGTGGGTTTTTCAACTAACAGCTGGTGTGGAAAACAAACAGCGGTGGCCAAGCTCATGTAATAATTTCAATATTGGTTGAATTAACTGACTTACACCAGAAAAGCCAAACTCATGGCTCAGAGCTTTGCAATGAGATTTTAAAGAGTGGCTTTTTGATTTCCCTGAGCATCACAAGCTGGTCCACACATTGCCAGGCAACGTGATGTAATCCGGGATCAAGCAGATGGTTTTGTCGCCATCTTGCATCATCTGGCAGTGATGCTTCTGTATATAAAATCTGTAGCAAGACTCTCTGTCTAAACCCAAGTGTTGTAAAGGGCTGGGTAACTTCTCAATATTTAATTTCCAAGAATCAAAGGTAAACTGTCCACATTCAGTGATGGCTCCCTGATGGAAATGAGTGCTCAGGAGTCTGAACTGTGGATCACTCTCTCGCCACTCAGGTGTTCCAAAACAGGAAAGGAAATCTTTCCAAAGTCAATTAAAGTGATCGGTTACAGTTAAACCGTAGTGTCACCCAGTCGGGTCAGTGGTCTGGGGAAGCAGCTGTTTATTTAAATGGAGGGTACAGATAGACGAGTGGATTCAAGGAGGATGTAAAGGGGAAACTAAAGACAGGATTCAGGGAGGTTTGTTGAAGATACAGGGTTCAATATGAAGGAAAACGGAGAAGGAAGAGGGCTTCAAACGAGGCCTCATTTCCAAGTTTATTTAATATTGAATTAATGTTATCTTGTGTAACGAAGAGAAGCCAGACGTTGAGGTACAGTACGAGGGGGAACAGGAGGGTGTCGGGTGGTTTGAGTCCATTCATACAATGGCCCTCTCTGTCTGGACCGCTCAGCTATGGTCTGATACTCCCTCACATACCCCGTCACCACCCCCTTTACCACCAGATATGCTCCAGGGCTACAGAAACAGGGTGCTCGGGCTTCCGCATATTTTGTTTTTTTTAAGCTGGACTTGGTCTCCTCAGAGAAAAGGCCCGTCTGGTGACCTTGTGATCAAATTTATATTTCCTGCTCTGGCAATCACAGCTATATCCTTCCAAGAATGAACATTATCCACCTGTGCAGATAATCACATGCAGTGCACATGGATGCTCACTTGGACACACATGTCACAAGCTCTGGTCATAATGGGCATTTTTAATCTCTCTTTGAATGTACTCGCCCTGATCTTGTAGTCAGAGAGTCTACAATCTGTCATACACATACATAAATCATGATCCTAGTTTTCAAAGGGGATCGGAACATATCAGATAATATTCTCAGATTTCTTCTCTAATTGAAGTGAAATTAAAGGACAATTCCGGCGCAAAACGAACCTAGGGGTTATTAACAGATGTGTACCCACTCTGTTGCTCTCTGGGACATGTTTTCATGCTAATCAAATTAGTTTTTAGCTTGAAAGACGCTACCGCGGACCGCCGATTAGCTTACAACGCTAGTATTCGAGGGACAGGGAACGTAAAAACAAATCGCTGTTTATACCACTAAAAAGGCTCAAAATATCACCAAACTTCAACGGTAGCATAATGAGGGTCCCAAAATGTTAACCTAAGCATTGAGAACTTTGTAAGTGTACAGACAGTTTATTGAACGAAGAGCTGCGGGAGCTGAAAGGGTTACGGGAGAGAGAGAGCTACCGGTAATCAATGCCGTAACACAGCCTCGTACTTCGGGAAACTGGTGGTGTACATGCGGACATTGTGAAGCTACGGCCACCGAACAGGAGTGTCTGTGTCGCAAGGAGTGGGACCTGTTGATGGACAGTTATCCACTGAGTAAGTACACTAGACAAGTTATGCAGAGTGTGATTATTTCAGATATATTGAGCAAATTGCTTTTGAGTTTAGTTTGCATTGCTAGCTGTAAGTCATGTCTGGTTTCCAAGACGGTGGTGTGTGAACGCGAGTGTCTTTATAATCTATCTTTTCAATAAACTGTCTGTACACTTACAAAGTTCTCAATGCTACGGTTAACATTTAGGGACCCTCATTATGCTACCGTTGCGTTGAGGTGTGGTGATATTTTGAGCCTTTTTAGTGGTATAAATAGCGATTTGATTTTACGTTCCCTGTGCCCCGAATACTAGCGTTGTAAGCTAATCGGTGGTCCGCGCAAGCGTCGTTCAAGCTAAAAACTCATTCGATTAGCGTGAAAACATGTCCCAGAGAGGGACAGAGTGGGTACACATCTGTTAATAACCCCTAGGTGTTACAGTTTGGGACATTTCTGTTACCAGTTTGTTCATTTCTGTTGCCTGGTTTTGTGTATTTCGGTTGCCTGTATTATTATGTTCCCTGTGTTTGCATATTTATTCTGTATATTTCTGTTTATTTATCTCCTTGTCTATTGTGCTTAACCTGTCTTGACTGTGTTTTGTGTATTGTGTATTTTTTGGATTAATTCCTGTGTTCCCTGTTGTGTTGTGTCAAGTTTCTGTGTTTAGTTGTTTCAGGTTTTCTGTCAGTTGTTCCTGTTTCCTGTTTTATTTTGATAGTCTGTTTTCTGTCATGTCTAGCTTTACTTTGTTTTCCCGCCTTCGTTGATTGTCCTGCCCCGCCCTAATATGTTTCACTTGTTGTATCACCTGTCCCTCGTTTGTTCATTACCTCGTGTATTTAACCTCCGTGTTTCCTTTGTCTCTTGTCAGATCGTTTTGTCTGCGTTTGCCCTTGTGTGTTCCCGTGCCATCAGCCTGTGTGTCTTTTTTGGATCCCACTGCATTTTGTTCCTCGTTTTTTCAGCCTCTTTTCTGTATTTTTTATTACAATAAACCCTTGTGTAAGAACCTTCTGCCTGCCTCTCCCTGCGTTTGGGTCCACTCTCCTCTGCTCCACTTAACACTAGGTTCGTTTTGCGCCGGAATTGTCCTTTAACTATTAGACCTTTGCAGAAAGAACTTTCTTTTTTCCAAAGTGGATACTGGACATTTTCTCATGACTTCACTACAGTCTGATTTTCTTGGATCCAGCATTAAGTGGCCATTAGACAAACAGCAGCTTCCAAATCGACTTTCACTTCTCAGCTTTGGTTGTGGCATCTTTATTAAAACAGCTGTACAAACTGTTTTGATATCAGAAACCTGTTTTGGTCTTCATTTAACAGAATACAAGTATTGTCTTCAAACAACCCTTCAACTTTATTTTGGCTCTATAGGGTTTAAACAAAGGTGTACATCAAAATTACTGGGTTACATCCACAGGTGTGCCATCCTAAAACCAAGTGAGATCCCACTACTCCTCCCTACCTGCTACTGGGATGGTATCTACAGCTGCTGCTCAATGCTTAAAAAAAAAAAAAAAGGGCTAATTTCCCTCAATGTGGCAGGCAGAGCTGAACACACCTCAGCTGCTCAGTATCAGGTGTCTGTTGGCGTGCCATCTCATAATTCTGTTGGGTGTATATACTAAATATATTGTAATCTCCTGGTATTTAAAGTGTAGATCTGTTGGCATGAAGGCAGATCAGTGGAAAACCCAGAGACCTAGGTGACGCACCTGCTTTTAGGTGAATTCCCAACATGTGCTCGATCATGAGGGGATCATGCGATCGGGCTGTTCCAGGGACACCCATCAGTGTCTATTAGAGAAGCAGCAGAGCTCGGTAAAGGGACTGTCAAAGTGAGCATCTGTTGAGCTGTTATGTAACTTTTTAATGAGGCTGTGGTTTTAGGGTTTGGCCTCCTGACAGAGCAGTGCTGTGCCGAGAATGGAGGAGTACTGGCCTGTCATACCTGCTCGTGACTTTCTGTAGCGCTCTGTGACAGATGTGCACAAACACACATAGTACTGCAAGCACACGCTATTTTCATATATGAATAAACACCTCAAAACATCAATGCTGTCTTCTCTTTACTCCTATCTCTGTTATATTAGTGTTGTATCTTCACCCCTCCAGCTTTCTCCTCCTCTCTGAGTGTTTTGAGTTTGGTTGAGGGCAGTCTCATCCATGGAGCGGAGACTGACTGATAACAACTGTGTCTGGCTGGTCCAGGTCTCTGTTCCCTGCTGTCAACAGACAGCCTTTTAAAGTCGGCGAGGAAGAGTCAACACAGCAAGACAGTCAAAGGACACCATAACATGGCCATTAAAAGGAACACTGCTGTAAATGTTTGAGATCTTTGTTTGTACTTTCATACCATGTAATCGTTATAGGACATACATGAATCAAAAACTGTGGTCAGAGGAGATCATAATGATGGCATGTGAGTTTTCATCCAGTTGTTATTCACATTTGCACATAAGAAATCTGGAAAGGAAATGTGAGGGAAAAAAAGCCTATCACAAAAATCTATCAAAAAATTGTTTGGCTAAGGGCGGAAATTATATTTTCTGCTTCAGTTGAATTTAGATACACAGCAGGAGAGAGATTTTGAACCAGAATAATTTCCATAACCCTTGAAGTGACCAACTGAATCTTTGCAGTTAAGACGTGTTATTTTCTTCACTCCACTTTACAGCGATAATTTGCCAAACAGTGTCTCCAGTGCTGCAACTGCATACCTCATAGTGTGAAGACGTCACAGCCGTCACTACCATGTGAAATGTAACGTACAACTGTGCAGATATATTGTAAACAGCTTTGGATAGTGCAGTAGGCTGTGACACTCAGCACTCTGATGTGTGTGTGGACTTTGTTAAAAAAGTGTGTATTCATGTGCACATTTTACTATTTATGTTCATGATAAAAGACAGAGGAGACGGCTTTACACCAGGGTGCCATAAGCTGCTGAATAATGTCAAATAATAACAACATACAACCACACCAAAGACCCTCACTTCACTCATCTGTACTCCCGTAATTTACACCTCCAAAAAAAAGACCCCTCCAGTGTGTGTTAGTGTGTATATGTCACGTGCACTCAACCCCTGCAGCTTTTAAAACAAGACTTTGGAGGTGGTCAGCTTGGAGGCCATCTGACTGTAGAAAAACAAACGTGACAGACCCAAACGCTGGACTGGATACAATGAAGGATCAGTGCTGGGAAAGCTAAAAAACTTGCAGAGCATAAATATTGTTATTGCATCTTTCAAATTACTCAGATGTAGTAAGTTTTTGTTTGTAGAAAGAGAAAAAGTAAAAAATTGGTGCAGTCATGCGTGTATAGCTGCCTCCACACTGTCTACCACAGTCACAGTCATCCTTGACAATACCACTCGGTGGCACCAAAGTAAGGATTTTTTAAAACAACACACAGTGGCTTTTATATTTTGAATACTGTTTATAATTGACATGTGCCCACTACTTTTTTGATCATCTGAGGGAAAACTGTGCTTGCGCCACTACACAGGTGGACTCGAGTGCAAGGTGCAGCACCTATAGAGTTGTAAGAACTGATGGAAACAATGCTGTGTTTAAAGAAATATTTTGCTGATTTAAACCCAGCTCTGTGTCATGCCAGTGTGGGCAGTGTGTTTAGATGAACGGTGTTTGCCTTCCCTATATGGTGCCAGTGCAGGGAGCTCCCTGCTGAGCAGAGCAGCGGAGGTCTGCTCAGATCCGCCAGATGATGCGAGACGCGTCACATAGGTCCACCTAAATGCGCAGGATGACGCAAAACACATCAGCAGACCCTCGCAAAACACACTGCCCACACAAAGCTGACACAGAGCTGGTTTAAAGTCTGCAAAGTATTCCTAAGGCTACATACAGTTGCTGGGTCGACATATCCACAGTTATTGGGCAGGGGTGGAAAGAGTACAAAGAACAACTGTCACTTACAGGTAACCATGGCAACAGAACTTCTGCTTTGTGAATAAAAACAGACATTAAAATGGATGCTGATTCAAACACAGCTTCTCTTTAACTCTATGGGAAGTAGCCATGGTATATGAGCGATAATACACTCTGACGTGTCCTGATAATAGAAAATAACAGACTTGTGGAGGAAACTCTGCTTCTGTTTCATCAGTTATAACAATCAGTGCATTTTTTAAATTAGAGGGTGATAATAACTAACTATGGGGCAGTGGAGCCTGCAGCAGCTAAAGAGCCAGATATTCCATGCAGGAGTTGGTGGAGACCAAAACAGAGCTAAAAGGAAAGGATTGGAATTACATTCATCAGTTGGACACAAACACAGCTAAAAAATAAATGCTAATGTATAACTGTTTGCTAACATGTTGGCCATATGGACTTTATAAGGTGATAGTATAGCTTCACTGATGTTTGAATGCACTGGCACAAAATGTAGATAAAAAGCTACTCTGTTAAAGTATCAGTGTTTGCACCCGTCATTGGAAATCTTTCCATTAAATTCCATCTCTTCTCTTTTATCCACTGTCCCTCAGTACCTCTCCTGTCAGGTTGAAGGTTCAGGAGAACAGAGACCGGCCTTCAGGTTGCCTCACTGAAGCCTTTGGCTGGGTCGTGTCTCTCGCTCTCTCCCTGGAGGCCCACCAGCCCACTGCTCTCTTTTCCTCCTTCCCAAACGAAGTAGGTAAAGTCAACAAATTTAGAGGGGGGAGGAAAAGGAGAGGGCTGCTGGAGGGATCTGTGAGACAGGCCTGTGGTTGTCAGCGGGCAGAGGGATATTGCCAAACAGTTGCAGGGTGTGAGGGAGCGAATGAACAACTCACTGAGTGTGTCTGTGTGAAGGAGAGAGGGTGTTGTAGCATTCAGGAGGCTGCAACCATTCGCTACACTGCTTCGTCTGCTGTGATAATAAGACACACAAATATTTGCAGCTGATTTTGTGCAGATAACACAAACCAGTGGGTGTAAGCTTTGACCCAGTGATGCTAGTACCACCAATACTTACAGACCTGGTGATCCAGACTTCACATTGGCCCTTGCTGAGGATAGATAAGGGGACTATGGGTGTGTTTTAGTGTGTATGTGCCCTGGCCCAGTACCAGTTAGTAAATATGACATGGTGATATGAGCCAAGGTGCTGCTGACCCAGATCCGAAGACAGAAAGCCTCACAAGCACTGAATCTAATTCATATGCTGCTCACGCCGATCGCGGGAAGAGAATGTGAAGGACTGAGTCAGTGCCACACCACAAGGATGTGATCAACCCGACTCAAATCAAAGATGTCTCTTCATTTTGGCTGAGGAGGTAAAACACTGACTGAATTTCACTACAACAAAAATAAATTTACTGGATCAGATTGATGTGATGATTATTTTTTTTTTTGATCAAGGTCTCTTTTATTTTCAATTATAACAAACAAAAGATATGCAATTCACACAAGAAATAGTCAAGTCTAGTTCCTGTCGATACAAACAACCCAAACAACTCCCCAATGCCCCCCACCCACAGGTACTGGACCCCCAGCATATTTCCATACATCCCGACAAGCTCAAATATGAGTCTGCAGATTCATACATATATAATTCAAATATCTAAGTAAATAAAGGAAAAGGACATCTTCAATAAATAATAAGAAAAAAAAGAAAAAAAAGTATGCTCACACAATTGGGTTACATAGAAATGTTAGTAGCTGCCATGCCTTCTACAAAAGAGATAAATGGCTGCCAAATGATACAGAATTTTCTAGTGGACCCTCCTACAGTGTATCTAATTTTTTCTAAGTAAACATAACTCATGACCTCCCTAATCCATATGTTGGGGGGAGAGCATCTTTCCACCTAAACAGGATAAGCCTCCAAGCCAACAAAGAGCAGAAGGCCATCATGCCCAGGTGGTGCCCAGAAAAGGTGGCGTTCACCGGAGCCAGATGTGATGATTTTTAATGACCTTTATGTGTTCTTGCAATTCAACAATGTGGCCCACCTTAAGTATGATGTAAACTCCTCTTTGACCACAGAATAATAATAAAAATCTATAAAATGGGATAATACTTTTTTTGCACATTTTAGTCATCTGATTGTTTAATAATCATGTGGGGATAGTCTGACAGACAGCCTGCCTTAAGAAACCAGTGACCCAAAGCAAATAATTCTATAACCACATTTAGATTTCAGAGTTTTTGTTTCTAAATTTGAGACTGTTTCACTCTGACAGGGTTTTCTGACAAAATGTTGGTATAAAAATGGCCATACTTGAAAATACTGTCATGTTACATCACAGAACATTGACTACAATCTAAAAATGTCAGAATAACCTGGTGATCAAACAGATATCAGCTCTACATCAATAAAACAAATGGAGGTAGAGGCATGTTGGTTCAAGTGCTGGTATGACCATGAAACACTCTGGAAAGTAAAAGCAACAATCATTTCATCCTTCGCCACAACAACCGTCAGGTAAATGGCAGAAATATAGCTTTTTCTGAACAATCCTGTTTTTGTTTTTGTTTTGCTCTAATCCTCACCAGCACCTGCACCCTGTTAATCCATAATTGTCACATTCAATTGAATAAGGAGCTGTGTTTTTACACGCAGTGCTGTTGTCTCTCTGGACACGGCCTATCACCCTAAAAAAACTCATATTGATGGAAGCTTATCACTGGTTCCCCACAAGATGTACACTAACTTTCCTCTTTTTTCTTGCAAATTACTGGATAATTTACTGGAGGAATTCACTTAAATCAATAACTGGTTGAACTTGACATAACTAGTAGGCAACAAGCGATGAGGGGTATGGAGGGGTTGCAAGTAGACATTGCTTCATTTTAAGGGGTGAAAAGCCCAAGAAATTGGGAAACATTGGCCTAGATCTTACTATCAAATGTAATTTTATACCAGCAGCAATGGTTGATTAGTTATGTAAATAATTCACTTATATGATATATACAGTGGGATCTCTCTTTAACATTGGTTTATGTGGTAACTGGTTGAAATGTAAAAATGTCAACAGTTGACCGTGGACATGAAAGTGAACATCCGTCACTGGTCACCAGCCTATAAACACCTCGGCCCACAAGGAGAACCCTTTTTCTAGTAGACCAATTGGTGCGCACTTACAAACATTTTGTTGTCACTGCCTGACTCACTCTTTCTCTTAGATACACTATAACAAGAGTTTCACTTCATTACATCAAAGTCATTAGCAAAAAACACATAGTATAAAAAAACAAGAGCTTGGACATAAACATAATTATCCCACTAGTTAATGTGGTAATTGCCTTCCACGTGATGTAGCTATTGTAGGGTAATGTTGTGGTTCCTGTTAACACTGACTAAAACGACAAATACTGTGATCATGCACTCAACAGTCTCCCATGTTAATTGGTTAATTATAGTGTGGGATTACCTCATGTAAGTGGCCATAACCTGCATTATTTAACACCCATTAATGTCTGGCAGCACTTAGCTGATGATTTCACGGGGAAAAGAGGCTAAGAGGTCAAAATCTTTAACTGAAGGCTAATGTTTGGGTTGTAGCAGCTGTGTGGCCTGCGACATGTCAAACCTAAACTCCCCAATAAAACGAAGGCTCACTTGGCTTTTACACACATCTAACAGAAAACTCTCCACCCTCCTCCTCCCCATGTTATCTGACCCCCTCTGAGACTTGAGATGCTGGCGTGTCGCACTGCAAACAGCTGCTGCTGTGCTGACAATTGCTCAGCTTGTTCACGGCACTTTGACCTTTCACAGCGAGCTCAGTAGGTACAGCACCACACGTCATATCCAGAGGCTGATGTACTATGGAACACCTACAGAACCTGCGACGTACAGGCTGCTGCACATGAAATAGTCAAAGGGGCCAGTTTTACTGCACAAAGCTGCTGTTGATGCACAAGGGCCAGACGTCACTGGCAAAGACGGATGTTTGGCCTGAGAAGAATGTCGAGCTCTGTCTTCTCTTATCCGCTGTTTGAGTTCTAGATTCAATTTTTTACTGTAGAGATTCCAGGTGCTGGAGAAAATACATGTATTCTCCTTTTGCAGCCATCCACAAAGTTTCATCCTACAGTTGTATATAAAAGGGTCTCTGAATTCATATTACACTATCCAGTCCTATGTTGTATCTTTTGCATTAATGTGGAAAATCTTCCATTAAAATAATTGCTAGCAGTGCATGAGTAGTTTCCCATTTCCCTGCTGGATACGGTAAAAGGATTTACTCTGAAATTATATTAGTGTCTGGTAAAAGTAATGTTCTCCCATCCAACACATGAATGCACATTAGTGATTATGATGACATGGAGCAAGTATTTTGGCAACTTCAGTGTTTTTGGCACTTTCTCTGTCTCTGAAGTTGGAGACACAGTAGATCACGCTCCCTTCCGTCCTCTGTCTTGTTTTGAGCGTGTAGAAAGATTAACTGCAGCGCAAGACAAGGACCAGGCAAATGCATGTCTTATGATAAGACACTGGAGTTGATGCTGCCATATTCTTTTTTTCTTCTTCTTCTCATTAACATGTTTTTATTTTTCTTGTTCCATTAACTATTGTGCATTGTGCAATTATTATTATTATTTTTTTTATATAATTTTATTTGAAAGATTTTCTGCATAACAGTCACAAAGGGAGTATGAATAGACAAACACCAAAAAGACAGGATGAAACAAAACGAAACAGAAACATAATTGGCCAGTTCATATAAAATATACCAGTATGTATCTATATACTCCAGTCAAAAAACTGAAAAGAATGTCCACAGGTTTTGAAAATGCAGAGTTCCATGGAGCTGGGAAGAAGTGAGGTCAAAGAAGGCCCAAATCAAGGGCAGGGTCCCAACAAGCAAATTAAATGAAAGCAATTCACCTCATGAGAATAGGAAAACAATTCACATCATACAGTACAACACAGTCCAATACCATTAACCCTCATCCTGAGACTGTTCTCTCCCCCCCAGATCTTACGGAATTTGCGATGGGTGACTGACAAGGAGGTGCAGCTCCTCCAGGTACCAACAGGATACCGTATCATTCAACCATATCTTAAAGCAAGGTGGGGACGCTGATTTCCATTCCCTTAAAATAACCCTTTTGGCTATGACCATACCAAACATAAGGGCCTGTTGTAATTCTATAGAGAGAGTCACTGAATAAGGGGAGCAACCCAGTATTGCCAAGAGGCTGTCAGGTCTGAGTGGGGTTTTATATATAGCACTGTACAGTTGAAAAATGTAACCCCAAAAACCTATGAGCTTTGGACAAAAATATGACCCAGAGTTCCATCACTGGACATGCATTTATCACAGGTGGCAGAGAAAAAGGGAAAAATCCTATTCAGTTTAGTTTTTGAAAAGTGCAGTTGGTGAATGACTTTACACTGAATAAGATGAAGTCTGGCATTGATAGAACATGCCTTGATTCTCTCTAATGCCAATGACCATAGCCCATCTGAGGGGCTTGTTGGCCCATACAAAAGGGCAAAATGATAGAGTCTAATGAACTAAAGAAGGTGGCTGTAAGAAAAATAGGTACATTCTGAAAAAGATAAATAAATTTGGGAAGTACAATCATTGTGATAATATTCACACGCCCTATTAAGGAATGAGGGAGAAGTTTCCATTTGTCTATCATAGCTCTAAGCTTGTGCGTCAAATCATTATAATTACATTTAAAGAGAAGTTGATGCTGCATATTAACATCAGGGGTTGGTTTGTCAACCATGGGAGCTACAGTCATTTAAAAAGTGAGATTTATCTGATGGAAACCTACTGCATCTATATAAGCCTTTTTCAGACATTGAATTTGTGACAAGTAATGGATTCAGACACAGGTAGCCTATTTATTATGTAAATGTTTGTTATAGCTTTATTCAGATATTACGCGACCGCTGCTTGAAAAGCCACAACGCTGGTACAATATCTGGCACCTGGGGAGCGAGAGGGAGTGGGGTCACTGCTGGAGATGTGGGTTGAAAAGAAATAATACGAGTATGAGGAATATGAGAACTTCTATAATACATGCTGTCTTAACTGCCTAAATAAATAAGGGGGCGCTGTAACTATAACACAGATTTGCCAGGGTCAGGTGTTGTTTCATGGCTGGAATTATTCTTAGAAAATGAAACATCCCCCTCCCCACCCAAACAGCGATTGTTCAATCATGTCTTAGCAATCAATACTAGGCATGGTAGGCATGGTCAAGCTCCACATGCAGAAGCTTGGGGCATGTAGATAAAAACATGGGCCTCTAGTAAAAGCAATAGGCCTTCTCAGTATAGAGTTTGGAGAATGGTGTATTTTTTTTTTAGCCTTTCCAAAACCAAAAATATGTGCGTGAAAGTGTGAGGAATGGATTAAACTGTGTTTTTTTATGCTCTAAAGTGGGCTGTAAACGCTAGCATGTCCAGCTAACTAGCTTACCGCTCATAGTAGCAACCCTACCCAGAGTTACCATAACTCCTGGCCTTGTGTGTAAGCTGGTCCTGGATACTGCTGCTGTATCCAGCCTGTCAAGCTTTTTGTTTTCGCTAAACTAACGTTAGCGCCATACTAGCAGGTAACCCAAACCCCACCAACCTCCTAGGGATTGTGGTTTCTGTGTAAGTCCTTAAATCTAATAAAGAGCAGGACACAGCTCATAACGTTACCCTGCAGTCTGATATAGTCTGATACACCACCACGTAATGCGGTGTTAACAGTTCGTGATCATTTCACGGAATTCTGTGAGACCACTGACCAGGCTGGACAGGCGTAGCAACAGTAACTAAGGCAAAGCGAAAGGTCTTGTGGACTCTTCCACAATGGCTTAATTTATTAATTAGCTCTACCAAAACAAAGCAAGCAGTCGGTTTGTTTTTTACATTATTTCTTTCTTCTTTATTGCTAAAGTAAAATAGACAAATGTTGCTGCCCTTTCGGGGGCCATACTTGGTTTAAAATAAGCAACATTTAATATTTTACTGTAAATTTCGGTATTCAGACTAACAGACAAAATGCTTGCAGCCAGGGTATAAAATCCAAGGTGAAGTTAATTTGTGGTGAGACATTGCAGATCTGAATTTTACATCTCATACCACACAGTTTCACCAAACAGGACTGGGCTGTTTCAGGTTAGTTTGAGGCTTTCTAGAAATATCACAAGCATCTGTGTTTAAAAAAAAAAAAAAAAAAAACAATACCACTTCCTTAGACTTAAAATTACCTCCCCATTTGAACAAAATGCTGTCTTATGCAAGTATGCTAATCTTTGCACACAAAGAATGACTTTATGTCTACAGGCGTTTTGGGCTTACTGGTGGGCAAAGAAAATAAACCACCTCAGACAGGTTTTCACCAAGTCTTCTGTGTACTATTAAAGGATTTCTACCAGCTGGAGCCTAAAAATATACCTTCAAAAAAAAATCAACAGCTGTCTGTTTTTGAGGTGCGGAAAAACGTTTAACTTTATTGAATTTATTGCTTTCATGAATCATTCAGCTTTGACTGTCCTGGTTTATTAGTTCATTTTGCTTTAAGGCAAAATATAAAAGCTCTTCAGATCTCATCCAGTTGACCAGAAAATATCCACTATCACAATTACTGCTAAAACAATTAATCAATGAGTCGATTGACAGACGTTTGAGTAATCATTGAGCAATTTTTTAAGTCATTTATCAAGAAAAAATATCAAATATTTGCTAGTTCAAGACTGTCAAATAGCAGAAGTTGTTGATATTCTCTCTTTTAAATGATTGTTAATGTTGTTTTGGGGATTTTGACTCTTGGTCAGAAAAAACAAGCAGTTTAATGACGTTACCTTGAGCTCTCTGAACTTGTTATGGGTGATTTTCCTATTATTTATGGACTAAATGATTAATCGATAATGAAAACAAACCATTACTCTAATGTTTCTATCATTCATGCACCAAGGGAAGTTAGTGAATGACCATCCACGGCCACAGACTCGGCATCTGGAACCCCAAAAACGGTTGCCTGGCGTCAAAACCAACAGTTGGTGTAAATGACGGAGATCTATTTGGACATTTGTGCCCCTTTAGTTTTAACCATGGCATATGCTGGACAAAGAAAGAGAAAGCGCCTTCAGGCGTTTGTGGGTGCACTGAAATGCCATGGACAATTTGTGGAGGGATGGAGATGGATGTCACTGCTTTGGGTAGTAGCACTAATATTTACATTAATCCCATTTGTTGCAGGAATTATAGATTTTCCAGTAAATGTGATGGAAAAAACACCAATTTGCATGCCATTTGGGATTTAGACTGTTGAAGCACACGGAGCTAAAAAAGAAAACCTTCTTTAGCACTTCACACACATTTTGTGGTTGGAGAGTTTGATGGGCATGTTTGCAGGGAGCTCTGTCCTCTCTCTGCAGCAAAAAAAAAAACAGAAAAGAGGAAAGAAGACAAAAATAAGAGAAAATTAAGATAGAAAAATACAGGAGGAGAAGAGGAAAAGAGAGAGAAAGGAATAGACATAAAATATAGATAATAAGTTGGTGGTAGAGAGAACTCCAGCGCAACACACTGTATCAGTCTGTTTCACACTTTCACAAAGATACTCTTATGCAGACTGTAAACTCTCAGGCTCAGGGGAGACGGAGAGGCCAGACAGCAGACGAAAAGTCCTGAAACTGTACAGACATCCAAGAGTACCAAGTTCAAGTGGTACTTTATCATGAAATACAGTGGTGCTCACAAGTTTATGAACCCATGCTAAAGTTGACTGTATACCCCTATATTAAATTCCCATAGAGGCAGGCAGATCTTTATTTTTAAAGGCAAGTTATTTCATGGATCCAGGATACTATGCATCCTGATAAAGTTCCCTTGGCCTTTGGAATTAAAGTCACAACCACATCATCACATCCCCTTCACCATACCTAGAGATTGGCCTGGTTTTATGTCAGTTAGCCTAATAGCGGGTTTGATTTGCATTGAGAGATGATTTTATGGAAAGTACCCCATGCCAATCTCTAGGTATGGTGAAGGGTATGTGATGATGTGGTTGTGACTTTAATTCCAAAGGCCAAGGGAACTTTATCAGGATGCATAGTATCCTGGATCCATGAAATAACTGGCCTTTAAAAATAAAAATCTGCCTGCTTCTATGGGAATTTAACATAGGGGTGTCTATACTTATGCCCCCTGTATTTTAAGGGAGAACGTTTATTTATTTACGATACATTATTCATTCACAAAGAAAATTGGTGTCCTTAAAGGTTGGGTTTTTCCTAATTCTTTTTAATTAAGGCATTAAGATCAATTTCCAAAAGATGATTTTTTTTATTCCTCTTTTTAGTCAACTTTAGCATGGGTTCATAAACTTATGAGCACCACTGTAAGTTGCTTCTGAATACTACAAAGAACAAGAACAAAGGGAAAACTGTTGCACTGCAAAGTCTGTGGCAGCTGACGCCGACAGTTAAATAAATATGTGACGTTTTCATAGAAATTGTACTCTTTATTGTTCATTGCATAACAGTAATCATATCTAGCACAAGAAATCTTTTACATTTATCATTTTAAAATTTTTTAAAGGTCTGGTGGTTAAATCTTCTGGCACAGGAAAGATGTGCATGTGAACAGTGGCTGCTTAAAATAACAGAGTCAACATGTGAGGATAGACCAAGTACTCGCTGACGAAATCTCACCAATGACATGCTTCGGCTGTAAGGTGACATGGTGGTCTGTCATGTTCTGGATGACAACAGGAATCTTGCTGGAAGCCTTACAGGATATGTTCAAAAGAGCACACTCAAGCATTCAACCACCAGGCAGTAAGGAAGACTCAGGTGGCTCAAGGACGAGGTTATTTTTCCTACTCTGACATCTCCCAGGAACAGTACTTTCTGTTTGGGAGGTATGGAGATGGGGCTCTTTCCATGCAGCTTAACAAGACACACTTTACTTTCACTCTTACTGCAGCGGGCCACGTGATGAAGGAGTAGGGTATAGCTGTCTGACCTCTTTAAAAACTTGGACCCTGCATGCTTTACAGACAAACTGTCCATCCTGGCTCCTCAGAGAATGGAGTAGATGACGGGAAAATCCTGTGACTAGTGGAGATGATGATGGCAAAGATCCAGTGAGCGTTAAGAAGATAATGAAGATGAACCCCAGGAGGCAGTATGACGACGGTGACTTGAGCAGCACAGTTCTGTCTCAAGTAGAGTCTCAACAAAAAAAAAAACAGCCTGTCCATAGAAACAGTTCACTTGTGTTTCTCCTCAGGATACAAAATACTCTTACATACTACACATTTTAACCACATTTCACTTAAACATTTTAGCTTAAACTCAATCTTATTTGTCCATCTTAATGCACTAGCTTACAGAAAACATAACAGTCACAACAAAAGGACGGAAATACACGTGTCTGTAGCTGAATTAACCAACAACTAAGTTAACATTTTCCTAAATGTACAATGACAACAATTTCAATATTAACCATACCATTTATAGCTTCATCAGGTTATTAGCTAATTCCGACTGGTTTTAAAACACAAATAAAGCAACAATTCTCAAGGTTAACAACACCGATAGTGCTAATTTGCTGTTAGCTAGCAGCTAAGCTAACTCACCGGAATATTCAATTCACACGCCGTTTGGACGGGGTCGGCAGCTCCATGGCGTTGTATAACTTCTCTAGTTTTCAACTTTAATCAAAGTGGTTAGACCATTTCACCTACACAAGAGCTACTTGCTGGCGCTACAACTGTGTTTGCGTTGTCTCTCTTGTCTTTCTTTTTTTCCCAAGCTCGTTCTAAAAAAACGCTCTTACTACCCTCTCTCAATTACACCACTGGGGAGCCGATGGACCACAATAACTGAGGGAGTAATTGTTCTAAAACTGTCACAACTGCCTGATGAGATGTGGGTAGTTTAATAATAATAAAAGTTTAATAAAATAATATTATCATCACTGTAAGATGACTTTACTCTTAAAATGAATGCTCAGACTACCTGGTTACACAAGGAAACAAAAGACAATCTTTCACATGACCCACAGTTAGAGAACTTTTCCCTCATTTAGGGCTGTACATTTTAAGTGCTGACAACACAGAACAATGAATCTCTCACAATGTTAGCTTAAGTTTTTCCTGTGTGTCTGGAAAATAGAACCAGAGTCTAGATCAGCCTCTGTAGGTTTAGCCTGATTCTCCGATGGATCAATCAAATCCCGGCATTCCAGAGGGAGCAGTTTCCCCAGCGCCCTGGAGGAATCCTTGCCCGGGCCATGGAGGAGGGGGCCCGCCTTTTAGGAATGTCCTGGGACATCTTATCTGATGGGCCCTGTGTCTGTAGAGCTGGTGCATGGTAAACTGACCCGAGCTGGCCATGGCCTGAGGGACAATTTGTGTCCCTGAAGGCCCCTGAAAACTCAGCGACCCAAAGGGCCCCTGGTCCCAGCATCAGTCAGAGTTTGATAGCCATCAGACCATCCGAGGGTCTCGACAACTTTAACAATTCACACAGAGAACTCCCATCTGCAGAGGTGGCTCTGGTATGTCAGGTCTCCTTGTTATGTAAGCGTAGGTTTCTCCGAATATCAAGGGTGTCATAAACCTCCGTGGTTGCACGTAGCAGTAGAGCTGCTACTAAAATTGTCATCATCAGTTAATGACTGAAAACTTGACCTTTGATAGCTGTACAACGTTTGCACTTTATCTTTACTGTTTTCTAGTAGCCTAGTAATGCAAGACAAAAGGAAAAACCACAGCATCTTTACCTCATGACCTCGGCTAGAACCTCAAAGCGGAAAGACATGCAGTCTTCCTCTTTTGATTACATGGTGACATTAGATGCAAAACAAAAACGTAGCTAAATTTACATTGATTTCTTTTACATTTATATATGCACGAACTGGAAACAGAACAGAGATGAGAATGGAGCCAAAGTGAACCACAGTTAGCAGTGCAGCCAAAGGCTTGTGACGAAAATACTGAAACCCTCTGGAACTGTTTGTGACTTCAACTCAGTGGATATGGTGTGGAAATTATTTTGGCATTGATAAATTATTTTTCCATTTCTGACTGTGCTTTCACTCCTTCATCGGTCATTTCATTATGTAATACATGAAAGCCGGTCCTTTAAAAAGAAGCTCAGTGGGTGCCAAGGCAAATCTACTCTGAGTGGCCCGTGCAGGTAAATGCAATTGAAATGCACTTCCTCCTAATTTAACACAAGAAAACACATCAGGCAAGTCAGGACTGGATTAGCATGATTTAAAAACACATTTCCTAAGGGTTAAGACAAATAAGTACTGGGGTAGCGTAGTACATGGACTTTTGGGGGCCCAGGTAAGAACCATTCCTCTCGTGCAGGGATATGATGAAGCATTTGCTTGAAAGACAGGCCGAGGGGCCAGGAAGGTGCTGAACTCGAACTCACAAAGGCACCATTCTTCTGGCGCAGAGAGGAACAGCAAAACCCAAGGATGACACTGGATGTCCAGGTAAACATTTCCAAGGCAGCTAAGTTTACAATTGCATGTCAGCTGACGTGCAGCCATCCTCACCTCTTCTGTTCATCCCTAATGCCCTGAATCATGCTTTAAATGAAGGAGATTTGAGTGCCGGGCGTTGGTGTATTTGGCGGTTTATTTTCCCTCTTGTGTAAAAACATTCCAAGCGAGGGTGAAGGCGGACGAAATATTGGGAATGAGGGAGAATTAAAGCGATTGTAGGGGTGTGGGGAGGCGTGAGAGACAAAAAAAGAGTGAATGTGCAGTTAGTGGTATATATAAGGGGTTGCCAAAGGGGAGGGGGAGTTCACGGACACGGGGCAACACGCCAGCATGGGCAGACCGCGAGCGTTCTCTTCGCAAACACACAGCCGTGTGTTCGACAGGAACTGCAGCGGGGGCCCTCTCACTCATGAAAGCTGCTTCATAAATTGGTAAACCTAGAAGGCCGGTCGCTTTTCCCCCCACAGCACTTTTTTTCTCATTCCGATACCTTAATGATGAAACGGGCAGAGGGCAAACATGACGCACACAGACATCCCTTTATGAGGCTGATGCACACCTGCAGAGGAGACATACTGTCCATCAGGGGAAGTAGGTGGAGGAGACTGGGGTCAACATCCCGCCACAGTGGATCTGTATTCCCCTCGCTGCAGGACACAGGGGCGGCTACTGTACGTTCAGGCCCAGGTGCTGCTCAGTGATGGGCAACACTGATGGGTCAGTTTATGAGGTGTACTGACAGCTTGCTAAAACCCTCCACCGAACAGTGATTATCCAATAACTAGGCCAAGCAGGCCTGTGAAACTCTGGATTTATCCACATGTTGAGGTGGTGTGAATGGGTGTGTAGTAAAATTGAGACTTGGCATCATAAGACTTTGAAAGGGTTGTGTCAAAAACCAAAAACCAAAGATCAAAAGTGTAAGGACTAAACAGTGTGTTTGTCTGCTTTGATGTAAGCTGCAAATGTTAGCATGCAAGGCTAACAAATGCTGTCAGAGTTTAGGGGTAAAGTTAGCAGCTCTGTCCTGCTCTTTATTGGATTTAGGTAAGCTTACACTCCAGCTACACCAGCGAAACTATTATTATGTTTGCCAAATACACTAGTTAGTCCTCATCCTCAAAGCCATTCCCCTTGTCTATAAGTAGAAGATATGTGTACACAGCCAAAGGCTATGTTAGAATGATCTCTCATACTTAAAACTAAAGTATAATACTAGGACTAACAAGTACAATTCTCATTTCAAACGAGTCAGGTGGAAACTATAAAAAGTCAGCTGGAGATGGTGTCACATTGGAGCAATTGTGGTTCTAAAGGGTGGCAAGTGGGGGCCAGTGCCCCTTAATATTAAGCCTATGGCTCCCCTAACTAGATTGACTTTAAGAGGTTGTAGCGGGCACCGATATAAACCTATAGTCTAAAATGGTCTAGAATCACCACTGTAATAAAGCTAACATTGCCACAGCTTATACAATCTGCTAGCAACAGTTGTCATTTCAGCTGGCAACAAACGAGAAGTCGGCTTTTGTACTTCTGTTTGAAATCAAGGACTCATTGTTTCCGAAAAATACTAACAACTTCATGTAGTAAATCTGCACCTGTAACAACTGTGAGAAAAGAAAGCTTCACACTATTTAAGTGCTTAACCAAACAGTCAATTTGCTGAATAACTAAACCACTTTTCCCTATAAACCATCAATACAAGATGTTATCACAAAAACACATCTTTGTTTTTTGTCCCTCACAGTTCTCTCAAAATTCTTATTTCCTGTATTAACTGATTACCAGAAGTGTGTCAGGGCTTGTGCTCATGGCGATATTTAAAAAAAGGGATAGCAGTCTGCTGGCCGGGTGAAGACTCTCCCCCTTCTGCCAGAAAGTCATGTATCACTGGAGGAGACTACGGTAATCTTCCTCTCCTCCCAGAATCATCCCCTAGAGATCAATATGTCTTCATCAGAGCAGCTTCAAAAACCTAGTATGAAGTGATTAAGATGATTTGTTTAATATGGCAAAGACCAACTTGCATGAAGTCCCCTTCTCTGAATCCTCATAGCTGTAAATCCTCTTCACTTTGTGGATTAATAGAAAATAAGTCAGAATAAAATGTCTAAAACATACGTACATTTCATAAAGATTAATAGTATGTTATCCTTCAAGACTGGTCCTTTAATAGCTATTTAGTATATACAGATAGTTTATGATAGACTTGATTTGACTTGTGGATTATTTGAAGAATAAATAAGTAATAACTCAAAATGACCGTAATCTTTTTGTGGATGGTAAATGGGGCTGTTGATCAATATCAATGACTCAACAAGTATTTTACCAGGTCATGAGTTTTATGGCTTTCAAAACGGATTTTCCAGGCTTTCTTGTTTTTCCTCACCCGCTGAAGGTTGATGGGCTCACAACAGAAAGCTTTGTCCAAAATGTAGAATCTAGAGAATTGAGAAATCTAGAGATGGAGAAACTCCAGGTAAAATGGTCTGGAAAAAAATTACAATGATAAATTCACTGCATATATAAACCGTGGAGGAAATCGTGGAGGAAATTGACGGTATCGCCTTTATCCAGGCAACATTTGACATTTGTCATTTGTCTTCTGACACTGAAATAATTAATTTGCACTAAAGTCACATTAATGAGATACAATAATGAGCTCTGCACATTTAAAAGCTTGAGGCTGGCTCTATTCCATATTAGTCTTGTTGTCAACAAATTCCACGAATAGACCAAAACCAACAATAAATTGATCCTACTATCAAGTATTGGCTGTGTATCCAAAGCCTGATTATCTTTATCCTGCCATTGAGTTCCATTATTGTCCATAAACTATTAAAAAGACATCATTGAACCACACTATTATGCTAGGTGACATGATCCTTAATTACCATGAACAACAAGGATAAGCAGGTATAGCTAATGCATTTAAAAGAGTCCAGCAGTAGCAGGAAGGATCAAAATGGTTCAGCATCATAACATTATCATCTTTTATCGATTTTCCTGACTGGAAAAACTACTCAATGCTCAGCATGGATAAGTTATTAATAAAACACAGTAGTCATGCTGCTATCCTTGAAAAAGGATAGCAGCAATTCTTGAAAAAGAGATCTCCATTATCTCAGCCAATAAAATGCAAGCTAATTTGTTTTAAGTATCAGTGGATGATAACAGAAGACAGGGGGACAAATACGTCTTGTTGAAAAGATCTGTTTGAGACTTGTTTACTGCAGCTCTACCTCATGTGGAGCTAAAATCGGAGAGAGAAATTCTTTGAGACCCCTCACAGGAAGCAGGTCAAACCTCAAATATTCATATGGAAATTCAATTTGTCAGTTGCTTTCCCAGCACTGGTCCAACACCCAGGAAGACCTCCCACTGGTAACATTACAGATGCTGCCTTTAGGGCTCCACAGAGCGGTTCTGGTTCGGTTCTGGGGGGGGTGGTCTGCTGAAACAGAGGGGTTTTCAGGCCCGAGTCGGAGGTCCAGACCTACAGTACAGTACGTAAATACATGTCTCTGGCAGAACGTACAGGAACTGATGCTGGATGTGGGCGACGAGTCAATGCTGTGAAGCCAAAGAAACCTGAATACAGGGAGGTTGTGTTTAGTTTGGTTAGCTTTAACAGAAAAGCTGCCAGGCTTCCCTTGACTTTGTTTCTTTCGCTCCTCTTTTTTAAAAAGTGACAGTATAGCAGCCGTACACTGAAAGAACTAACCAAAACCCCCAGTTGCTCATGTGAGACAAGATACTTTTTTACCTTTCACCAGGGCTCCCTGAACACACATTACTGCAGCAACTTTTCAAGAGGACCAGGAACCATTTCAGGAACTCCACAACTTACATGCGTTTTGACAGGACGAACCAAGCTCCTAATTTAGTTCCTTAGCCATAGTTCCTGGTGCCAAAATAAGGGGGAAGCACTTTCTGATCAGGACAAAGTTTGCGGTCCTAAAAGTAACTAATTGGTCAAACACGAAACTCACGGGCTGCTACAACTTGTGCACAGCCATTTTGTAAGCAAGCAGTGGTTGTTGCTATCATCAATATTAGGACAACCATCAGTTATTGTTGATGTGTACTGATGTTAAAAACAAAGTTATGTTGTCTGCTTCTTGACTAGTCTTTAAAAAACAAGATAGAGAGCAAATGAGCTGAGAGTACAAGCGAACTGAAGAAAAAGAAAGGGAGTGTTGAGACAAACGAACAAATGAACGATGGAAACAAAACTTATTTAGCAGTTAGTTTCATCGTGGTTATGCACCAAAGCAAGAATAAGTTACACTAAATATTTAGCAGATTGTCTAATTTACAGGCATGTGTTTTCAGTCTCCATTACCACCTCTACATGTTTCCCTTAAATCCATTCATTACATCCATTCAACTAACAGACTCCTGCAACAATAAATATAAACAACAAAAGGTCAAAAGGGCTTTTATTTAATCAAAAAATCAGTGATTGATTCTAGTCCTATCATTCTGCCCTGCTCTTACTCAGATTTCTTTTGCCATTTTCCAAGTGAGAGTACATCAGCCTGTAATTGAGGGAAAGAATGGGACAAACCACAATTTGCCTCACACAATTTGTGTACTCGATACGTTTCCCCAGGCTCCCTGAGCAGACACTTTGCCTGAGGGAAATGAGAAAGTCCAAAAGGTCTTCTTACCAAGTAAAGAAATCATTCATGTGTCACAGGTAATATATATTGTAATATATAACTTCATTTTCAAGATATTTCTCTATTTCCTTGGTTTGTTATTGTTTTCATTTAATTTTATTTGTAATTTGTTTTGCTTTTTGTTACTTAGTTTTGTTGGCAGATATTGTTGCATGCATTTTCTTTTCTTTTCTTTTATTTCTTTTCTGTATAGTTTATGAAATGTTTTAATATTGTTGACTAAATGTAGTGTTGGACCCCAGGAAGACTAGCTGGTCGTCTAGGCGTTAGCTAATGGGGATCCTTAATAAATACAAATACAGGTAGCTCCCTGATACTAGTTTACACTACAGTATGTTGAATGATAGCAGATGACTGGGATTAACCAAACAAATGTAATAAAAACATAAAGCCATGTATGTACTGAATCGTACAGTGTTAGCATGGAGTCCTCATTTCCCTGGGGCACGTTGGTGTTCATCGTGTACACCACGTCTAGTGCTTGATTCTGATTTGCTAGAGCGTTTTCATTACTTTGAGATTACTGTTGTAAATGAATACTCATAGCTGGAGAGCTACTCGTTTCTGCTGTTTCTTGGCTTTTGAGTAATAAAGCAAAGTTTATTCTCA
Source organism: Zingel zingel (assembly GCA_023566125.1). Lineage (NCBI taxonomy): Eukaryota > Metazoa > Chordata > Actinopteri > Perciformes > Percidae > Zingel > Zingel zingel. The sequence goes on along the minus strand of CM042332.1, from coordinate 24,518,500 downwards.
AGTTTTCAAGTATTAAGAATGCATTGACTCGAAACAAAATACATAATACAGTATGTGATGTGTATGTGATTGCTGGCAAGTGGCCATAACATATTCAAGATAATCCACTCACGATATTACAGCAGTCGTATAATATAATGTTAACCTGGCCTGTATGTCATGCATTACCTTTCAATATCAGCATGGCTCTTTGTGGATTATCCCTTACATAAACACAACAGGACGATCTATGTATCCCCTTATGGTCAGGTGAAGGGGCTGATCATTTGAAATTAAAAGCTAATTTTACTGGTTGCCAGGAGTTAATTAATGTACACAGGTATGTTTATGAATGCCTCATAATTCAATAGCATCTAAGGCCAGAGGGAGATGTCTGTGAGATGTTTTTTCAGCAGAAACCTCATTCATACACTATCAAGTCTGTCCTCCACAGGCCTGATGTCGGGCAGGTAAATCCACTCTAACAGACCGAGCCTCGGCCCCGGTCAGATGCACAGGCGCCTCTCTTTGCAGCTCATGGAAAGTATTTAGCTAACCTTCGGCAACTGTTTTAAGTAAACATCTATTTCCAGTCAAGATTGCAAAGCAGGTTTTCACATCTCACAACGATCGTTCTGTCCTTATCGACGGGATGCGAAATACAAACAAGCCACATTTCAGACTTCGTAAATTTCACAGGTGGTGTGGAGTAATTTAAGTGTACATATACTGTCTGGATTGGAATAGGCTGCTGTAGATGAATAAGTAGGCAAAGAAGATGCATGAAGTGCTCACTGTAAAGCTGAATATATCTAGGTTTTGGATGATCGCTCGGACAAGACAAGAAAAGACAAGACATTTAAAGTAGGGCTGTCAAACGATAATTTTTTTTAATCGCCATTAATCGCTGAAGGTCTATAGTTAATCGCGATTAATGGCATGTTTTATCACATAATTAAAATTCTATTATTTTGCATTTCAGAACAGTTTTTAAGTACATATTAACAATTGAAAGCATTGCTTGGGAATCAAATGAATGAAAAGAAAGTTACTTTATGAACTTGATTTTAAAATTTGTTATTATTTATTTACTGTAAACAAAAGAAAAATGTGTGAATCTGTCATTATTGCACAATTCCTCCAAGTACCTAACTAAAAAACTAAAAATCCCTATCCTTACTGGAGTCAATATAGTGTTTAGTAACTCCTAAATAATGTTAATTACTCACTGACGTCCAGTGATCACCGGTTAATGAGACAGCGTTTGCAGCACCTTGCAGCAGTTCCACTGTGGCTGGCTGCTTTCTCCGTGTCATACAGGCTGTGTGTGGGGCTGCTGTCCCTTTCTACGGCAACGAGACAGGTCAGAACATGCCAACCGTAGTACGTCTTTAAGACCCGAGTCCTCTACGATGCTGACAGGTCTGCAGTTAGTTGCCACCCGTTTCGCAAGAGCTGTAGTCATTTAATAACGTTAACTCTACTACTATGCTTAGCTCCGTAGGTGGTAGCTCAATCTTGACGTGCTTCGGTGATATTTTAATTCGGCTTTACACAATGTGCATATGGCTTTCGACTTGTCTACGAGCCGTCCAGGAGTTTTGGAAAATAAAAAGCGCCATTCAGGATTTCATTGCTGCTGTCTTTCTCCATCACGCCTGCAGCATGCAACAGGAGGATGTGTTACGAGGAAGTGGCAGCTTGATTATAAGTAATGGTGCTGCAAAGGGTCAAAATAGTAGCCTGTTAGGCACAATGCAAAGCCGAGTGAAGTGTAAAATAAATTAAGACATGCCGGCATGCGATTAATGTGATTAAAATAAATTAATCGCATCGCGATTAACGCGTTACCGCTGACAGCCCTAATTTAAAGACATCACTTTGTGCTTTATAAAATATGGATGGGTATTTTTCTGACATTTTATACAATTAATAAATGAAAATAATCCTGAGTTGTAAGTAACCCTCTTCTAGTCTCCTGTAACAAAGGTTGTGGATGCCTGCACTCATATAGATATTTTATGTCTTAGCAAACAAAGTGTTACTATTTACTTTTCTTTCACCCATACACAGCAATACAAAGCAATTTTGTCCTAAAAATTAACAACAAAATATGTCATCGTCCATGGCCTCTAGAACGACACACAAATGTTTTCTCAAATGACGCCTTTTTCTGCAGGACAGTATTATTTGTCTGTGCCAGAACAGTTACAAATCACTGTTTAAAAATGAAGTTTAATGATGTGACAACGCTATGGTTAAGGTTTGGTTTAAAATAAGTACGGGAAACATCATAGGTTGGGTTCAAATGACTATGACTATGACTATGACTCCTACAATGACTATTTCGGTAAGGTTTGGGGACCTTCGCCGTCATAGTTACAATAATAAACACGTGGTCATGGTTAGGGAGCGATCGTGTCAGCTTTAAAAGAACACAACGGGGGTGTAGCAGTGGACTGGAGGGACTGCTACTAACAGAGGACCAGCGCTACCTCCTGAGCCAAAGCCCATGTCTACAAGTTGCGAGCAGTTCTGACCTGAAGGGTAAAATGATTCTGTATGTCACAATAAAAAGGCAACATTTACTGATTGTCTGTCTTCTTGATCATATCGAAACCTCTTCAGATGTATATTGTGACCCAATAGAGAGTATGACCCCCAGGTTGGCAACCACAGATTTATCTAACTTGGAATTCATGAAATCCAGCTGAAAATCACAACTACTTAACGCAGTCAGTGTGAGACGGTCCACAAAGTCAATGTGTTTGTTCTCACAACAGCTTCAGACATTGCAACTTACAGCATGGTGGTGTTTACCGGTGTCATCTCGTGATGCCTATTGTTCAGCGAACTCAACTGTCACAGACAATCACACAGAAAATGACACACCGTGACAGTAAATAAACAAGTGGAAAGATGCCATTTGGTACAACAATTTCTACCCTCATCTTTGGCCGTTGAGACTGTTCAGGCAGTAAAAGTGTTGATGATTTCAGTAAATTCCAGAGTCCATGTGTTATCAGTCCAACTCATGCAGCATCATCTGATCTTCTGTTGTGACTAAGCAGGAGCACCAGGGTCCCTGTGGGGAGGAGACGGTGAATGGGGATGACAATGAGAGGTTGCATAACGACAAATCCTGCCTGTGAATAAAACACAAAGGGAAGGCTGGGAATGTTTAATTCAACATCTGGAGTCTATTCATCACTTTCTTATTGATGGTAATTATTGCTGTGGGAGGAGCGGTGGATAAACTTTATCATTTGCAGACAAAGCTGAGCCTTCTTTTCACCAGTTGTTTTCACTCTGACACAAAAGTGTTTTTGCGTGAGGAGACTTTAGTTGTCCTGAAGGCCTTTTTTCTTTTTTGGAAAACATTCTCACCCGTCCTTAAGGGAATTAGTTTGTATCCAGCAGCAGAGGCGAGCCGATTTTCTCTCATTATCTCACCAGTAGGGTGAAAGGTGACATGTGAAAGCTGAACACACACACAGAAAGGCACAAACATTTGGATGTTTACCTGTAAAACGAGCCATGATTGGAAAATTGCAGTAAAATTACAAGATCCTCGTAAGTGGCGCGCTGCTGTACAGAAAGCCTTATTGGTGGTTGAATTGCCAATATGTTGTCCAATATGTTGATCATTATCGTTTCATAATTCACATGACAATACAGTTGGGCCATTAAAAGATTTAAAGCTCTGCTGATCAATCTTTTATATTAACAATGGATCAAATGACTATGTGTGAAATGGTGTCGCTTGTAGTGATAAAACTACCATTTTGGGAAATGCTCTTAATCGCTTTCTTGCTGGAAGTGTTGTCATCAACACGAGGGTGCAAGGCAACCAGCAGAGACCCCAGGAAGTCACCGCTCCAGGACAAGAAAAAGTCATCACATAACGAGATGTATAACGTGTAAATGAGTGAGCTTTAGAGGTGCTAGTAGGCAGATGTTCTTACTTTTGGACAGAGCCAGGCTGTTTCCCCGTTTCCAGTGTTTGCGCTAAACTACGCTAACTGGCTGCTCATATTTACCGTATAGTTCCATATAAATGCATAAATCTCAGGGACAAATTAGCACTACACTTTTTTTAAGCAGTTCATCTTTCACATATTTCTAGTTAAAATACATTATGGACGTTTAGATGGAGATCAATGCAGGTACTTTGCTGGTTCGAATACTTTCTCTCCATGGAGAATTTATAAAGTGTGGATCCTCCTTTACTGTAATAGCCACTCTGTAGAGATCCTCCCTGTATCTCTCTTTAAGTAATAAATGATTCCTATCCTTTCCCTTTCCCCCCACATGTCAGGGTTCAAACATCTTTAGGTTTGAGGATTCCCATGCATCTGCTCTGTTTCAGCATCTGCATCAATTATTCCCCGCTACTCTTTGTCTCTCTCTTAAAACAATAGGATGAGGAGTGGGCCTCATAAAGTTAAGGGCTCATCGCCCCCAGTCGTTTCTCCCCCAAGTCTTACTAATGGAAACCTGGTGCATGTTCAAAGATGAGGATAGAGAGCACTGCCTGGGCAGATTCCTCAGGAAAGCCCTGACTTTACTATCAAAAGACAGCAGCGGGGCGAGTAGGTGTCATCACCATTGTCTCATCAACATTGGATTAGGCCACAGCCACTGAAAAACAAGGAGGAAGAAAGGTCTTAAGCATCCGACCAAAACATCTTCCTCTCAGGTTTACGAGGCTGGAGGAGAGAGGCTGGAGGCAGCGGTACTTCATGTGCCCACATTTGCTTTGATCGTCCTCACCACCCCGGCTTTGAAATGTTTAACACACGGAAAACACCATTCCTCATCAAAATAGTGCTTCAAAGGGAAGAGAACACGGGAGGCACTGTAGGTAACCCTGCCCTGGTAGAGAGGAAAAAGACTGTCAGAGAGGGGCCGGGTGGGGCCAAGTAGGCAAGCTTAAGCAGCATAGAGTGTCCCTTTATAACCAAAAATACTGACTTTGATTTATAAATGAGACGAAGGATCACTTAGCAGGGGTGAGGTGCACTTCTATGTGGAGTTGTGAACGCCAGAAACTGGTGATGTGAGGTATGAAGGCGTGAAACTATTCATCCAGAAATCCAGCTTGGCCAGAGTAATCTTCCAAATAAAATGCTCTCAAAAGTTGCCTTTAAGTCATTAGGTTGGCATTAAAAACGGTAAGTTTGGTGGTTTCTGTATGAAATATGTCAAATAAAATGTCCTGGCTGTTTCCCACATGGTGTAACTAATGCTGATGGCACCCCGAAACCTCTCATACTGTAAATCATTTGAACCTTTCTCGTAAACCTCGCTGGCATAATTGAAAAGTAGGCCACATACTGAAGATGACATTACCTCATGAACATAATTTCATCTAACAGGCATGTTTTATATGCTTGCCTGGCAGTCAGTACAATGTGACACACGCTACCACATGTCCGAGTCACACTCAAGCAGACAATTTACAAACCCTTCACCCTCAGCAAAATCCATCATAGCATCATCAAAATCATGCTGTATATCCCCGCTGTCAGTCCACCATTTTATTTCCTGATTTAAATGGTGTGTAGGATCTGCTAAAGCAGAGGTCTGTCTGGGAGGACTGTTAAAGGCTTTACTGCTAATAAAAAACAATATGGAACTCATATAGACTCCTGGTCCTGGAATGTACCTGCAGTCAATGGACCTCTGGGCAGTCAGAGACGAAGCTAGTGATAGCCGCGGGGAAGTGTAAATCATGAAAGTTTTTATCAACATGTACGGTAGCATGTCACATGGCTTTTTTTCAGTTTTTCTTTTTTTTTTTTCTCATGCTGTTTTCAACTAACATGAAAAAAAAAACAATCTTTCATTCAAAGTCCTAAAACAACACTGGCTAGAGTTAAATTACTTAATGACAAATATAATTCTTCCTTGAAATATAATAAGCATGGATAAGTTTGGTGCTTACGTTTTTTTTTTATGGGACAAGCGTTTCATGCTCTCCCAGCTAAGTAAGGCTTAAACAGATTATCTTGAAGGTACTTCATGGAGTTTTTAACCAGTAATAGCGCCATGACACAATGTTGGGTGGTTCCTTGATTTGTTTGTATCTATGCTACTGATCAACAGTTGTGGTGGTAGCAGTGAACCAACAGAAGGTAGAGGTGAAGAAGAAGACTGCTAGCTGATGACAATGAACAATGCAGGTTTCAATATAATTGAAACATCCACTTTGTTATAAATGGAAGGCAAATGCATTTGGCATGTTTGTTAGGCGACAAGGACACACATAATCTGTTCATTTTTAATGGAAAGTTCAAGGATAGTTTCTTTTTAGTTTCTCATTCGAAACTCTGCAAATTGAGACTGTCATAATTCAAATTTTAGCCAAGTGAAGCCTAAGACCTGAATCCGGATTGTTGTTTAAATTGATTCATTTGGATTTGATGTGATATGTGACTGAATGATGAAGCGATTCTTCCCAGAAATATATTAATATGTTACTCCAGGAAAGCAAACATTGATTCAATTTGGGTTTAGTTCTTGAAATCAATCCAACCATCTGGATTTTATAAGAAAATGAAATTAGAAAAGCAGTTATCTGGACTTGAAAGTCAGATTTTCTTAGATTTATTTTGGGTTCGGCTGCGTGTTGAATGTGTCCTTTCAACCAAGCATTTAAGTGGACAGATTTTGATTGTTTGTATGAATCATTTGGTTTACAGGCATCCACATACAAATGATTCATCAGGGTAAAATAGTAAAAGAAGAGTTCCAGACAGCCATCAGTGTAATCATTTCCCAAGAGTTAAGCTGGTTGCATGCTTGAGGTAGCATTGGTTGACTGCTGTCTCACAGAAAAAAAACCTCATGCCAAATATGATGGAAATCACTGTTTGATTAAATAGTTTTTGTGTCTGAATCAGCTGTCAGGAATGTGAACCCCCTGCTGGAGCAGAAGCATTGACATGACGTCTAAACGCTGTGTGGGGTTTACCTGCCATCACGTGTTTCCTCATTCTTGTTAAACTTTAACTTGATCGTGCTTTGGCACTTACTGTGAATAGAAACCCAAATAACCTAAAAGAGAGTTTCCATATAAGGCACTTTCACATTTTATGGGTTTCCAGAGAAGAGGTCTGTGATTAATGTGAATAAGCACATATTAATCATCATAAAAGTCATCAGTACAACATGTTTACATCATTTTTGGTTTGCAGATTGATTCCTGCTGAGTTTAAACTTGCTGTGCATGCTGCTGTATAGGTCCAACAGCAAATATATGGGGGTGTGTGTTACCCAGAAAGTGAATGGTTTATGGACGGAGTCATTGTAGGGGAATAAAAAGTGTAGGCAGAAGGGTTGGACCAAGACCCAAACAGAAAAAAAAATCCTTCACTATTATTGTCGTTATAACTATACTTTCAAGAAATATAATTCGGAATTGATATTTTTATCAAGCTTTTGATCATAACAACATGCAAAAGATCCCAAATTTTGCCAGTTAAAACTACATTTGGTGTTTATTTTATGGTTTATTAAGTTTTTTTGTATGTTGTTTTGTTGTAGTGCATTATATTGCAGATGCAAGTAGGTTAGGGGTTTTTGTAAAACATTTTCATAAGGCAGCTTTTATTCAAGATTCAGAAGGTGTAGCTTTATTAATGGTTAATAAATCAGCAGGAGAGTACAAGTGGATGGAAGAGAGACTGACAAAGGAACTTGTGATTAAAGCAAAGTGGGAAATAAACAGCTGAGTTATGCAAAACCAACTGAATTGGCCATTATAGTAAACTATGACACAAATATAGTACCTCTGTCTGGGGTCACATTCAAGCTATAGTGTGAAGTTTCTGTCGCCCCCATGAGGAATTCTAAGTAATGACAACAAAACTATCGGTGCGTCCACATGATACAAGCCTTCCGTGATCAAACTTTCCGTATCACCCCCACCCCTCCTCCACGCAGTTGCTAGTAGCCAAGGAGGACACAGAGGATAAAAAAAAAATATGATGGACTCTTCAGAAGAGGTAATTATCTTCACTCGAGTTTCTGCGCGCGAACGTCGCCGTACGTCTTCTGAACATAACCATACTGAGAAATACAGAGAGAGTTGTGTGGAGCTGATAGTCTTCATTAGCTTTGTAGCAACTCATTTGGCAATGGCTTGAATGTAACATACATTCATTAACATAAAAAAGTTACGCTCTAAAGCTTTAACAGGCTTGTTCTTTTTTTCAATTTTAATGTTGGACTTGAAATAATGAAAACCGGTTTATCAACTGTTCAATCAACCTCATAAAGATGAAAAAGCAAAGATGGAGAGAAATAATGAATAAAAAAGACTAAATATACTCAGACTTTTCTCACAGGGAAAGGCTCCCTTTAATCTTGGTCCTGTTGTCACCTAATGTCTCCTGCTAAATACAGAACAATGAATGTAAGACTAACACCTCTCTGCAATACAAGAGTGTAAACAACACTGTAGCACAGTCATTCTTTCTGCTATGACAAAGAGGGAGACAGCAGTTTGCTTGAGTTCCTCTGGGTAAATGCCGCCTCAGCTTAGTGACCTCTTTGGGAAAATGTACAGCTCCTTTTTTGGCAGCTGCAGAGGATGATTTTTCCAAACATCCAGTTACCTGTGCTGAGGAATGAGAGCTGTGACAGTGTCATCAAACAAACAGGCAGACAGCGCTGAGAGGAAGACATCAATTATGTCACAGCTGGTCAAGAGGGCAGCTGCACAGTGTGTGTGATCTACGTTAAGATGGATATACAGTATCAGGCCCTTGTAATTACATGATGGATGTCAGTCAGACATGTCTCTTGGGATATGATGAGCGTCCTCCTTTGACCACAGAAACATAAACCTACATGGGGCTTTGTGTGCAGGCACATTGCTTGTTTCCTCATGCTCAAGTCCCACAAAAATGTTAGTGGTGTGGTAATTGTGTCGCAGCGGGTAGGACAGCACACTTGAGGTTGTGTTTGTGTAAATTTGGGTGTATCCAGCATTATTTTGGTACACATTTTGGGTTAAAATTACACCTGTGTGTCTCCTTTTTTGACCACCTCTTATCACAAATGCAACTTCCAAACAGTAGGACCTAAATACAAGTTTCCATCATGGCACCATGTACTTAATGATCCAAAATGCATGCCTAGAAGACTTTCTGGAGCGTAAGAACTTTGTAATAAGTGTTGCGTTCAATGTTTATTAAAAAAAGATGCATCACTCAAACTTTAGACATGTATTATGCCAGGAATGCCTACAGACAGAAGCTGCAGGAGGTGCACACAGTGAGGCTGGTCAGGCTAAAACCAGAACTACAACGTGACTATTGTTCCCTCTGGCTGTGATCTGAGCTGCTGCCGTCCACACTCCGCATGTTGTTTTGAAACAGAACTGTTTTTTGTTTAATGGTGAGAGCTCCCTGAGTGATGATCCTAATTATTATTAATTATCACGACAGCACTAATCACAGACATGCAAAATCTATACAAAAAGGACAATTTGCGTACATTGTTAGACTCTGAGCGGCATGCTGAGTCACGACAAGCACAAATAATAATCTGTCTAAGCCTCTCAGCACATTTCCCTCTCCTGTCATTTTGCACAGTTTACATTTGATTGATTTATTTAAAAAGCTTAAGAGACACAAGTTGTACTTTCTCAAGACTGTTGACCACAAAGCAACAAGTCAAAACATATCCCTGACACATTTATTTGTAGAATAAAAAGGACCACAGAATATTTTTGATCATTTTATCATTCCTTTGGTGACAGCTCCCAAATTCCACCCAAAACAAAAGCTTCATTTCACACAGGGTCAACAGAATACCTCAACAAACTCATCTTGGGCGGGAATCTGCCTCTAAAGACACACAAAAAAAAGGAACTGAGTGGTGTGCTCAGACACATGGAAAACGCTCATGAGGCATGAATGCAGCCTAATTTGCGTTCGCTTGAGCTTGCTTATGTCAGGGGCTTTCTCATCTGAAAGCATTTAGACAGAACGTGGTGGAAACCTCGCTTCCATTCGCTGCCGATGTGCTGGCACTGGTAGCTGCCGTGAGCGGGTTTGGCCGAGGCTGATTAGCAGCTGGCAGCGGGGACTCACAGGTCAGTGCGCCTGGAATATGACCTTTCCCAATGCCAAGGTAAAATATGATCCTACATTGTGTTTACTACTACACAAGTTTAGACTCTCCTCGGCTTGTTTTTTTTTTTGATTCAGCTGCAGCTTTTTACACAGGCATTGGTACGTTGGCCACTTTACCAACTTTCAACTTCATTTTCATCAACATACAGGATGTCTATTTAACATGTGCAGACAACAAGACGTTCAAAATAAAGACATTTTTGTCACAGACTGTTGTGATATTGATGTGGGGTTGCACAAACGACACAAATAATCTCAGATGAGGTGTAATGATTACAAGATGATCAATATTCCAGTTGAGATCTGCGACTGGGACCCTAAACTGCAACTTGCAATATGTGATTTCCCTTTTACGCATTTTGACAAGTTTAAAAAAAATGCTCGTGACCCATGCATGAACATGAGAGCCCAGTTGGACGTATAGATTTATCTACAATTTGCAAATGACTATCATTTATGAAAAATGATGCAGCCGCCATTTGATGGTGAATGTTGTGAATTGGGCACCTGGTCCGAATAATTGTGAGAAGACACTTTGCGCATGTCTGCCTCCTATCCCCAGGTTTCCTCTTACACTCTCATTGGACACTGTGCTCCCAGAATGCAGAGTTACTTGTGGTTCCTAGAGTCTCGAAAAGTAGAATGGGAGCCAGAGCTCTCAGCTATCAGGCTCCTCTCCTGTGGAACCAGCTCCCGGTCTGTCAACACATTTAAAAGTAAACTTAAAACTCTCCTCTTTGATAAAGCTTATAGTTAGGGAGTGAGGAGTTGCAGCATTCGCCTAGACCAGCGGGGGAGGGTGTATAGCCACAGATATGGCACCTCTTCTCTTCTCTGCTTCTCTTCATAGTCATCAGATTAATCTACCATATAATCAAAATAGAGGGAGGCAGGCCAGTACAGCCCGATCCGGCAGGGGAGAGTTCTAGCCCGACCAGGCTCCTCTCTTTAACCTGTCTCTCTTAGTTATGCTGTTATAGTTTTAGACTGTCGGGGGACATCCTTTGACACACTGAGTTTCTCTCTTCTCTCTCTTTCCATCTGTGTGCATCCTTGTCCCAGAAATGCTTGTTACTAACTTAGCTCTGGGGTGCTTATTCCCATTATTGCCCAGCATGTTTCCTTGGACTAAGGTGGCACCTAAATCATGGTTGCAGCTGTCCCGGTAGTCCTGCTCCGCACCCTGCTATGCCCTGTTACACCCCGCTACGCCCTGCTATGCTCTGCTGTGCCCTGCTATGCTCTGCTGTGCCCTGCTACGTCCTGTAACGCCCTGTAGTGCCCTGCTATGCCATGAACTACTACAACAACTACTATTTCTGGTCATTGTTCCAGTATCTTTATTGTGACTATTATTGCCATTGTTCATCACACCCAGAACCGGCACCGTCAGACACCGCCTACCAAGAGCCTGGGTCTGTCCGAGGTTTCTCCCTAAAAAGAAGTTTTTCTCACCACCCGAGGTTTCTTCCTAAAAGGAGTTTTTCCTCGCCACTGTCACACTAAATGCTTGCTCTTGGGGGAATTACTGGAATTGTTGGGTCTATGTAAATTATAGAGTGTGGTCTAGACCTACTCTATCTGTAAAGTGTCCTGAGATAACTCTTGTTATGATTTGATACTATAAATAAAATTGAATTGAAATGAATTGAATTGCTTACGTCTCGTCTCAGACTCATTACCAGGGTGCTCTAATAATTACAGCTGCACATCTTGTTTTTGGCTACAATATCATTAGACATTTGAAAACAGTCACTGATGTGAGGTCTTGGAAAGCTTCCACTGCTGTGCCAGTGCTTGTGTAATCAGGTAAAGAACATCAGGGGGATTCCCATGAGATTCAGAAATAATAATAAATTGTTTTATCAGTGCAGGGGTTTCCAACCTGTGGTTTGGGATCATCTCTCAACTGAAGGATTGTGATTATAAGATGATAAACTGGATTAGAAAGGAGGAAAAACAAAACGACTGCTAGACTAGACACTAGACTGCTCTCTGTTTTATGAAATACAGTATTTTGGACGTAATGTAAGGAGAACATATCAGTGTCACTTTGCTTTAGTGTAACATAGCAGTTCAGATTTGCTGATTCTGCAAGTGTGAGCATGTAAAAAACACAATCGGCTTACAGTCTGCTCTTATGCATTTGATAAAGCAGACACTTTTTTGGCATTTATTTGATAGGACAGATTAATTCAGGAAAGTGGGAGAGAGAGGGGGAACAACATGCAGCGAAGGGCTGCATGTCGTGACCGAACCCACGGACGCTGTGGCAAGGACTGAGCCTCTGTACATGGAGCGCACACTCTACCAGGTGAGCTACCCAGGCGCCTCCAGCAGACACATTTTACAGGCTAGTCCATAAAGTCCTCATTCAGACCCTGCGGTTCCTCTGGCTTGATACTTTCATGATACCGACAATGTTCTTGTCTCCCTGTGCTGAGTCCTCCTCCCTATTCACTTGACATGGACATCACCAAAAGTAATGTAACCGTTTAACACAGTTTTTTCTTTTATGATAAAGGACTTTTAAGTTTCAATGTTCATGTTTCAGCCTTCCCTTCATCCAGAGCAAGGGCCAAAGCAAGTACTCTACCTTTGCAGACATTTTTACTTCCGCAGATATTCCCCATCATAGCAACCCCAACAGAAAAGAGTCTGCCATTTTCACCTGCGAAAAAAATGCTTAGGTGGACACAGAATAACAGCACAGGGTATCTGGGTTTCCATATCAGGGAGTCCCAGAAAATTCTGTATGATGGAATACCAAATCCTCCAATCTGCGATATGGATGTTGGCCTTAAAAAACGCACAGGAAGATTAAATGGTCTGAAGACTGATTAACAGACTAATCAGTGACATAATTCTGTCTGAGTCAAACATCCATTACAGGCAATACACAGGGGGGATAAAAACAGCTGTTGTGTTTAGAATTACTGTTCTCACTCCAACACAAACAATTTTCAAGTGTGCTTTCACAGCATCAGTGTGTATTAAGTTGGAGAACTAATGCAATGCAATAAGATTTGGATAAAGATTCTTTTGATTTATTTCTCTGACTCACTTTAGTTTACATAGCTTAACCACAGTTTAAAAAACACAATTGTATTAGTATACAGTACCACATAGAACATTTAAAAAAATGTGTTCTCCAGATCCTATCACTTCTTCAGAACTATTGCAACACATTTCCACACAAAACCTCCGCATGCGAAAGAAATGCCCCAGTCATAATAAAAATGAAAGCCACAGATGAGCTTGGTATGATAACAGGCAAAGCTCCTTTAACATTGGCAGAGGTGTGAATAATCAAATGAATGATTAGGACAAGCTAAGCCAGTGGGCTAACTAGTTTGGACGTCCAAGTGGTGCTGTTTTTACAGTTCATATAGCAACAAAACATTTGTCTTTTTAAATCCCTCCTAATTACAACACAACACACAAATGCAAGCACGCACGCACGCACACACACACACACACACACACACACACACACACACACACACACACACACACACACAAACACGCACACACTCACAGGTCCTTGAATGATAAATTAATACTTTCAATTATCGAGCAACCAATTTCATTTGTCACATGAAATCATGTGACAATTCCAGTGAAAAGTTATACCATGACCACGAGTCGCTCACCAGGTTGTAGCCCAAATAGCATTTTATGAAAATACACAGTCAGTACTGTTTTATCTAAGAAAAAAAAAAGAAAACCTGAGAGAAAATATAGACCTGGCTCGTCAGCTGCTAAATGTTCCACGATGTTCACCAGCTAGTTGCTAACTTTGCTCTAGCTCTGCTGTTTGGTGCTGAGAGCAGATATTGTATATGAAGTGTATATGAGAGGTTTGTAGTTATTGCTGAACACAGCTGCCTGCTGCAACAGGGTTAATGGGAGCCAAGAGAGTGATCCAAAACATTACAGTTGCGGGCCGTAAAAAGACGCTACGCTACGTAGAACTGAGATGAGTAAATTGTAAATTCTCTGAGGATTATTTGCTATGAAACACCCACTTTCACATTACACATAATTTGACCGATATTTAATACAAAAAAATACTATTTAGAGAAGCTTTAAGGTAGTAAAAATGTAAAGCTGTGGTTCCAAGTTTTAACACCTCACCATTAATTGTGTTCACTGCTGTTGTATTTCTGACTTCCATTGCAACACTTTAATATAACAGTGTCTCCCACCCTATGAGGTTGCACATGTATGCTAACACACTTTCAATAAAGGTTGAGATTGGGGTTAGCCTTTGAAATGTTTAAGCTAGCAGTAAGGAAAATGGCTAGCATGGTTGATGGTTAGCAGCAAACTGAATTTAGAAAAACTAAATTCTATTATGTCACAAATTAATAATAACAAAAACAGCTATAATAAATGATGTTCCAAGGGCTTTAAGAGAGTAGATAAAATATGTCAACATTTGCTGGGTAACAGATCTGATAAAATGGAATACTATGTAATACATAAAACACAATTTTTGAGTTTTATATCTAGAATGTTAAACTGAAAACATCCCCTGTTGGCAGAATACAGTATGTCACTGTAGTGTTAAATCCTCCAGTATTGCTGAGTTTCTATTGATGACGTTTGACTTTTTCTAGATTGAGCAATTTTCTTTGTGTATCCATGGGAGCTATCAGTGTTTAATGAAAATGACTCAGTTCCTCTCTGTATTTGAAACATCCAAAGTTGTAAATTGTATACTTATTTTCTGTGTAAAACCAGATCTTCCCCTAGGAAAGCTTATTAACACTAAATACTGTTTATTGCATGGAAAATTGTTCCATTAATAACACAACTGTCAAATCGCTGCATGATCTTCACTTGTTTTCACTTCTCACTTAATTTCATTTCACAAACAGATAAGTCAGATATGCATTTCCATGCGCGAAGTAACCACAAAAGACTTTAGTTCTTGTAGCGTCTTTGGATGTGGCCTTTTGGTTGTGGCCTTTTGGTTGCATCACTGACATTCATATCTACAGTATTTTATATTTAACTCAGCATTGTCCTCTAACAGTTAACAGCTCTTGTCAACTTAATATGGATAACTTCCTCTGCCCATCATGTCCATGTGGCAGGAAACCAACATTTCCTGTTTATGCTGTTTTACATTGAAATGTGCCACAAGCACACCCACACGTCAAACTTCTAATCATACTGTCAGAAGATAAAGCTCGGATGATGGGTTGCATAAAGCATCAGAAGGCAAGATGATTGTTTTGGTTGTTCCTTTATGGTTGGTGCCAAATTGTTTCCCGGTTTTTGACTTCAAGTGAAACCGTATTTTGTGTTAATTACAGCCTGGCAGCAGTAAAATATTGATTGCTGTAACAGAGTTTTAGAATGAAAAATTCATGTGATTATGCCGAAGGTAAAAAACAATCCATTTGGCCAACAGCTTTTTTTTATTAAAGTAGCTAAATAACCGGTCCTAAATCATGTCCTTGGGTCTTATAACACATGCACACACCCACACAAACATAAACAGACACACAAATTATTCACATTCATTAAAATAAGCCATGGTTTAACTTTAGTCAGTGATTGTGTCTTTTCATGCCATCTGATTTTGGTCAGAATAAAGAAATGAGGGGCTTGTTCAGACAATAACAAATGTGTTGAATGCATTTCCTTGCTGCTGAAGTATTTCAAATCCAGCATTGTTTACATACATGTTTACTTGCTTGTAGTCTTCATCTTCCCTGCCTGTGTTGACACATTGCTGCATCGCAGCATAGTGCAGTATACAATCAGTGAATGTGCTTTATGCTGTCCTGCAGAGCCATTGCATCTCTGAAGCTTCACTAAGTCAAGGTGGTTGAAATTTGCCAAAGCTTGTTCTTGTTTTTCTTCATTGTTTCATATCAAATATAGAACCTAACATTGCTAAACCGAAGCTCTCTGGTGAGACTTTGTTGATGATTGTCTTGTCGTGAACAAGGGTTAATTAGATAAACTGCTAAATGCCTAGAAAATCCCTATCCTTGAACCATCTGAAAAACAGCTCCAGTCTCACAAAACACTTGGTCTGTGGTGTAGGTTGTATACAGATCATACACTCCTGCACAATCTAATCATCCCTTCAGAGAGATAGAGTTCCCTGCATTTACTCAGTGAGCAAGAGAGAAGTCTGCTCCTCCTCTGTGTCTTTAATCTCTCACTACTCCGGGTGAGGAAAACTGTTTTGGTAGCAGCAGCCAGACGGCCTCCTCCATCCCAGCAACAGAGACAATTGATCCTGCTTGAAAACAACACGCACAGTGAGGAAATTCTCCTGACAGTAAGTGGAGCCACGTTTGGGCCAGAGACATATAAAACAGCGCTTTTTCCCTTTCCTTTCTCTTTTACAGACGCTGACAATCTCAAGAGTTTAGACCTTTCCATCGCCTTGTCAGTGAGGGAAGCCAAGTGCAGCGAGTGGAAACCAGATCGAAGGAGGAGAGAGCATTAAGGGTCCTGTCAACTTCTGCGTGGCCTTGCTGGACACCCACAAAAAGAGTCCTCCACTTTCTCATGCAGCAGAGAGGAGGCCCGGGTTGAGCACTGGAAGAGCATTTAGGGCAACTAGTGGAAATCCAGTTTGAGGACATACAGATATGTAACGACAGGACACATGTGGAGGGCATAATACACTAGCTCTTACACTTACAGTACAAGTACATATTTGAGCACTCACACATTCACACACTACTGACTTGAAATAATTAAACTTGCAGTGCAGGGCAGTGACAGGGGAATGGCCCACCAACCCCCTTGAAGCTCATGGCAATAAATAATTATACAACAACCTTAGAAATTTCTCAAAACACTCAGGCAGCATAATCCACTTTCCTGGCTTTGATCTACAACTCTTGTAGTTACTCCACAAAATAGCTTAATGGTAAGAAAAGGAAATGGACCAATGGCCAATTAGTGGTTAATGCTACAGGAGTGGTTTGAGAAGTTTCTATGGACATTTCAATACTTTTGTTTTGTGTCACCACCATTGGAATCCATTATAGAGGATTTTAACTCTTGTCTGTCCTTAGCAAAGGGGTAAGATACAAACTATTCAGAACCACTTTTCAAGCCTACGGGCCTTCAGTGGTGTATTCCTTTACCACAGGAAGTTAACACTTGGTCAAACCATTGCCTCAGCTGTTATCACCGTGGCTTAGCTTTCTACCATGAAACATCTAGCTTGAAGCAATTCTGTCTTCTTGTTGGCTGCTAGCCTCAGTTTAATAGCCACAGCTAAGTCACTGCTGGCCATTTGAAATCAAATGGGTTAACTGAAGCAAAAAAGTACAGTATGTACACAAACACACTGATAAGCTCTTATGTGCCCCAAAAGTGTCCTTTTGCACGAACTCTTTGTGACCTCATACACACTGTTGATCTGGACATATGCTCTTATCTCCTGCCTGTGTTGGTTGGCAGTTCTCTCAGCCTGCACACATGCCTCAGAGCTCAGCCCGCTCAGTCCTCCACAGCGATCTGCTCGGGCCACCCACCACACTGCCAAACAAACCCAACTCTGTCAGATGCTGGTAGCAGCGTGGCAGTTTCCTGCTTTGGGCTCCATGCAGCAAACCCACAGCCAATTATCTCAGCATGGGGAAATGGACGTGTTTGCTTGGTTTTTAAAGTAATGAAGACTGTGTTCTCAGGATGAATGGTACCCCGGAAAAATGTTTTTGTTTACTCTTGGATCAAAAGGAAAGGAAGCTGAGGGACTGCAGTGATGTTTTGGTAGTTTGGTACATTTGCAATATAGGACATGGGCATTTCGCTATTGTCTACAAATCCCATGAAAATGCCAAAGATCCTACTAATAAGTATAGTATGAGTTTCCAAAACCTGATCTTATTCCTCTAAGCCATAGAGCTCCATTCTTTCCCAAAACTATCAAAATCCCAAATGAGACACCCTGTTACACAGGATAAAATGTTCCGTCTGTACAATTAACACCGGCACTATATTTTATTTTGAGTCAATCTCACATACACCGTCCTGCTGCCATAAATATTCACCAGCACCCCACATTCACACCTACAAATAGTCCCCAACAAATGTTACTTCTGTTTAAGTAATATTGTTTTGTTAAAATGATTGGAAATGAAACTTTTTATATTGTGTATTTGCTTAGGGTTCAGAATGTAGTCATTTGAGCCATTGTAAATATAGAAAATACTTATTAGAGGTTACTGAATTTGTTTAATAGCATTCTTGTTAGCTTTTTAACGAGACATTGAAAACAACAGCCTTCCTCTGTCCTGTACGGTTGTCTGTCTACACAAGAAGAACAGTTAGCTTTGGCCAAACATTTGACCAATGCAAAGTTTCTAAGCTATAAATCTGAAATCTTTTTAAGATGCTATTCATTCACCTTTGATCTCAAGCCAAAGACGTCTATTACAAAAGAAGATGTACGCTGTTCCTTCATATATGCTGTTTGTTTTCCTTCCTTCCATTGTTGCTTGGTCCACACTAGACGCTCGGTAGACTTTGACGCAGCAGCTGTCTGTAATCCAAAGCATCCTCATCTGGTTACCTGAGGCTGTTTTTCAGGAGATTGGATCTACCAGACGGAGAGAATGATGATATGAAGAAATGAGAGGCTGCGGAGGACTGGCCGGACTGCGTTACGTGATGTTAATAATATCTTCAAATATTCTTTGTTCTTCATCAATGTTTTTTAAAGTTAAACATTTTTTCATTTTATGAATGTCATTTGTCAGCTGTTGCACCTTATTGTAAAAGTACCCACAACAGTGCACTGATCAATCATTTAGCTTGTCTTTAAGTAACAATTTAACCATTTATAAACTTAAGAATTAAGTGTTGATTTTTGGTTTGTGAATATTATTCTACTTATTAAGCAAAATAAATCATTTAAAACTCATTGCAATATCATAAAATACATTGTCATAAAGCGGTGAAAAGCTTGTGAAAAGTTGACCTCAGACAGCAATAAATGCTTGATAACACACTATAATGTAGTTGTCGTATGTACTGCAGTTGTCAAGAAATGTGTCCAGGAGATCCTGTAGACCCTGTTATATGTTGAAAATATAGTCATCATACGTCATTAAAATAAAAATTATGATTTACAAAAGTTAAAGGTTTCAACTAAATTTAGTCCAGTTTTAACAGATGGTTATCTTTACAAACTGAGACTCTGGAAAAAAGCCGTACACCTTTGTTTCATGAAATCAATTTTACTTTCATATATAGCCATTAAATCCTCAAACTTCAACCACTTTTTGAGCAGAACGCTGACGAATGTCCAACCAGGGACCACTAAAGATGCAATGATCTGCCTACAGTACATGGTGAGTTGCCACCCTGCATATTTCTGATTGCAATACCAGAAATGATGGAGTAAACTAGCAAGTAAATATTGTTGGGTTTAATTAGCTACTCACTACAGCAGTTTCACATTCACCCATAGAATCACAATAAATTTCAGGTTAGTGTTTTTAGAATGAAGACTACCTTCATCTGTCAGAGGGCGTGTCTGCCACTGGAATAATGGCGGATATGCCTATAAGGACATTTTGTTTATTACTGTAATTTAAAGCATTTGTCAACAAGTATAACTTCTCCTATGCAGATGTGTGAAGGGGTGTTAAAGTAAAGTGTTATAGATTTGGGAAATCAGGATATAATTATGATGGCAATTAATCCCAATCACAAAATGTTTACCCATCTCATTATCACTTCATAATGTAATGGCAGAACTATGTGCTGGTTTGGTCATAAAGCAAAAGCTCCAGTCATGCAACCAACGCCAAAAGGCAGCAGAACAGTGGCATACAAGAGCCAGATGTGCAGGCACATTGCGTGGGATCTGCTCATTCAACAAACACTTTTGGAAAAGAAAGGCTGAATAACACATGGTATGTGAGTCTAAACTAAAAAAAAGATTGTTCCTTCTTTTGTTCCTCAGACTGTTTATGACATCTGTGAAAGAACATTTAACAAAAAATGTAAATAAAATCCAGCCTGAAAATATTTCATGACCTTGATACTTAATAAAGGGTGTAATGAAGTGCTTTTGAAAAAGAGTTTTGTCATCCTCGGGGTATTTACAGCAATGGCATGGTAACAATACACAAGTACATTTATTTTAGTCCAGCTTAATTCCATTTGACAAAATATCTTTCAAACCTCAATCCAGGTACAAGTTTGGCAATTTGTTTTTGCATCTTGAGAGTCAATTTTATTCTTTAAACAATAAAGTCATGCCTCCCTCTCCAGGGTTTTTCTCCACAGTCTAGAGAAAAGTGACTTTTACCGGACATCATAAACAGCATGAAGAGTGCAGAGAGTGGGAACAGGAGGTGCTAGAAGCCCTCAAATTAGGAACAAATGGTCCAGAACCTTAAAAAGGAAAAACCCATTAAAGCTGTCCAACCTTTGGATGCAGTGGGACGTGGATTTAAAAAGAAAGAAAAGCTGATGATCTGTAAATTTGCCAGAAATAAGTTTCCGTATGGAAAAAAATTACGTAACATGTCCACCTCTCTGTTTTTTCTATGATGCAAGGTGAAAACGAGAGGGGCCCAGTGTTGCTCCAGGGGCCAGCACATCACCTTGTCTACTTGGACAAGAAAACTGATTAATTTAAAAGAAGTGCGTATTCCCATTAAAAACATTAAAGTTAACATCAAGTCCTTGGCAGTGGCCCGGGGTTCAAATCCAACCTGCAGCCCTTCGCTGCGTGTCATCCCCTCTCTCTTCCCCCTTTCCTGTCAATCCACTATATGTACTGTATCTAATAAATTAAAAAGCAAAAAAAAAATTATCTTTAAAAAAAACCATTAAAAAGTCACAAATCTGTCCCTCTGATTTCCTCCTAATCCTATTCATATACAACGCAACATAAAAGCTGTCTAAATTCTCAGTGGGACAGAATTATGGCCAGTTCAGGTTGTTTCAACTGCAATGTGAGAATTCTAAAAAGGTCTAATGAAACTTTCAAGAAAACCTTTATGGAAACTTGTACAGCATAAGTCAGTTGTACACAAACATAAACAAATGACATAAATGAAAGTAGTATGTATGTATGCATTACACTATTTGAATTAAAAAGGCTGTTAAATAATATATATTAACATGGATTGCAGTACAAGTAGCCTATACACTCAGCTGCCAGTGTATTAGGTACACCCAGAAACTATTGCAGTGTAATATCCCTTCATTAGGTACAGTGTTTGTTGAAAAATAGGGTGGACAAAATATTAGAAACCCCTGTCAGTATATTACAATACATTTAACAACAGTACAAATTGCAGCCTTAAAAATAACCATTCATTGTTTTCATTGATTTGATGCTATTGTACAATACAAGTTAAATGGACAGTTCTCGTCCATGGTTTCACTTCCTTCTGCGGGGTGATACGGTTGGCAGGCCTGCTTGGTTCTTTTGGCGAATGATTGTAAAGAGTTACAAAGAATATGTTTACACCATTTACTATCTAACTGGGACGTTTTGGGAGCATTTGCTGTGGAGGAAATACACACAGCGATAGACTGGTAAGAGCAAATTAAGTTTAACCATGTATTCAGCTTATTTAAATAGCTAACGTTACTGTATTGTGTGAACAACTATATTTACTCCGCAAGTCTGAGCTAATGTCTCCTGTAGTCAGGTGTGTTTAGCAATCTGCGATGCAGTAGAGCATCAAACTTTAGCAGCTTGCAGTGTTTTTATCACAGAAATAGAATGCAGTCAAGCTTTCCGTCCGTCACTCATATCTCCGTGGTCAAACCAGCTGCCGCTAAAATTGGAGACAGACGCCGGCAGAGCAGGGTGAAGTCTCGGTGACCAGAGCAGATGTAGTAACGTCTCTTGCGAAACACTGTCTGATAATGTTAATGAAATGAGCTGGTTTGACCCAAGGGGGTAAGCTTCGCTACAGAGCTCGAACCTCCTATGGCGCCATTTTGATGCTACAAAGCGATCACCCCCCGTTAGCATCCCATTGACTGCCATTCAGTTTGACGTCACTTTGACAGCGAATAACTTTACATATGAAGCGTTTAAAGACTTTATTTGTCCATTGTTTATTTCTAAAGAAACACGACAATGTATAAAAGGCTCCATTACCTTGTACCTCACGTTATGGCTCCGTAGTAGACGTTTTTGTAAAAATAGGCTAACGATTGTGTCATAACCACAGGACTTACTGTCGCATAGTAGAGGAATTACCGTATAGTACAGGAGAAGCTCGCAGGCAGTTTCGACTTACATTAACTGTTTACGTTTAATTACTAATATTAACTAGCATTTTAGTTAGAAATAATTAGCCTGTGCCAATGTTATCTCCTTACATATACCTACGCTCTCCGTCTCTACAATATTCGGAATGATTGAGATTTCTCTTGGCACAGCTACCAGAAGACTTACAACTTTCAGAAAGGTTGCTCACGTCACATTTGCGTCGTCTCTCTCAGTTGAAAGCTGCGCAGTAACGCTCAGCGCTCACCGGAAAAGTGCTTCTAAAATCCTTCACTGGTCTCCGTCCAGAGCAACGGGATCTGTTGGTCCATTCTATATACAGTCTATGGAGTTAACCTTGCTCCTTATGATGTCATAAGGAGCAGATTCCAGATCGGCAGAAAATAACATTTTCTCAAAGGCAGAGCAGGATACCCAGGGCTCGGTTTACACCTATCACCATTTCTAGCCACTGGGGGACCATAGGCAGGCTGGGGGAACTCATATTAATGTTAAAAAACCTCATAAAGTGAAATTTTTATGCCATGGGACCTTTAAAGGTCCTTAAGCAAGACGTTAAAACTGTGAAAGCTCCAGGGTTGCTGCACTGCTTTATCAGATTTTGACCTTACCTTCGTGTTAAAGGATCAATACTGTAACAATCTGGCTGCATGGCAGCCCTCTGTCTCATGGTTTTCACAGATGTTAGCTGTTGGCTCGGGGTGCCCTGGAAATAATTGAACACAAAATGATGATCATGTTTCCACCCGAGCGGCTCACTTCGGCCTCTACGAGGTCTGTGGTGATAGACACTTTCAGAGGCAAGCGTACTTCTACTGTGGCAGTGGCCCTGACATTTTTGAGCAATGTGGGAAACAGTTATGTTTTAAAATTACCACACACAGGAGCACATGTGTACACATGTTATCCAGTGTTTTTATTATTGGCTAATGAGACATAGTAAATGTCAATCCATAATTGCCATGTTGCTTAAATTGTCTAATGTATAATCTAATGTCGGAATTATTTAATTATGCTATGTAGAAACAATAATAGGTCATTTATGAACATGTTATGAGTAATACTTGGCACCAGGCTTAGTGCAATTATTAAGTTAACAACCCTTTTAAACCCTCTGCAGACTGTACTGACCATTTTAGAGGCCGACATTGGCTATATTCAACCTTATTTTCAAATATTATTAATGGTGAGGGTTAGGTTCATCATGTTTAACCATGTTTGGTTTGGGTTGAGCTTTTATAAAACTACAAATAGAACGAGATTGCGAAAATATAAACAATACAAAAAAAATATATTGATTTTAAAAGCAAAGTGCACAGATTAAAAAAAGAGAATGGGTTATGTATATGCAAAGATAATACATAAAATAAAAACTATCAATAGCATGAAAAACAATCAACATTACTTTCTTTGCATGTCTATACCCAGCTGCAGCTTTCTCGATTTAATAACCTTTACGTAACCAGGAACAATCTCATTTACAAGCGAGACCAGGACAGCTGCATCAAGTTTCCTTCCTTGTGTTCTGTGCAAGGAGAACAGGGAGTGCCACAACAGCCTAGTCTGTTATTGAAGACTTCTTTTATCAGCCAACGCACATGTATGAGCCATGTTTGCGTCCACTGGTGAGGCAGAAAAGTGTGAAAATGTGATCCATTGCAGTCTGTATCTGGTCTGGTTTTGTTTCTGGAGCCAACATCACCATCACACGGATGGCTAAAACTTTAGTTTTCCAAATATTATTTATAATTATTTCCCCCTGCACCATTCAAACTGCACAGTAGGTGTACATAGTCATTATTTCATTGTGTAATACTGTAGCAGTGCATGTAATCTTTGCTGTGTTTGCACATTTGCCACGCAATGAGAAATGCAACACATTCCCATTCCCAAGCTGGGATGGTTCTAAAATGTAGGCCAAACGGAATCTGCAGATCTAAAATGAAAATTTGCTGAATTTAGCAGAATGTGTTTCTGCTTGTGGTGGAGATGTGTTAACGTTCTTAGTTAAAAAAAATAATACAAAACCTGCGGAAATTTTGCAGAAAATTCTGCAGGTATCTCTGCATCCGCAGATTCAATCTATAAGTAAGAGGGCCATCTTACTCACAGACGGTAATGAGAAGATAAGTGGATATCTCAGCTGAGGAAGTTTTATAATACCTTAGTAGACAGATCAGTTAAAGTGCTGACTGGGCCTGTTGACTGTGTTTTTCGCAGAGGCAGCCTCCCTGGATCAAAGGCATACTTGTCCAATCTGGGCAGAAATACGGTGATTTTCTCCAGCTCCTGTGATGCATTAGGGTCAATTATGTAACAACATTTTAGACTGTTTAAGGGAGTTTCACCAAGTTTTGAGCCACACCATTTTTACTTCCTTGGAGATCGTTTTCTATCTCATTTTATTCCTAATTGACAGAAAAAGGCCAAGGTGTATTTGGACATTCTTAAGATAATATATTACAATCATGGAAGAGGTATTAAGGTAAAAGATTAAGAGATTTAAGAACTTTTTATAATATTCAGACATGAAAATTGTACTCACTTTAAAAACCATGAGAACATTGGGCTGCATTTCTATCACGTCATCACGGTTCTTGGACAAAATCTACTGAGCATGTACTTGGGGCAAAGCTCCTCGGTTAAGCATCATCAGCATTGGTATGCCTTGACAAAGCAGTTATCCCTCAGACACAATAATAACCTCAGAGCAATTAGGCTGCATCTGATAGTGAGCAAGAATGTCTTATCAGTCTTTAAGTACTCTGGCCATGATCAAGGAAGAGTGCTTCCGTTTTGACTAACCGTCAGAGCTGCTGTGCTAAACAACTCATCTGTGGCCAACGGAAAAATGCATGGTAGCCAGACTCCTCCATTAGATAACACGTCGTCTATATGATCCCTTTTCCTGCTGCTGACCTTAGATATTGTTGGTTGATTGACAGGTTGTAACTCCATGTAACTCCATGAAGACGAGTAGGGTTGAGGGTAAAATTTTCAACATAAGTGTCCTTGCGTGGAAGCATTGTCATTCACAACAATGCTGCTCTACCATACTACAAACATAAGCAGAATCACATAAAACTCATTCGCAGAGTGGCTATTAAAGTGGCTTTTAAGGTTCACCCATAGACGGTATAATAATAATGGACAGACCATCCGGTTCGGCGAAGTGCTGCAAATGCGCAAGTGCCTTAAACCTGCATTCTATCTGAATTCCAGCTGGGGGAGACACGTGCGGTTGCAAAAGGAGTTCGGTTTCTGTAGAAGTCTATGAGAAAGTGACCACTTCTCACTTGATTCATTACCTCAGTAAACATTTTCATAATGAGTTTATGGTCTCATAAAGAAAGCGGAAGGTAACGGACATCCGGCCGAAAAGAGGAACATCCGACGGAATTTCCGGCGGCACCGGAGCAAGTCCCAGAAGTGGAACGTCGTGGATATAAACTAGTGAACTGGCAACTACAGGGATCCAATCTCATTCACTTTAAAGTGGTCGTTAAAGGAAAGAATGAGAGGAAAGGGGAAAAGGAAGAAGAAACCCAGACA
Source organism: Zingel zingel (assembly GCA_023566125.1). NCBI lineage: Eukaryota > Metazoa > Chordata > Actinopteri > Perciformes > Percidae > Zingel > Zingel zingel. Next base: position 24,492,574 of record CM042332.1, on the reverse strand, counting down.
CCCAGCAGAGTAGCAGCCAGATTGTAAATCACTTAATTGTAACCAGAAAGGAGACACTCGTTCTGCAACAGCATCACTGCTTTTCCACTGCAGCCTCAGCCGTAGTTAGTTCCACTTCAAAACACTATGGCGAGATGATGGAGGAGAGCTGCGTCAAAATGAAGAGTTACCACGGAAAAATGTTAAGGAAATGTCAAGGTTTCACTTATATTTCCATGAAGCGTGACATCCCAGATTATACACTGTCTACACTTCATGTTTCATCTGAATTTATGGGTCCAGGTTAGAAAACTGACGGGTTAAAACTCCAGAATATTCTGCGTCATGTTTCAGTTTAAAAGAGAAGTTTTGGCTGCATCTGCGAAACACAATCATGTTGTTTGTTTATTGGCTCAAGTAGTGGGAAAGCTTTGAGGAACATTAAGTGGAAGTCAGCGCTCAGATTCCAGTGTATTTCACTTGGCGGGTGGTGACAACCTAGATGTAGTCAAGGCTTAGCCGTGCACGGCTCCAGACAGAAGCTTGGAGTGGGACACTGGACTGGGAAAGGTTCGATGACTGTGATGACAGTGATGACAGTGAGTCAGAGAGACAGAGACAGAGCCAGACAGTCTGAGCATCGCCACGGGTGCATGACGCTTTTCATCTGCTGGAAATCCTTCGATATTCCCATGAGTATCAGTCTCACAGAGGGTGAAGCAGAAATTCAAGCAGGTAACCCCTCAGAGATTTCGAACGGAGGGAAAAAAAGGATGGGAAATCTGAAAACAAAACGCAAATACTGTACATGGATTGATGGTACACCACTTAAAGACTTCATATAATGCTCATTTTCAGGTTCATATTTGTATTTAGAGGTTGTACCATAATAGGTTAACATGGTTTAATTTTCCAAAAAACACCATATATTTGTTGTACTGCACATTGCTGCGGCTCCTCTTTTCACCCTGTGTGTTGAGCTCTCTGTTTTAGCTACCGAGTGAGGCATCTCACTTTTGTTCCATCTTTGTTGGAAGTCGCACATATGCAGTACCTTTATGGACTACAATCAGAAATATAGTAGGGCGGAGCCCTGACAAGCATGCTAGTGTGATCCGAAACAAACCCGCTTCTGCCGATAACCATGGTTTTGGCTTAGCCGTACGTGTTCGACCCGAGTCTGATCCCGAAACACAGGCAGAACAACCTGAACCAGCTTCACAATCTAGACTGGAGCAAAACGTTTCAGAGTGGTAAGCTATTTAAATCTTAACAAATTAATCTTTCATATATAACGTTTTAATTATGCACTGTCTGCTGGACATGATATACAGATACAACCATGGGCATAAATCTGATAGGGGGGCACAATAAAAATTTCTGAAGAGCAATTTTTGAAGGGGACACAAATAATACAGCCACTCGTAGAGGACATGTGTACACAGAGGAAAGCCTCAATAATATCATTAGTGTAGCATGGAGACTGTACCATTATCCTTCTTTTCAGTGTTTCTCTTGATTCAATGAAAAAGTTGACTAAATTGACCAACATATTCTTCTTAAAAAACATTTATTTATTTTTAAGTTGTTTACAATCAAGCCACAAAAATACCTTAAAACATAATGACTTATTTTTAAAAAGTGTCCCCATATAAAATAAATACAATACTTTTGTACACTTGTTAAATTAGCTGATCATAATGTAAATTAGTGAGCTACTGGTAAAGCTCATCTGCTAATCCTGACAGCTACACACCTCCAAAAATATGAACTGAGCTCAACACACTTACCTGAGACTCTTCACCTGACTGGCCCTGGTCTCCCTCAGTTCTTTCTGTCTCCTTTGCCTGTGACATAGTGACGTTATTATTTCCATAAGCACCCATTCTTATGTTACCAAATTGTCTTGATATGAGGACTTATTGTACTTACTTGGCATTTTGGTGTAGGCCTACTGAAAAAGGATTGCATGCCTGTTTTTCATTTCTCTGTCATTTTATCTGGGCAACAACAACACAAATCTTTAACATCAGATGTCTAAATATGAGTTAGTTTCATAGGTTCACCACGCGGTCATATTATAATTAAAAAATGATCTTGCATCCTGCACATAAATATTAGGTTTCTTCTGGGACAGAGGATATATATTTAACTGATCAGCCACTTAACTTCATATTCAGCAAAACACAACTGTAGATCTTCAATATTAACCCTAATATCAGTTCACACACATACCGTTAGTCTTATCGCCGTTAGCTAGTTGTAGTGGGTGCATTTCTATCCAACAAGCTATTAAACAAGCTACGTTACATTATATTACACTAACATAGCAAACGTTTTTGTCATGACTAATTCATTAATTACTCAGCATAATTTCTATTTGAGAAAAGAACAACTTCATCCGATGTTTAATGTGAATAAAATAGCCTTGAACCGCCTACTTAATACATACCTCTCACTACCCGTACAGCATGCAGTGGACCAAACCACTGTGAGGCAAGGGAGGGGGAACTCAAAGTGTGTTACAAAGTGACACAAAATAACGCACGTTTGCCTGTGAAGTAAAGGCTGGACTATAATAGAGTTGTTTTGAGACGTGAACAGTGTTTTCTGTGGGCGATGGTAACTCCCTTTGGGATTGACTTTGGGCTTTTTCACTTTGTAAACCTATTATATGCACAAAAAAGATATATAATAAAGGAAAGGGAAAATGCCCAAAAGCCTAACATGAGCACTTTAATATTTATAGCAAATATGTCTGCTAAGGTGAACAGGTGTCGGTCTGCTGTTTTTTATTTTTAGCTATCAATCATAAATCGAAGCTGCATGATGTGTGCATGTACAGGGAGGTGAAATCATGACATCTGTGTTTCAGCTCATTTGTTTGCTTTCAGAAGATTGTAATGCCATGTAGATTTGGGCTCAAAAGATATGAGTATGAATGTGTATTTGAAACGTGGAAATTAACATTTTTTTAAGGGTCAAAGAAAAACAAGACGTTACGCAACAGTATTTTCCACCTTCTGTTGCATGCTTTCAACATGCTGCTCATTCATGTGAGATGCTGGAAACGTCCGAGGATTGCCAAGGACATCTTAGTGATAAGTGAACCAGGCTGGAACGGCTCCTTTAACTACTAAGAATCAGTCCTGACGTAGAATCAATCAATCTCCAGATGACACGACTGTATAACCATCAACGTGACTTGGGGGTGGGGGGGATGGGAGGGGAAACTTGTCTCATTTTTTTTCATCTGTGAGGTGAATTACTGTAGCGAAACACATACAAATCATGGTTCTTACAACTGAATATGACAGTTTTGCATTTTTTTATGTTACGGCTAGTTATGATTTGATTCCTATCCAAGGGAGAAGGGTTGTTTGCTTCAGTTAGCATGGCAACTAGGGGTGGGATGATAATTGATATAACTTTAAATACAAACAGACAACCAGTACTGCAAAAGCCGCATAGAAAAACAACGATCTCTTCATTTTCCCCACCTTGTCAGAACTGCTTTAACACCACAACAATAGCTGCCTGAGCTGCTTGTACTGTTTGAGGCAAGGTTGTTAATAAAGTTTATAAAGACTTCATATACTTTGCTCACAAGGCAGTTTACATATTAATTCTTACTCATACTCATTTAAAAAATAAATAACTGTATAAGACACTGGTGTCTCTTACAGTAGAAAGACAAAAAACAACACATGACAACAATACGACCACAAGAACACAAAGCTTTCTGAAGAGCCCTGTATCCACTTGTTGTTAATATGTTGCTGAATTCATTAGCCAACTTGCACAGAGACGTTAAACAAGTGTATTATAGCTGGGTTCTGTTCCACACAAAATCACATTGACATCTGTAGTAAAAACCTCAACGGCATGTTGTGTGGATCACTACATATATCAAAATAAGGATAGCAAATTTATGAAGAACCATCTAATATTGTTGTTCATTTAATATTTCTCTTTTTAGCGGCCTTTAACAAACAGTTTTCTATAAGCACCAGACCAGATTTAACATCACCAACTACACAGAAGAGTTGAGACTGACCACTGTATGGCTGTAATAGATGTTATTATATCTTAGAATATGTAAAGTAAACCCAGGAACACGTTTTTTTGCTTTTGTCAGAATGAACCGATGAAAGGAATACATTCATCTGGATTTCCAACTTTGTTTTTAACACAGACAAAATAAAGTGCTCTTACTTACTCAGAGGCACTAATGTAATGTACAAAGTTTCTAGGTACAATAGTAATTGTGAGTGCCTTTGGATGCTAATTTGTACAGCATGTTCAATGACTAACCTAGATGTGATGCCTTCAGCTATCACAGCGTGCGAAGACATGGTGTTGGAGATTACCTGCCAGCTGCTTCACCTCTCATTACAGCCTTTCATCTCGCAGATGCTGGGGGGAGATATTAAATATGACAAATATGTTAACCCCCGGAGGCATAGATGCTTCTCTGGTCTTAACTCCAATGATGATCACATCGTCGTGTGTCAGCTTCACATACGCCCTGAAGCAAGAGGAAACTTAAGCAAAGACAGGGAAAGTGTCTAATGATTTTTGGGTGCGAACTAGTTAAGGACATGTTTGTTATGGCATACTTCATCTGAGAGAGAGAGAGAGAGAGAGATAGAGATAGAGAGAGAGAGAGAGAGAGAGAGAGAGAGAGAGAGAGAGAGAGAGAGCAAAGCTGTCAATAGACATGATATGACAAGCCTGAACTTCTCTTCTGTGACTAACTGAGCACAGACGTGGATTAATGTGTGATTATGTAGCTGTTTTATCTGACTAATGATTTTATTTTTTATTTTTTTTGCTGCTACTTGCCAATGCTGGGTTGCAATGTTTTGATTTGCTCAAAACAATAAAGGATAATGATGTGCTGACAGCCAAAATGACTGTTGGAATAAAACAAATATGTTTTGCTGTATTTTGGATACCAACCTACCACAGTGATACAGCCTTGTGGAATTTAAGTGCACCTCACACCTACAACTGTTTGGATTTGGTCTGACTCTTAATGGAGAGGTTAAAAAAAGAAATTTCCAAAGAATTTTTGGATCCTGATAGTTTAAGGTCACATCAACCAGTAACAAGTGGCTTTAAAACTGGTTCAGACTTCCCATTGGTTTTTATTATTATTATTATTATTATTATTATTATTATTATTATTATTATTATTATTAATTTATTTATTTTTTAGTAGTTTTTACCTTAACCCTAAATGTTTTTTGTACCCTTGGAGATGCATTTAAAAGGCATCCTTTTAAAAGGGATCCTGAGTTGAAGATTTCTGCTTTGCTATGTTCTCATGAACCATTCGTTCAAAAAACGACGGAAATTTAAGCACTGTAATTTGTTAGCATTCCACGTTTTTTGCTGTATGAATCACATTGACAGCCGTTGTATAAGAACGCGGCTGGCTGCATATGGAGGAGGTCGGGGAGGATGGGTGAGTGTTAACACACAGCACTTTCATGCCAGGGAGCGGACTTCGCTTCCCACGGAAAACAAAAGAGTTTCACCCAGGAAATGTGTTTTCCTTGGGAATTTTATTTACATTATTCTAAGAAAATCACATAAAACCATACTATTTAGTCACTATTTCTAAAATGACACGTATTTCCCTCTTGTGCATTATGTTCTGCCAGTTGTCTTGAAATGCAGCTTTCAACACAATAATTGCAGCACTTATGTTACTTCAAATAGCTCGAATCAAACAATCAGCACAATTTATTTATTGAAGCCAGTTTAGTTTCAGTATTGTACTGCTCACACAGGGAATGCTCCCAATGCTTTACTCGCTAAAACTACATCCAAAATCTTTAATGACCTAAAGTTTTAATTTCTTACATCTCATTAGGTTCATCACTGCTTTTAAAGCACTCACTCACTATTGTGAACTGTATGAACGTGTTGGATGGCCTTCTCTGTCAACATAGAGACTTAAAGGGATACTTCACCGATTTAACATTAAGCTTTGTATCAGTAGAAACCCGGTAATATTTTTGAATGACCGTGCTTCCCTCCCTCATGTCCCCCTGAGACCAGAGATCTCTGTATTGTGGGTCTGGAAAAAAGCTTCTTATGACGCAAAAATCGTCATTTTGCGTCACAAGAGGCTTTTTAGCCCAGAGGCTATGGACTACAACCAGTAGTAGGACCTACTTCCGCATGTCGGCTTTCCCCGAGTATTCCCGAGGCAAAACGAAGGTCAGCCATCTTGAAGCATCACTAACAGGGAGCTCCATCTTTTCAACAGAAAACTTTTACAACAATTATGTGCATTCAAACTACCGCACATGTGTACCACCGGGATATATTCTTTCGTGTATATGGTTGAAATGACAATAAAACACATTAGAGGTGAATGCTGCCTCACTGTTTGTCTGTAAACGGTAGGCGTGGCTTGGGAGTGGAGTCTAAAGCAGCGAAGCAAGTGCATTCTGGGATTTGGTGTCTTTCATTCATATGAGCCAAAAACACATTTTCTGGCTTATCTCGGCCTAGAAGGCACCAATTTCTATACTTTTTTCACATTTCTACTACATAAGTGACCCAATTTAAAGATATATCCGTCTTTCCAACGGTGAAATATCCCTTTAAACATGGGCATATCTTTATATACAAAGCTATTTTAGGTCTACTTCCAGCCTACCTTCTGACCTATACCAGTGTAAATAGTACCGGGACTTAGAATCTTCGTTCCCAGGATCTTTTCCTTCCGTCTGTTCCAAAGCTTAGAACTGAACTGGGGAAAAATGAGTTTAAGTTTGCTGCTCCCTCTTCCTGGTACAAATTACAGAAATCCATGAAACTTAATGAGCTGGTCCCATTGGTCGCTTTTAAGAGGATGTTAATTGACTTGGAGGCAGCCACATCTGGCTGTAGATGTTTGGCCTGATGTATTTAGGATTGTTGTTGACTTTAAAAAATTGCTGATTCAGTTGTTTTATGTGTTTAATGTGTTTGTGTGTATGTATGGTTGTACTGCTGCCTGTCTTGGACAGGACACTCTTGAAAATTTTTTAATCTCAATGAGTCTTTTCCTGGTTAAATAAAGGTAAAATAAAAAAATAAAAATAAATTGTACAGTTCATTGTAGTGTGGATACAAATTTATAATTTAAAATGTATTACGTTAAGCCTTGATGTGTTGACATTAATGATGTGATGGGGGGAATATTAGGGGATTTTGGGCTCTTTTAGGCTCTGAAACAAAATCAGGGAGTGTTTTTGGTATCTTTGATACCTTGGATTGCTGACATTGGTGGATATGTTGGCAGAGTTCTGCAATTCGCGATGCAAGGTTAAAGATGTTAAAGCCTGTACGAAAACCCCACATGATGTGAATGGGAATTCCCCTGTTGGTAAATTGTAATTACATAACAATAAATAACAGCAACAATGTACTTTAGTACTTTAGCGTGACTTCTTGTTATGTCAAATATCCAGTATGGAAGTATAGCGCAAAAAATACAAGTTTGAATATCAGCTTTATCTGCATGTCCATGTTAACCAACAATTCACTGAGTAATTATTAGCCTACTTATATTTCTTGGGGGGGGGGGAAACAAGAAACCAGTAATGTTAATATTTGTGCCACAAAACCACAAAACTTGTCCACCCATGTCTGACATGCACACATCCTGATAAGCAGCCCCTCTCTTTCAATACACAGCCAAACACTGTTATGTCTGGCGTGTGTGTCTCAGGAGTGAGACAGGAATGCAGTCAGGCTATTTTGAGTTTTTAAAGGAGCACTGGGGTTTCATGAGGTCTGACCTCTGACAAAATCTAACGTAACACTTGGTCAATATTTGGAGGCCCACTCTTCCTCTGCCATTTGCCAAGTCTGACTGCCCACACAATTTGAGATCCCATCACACACTGCACACATAAGTAGAGAACATGCAACAGTCACAAACCTTGCACTTCTTAATCTAAACCCAAACTATAACACACAGTATATCTTCCAGAGAAACATAATTAAGACAGAAAGAGAGGATGGAAGCCTAACAGTAAAAGTTTATAAAAGCAATCATTAGAAAAAAAAATTCCTACACTAAAAACATATGTGTGTTTCTATGTGTAGGTTATGTGCTAACAAGCCCTCATTTAACTGTTTTAAAACCACCTAGAGAAGAAAGTCACTCTGGCTGTTCCTTGTATCATGTCACTATTTGGCCTGATGCTTTGTTTCATTAAAACATCTAGTGTAGTTTTATTATCAAATGTTGTACAGTCATTGGAAAATGATCACTAATGAGCTACCATGGGACAGCAGAGGGCGTGGACCACCCGGCATCTCATTACCCTGGCACACTGCAGCCGTCACCATGCTGTCAAAAACTGCACTGCACTCAGTCATAAAATATAAAGAGAGGACAGAGAAAATGGCAGCCTATTCTGATGCATGATTTAGTCCTAGCTTCTGTGCCTGCCCGGAGAAATTCCGTTGATTTACGTGGGAAAACCCACAATAACGAGGCGCAATTGCAGAATTTATGATAATTGGATTTTGATTTCAACCCAACACATACTAACCTTTGGCCTCTTTAAAGTTCAAGTCATGAAGGGAGGAATCTAAGCAGCCAATCACATACTCTCAAACAGTTTTGACTTAAGAGTTTCATCTCCATTCATCTGCCCAACTAGAGGAGTCAAACAGGACAAGACTCTAGTTAAAGTCAATATTTAAAAAAACATTTCCAAATGCTTTTCCTCTGAATGCTTATCCATCTTAGGCCATGATGGGACTTTCTTCTTTTTTTTTAACAGACATGCAGCTGTTTTGTCAGTTATTTATTTCGGTATGGTCAAAACACATACTTGTTATCTCCTTTAAACTGTCCACCACAGCTGTACTTTGAATCTGGGTCATCTCAGGCCGAGTTGCCAGAATTTGGTGTTTGATTGTTACATAATGAAAAAATAGTCCTTTGAATTGAAAAAAAGGAGCAATCACTATATTTTATACTGTTCTATGCACTACACTACACACACGTTTTATTGCAGCTTGCTTATCTCCTTACTTTATTCTCTATAAACTTTTATTTGTTTGGAGTATGATACCAATACGTGCCTTTTAGTTTTGTTTTATCATGCTTTGTTTTGTATATAGTAGATGCTCCTAATGTATACTATAATTTTTGAAAAAGTAATTCAACATTTTGGGAACACGATTATTTGGTTTCATGCCAAGAGTTAGATAAGAAGATGAATTCCACTCATGTCAGGTTGATAAATGTACATCTACAGGAAGCAGCAGGTGAGCTTAGCTTAGAATAATGACTGGGAACAGCTAGCCAGGCTCTGTCCAAAGGTTGCACAATCTGCCTAGCAGCACATCTAAAGCTCACTAATTGACACATTATCTTCTTTGTTTTATTTGTACATAACAGAAGTGTAAGAAAAAAATAAGCTGTTTGTTTTTTTGGGTGGTTAAGTTGACATTAAGACAGAAGTCACTGCTCCTGGCAAAGAAATCATCTAGTTTTGTTGTTTTTACCCTTTGTTACCTTTGGACATAGGCAGGCTACCTGTTTCCATCTGTTTCCAGTCATTATGCTAAACTAAACTCTTCCTTCTATAGAAAGCTCTTGGATTTGATCATTAAACAAAGAGTAATATGTTTCTGTTTTGTAACCACATTATCTGTTTCAGGAAAGGCACACATTTTTTGTCCACATTTTTTTTCTTTTCTTTTTGCATTTGTTTAGCCTTCTTTATCTAGCTGACGCTAATTAGCTGAGCTTGTAAATTAGTGTCAAACTCTTGAGTTGTATAACAATCAAAGTGATGTAACTCTTCCCTTACCCTTTTTTTAAATCCTTGCTCCCTGCTAGTAAAACAGCTGCACTTTGAATTTGAGCACAAAAAAAGCGTAGTACCGGATCATAGTCTTGGATAACGAATACTAAGAAAAAACAAGATCTATTTTGAATACATAAAGGATGAGACCTCAGATTGTCCTTTGGTTTGCTTTAGACGTGCTTCTGGTTTGCTTTCTGGTTTCCGAGGCTGCTGGATGGTGAATGAATTGGCCTTTTGGCTGCTCTGAAGGTTTGATAATGCGCTCTCTGCTCTCAGCTTTCCGGGTTCAGAACAGTCACTGAAACCCCAGTGGCTTATCACGGCAGTCCACGGAAAACACCTCAAGATGAAAAATAAGCCAAGATTTTACCTCTATTTTCCTTTGAATCTGTGTTTAAATGTACCCATTGCAATGCATGTAGTCATACTGCAGATGGATATGCATAATGCTGGTTGTTTTAATATAATATTCTAGTAAGCCCATGAAGTGTGTCAATCTCTCTGCGGTAAGCAATTGTGTAACATCTTGGCGTATGAGGCAGGAAAAAGATGAGCAGCGAATCTGAGTCTATCTAAACTCAAATGCTTGAAAAACACATTGATGTACAAATATTTGGATAGCTGCATTTTAGCAGAAGAAACTCAAGGAGTGACCTCTTGCAAAATAACACAGAAATGGGCTGACCAGTTCACTCAGTTACTGAAAGCTCCAACAGCTAAAACAAACTATCCACCCACCTTCACTGCACCAACATATATAAATCATATCAGTCAGGACATACACAGTCACCTGCCTCATATCACACTGGGACAGTGTACAATGTGACCAGTAATGTGAAACATAAGTGAAAGTCACAGAGGAATGCCAACAATGCAAATGCACACATGGATCATGTTACCTAAAGTGGCTTACAAGGACTCCCTCACTGCTCCAAGGTTTTTGTGAAATAATGTTTTTGTGGACTAGATTAAAGTCCTGCAGCCATGAGTGCTCAAAGTTCAGCATTTTCAAACACATACTGTAGGTAATATTTTTCTTTTAGCCTCCTTTACAAGGGGAGATATTAAATACAAATGTATAGCCTATAGAAATTCTCTTAAAATGTGTGCCATGCACTGAAGTGTCTTGGTGGCTTAAAACTAAAAACTCAGCTAGCATTAAATGGATAAAAATGTGTCAAATTTAAGTCCAACAAATACTGAGGTCCTTAGACACCCCATACAGACCATAGAAGTAGCTAAAGTTACCATGTGGAGTTTTTTACTACAGAGCTATGGAGCAATGTTTATACAACATTTTGTTTCGTATCAGTGTGCCCACAAAGGCAGTGAAGAAGACTGCTAGCAAGTAAACATTGATGTAAAATTGCAGGATTAAAAATAAAAAATAAAGTTTTTTTGAGGAAGGAATTATATATATATATATATATATATATATATATATATATATATATATATATATATATATATATATATATATATATATATATTTATATATATATATATTTTTATTTTACTTCAAGGATACATACAAAACATTTTGGTAAGAAACGCTGAATACAAGCATGCTGTAAAAATTGAACAGTGATAAATCCTTATGTTAGCCTGACAAGCCAGACCCACATCAAGATGTTGGGTCTGGGAACTCACCATTGGCAGGGCTCAATCCGAGGGGCGGGATAAACGGTTGTCTTTCAAATTCCCTCTGCATGCAATAGGATAGCGCTACAACCAATCAGAGCAACGAAGAAGGTATCTGGTCGGCAAAACTCTGAACACATCTTCCACATCAGTGCCGTTCTTTGTACTTTTCTCAAAGAAAAGCTTAACTCCAAGACTCTAGAGTCGCGGCCAAAGCCAATTCGAAAGGCCGCTATTTGCCAGCAGCAGCAGCCATCGTCTTTGTTTTCAAGTAGCAGGGAATTCACACGGAACTGTCGTAACTCTGCCGTCATTATGTTAAGCACGCCCACCGACTCTATACACGATGTGATTGGCCCGGCTGGAGTTTGGCTTTTCCAGCTCGCAAGCCAACGGAGAGTTGCTAGACCCCCTGGCTGCAAATTACATTTGCTGTCGATATGGTGCGTCTAGATTTCTAGGCTATTAGATAGAAAACAATGGTTGCGGGGTTTGCCCCCTTGGCGTAAACTGAAGCAACAACAGAATATGAAAAGCACATGGAAATGTTAGCATCAGTTAATATTAAAATGAATACTAACTGATTATCGTGGCTATTTGGAGGCAGGAGAACTTCATACAGTAAAGTCCTGATGGAATATATTATCACCTTCTAAAATGATGTAATGCATCAGCTAAAACATCCAGCAGACTTTCAGCAACATTAGCATTTGTTTGAAGCTGTGTTTCCGGGCCCATTGGACTGACAGAAGTCGACTAATTACACTCTAGTTTGGTCTTCCTGAAAAATGTTGGTCTTAAGCTTGCTTGCTGGTCGATAGCTTCGTCGTTCTGGTGTCTGGTGCTGAAAACAACTGCCTGGTGCTGCTTGAAATTGGGTTGATGAGTTTAATAAGAGAGTTCATGAGCTAAGAGTTGACCCCGTTAACACTGTATGAAGTCATTTGCTTAGTTCTTGATGTATAACAAAAGCGTTTGTCACAGCAGAGCAAAGCAGACGGGCTGTGGTCTTGAGGAAGTGTTGTCTGTCTGTGGGCTGCGATGAGACATCCTCTCCTCCACCCCTCAGGTTGTCCAGTACATGATGTTTCCTCCAGCATCTGCTCTCCGTTCTCAAGTCCCCAGCACAGGGCCTCTCAGTGGGAGGGAAAGTCACATTATATATGAGCCTGTCTTGGAGCAAGAAGCCTTACAGAGATATAACTTTGAAAAGGGCAGGAAACAGAACTAAAAGATTTATGGTGATCATTGAAGATAGTCCTGCAGCAGATTGAAACAGATGACTTTTTGCCCAAAGGAAGAAAATGTGAAAGCTTCTAGTTTAAAGGTGGCTTTGTGCTGTCTAAGGATCAATCATGAAGGAAACCGCAGGAATAACCAGGAAGTAAATTGTAGTATTGACCTTATGCTTGGCATTGCTATGTCTCATTATATTTCTGTACTGCTGTGGTTCATGTAAGTTGCAACATAAATATGTATAATGCTGGTTACCAAATCTTCAACAAACAGATAACATAAACATAAAACTGATATTAGGAAGTCAAGACAGGAATTGCAAAAACAATATTAACACTTCTGGTTCAAAGAGGTTTTATTTTGTAGTCTACTGTCTTATTCACAATAGATGTGTGCCTATTGCTTGTTAATGCACATAGTGGCCCCATTAACTCCTCTTTTTAAAAAAAAGCACAATACAGTTTGAATTGATATTGAAGAGATATTGAATTCATAATTCACAAAATGTCTCAGAGCGCAACATTTTGATACTACCGTACAGTATTTTTACACAATTCTTTAAAATGCATACCTGCTGATCTTAACATCAATATGTTCACAGGGTGTTCTGCACAAACGTATAATACTGAGTGGCAAAATCTCTTCTCAGAAAAACAAAACACAGCCTGCTTCATTCATTCACAACTGCATCATACAGTCAGATTGGCCCTTAGACACTAACCTGTTACTATCACTCACACCCACCTGCAAATATGAAGATTTAATCTCAATTTAGTAGGATTATTTGGGGGTTATGATGCAAAGGGAGACAAGCTTTTACATTATGAGTCTGCAGTATCTTGGACTGGATATGATACAGGAGAGGTTGATTCCAAACAACCTTATGGCGAGATGTAAACCATGCACGCAGGCAGGCAGGCAGGCAGGCAGGCAGGCGGGCACGCATGCACGCACGCACGCACGCACGCACGCACACACGCATGCACACACACAGGATATGTAGAACTTCCTCAGTTCTCAATGAGTCCAGTGTTTTCCCAACACTAAATGAGATGGGCATCTGGTTTACCTCAGAAGTGTGTCCACCAAACCTCGACCCATTCCTCATTATGTAATATTTACACTGTGATAGATAACATAACAATCACCTTCTTACCGCAGATGAATGAAGATGTTTGTTTATTGTGTGGGGTTATTATCCAATGTGCAAATGTATGCATACAGTAATGTATGGACACTCTAGACCTGATTTGTGCAACGCTTTAAAGCCTTTGATTTAATAGAGGATTAAATGAATCATTTAATGGATGACTTGGCTAAGTTGTTACACCTGGCATTGGATCATTCCTTATAGATGGGCAAAATAATGTTTCTCATGGAGAGGCTTTTAAACTTGAGCCTGGTTTATATCATGAGTGGATGTATAGGCCAATTCTCCAAAATCAGGATTTATGCAATTTGCAGGCTAGTTTGGAAATTACTTGTAGCATGTTGACAGATGTGATTAAGATATTAAATTAAATTACAAGATGGCACAACTGCTGCTTTAGAAATCAAAACAGGCCAAAAGTTAAGTTGTATGTCTCGTTTAAAGCTGTGGCTAAGGGATCAAGGTTACTTCAGGACATGATATGACACATGACGACATAATACGGACGCAGTTATGCAAGTCATTCATTAAAAAGTGAAATAGGTTTTTAAATATTTTCTCAATGGCTGGCATTCCTGGGCTGCTGACAGTTATCATTGGGTTCTGTTTCTGCCAGCATGAAAATCAGTACTGAAGAGCCAACAGCACCTTACTATCTATAGTACGACAGTTATTTTGTGATGCCTGATGGTGCAATAATAAAGCTGGACACTAACTCATGGCTGCAATGGAAACTCTGGAATGAAAAATACAGTAAATGTGCCAATTAATCTACAGAGAAAAGCATCCTGTGAGGAATCTTCTGACAGTTCATGAAACTGGGTTTACGTAACAAGTTTGACCAAAACATACTGCACAGATGGAAAAGGCCACTGTGCTAATGCTCATGAAGAAAGACCAGTGGAAAACTCATCAGGTCACCGTCACTGATAGTTAAAGCTGACCGTTTGGAGACACAGTACAGACAGTACTGGTTCATGCAGAGTGAGGCTGGATCTTTCTGCTGTTAAAGGGGAACAATGCTGTTTTTTTAGCTTAATTTACCTTAACTGAACAGCTTCAGAGTCATTGGAATGGTTATATGACTTTTTCAGGTTGAATGGTGGTCGTCTCACTCCCCCTAGCGCCGGTGAGCGGAAAAACCACCCTTGCAACTTTTGGCCGGCGGGCCGCCGGCCGCAGCATCATTAAGTATCGCATGATATCAGGTCTCGCGATGTAACAAATTGCTTCACGGCACTGCACACATACAGGAACCGGCTAGCTATAAGAACAAGGTAGCGATGGAGTTTTTCACACTATCGTCATGGCTGAGCCGGCAAAAAAGAAGGAAAGCATTGTCGGAGGAACAGAGAAAGAGGAAACGGAAGACTGACCGAGCGAGAAGTCAGACACGAGTAAACATAGGAGCTGCGTTTTCAGAATGGCGAGAACTGAGACAAACAGAAGCCTGCAAATCCGATGCTGACCTGGCGTTCTTGCTGTTGCACTTGTAAGTATCTTTGGGATAAACTCAGTTTAATCATTGCATTTCTTGTTATTGTGACCTCAGGATGTTTGCTATTGTCTGTAAAGGTTTTTATTATGATCGCTGTCTGTTGCGGGCTTACTAGCTAGCTTACTAGCTGTCTACTTCAGTGGACATGGCTCTGGGCGTTTGCCGGCTTCTATGAAAACAAATGCACATGGCCAGAGGGAGAAGATTGGAGGGGGGAGAGTTGCCAATGAGTTTTTACAACAGAGCTGCCAAATATCTCTTCCGAAGCTGTAGGGGGAGCTCTATAGAGAAACCTGTGAGCAAAACTGTAGGGAGAGCTCTATAGAGAAACCTGTGAGCAAAAAGTGAGAAAACAGCGAAGAAATAATCAAAAACTGCATAGCACCCCTTTAAAGGCAAATGGACGGCTCACACGTGGATGGTGAGCTATTAATGCTGACATTTCATTTTCATTTAGTATTTAGTAGAATATAATTTGTTTGAGAATAGTATTGCCATTAGTGGTTATAGACAACATTTTTTACATGGCTTTGTTGAATACTCAATTCCAATTGGTCAGTTACAGCATGTTCTGTTATTTCTGAAAAGCAGTTTTGATCATAGACTCTGAGGACCATTTTTAAATCAATAAAATCATTTGTGTGTCTTTTTATTGTTTTCTTTAGTAAGCAGCAGTGTAATAAGCAGAATAATGTGGAGTAAGCGGGTCATTAATGTGAAATGAAACCCCTTCAGGGTGATTAAAGAACCCTGCATCATCCTGTCAGGGTATAATTTGCAATAATTACCTGTTCGCTCTACATTATCCCTTACGTGATGAATGAATTCATAAGTTTATTTTGGTTACTTCTTAATTGCAACTGTAAAAACAACATGCTGTGTCCCAATCAAAGCATTTCAACAATTATGTCACAAGGTGGAATTCCCCATGCTGCTAGTTTCTGAGTGGCTAATGTGGCATTACAGCTATCACTGTTGTTCATCTGCAACTGCAGCTCAAGTTGTACACAATCACTTCCGCACTGAAGTTTATCCTGGATAATCTTTCTGAGGAATTCACAAAGTTTCTTTCAGGCAAAACTGTGACAAGGCAGTGGTTTTTAGACAGAACAGCTCCCGGACATCAACGTAAAAGAAATATCATCATCATTTGTTGCTAAAGTAGAAAATATTTTACATTTAGCACTCTGCATAGGGTTTCCTGTTAGGGTACTGGGTACTGTCAAACTGGATCTCCACAGCTAAATCTAATAAAAAAGGAAAGTTATTCAACATCTGCCTATTTGCTCAAAGAAAATGTGTCTGAACACCTGATACTGGAGCTGGCCTCAGTGACTGCCACGACATGTTTTATGATTTAACCAAATATATCATCAACTTAATAGCTGTCATTCTGTAGTTTTCTGTTACATTCTCATTTTAATATGCATTGCTCAAATATACAATACAATTACTAACTTGAAGAGATGAAAGGGAAATTATTTTGCTACTGAGTGTAAATCCCTCAAGAGATGAGCAACACGAGCTCTGATACAGCAGAGAGAGAAGTGAAGGCTGACAGATTTCTTCTTTTTTAAAACTGCATATTTGATTAAAAAACAGCACCTGTCCAATGGTGTTCGTGAGGATTCTTGAAAGTCTTATCATGCCTCCTTGTTTCTTCCATTATCCTCAGATTGTTTTGAAATTATGCTGTCAACTTGGAGGCAGCGGACAAGCGGGAGCGAACACCACTCGGTAACAGCCTCAACACTGGTAGCTGTTTTGGTTTTGATGGAATCACACTTGGAGTGTTGAAAAGCACACATTCCACCACATTTCCTCGTCTGCAGCCTAATCGGGAGGTTGCTGTGATTTGTTCTGTGCCTGGTGTTATTAGCTTTATCTGCAGCGGCCTGCCACTAAAATATGCTGCTCCTCTGTGCTTCCAAAACCTCATTTGGAGATACGATCTAGACTGACTTAACCCTGTGTCTATACAGCTTGAACATCATACCAACAACAGGGCATGTGAGGCTTATGTGTGGCTATGGATTTTTATGCAGTAGCAGCAGAGGCACGTCCTTTAGTGAAGTGCATAATGGTGTGAAGTGAAGGACTATGAATACATTTACAGTGCAATAAAGTTACAGGTGGTTTATTTAAATGCTCTAACAGCTGGTTTGCTTGCTGGACTGCTCTCCTCTCCGGCCTATTTACTTCAACACACACTACCACCAACTCTCAGTGGCCTTAAACTTTATTAAGCCGCTAGAGATGCCATTTAGGCCAAAGAAACAGTTGCATAATAAACTTCCAGCAGCACTTTGACCTCCCAATCCAGATAATCTGTTAAAGTTACTTCCCTGCGGATTAAGTGAAACTTGCAACACTTCGTCGTTGATGAGCCATTGTTAAAAGGAAGATGAAAGAGTTACAAGAATGGCAAGGAAAATAATTCTGATGTGGCTAAATATTTGTGTTCTGAGTTTTTGGGTTCAGTCTAGCTTGTTTTCAGCCACATTTCTTCTTGGGGACAAGTTGACTATGTAGGAGAACAACACGCCAAATGAAGAAACCAATTGACACTGTGACAGGCTCTTTTTCCCACATCTGTTGTGCATTTCCTTTGCAGCAAATTTGCAAGATTTGGTCATTATTTTTCTGGTGCTAACGTGTAGCAGCATCCTTTTTGTGATTAGAATCAGTGCATTAGTGATTATATAAAGTGTGGTTTTAATTGAAGAAACAATAGTGCTAATCCAAAAGGAGCAACCAGTGGTCTCTTTAGGCAGCCATTTAAAAGTATCACAATGCACCTAGACTTCATTACTGAAGTTTAAAAAAGACTAAAAGGCTACAGACATGCTAGCTGCTCTGTGAGGCTCTACTAGCTAAATGCCATCGTCAGCATGCTAATATGCCCACAATGACAATGCTAACTAGTGGTGTGCGATACTGCAATATTTGGTATTGATTCGATACCAAGTAAATACAGGGCCAATATTGTTGATACCGATACCAATACTTTTGAATAATTAAGGAGGTTAAGTGTTTTTATGATTTTACATTTAGATTATTAATAAGTTAAAACCAAGGACAGAATTTTCATATGCTTGTATAAATTTGTTGTGTTACCACTGTATCTTACAGCCTTTTTACAAATTATACAGCTTGCCATCGTTTCATTTTCGGCCTGAAAATATAGCCACACAGTGCTCCTCTTCCTCTTCTGCCCTGTTTCTGTCCTGCTTGTGTGTGTGTGTGCTGCTGGTCGCTGCCAGGCCTGGCTGCTTGTTTGCCCGTTGCCGTTGAGTCACGTGACGGTATAACATCAAATCACAAGAGGGGGGAGGAGGAGCAAAGTGGGCCTGCGCCGCGCTGTGACAGGACTTGACCACTTTAAAGCAGCGGCACTTACACAGACACAGACAGCCAGGTCGCCTCTTTGATGAAACCGCAGCGGTGCATACTGGAGGGAAACTGAAACTAAAGTATCGATCTTATTACCCTGGCATTGACTAATATCAATACCAACGTTGGTATCGATATTATTGATATTTGGATCGTTCCGCCCACCACTAATGCTAACATGCTGATGCTAAGCAGGTATAATGGTTACCATGTTCCCCATTAGTGTGTTAGTGTGCTAACATTTGCTAATAAGCACAAAGTACAGCAGAGGCTGATGGAAATGTTATAAGCTTTGCAGGTTTTGGTTGTAAACCAAAGCATTTGACAAATTAGAGGACAGTCAGGAGATTAGTAGGCTTATATTCCATGAGTCCATGAATGTCACCAGGTTTTATGACAATCCATCTAATAGTTTTTGAGATATTTCAGTCTGGACTAATGATGCATCTGTGGCCAATATATTATTGGGTCAAATATATTGGCAAGAAACCCTGCGTTTATTGCAAGGACATTTAATTATTGTTATTGTTCCAATAATGGAATTTGCTCTAAGTCAGATAATGCAGAGCATTGGCTGCAGACTAGGATTCCATTAATTCTGCAGGTTTTTTTGTGCCTTTCTGCTTCTCTCTGTTCTGTTTCGCTGCCTTTTTGCACAAGGACGGGGCTGAGCTCCTCACACATACAGAAGGTCAGAATACATAAAACAGAGGTCACAACAGCGAGAATGATAAGGACTTTAGGTTGTAGTTTACTCAAGTCAACAGCGACTCTGTGCGTAATCCATAAGTGCAACAAATGATGACAGAGGAGAGGAGGAATTATGCCACAGGGCTGTTAGGCAGTTTATTGTAAAAGGCCTGCACCCTTTCTAAACAGTAGCTTCAGGTGACCATAAATCAAACGTATGTAATTTTTTCCTGATGGATCTTGTAGCCTATGCATGATAAGGTGACCAGGTTTCTGAGACAAAATCCGGGGACATTTTCAGCTCAGAAGTGTAAATACCTCAAAATAAGGTAATGTTTTTATCTTTGTAAAACTTAAAACGGGGACACTGCCCCAGGGGCGTCACGAGACCTAGAGCTGCACTGGGGCACAAGCCCCCGGGGGTCCATGAGCATGCTCCCCTCTAAGAAAATGTCTATTTTAACGTTTAAATGCATCAATCTGGTGCACTTTGAAAAGAAATTCAGAAGTTAGATTTGATTATTCTTATCTATGGATGGAAATATTTGTGCTGTAGCCTGAACTATTTTGCACTTCAGAATTATAACCATGCACACACAGGTGGAATAGGTTTTTCTTCATATTTTTGCATTAATGTCACTAGGAAGCATACCAGTAGAAATATATATTCTTATTTGTTAGTGGGATATATATAAGTAAGTTGGATTGTCTGGAATCTGGCAATGTAATAACCATTATGGTGGGATACACAGGCTAAGCAATTAACAAAGATGTCTGTGCTGACAATGTAATGTAATGTAATCTGACATAAATAGTTTACTTTGAATACATTATAATTTTGGCGCAAAGTTGGAGACCATGTAGAATTTTTGATGCAATTTCAAAACCGGGTGACCCAGGAACCGCTTGTTGTACCGATGCATGTGTTGAGTGAAGAGCTTGTGAGATATTTCACCGAGAGTAATGGGTGTGCAGAGATTTATGCAGAATGTAAATATAATAACATTTCAGGGACAGGTCACCGAAACCGGGGACGTCTGGTCACCCTAATGCATGATGCTTGTCAAAGAGGAGAAAAAAGATAAGGCTAAAGGTATTTTCCTCTTCACATTTTTGCATTTGTAAGATTCATATGCTGTACATAGGTTTCATCATAGGTTATCATATCAATATCAGCCACAACAAACAGATACCTATTGTTATCAGCCTTGAAATTCCCATCAGTACCGTACATCTCTGGTCTGGACCAAAATGGAGGACCAATCAAGCGACAGACAGACTGACATAGCATAGAGCATAGAATGGCCTGACATGGAAAAACCTTCCAAGTACCTTTTGTGTTAGTTGTGATTAGAAGACATCCATCCAGCTGCTTGGGAAACTTTTCAATTCCAAAAATGTAACACTTAACCGTTTCACAGATAGAAGATAAATAACCTTTTGAGCGCAGATCATGTATGGGCCTTTTGGAACAATGTCTGTGCTATTTCTGGTGTGATCCATCTTCATTCCCCAAGTTGGTTCTCCTGTCAAGTGTTTTCTCACCCATCAAAAAGGTTGTTATCTGTCTGCTGGCCCTCTGCATGCCTCTGCTCCTTGACCTCAAACATGGCCGTGATTTTCCTCCCCTCTCCTTATTTCACCTACACATCTGGTCGGGTGGTTGGTTGCCATATCATTAATGACTGGTATGTGGACATACAGTATCTACTTTGGACACATACAAAAATGTATTCTGCATGTATCCGTCTTGATCATAGGATATCATACAGCATTTAATTAACTCGTGAAATAAATGTAAAACAATATTTTTCCTCCAAGGATTGAGTGAAGGAGCAAGCCCACTGTATAAATTCCAATCTGAGTGAAAGGTAGCCACTTAGGTTTGGGAATGTCATTAATTTCCTGCCAGTGTTGTCAGATTTGGTCAGATTTCTGTTCTGGAGTGTATAGTTTGGCTGAAGACCGCTGAGATGATGGAGGGCAGCCACTCGCCCTCAACGACTCTTATTTCTCATCAGAGAGCAGCAGCAGGAGGATGACAGATACTCTCACATGGCTAATAAAACTGTTGGAAAGCACTCAATTTCCTGCTACTGATTCTTGTGAATGGAGGGATCCGACTGAGGCGTCGGACTGTTTGGTCTGTGGTACACCGCGGCTGACAGGAATGGGACTTAGATATACTGTTATAAAGTATCAGCCAGAAATCCGAGGATGTATTTTTCTGCACATGCAACATATGTGTAGTTAAGTACTGTTATTGTCAACGCTTTCTGATGGAAAATATACTGTACTGTCCTTATTCATAAAAAAAGAGCCCATAATGACTTATTGCTGGCTTTTGCTTGTAGAGAGGATGTTACTCATCCTTACTTACACCTTTTTGAAGAGCAGGAAAAATAAGCATGAGCATAACATCCTAGATAATAATGTAGTAAAAATCCAGGTTAGCAATATGAACAAAATTAATGTTGGGATAATTATCAAAGCATTGTGTCAAAGCTGGTGTGTCAGGATACTGGCATGAGTATTCAAAATCACAATAAAACAGGCCTCCAGAAAGTGTGCCAAGCTTTGAAGCCAATTTGATATAGCGGCCAAACAGTGGAATTACAACTGTTAACAACCAGCCTGGTCACACACTGCTGTGGGATGGCATCCCATTCTTCAACCAGCAGTCCTGACCTCAACCCCATTTAACACTTGTGCGATAAGCTTGGGAGTGCTGTTCGTGCCAGAGTGACACAACCACGTTGGCTGACTTGCGACAAATGCTGGTTGAAGAATGGGATGCCATCCCACAGCAGTGTGTGACCAGGCTGGTGACCAGCATGAGGAGGAGGGGCCAGGCTACTGAGTCTCCTGTTTGTGAAATTAATACATTGTTCAATTGCCAATATGTCTTGTTTCTTCAAACTTCAATCATCCAATCCACCAAACACCAAACGAGTCAATGGCAGAATAAGCTGTTTGGCATTGGCAGAGAAGATTTGGCAAATTTTTCATGGGCGCAACCTACAAACTCAGCGCTGCTACACATCCCACAAATGCATGTTCCTTACAAATGGGGCACAATTTGAAACAGGCTTTCCAATGGTATAAGATTTATTGCCAAAAAGCATTGTTACCACAGAGACATAATCTACCAAACACAAATTTTCTTACTTTTTGTGCTAAGTTTATATTATGTTACTATATAATTATTAATATTTTCCAGAGGCAACGCTACACACATTCCTTCCAGTGTTTTCACACTATTTGGCTGATCGACAGTTGGTGGTAGTAACAGACCACAAAATGTAGCAATGTGCCAATAAAGGCAATGAAGAAGAAGACTATTAGCTAGCAAACATATACGCAAACAATGCTAGTTCCAAAATATATACAAAAAATCAGGTTTGCAAATGTTTCATGAGGAATAAAAAGACTTCCTTTTCTTTACAAGAAAACTTGAGAGGGGACCTTAAAGGAAGCGCGGGAGGTGTTAATCTGTTTGACAGAGAAAATAATGTCAACGAAAACATAATAATACACTCTCACACAGATTCTAACTTACAGTATGAGTATTTGTGTGTTCAGACCAGCAACTCACGCTACCATACTCATATTCATCAATTGATTCTAGTCTAATTGAGTCTATTGGTATATTTAACAAGTTATGGTAAAATGGAACCATACAGTCTACACACAGACATTAATGGCGCACACACACATATTTACACACACATTTTTCTGTGTCACAGGTCTCTTGGGACGGCAAACACTTTCAGACAAGCATATCACAGCTGAACTCCTGTTCCAGACACATCCTCCGTCCCGTCACAACACGCCTACTTCAATCAGCTCACATTTATTTGCCTCCTTTGCTTCTCAATGGGCCTTTATGAACCATTTTCATCACACAAAACCCACCTTTGTCCACCACAGCCTCTTTCTTGAAGAGTCAATCTACATTTTTTTGGCAAAGAAAGTCTGTGATGTGTGGATGTTTCCACTGGAATCAACGTAGTTCACGGGAAGTCAAACAACTCTTCATGCGAGCGGGGGTCACAGGTCTTCTGCTGTTTTGTGTATTATGTAATTCAGCCTGTCAACTGTGGAAAATAGATAGCAGCAAAAAATTTAATAAATCAAACAAAAGTTAGATAACATGATGATATGTTTAATTCAGGTGTCGTAACCAACCACTGACACTGGGAAATAGAAAAATAGTCACACAGCTGGTCACAAGGGGCTTATACCTGTTATATTTGATACAGCAAGCAAACGACAAGAACTTAGGGATTAGCCAGACACGGATTTTGCACCATTCCTCATTGAGTGCAAAGGTAAAATAAACATCTTCCCTCTGCTGTGGGACCCACCACAGTGAAAAACGGTTAATGTTATGTGTGCTTGAAAAGTAAGAGACCGTGGGGAGAGGCTCACTGAGGCAAGAGGGGGAGGTAAAGATGCCCAGCAGACACTCTCAGAGATAAAACTGTCTCACAAAAACGCTGATTTGAATGACTTGGGTCATCAAAACACACCCTGCAGCCTGACAGAGGGAAAATAATTATCTTTTATATTTTACTATACTTACTATTGCCTACTTAGGCTATATACAATATGAATGTTGCCTTGCAATGAGAGGACGTTAAAGTTTATGGTCACGTCTTATTCTCAACGTCTTTTTATAATGGCTTGGAGGTAAAGCATTTCTCAGTTTTCATGCATGGACTAGAACAAGACCTTCAATACTGACAGGAAAACAGCGGGACTGAGTTTCTGGTAACTGTGCACATTACACACAAACTAGTCTCGCATTGCCTTCCTCACCTGCAGAGGAGGGTCTGGCTAGTCCACAAAGAATTCCGGGATGGGAGAAAAAAGTACTCTGGTTTATTGTCATTTCTTTAAACCAATCACCATCGTCTTGGTCGGATCTAAGCGCCAGACTCAATGACGCTCCCGCTGCAAAATAGCCTAGGGAAGGAACTTGTCTTGGTGACCTATCTGTACGTTCAAAAGTAATTTTAGTTGTGCAACAGAAAACTCAGATTGGACATAGTCTAGCTAGCTGTCTGGATTTACCCTACAGCGATCTGAGGAGCAGTTAACCATAGTCCTCAGAAATTGACCGGAGTTCAGAAATTAGCGACGTCCGGCGGAATTTCCGGTGGCACCTGAACAATCCCAGGAAATGAAACGTTGTGGATATAGACTAGAAACACAGCCCTGATGCACCACCTCCAAAAAAAGCTGCTTATGTACAAATCTAGCTGACACAGAAAAACACTAGCATCCATTTGAAAGGTGTTTCCTCTCTATCTGATGATCAATCAAGTTTTCAGAAGACTTTACCTTCTGAGATGAACGATTTTCTTCACCAGACGCCCATTTTTCGCACATTTTATCAATATCTTTTGGACATTTTACTGATATTTGCTGGACATTGTTTTTCGGACATTTTACTCATTAAAGTCCTCACAACTTTTTAAATAGTTTGCTTTAGCTCTATAGAAATCAAAGGATTAATAGCCTATGTCATGCTTTGTCTCTCTCCTTATCTATAGATGACCCATCATGTGCCACACTGTATGTTTGAGACAGTGACACATAGAGGGAGTCAGAGGAACTTAGATAAAGACAGACTGTACAAGTTAATTAAAAAGTCCATTCCAGGCATAACTGGGTTTGGTCACAGGCAGTGTCAGTGGCTTTGTGTTATGTAAGCTAGCACCTGTGATCCTTGAAGCATGCAAGAAATGCAATATGCGATCAGGTGCTGTGAGGGTGCGGCCTCATTCAAACTGTTTAAACAGTTGGGCCTATATGACAAAGCAAGTTTAACTTAGTCAGACTCTTTCTTGGTTATCTGGCTTCACTAAACTGACTTCACTTCCTTAAGTGTCCTAAATCTGGTTCACACTGGCTCTATTGGCTTAAACCTGATTTGTGGTTCTGCGTTGGATCTAAGCCATAGGTATGTCAGTAGGTGCGCGTAGAACTCGAGGAGAAGTTATACTTTTCCTGCTACAGATTTCATGAATGATAGACTTTCATAAAGACACAAATTATTTTATTGTAAGCTTTTCCTCTATGTCTTTATCCCTTTTGGCTTTAATATGCTGAATGATAGCTATTTCTCTTTTAGTTATCCAGAGCCTCATATGAGAAGCTGTTTCGTGTTTGTTGTCTTAAACATGGCGATCAACCTCACAGATAACTTAGCGGGAATTTAAATTCCTTGTAAACATGTACGAGAATCCCATTGTTCAAAAATGTTTGAATGGTTACATTCTTCTTTTGATTCTGCAGAGAAATGTAATGGCCTCTCCAGACTTAATTCTCTGGAGCACACCATGATGTCACTAAACAACAGTTAAACAACAAATGTTTGTCTTGTGTCAAACTCCACTGTAAACTGTGGGGGCCCTCCTTTCAATATGTGGCTTCTGTGGTAGGCTAATGCTCATAATAACAGAGAAGAAAATGGCTGAGCGACCACAGAAAAACATGGACACACACACTCACATAAAACACACCACTCCATCACTCCCCGTGTCTCTCTCTAGCTCCCATCCTCTTTTTCTTTGTTACTATTTCTTTGCAGGAATTTAAACGTCTGGCCCAGTCTCAACTCTTCCAGCTTCACAATCAAAGATTTCAGCTGAAGTACCACAGATTTCCAGGCCAGAGAATATAAGATGTGTGGCTCTCCAGCTGTCTAACTTCTCAAATATCTGATGAATGTAAGACAATAAATTTGCAGGACAAATAATTACGTGTCTGGGGATTTTGGAGCATACAAAACTCGCTTTCTCCGTACTTACTTATGATTTTATCTTGAAGCTGGATTACAGGAGAACAATGTCCCATAGTCCATTTAAATGGATAAAGCTGTGTTCTTTGTGCAACCCAGTGGACATCAAGCATAAAAGCTGGTCCCTTATAATCTCCCTATCAAAGCCCCTGAGCCACAGAGGAGCCAGTAGACCTGCGCTGCTCCCAGAGTGAGAGGTGTGGAGGGATTTTGAATGAATGTGTGGGTGGCTGGGTATCAATGTGGATTTGTTAATTGATAACTTGACCCCCCACAAAGACTTTAATTCTTTACACACTTATGGTTATGCAACAATGCCTCTGCTGACACAACATTTTGTGACAAAGTTCACTTGGCTGTCAAGGTTGCTTTGAAACCCATGCAGTGATCCCTGCTTCTTAACAGATTTTCTGCACATAACAACACTTCAATCAGACGGTGTGGATGGTTGTGTGATGACTTGGATCCTTTGTTATTTCTTCAGCCATGTAGGCTATCGCTACTCATGCTAACAGCACATAAAAGGCCATCAATTATTCCAGGACAGACGTTTCAGTACAAATCCAGTGTTAAGAACAAAGTGGACATGTTTTGACAAACTGGATGAAGGTTAACTCTAAAACGCATATTTGAACATTTATTTTATTATTACATTATTGCAACACAACTAGGTTGATTGTGCAAGCAGCTTATAACGCCACACATTTATGTCTGTGGTTCGGTGGCAACCTCTTGAGGCTGTTGTACTTAGGGCTGTAGTAATTATCGCGGGAGCAAATGAGAATGTAAGAGCGCCAAATTCCACATAAGGATGGTTTAAACAAACAAGGGACTTTCACCGAGGAGACCGGTGTTTGTGTCCAGTGTGAAACCTTAATTCAGCAGCCTCTGACAACGTTAAAAAGAATGGGCATACATGTGAGATAATTTGAAAATTAAGTATTTAAAAAAAAGAAAAAAAAGAACGGGCATACATGTCATCTTGGGAGTCATTGGCAATGGACCCAGTCGTTTAAAGTGCTCGTATTATGCTTTTTGGATTTTTCCCTTTCCTTTATTGTTATATATCTTTTTTGTGCATGTAATAGATTTACAAAGTGAAAAAGCACAAAGTCCACCCAAAGGCACTTAACAGCTCCAATAGAAAACACTGTTCACAAACTGCTCCAAACAGCTCTATTGTAGTCCAGCCTTTACTTCCGTGACGAACTTGTGTCACTTTGAAACACACGTTATAATGCTCGCCTAGCTGCTAGCATGGCACTCCCTCATACTCTGCTTCTGACTGGGTATAGTCCTTACCTAGCTACTGCGCATGTGCGACTCCCAATAAAGAACAGAAGTGAGATGCCTCACTCGATAGCTAAAACAGAGAGCTCAACACACAGGGTGAAAAGAGGAGCTGCAGCAATGTGCAGTACAACAAAAATATGGTGGTTTTTGAAGATTAAACCATGTAAACCTATTCTGGTACAACCTCTAAATACAATTATGAACCTGAAAATACGTGGTACTAGAAGATTGGTGACATAATGACTACATGCGGGGCTAGTTGCCAAACTGGCAATCTAAAGTTGAATTGGACAAATAACATTTACATGAATTTACCCCTACAAGTGAATCTGCTAACCACGGCTATTCCATTGAAATACTGAAATGCATAGATGTTATATTTAATATATCACCATTTTAAATGCTAGTGTGAGTGCATGTCCAGCTTAATGACTCTAAATAAATTCAAACACAAATATTCAGTATTCAGTGATGGATTATATACTTTGGATGTATCCATCTCCACCTCATGCAAAGAAAGGTTTTATTGGAAGCTTTGCAAAGACTGGTAGAAAGGCGTAGGGTGGCAGGTGGTCGTCATGGCATTACCACAAAAGAAATTAGTTAATCATGTGGGTGGTCAAAGGAATTAGCAGCTGCAGGGCCGGATCCCATTATGATAATATTATGCTGGGGTATTTCATCGTGCAGCCTGTAATGAAGTGACCTTTGTAAGATTTTTCTATCTCTCTCTTATTGCTTCATAATAGCTGACAGGACATCATGGCCTCTTTTGAAGAATCCCCAAAAAAGGTTTAAAAGTGTTGAAAGGAAGAGGAAGTTGCTCTCCGATGTCTACTCCGTTTTTTTCCCCTTGGCTCTGAAAAGTGATGGAGCTGCTGCCGCCGTCTCTAAGCATAACCTGTCATTGTGGTCCACATTTTCCCAAGGATTACTGTCACTGGCCTCGTCTTTTTGGCCAATCATGGTATCACTCACACTGTCCTTTATTACAGTGGCTGGCAGGTCAACGTGGAGGTAATCGCTATTCACTTTCTAATCCCTATTCTCATATTTGAGAGAAAGAGACAGCCCAGTGGATCTTCTCACAACCCATCACTCCTCTCACTTCTCCTCACTTTCTTTTATTTCTGTCTGTTCTCTCTCCCATTCCGGTCAGCTGCACAACAGGTCCATTCTCCTCCCTGTCCCTTTCCCAGTTAAATGCTTGGATAGGCCATTAAGTGCTTTAATGGCGCACGGAAGCGTGAATGATTTCAAAGAGAAGCAATGTCACCTTTGAGACTTGTGAATGTGTTTAATCACAGATTTAAGGTCTTTGAATCCCTAAGATGACAATATTAAAGTTGAATCAAAGGTAAACTGTATTCTTACATAAAACTCTTAGTGGGATCAAAAGCGTGTGGCCGTGGGAGTTAAAACAAATGTATTATCAAAGCTCTGATCTCCTTCCAAGGCTTCTGTTTCTGTGAATACAACTCCATGAGACATGGAAAACAAATGAACAAATTTGCTAAAGCATGACCAGCTACCAGTTACGTGATAACTAACACATGGGAACCAGATCAGCAGTACACGTTAAAGCTTTCTGTGGTGAGACACGAGTTTAAAAATTAGCACTAGAACTCTGCAGCACATCAGTTTCCTACTCTGAGTTGGAAGCATGTTAAATGGCATCATCCCTGTCAAATAAAATAAACTCAATGTAGAAATGACACTTATAAGTTACCACTTTATTAGGTACACCTTTGTTGTACACAAATTTAAGACCCGCAAGACTTGTAAGTAAGAATTGATGTGTAACTTACTTATGAAGACACTAGACTTGATGGTGGTTTTACTGTATTGAACTGCATTTTCTTGAAAGGTGTTGCAAATGTTTTGTCCAGCTCCATTTACATACATGAGAGACATAATATTTAAAAGGCTCCTACTATGTCCATGCGGTTTATTCATATTTAAACATACACACACACACACACACACACACACACACACACACACGCTCCCAGCCCTTTAGGAAGTCAGGAGATGAAGAGGCAGTGATTGGCCTATAAGCTCCTCTTCAAGGACTGTGACAAGTTCAATTAAATTCAATTCAATTTTATTTATAGTATCAAATCATAACAATAGTTATCTTAAGACGCTTTACAGATAGAGTAGGTCTAAAACACACTCTATAATTTACAAAGACCCAACAATTCCAGTAATTCCCCCAAGAGCAAGCATTTAGTGTGTTCAACAAGCAAGGTGAAGAAAGACACTGATTGTTTTATAGTAAAAAGGGGGGAAATGATTTAAGGATATTGGAAATAATAGTAGGATACAAAAAAAAATTGTCAAAAGCTGCTGATTAAGGACTAGAGTCCCTTTAAGAACGCAAACTAAAACATCAAGCAGGTAAACTCTGAAATGTTTGCACTGCAAATGGTTTAATAAAAAATAAATAATAATAATAATCAGAATTTGGCCCAGTTTCAATTGACAACACTGATACCTTCACTTTCTGTTTTTTGGAAATAATAAAAAAGCCTATGATATCTTATCAGCAAACTCATGAATACACATTTTCCCCCAATATTTAATTCTTACAAAATTGACAATAGAAAATCACCTAAACCAAAACTTTTTATTGACATATAAGAAGAAGAAAAATGAACACACTATATGAATCTTATTAAAGGATCTGATTAATTCAGCATCCCCCAAAGCCAATTTGGAATTAATTGAAAACTGAAGCAAATCTCTACTTTTAGTGGCTTATACATCCAGGTTTACAAATGTCCAATATCAGCCCCATATATAGTTTATTAAACAAACACTGAAGAAAAACAACTTCCTGTCAGACATGTTGGCTTCACACTTGGTGGTCTGTCTGAAGCTTCGCATGGCAGCACAGGATGCCCATTCAAGGACTGGTAATCACGGTCCTAATGAGCCGCTTCTCTTGCATTATGTAATCAGCATTTAAAGACTTGAATGTGATCGAGGGGAAAACACACGCATAATGAAGAGCA
Source organism: Zingel zingel (assembly GCA_023566125.1). Taxonomy (NCBI): domain Eukaryota; kingdom Metazoa; phylum Chordata; class Actinopteri; order Perciformes; family Percidae; genus Zingel; species Zingel zingel. Next base: position 24,462,036 of record CM042332.1, on the reverse strand, counting down.
GACGCAGCCAAGACAACAAACCTTGACGTGGTAAATTTTAGCAAACTGATCAAATACATTCATGGTGACAGTTATGGAAAGATCAAAGTCATGGTTAAGGTAAAAAAAAAAAAACATCACGATCATGGTTAAAAGAAAGTTTTGACTGTAAGGCTGCAAACTGCCCGTGTCAAAGTCACACCCTTTGTACGCCCAGCCATCCACCATGACCTCCTCCTAACAACAACAAGCAACTTTCTCCCATTGCTGCTGAAGATTGAAAGACCCCAGGAGCTCAATTCTCAAGGAACATAAACATAGGGTCAAGATTTTGAGCAAACGACTGATGCTGTTGTTTTACCAGTGAGGAAAGTCTCACAATAGCACAAGGAGTATGCCAGGAATTAATTTTGAGCCAAATTAATTCAATCTTCATTGCTCCTGCTGAATCTGAGATTCAACAATTACACTAACTCTTTGTTTTTAACATTCACTGACAATGAAAAATATCAGGCAATAGAACAGAAAGTTCAAATGCTTTTCACAAATGAGCGAGAGAAAATGAGTAATATATATATGTCCACTCAAAACTGTCTCAGTTTATGCAGACACTGCAGACCTTTCTTTACAAGGATAAATCATCCCGCCTCAGTGTCTCGCCACTGAGAAGGTTTCTAACTACCACAGTGACCTCTGACATGGAAATACGCTCTTATCTCCTCAAACATTTCCTGTATGGAGGACTTGTTTGTCAAATTTAGGAGCTATTTAAAGCTTTCACATTCCAACAATGTCTGCAGATGCGGTCAGTGTTTGCCTCCCTTTTCTGAAAAAAGCATTAACCCTTGTCTAGAAGCCATTCAAAAGTCATCCTTCATACATCTAAATTCCTCCTACACAAGGCTTTCACTTCTGTAAGTACCACAGCTTTGTGTTTCTAGTCTCAGTTTGCCAGACCTTCCTCCACAGTGCTGCGGAGGAGGGTCTGGCTAGTCCACACAGCATTCCGGGATTGGAGAAAAACCTGCTCTGGTTTATTGGCATTTCTTTAAACCAACCACAATCGTCTTGGGCGCCGCCTCTGCAAAATAGCCTCGGGAATGAACTTGGTTTGTGTCTCTGTGTCCCTGCAGAGATCTGAGAAAAGGTTAACCATAATCCACCGTCCATAATCGACCAGAGTTTAGTTAGTTAGTTTAATGCCAACACAAAGGAAGCCCAAGGCAATGGATATCCAGCCTAAATGAGTGAAATCCGACGGAATTTACATCAGCAACTGAGCAATCCTGTAAGTGGGACATCGTGGATATATACTATTATGTTTCTGGCCTGCCAGGACCTCTGTGCTCAGCATGGATTCACTCATTCCAACTGGTTTTGGAGGTCTCTTTCTTCAGTACAGCAGCTCTCCTCACTGCTTGAGCCCACCACCGGGTTCTTGGGTTGCCGCCATGACAAGCAATGACCACACTCTGGCCACAGATCCTTGCAGCTGTTGTCATGATGGAAGTCTCTAACAGGGTCCACGCTGACATTGTGTACCCAACCTCCCTTCAAAACACAAGCCAAGTTTGCTCAGAGGTGAGAACAGAGGCGTAAGTAGGAGAGATCAACACATTTGAGTCTACTGAGTCTGGAAACCTCCAATTGTGTCTGATCCAACTCACCATCGAGTGGTGGTCACTCTGCAGTTCCACAGCTTTTTTTCATTTGATTGTCCTGAACATTAACTTTTGGCGCAGCGTTATTTGTACACGTCTGATATTCAGCCAGTGAGTGTATTTCCATGGCCCGATTGGTCTCCATTGTAAAGCTGTTTCCATTGGAGCACTGAGGTACACTAGTTCTGCAGTGTTGGCTGTGCGTACAATATATATTTTTATTGGCCAAACTACCAGGTTTTAAAGGAACTGAAATACTCATCAAGATCTGTTGTCTCCAACAGGATGGAGTTTAAAACAGAACATCTGTCCTGCAGCTTTACTGCAAACTGCAACACACGCTGGTGAAGCAGGGGTAGATGCAAAGACTGTATAAGTGAAGCTAAAACATCTTGATCGTCCCCTGGTGGCTGGCTGCAGTATAGGTTATAAATCCCGTCCCCTTCATGTTAGCGTATGGGACATGGACCAAACAAAAAAAATCCAAATACACTTTAAATACATTTTTCCCAAAGATGGCTTCTTAGGTAGTTCTTATCACGCTTATATTTGTTCACACACTTTTTCTGATAAGTTAGCTATTTGATGCTATAAATAAGGGGTGAAACATCATGATCAACATCTGTGATTGCCTAATGATTTGTCGAGTGGGTGTATGGGCGGGACTTCGATACCACAGCTCCACTGCCCGTTGGCAAATTTTTTTTTTTTTGCAGGGTCCCTCTGAATGGCTAGTACTCGTTGCCTGCTCTAGTTGGGTTGGTTAGGTTTAGGCAAGGGGAGTGGGATTGGTTATGTTTAGGGTAAGAATGTCAGGTCGAGCCAATCAGGGATGAGTTCCCTAATGAATATTCATGAGTCGTCCCCTACCACTCTGTAAAAAACAATATCGCTGCCCGTGCACTACTACGCAGACTCTGGCTCCAAAATTGCTTTACTTTTGTACAGTGAAAGGAAGTGGAGACACGTCATCCATCTTTACAGTCTATGTAGTAAAGCATCATTTGATGCACACCAAATGACACCCATAGCATACACCAGGCATGCCATACAGACAGGAGTTGTAGTCAAAGTGTAATAGCTGCATTGTGCTGATCTGGGTAGTGAATGTGATCAAATTGCTGCTTTTCTGCAGTGTTGATACATAGGTGTGGGTATGCTGTACACCGCCAGTGAAAGAGTTTTACAGTAACTTGGACAATTGAGGCTGAAAACACCATGCAGTCCAACCCTGTCCTCTTATGTATCCATAAGCAGATTCCAGCTCTGGATACATATAGAGCAGATGCCCCCATTTATGAAGTGGTATTATGGTTTATTAAACTTGTGCTGTGCTCTGGAAGCCCCCTCTGATAGAAGATCGAGATCTGACGTTCCAGCCTTTGATCTCGGCGCTAGTTTACCCCGAGAATATCATATGGGGAGGAATGGAAAAACATGTCCGACATAATTATGGGAGAACTCATTTCTCCTGGCTTCCTGTTATTGAGAACATGCTGCAAATAGGCTGAGGCACGATATCAGCGACATTAACAATGTTTCCTGCGACTGGGTGACTACCTCTTTGATCTGCTGAGAAATAGTCACACGCACTGCCAGTTCTGCAAGAGGCAGAGATAGAGAGCTAGAGATGGGTATATGAGTGAGGGAGGTAGAGAGCAAAATAAAAGAAAGAGGAGAAAAAGGGAGGTGCAGAGACAAAAAACTCAATTCATTTGAGAGTCTGACCTGAGAAAAGTCTGAATGACATTGAAACTTTGCTGTTGACAGGCCTTACCATAATAAGTGGGAGGATTTTCTCAACCCGTAAAGCAAAACTTTATCCTTCAGTTTATCAGAAAAATTCAAAATCACCAAATTTTAGAAACATGTTTTTTACTGGACAGGAAGGGTATGAAAAATTGTAAATGAACTAAAGCTGACAGAGAAATGTAGTGGAGTAAAAATTGCAATATTTGAATCTGAGATGTAGTGGAAGTAGAAAGTAGCTTAAAATGCAAATACTCAAGTAAAGTACAAGTACCTTAAATGTGTACTTAGGTACAGTAGTTGTGTTACTTAGTTACATCCACCACTGCGGAAAAGTCATCAGGTAAGATAACGTATTATAATGATAATGTGCTAGCGAGCAAGCCGAGCATCATCCTAGGTGACGTAAATTGTGGGAGACGAGAGATGTAGTTCACTAAGTGGTCATACGACAAACCTACGGCTAACTGTGACTTTTTTCACAAATGATCTTTTAAATTGACGAAAATCTAATTTGTATTTTATGGTTCAATTCAAACGCAATCAAATAATAATTTGTCTCTCCCCGTTCACTACCATACATATTTTTGTATGAGACTTCGCCTCTCTATTGGCAATACCTTAAAGAAATCTTCTCGGCTCTTGTTCATGGAAACAACTGGGCCATGGTGTGGTACTGAACTCCAAACAATGCAACCAAAAAACAGGTTTCAACTCAAAGATTTACAGCAGCTGGTAATCTGTGGCTGACGGCTAAAATGGAAAATGATGGATGCCACACAAAAATTAAGTGAAAAATAAAAGGAGAAGGCGTATCCAAATATTTATATTTAATCCCAAATTGATATGTTTGTGTATAACATTTCCCTAGAAGATGTGGTTTCCCACTGCTGCCTGGAGCGAGTTAGAAACTATGATCCAATGCTGTAGCGGCACGCAAGCTGTAATTTGAATGCAAACACAATTATAAAAGTGGGATCCTCCACTATCATTAGTGGAGTAAGAGTCTGAAAGACAGCTACGGGCTCGACGCTGTGTGCAGTTGACTTTACATCGCCCCAGAATGAGTTGTAAATTTGGAGTTGTCTCATCTGAGACTTGGAAACTGTTTGGGGCTGCTATGGTTTCAGTAAGCCAATCATCCCCAACATCCTGGAAGTCAAAGACAGAACGAGCAAGAAAAAGCTAAAGAAAAATGCAAGACAAATTTGAAACCCTAAACTAGCCAAATTAAATAAGGCCTCGCTAGCAAACTAAGTTTAAGAAAACATGGTGTATTGGTGCAGTTCAGCCTCTGACGATCTGATAGATTTGTTCAGTTTGTGGTGCACAAAGTCTTGATTTCGGCTGTGGTGTCTCCATGCAAAACAGACATTGTTATCATTTTTATACTCTGACGACAGGAAACCTCAAACAAGGATACCCGTAATCCAGATCTCATTAGAGGATGCAGGTTTAGGGCTGGTGCGGAAACCACAGTCATTACACCTTATGCCATGTAATAAAATTACATAACAAAGTATTTATTACAGGACATTAACTAAAAGTGTCTGGGTGGTTTGGTAAACACAGACACGTGCCAATATGCAAGTATGATTTTTTCCCCCTGACATCTGCAGTTGTTAGCATGACAAGTTATCTAGTGCACCTTTACATTTCTGTAGCATTTTTGATGATGACCTTCCGCATTGGGTGTTTCCTTTTTCTTTTACCATTAAAGCATGACGTGAACCAATTTTTGACTTGCGGGTCAATTAAAATTGTATAGATTTCCACTTTCTCATCTCAGAGCATGTTAAAGCTAATAAAAAGAATAAGAAGGGACCAGCAATGAAAACATCTCAGCTACACCAACTAGGACGAGTAGAAAATTATTCGAGGCTGCTGCATTGTGTGGCCATTCTGCTTTTCTTCTGGTTTATTATGGAAATGAAGATGAAACGTGGATTGTTTTTTTTTTTTAAGTGCATCTGCGGGTGAAGTTGATTGAACCTAAAATGTGGGTGTATTCATTTACGTTCTTGAAAATGTTCAGGGTTTCTGCAGTCAAATTTAAGACTTTCTAAGACCTTTTTAAAAGACATTTATGAATGAAATGTAAGACTTATATCACAACATTAAAGTACAATGAAATGCAGACCCACAAAAGTACTAGCAAAGTTTATAAATATGTTCATATACAGCGATTTATATTTGGACTAGCGAAAGAAAGAACTACAACACAATGGAATAAAAAAAGCATTTCAATTAGTGTCAGAGGAAGCGTTACATGGACATAGGAAAATTAAGACTTTTTAAAGCCTACAATTTTTATTTTGAAATTTTAGACTTTTTAAGACTTTTTAAGTCCCTAATTTTGACGACAGAGTAAAATAAAAAATAAAAATGCTTTGCAACAGAATACAAGTACGAGTGTTTTCATTTATTCACATTAATTCCGTTTTCAGGTATCAGTTCATTTACCAAGAGCTTGCATTCCAAATTTCGGGATGGAAAATATACTTTAGTCCCAGTGAAAAAAGCAATTATAACATTTTTGATACAATGCATAGCAACTACAACAAGATATAAAACTATGAATTGATGAACAGATGTTGATGACACTTTGTGGATTCACTAATGCATGCAGTAGCCACATACAGTATTATTTAAACTCCTCCTCTTTACTTTATCAGCTCAGATATCTTCAGAATTCCCCCAGAAACAAGCAAGAGAGTTATTCCCAGCAGGTAATATCAGGACTGAAGCTCTGGTCTTAGCATGGCCACTGATCTTTGATCCTGTCTGCCAGACTCTACTCACAGTAGTCACGCATACTAGAAACATGAGTCATCAACAGTCAACTATGCTCATTTTCTCCCTCTCCGTCTCTAACGTTCTCTCTCGCCATTCCTGTTTTTCTCTCCTCTTTCTATTGATGACCTGTTGTCAGCACGGTAATTTGCATAGCAACTGTGAAGGCATCTTCAGCTAACTTTCTCAGGATTTTAATGCAATTCCCAATAAATGATGAGCCTGAGAAACAACATGAGTCATTCAAATAAAGTGGGCACGAAGCTATTTACATTCCAGCTCTTGCTAAAAGTGTATGCTTCAAAATATGCTTCTAATATCACAAGGCCAATAACGTGACTGCTGAGCTTGTATGGGCAGGGTGAAAGGCAAACGTTATTAGGGATCTCACCCAATTAAAACAAGGTATTTAAATGGCATCTGCATTTTGACTTTACATCAGCAGAAGAAATAAGACTACTAAATGATAGGTGCTGCTCCGAAATTCAAAGTACATATCCCATTGTCAGTCCAAGTTAATTCCTAATTTTTCTCAGCTGGGCTTGGAGGATTTGACTCAAAGCAAATTCATTCAAAACCCATTCCTTAAACCACTACTCCAAACAATTAGTTCCTCTATCCCACAAGTATGAAAAACATACTCTTTCTGCCAACATTTTGGTCAAACAGTGTGTCCAGTACTTTGACGTCTTCTTTCTTGGATTGTTTTGGGTTGTTCTTCTAACCAGGGACGACTGGTGGTCCCACGCACTCGTTTGAAAACTAAAGGTGACCGTTCCTTTGAAGTGGTAGCTCTGACTCTGTGGAACGCCCTTCCTATTACCTTACGTTCTGCAGTCTCGGCTGATGCTTTTAGAAAGCAGCTGAAGTTACACTTGTTTCAACTCGCTTTTGTCTCACGTTTGTAATTTGGGGTTTATAGTCTTTTAATCTTCATTGGTATTGTATTTGTTTTTGCTTGTTTATTTTCTGTTTTGGATCCTACTGTATTTTAACAAATGTCTATTGTGTGAAGCACTTTGTGACTGTCTGCAAAAGGTGCTATATCAAACAAATAATAAATATTATTATTATTATTATTATTATTATTATTATTATTATTATTAATTATTATTGTTTTAGAGTGAGTTTCTGAGGTGGAGCTTGTTTCTTTGTTCAGCCATTGTGGTCAACACAGCTGTTTACTTCAAACCATTGCCACTGCTGCTAGAAACATAAAATGGATCATTTCCTGTGTGACAGAGGTCCCAGATAGGCTGTTTAGACCAACAAATTTAAAAGCTTTCAAGTAGAGGAACAAGATGGACAGTTATTTACATGAAATGCCCTAGAGTATTGTTTCAAGTGGCTGAATTTCTCTTGAGGTAAAATGTACTTTTACAGTCCATTGTACTCAGGAAACTATGATGACAAACTAAATCAAGCCAGACTTTAAACATTTAGACATTCACATCAGCATCTCTGAGCTGATTCATTGCTCTAACCATAACGGTGACTAGTTTTCAGGGCATCTTTTAATTCGAACCACACACGCCAGGCGCTAAGCTAAGAAATAGGTTGAATGAGGATAACTTTATTTTGGAAAGCAAGGACTGCAGAGTCTTGGCAAGGATCATAATTTGCTCCTGATTGTTGATCATCATATTGAAATGTTACCTATCATACAAAGCAGAGGAAGTCAAGTAAGCTACTCTGCACAGTTGGATTTTTTATTATAGTTTTGACCATAAAACACAACTCAAAGCACTCAACTCTCCCTGAATCTGACTTAAATTTTCATAAACTGCACCTCGTTTTATTTTCGTGTGGGTCAGGATTGGGTAGCTGCCTAATGCTATTCAAACATTGAATTGTCCAAGACTAAGGCCTATAGCCATGCTAGCAGTTCTCTGAGGCTATACTTAGGCACGTCTCTTTGAGTTAAATGTGTTGTGTGCTAACATGCTCATAATGACAACATGTTGATGCCAACAGGTAGAATAAAATACAAAGTGCAGCTAAGACTGATGAGGACCATTTTCTCTGTTCTGGGAGTCAATGATAGTTGATGCTTTGATTTGTGGCCTGCAATACACCTTAGTTGCAAACTGTATGTCTGTACATAGGTCTGTGTAGGGCTTCCTGATTCCCATCTCACAAATGCAACGGATATTTCATTTCATTTAACCCGTAATGGGATATTAAAAGAGGGGGGTTCCCGGCATCCATCCTCTGAAATATAGACAGTTTCAAAGGTTGCCTGGGACACATTTTATTAGCACCTCTCATTCAGGGACGAACTCAGACTGCAGACATTCTTTGCATTCCTACCCCCTTCCAATAAACACCAGTTGGGTGTTCAAAGTGGCATTTGATTTCTGCTCTGACTTTCTCTGACAGCAGCCTCACGCATCTCATAAGTCATCTGTCCATTGTTTGTCTGGGCGGCTGCGTCTTTCATGTGCCGCTCGGTATGCAAATCCACACAACAAGAGGCTGGAGCTGGAGACACATGTGAGCCACATGCGCTCTGAATTTCATTCTTTTGCTGTGTCTTCCTCTCTTTATTTTTCTGTTTTCTGACCACAGTTGGCTTCTCATTTTATGTAATCACGTCTCCAGTGAAAAAAACACTGGAGTTTCCCAAATATTTGCTTTTCACCGTGTAGAGAAGTGTCTGTTTCATGCTACACCTACACACAGTAAATCATACCAAGCATTCTTCAGAAGTCAGACCATTTGCAAGTCATTCAATGTCGGCACATTCCTCAAAATTGGGTCTTTACATGCTCCATAACTGTGACAAATATCCTGCATACCTGTGGGGCTTATCCACCTGGGGTGTAAATTGCAAGCTGGAGAGAAACAGGCTTACCTGCAGATACAATAACGGGGCCGATGGCATTGTAGTAAATCACTAGGGTTTAGTGGCTTAGCACAACTTTCCTGCCAACACATTCTCACTCCCAGCGCGTCAAAAAGTGAAGCTTGGTCAGGTGCCTGTGGTGTTTGTTACTGACACAAAAAGTCTCCTTTAGCATCTCGCTGTGAGAAGTCAAGACAGCCAAAATCACCGTAAACCTGGCTGTTTTATTTTGAAATGTGTTTATTTTGGTAAAACATCCGGCTGCACTGTGGTCTTCCTGTATGGGATTACCTGCCTGGCTTGACACGCTCGCGCATCGCATAAAAAATAGATGAGACGCCGAAACTATCGCTGCAGCGTGCGGGCATACGTGCGGGCATACGTGCAGGCATACGTGCAGGCATACGTGCCCGATGTGGCCGGACAGATTGGATAACAATGGCGCCGGAATAAAAATAGCTGCACTACGCTCCTATACGTGCCGCTTACTTCTGCGGTGTTTTCCCGGTGTTACGTGGATTGTCGGTCTTTCATACTACTCGCTACTGTTGTTGCTCTTAATACAACGTCATCTCACAGCACCGCGGTCGAGCTGCTGCTATGCCCAGTGCGTATCATACAGATGCTAAAGAGTGATTTTTGCGTCAGTATCTGACGATGAGAGCCACTGACCAAGCGTTGTTGGGAGTGAGAATGGGTTGTCCCTGCTTACAGCAACAGTACGAACCCCTCTGTCACAAAGCTACTGCTGCTGAGTGCAATTCCTGATGTTAATTGATGAAATGTATGTCTCTTATGTTAGGATAAAAAGAAACACCATGCTTTTTAGAAAGTTTTTCCTCAAACATGTACATTTGTACCACATATATTTTTGAATGGCTATGAAAAATATTAAAAGTGGAGAAAGTGGTATATCAGTGGCATGGTTTGAAGTTAGAGTTAGTTGTTAGAGTTATTGATAAATATGACACAATATTCACACAAAGAAGTTTCAGGCTCCGAAAAACATTTTTCTGCCAATACTGTCATCTAAAAACCTTCAGCTCTTAGGATTTCAACCCTTTTGCCAGACAAGAACGCTGATATTGGGTTAAATCGACCTCTTCAGGCTTCTAAAAGTATTCAATAAAACAAGTTGACCTTGTCATAACTGTTAAATATTGAAACTGTGATGATGGGTCGCATGTTGACATTACTTTGATTTATGAAGACACAAAAAGGTTTGGGAACCACTGAAGCTCTAATGGGCTTTTTTCACTGAAGTTCCAGTAGTGTAAATAATAAACTTAATGATGGCTGAAATCCATTTTGCTGCTTCAAGGTCCTTGTATTGTGCATTGCCATACTGTCATGGCTTATTGTACTTGGACACATGAGTAAAACGTTAATGTTTTTAGTACACCTGGCTTTTCCAACTATGACAACAACAAAGCCTCTATAGAGGCTGATAAAGGTCATAGAAAATGAAATGCCTCTTTGATTGTTGCCATGCCTACAGTCAAAGTGGGCTTTTGTTTAACAGCTTTGAGACTTGCTCACAGTCGTACAAACCAAATGATTCTAGTAAAACTGCATGTGCAACAGCTCCGGATTGCTCCGGAATGACTTGATGCTGAACAGATTCAAATTATCAAATTATTATCAAATTCTTTGATGGCATCCAGTTTATTGCACAATTATTCTGACTTTTGGAATCACATCCATGTGAAAACATATTTAATAGTAGAACAGGCTAATGTCAAGGTCAGATTTGATGATTAACTTCATGTTAATTTGCAAAGTTGGTACATTTTCAGAGCAAAATCTGCAGCAAATTACCAATAACCTGCTTGTAATCTATTTTTATTACTAATGAAATGTGATGGATATACACTACCGGTCAGAAGTTTGGGGTCACTTAGAAATTTCCATTCCACTCCATTATAGACAGAATACCAGCTGACATCAGTTGCATTGTAACTGATCTCAGCTGGTATTCTGTCGATAATAGAATGGAATGGGAATTTCTAAGTGACCCCAAACTTTTGACCGGTAGTGTATAAATAATGATGTTTTACATAACCCAACATATTACAGACCTTTTGGTATCCCAAGGTGCCTCGGTAAAAAACATCAGTGCTGAATGATCAAAAGGTACAAACAAGAGATGCCAGAGGAGAACTCCATATCAGCATTAAAAAAACAAGCTGAACAGATGGGTCACATGTGTGCTGGTTATGAAATAAGGTATCTATCAGTAAAGGTATTGCTGGTGTGTGTAGTGCAACAGAGATGCTGATTCAAGATGTTGGACTTAGGCGGAAGACAGGGTTTAAGCCAAATGGCACTGGACCTGTTACTAAGGACATGACCTGCCTGTTAGCACATGGAGTAAGTTTTCTTTAGATGGTCCAATAAAGGAAGAGACAAGGAGAAATTGAACCCATATTGTGTTGTTGCCTCGTGGTCCCGACCAGTTCAAGCAGGTGAATGGGGTCTCATCACGCAAAAGCACACGGATGAGAAAGTAAAAAAAAAAAAGAGCTAAAATGAATGAGGGAGGCTGAAGAAAAGCAACTCCTGTATTTGTTTACAGAGCAGCCAAACAAAGCATGAGCTGAGAAGATTCATCGCTGCATATAGAAAATAAGTCAACAATTTGCCTTTGCCATCATATTATTGCATGAGCAACTAGGATACCATGCTGTGAGATGTTTTGCACACAATAGCACTGCACAGTTAAAGGAGTTGTATATCTTAAGGACACTAGGATGTGTTTCTATTTCTCCCCTGCTATATTCAAAACTGATATGTGTGACAAATTGCATTTGTAATGACTTAGCCATCAGAACCAACCCCAGTAACAATGAAAACTACGATACAGAGAGGCAGTTACTGAATGTAAGTAAATTGAATGGTAGTTGCAGAAAAAGTGCAGAGCACAAATAGCGTCAAAAATGGGCTTGAAATAATGAAATTCTTAAGAATAATAACTTTAAAAGTGTAACAACTCAAGTTCAACTTAATGGCTTGCGAGCACACACACACACACACACACACACACACACACACACACACACAGAAAAAGACGTGCATTAATATTTGTTCAATGAGATTCATTTACAATGTCTCAAAACCAAACAGAAAGCTGAAAATTGTTATTTTTTACTGCTGTGGGACTTAGCAAATAAAGAAAGCACTGTATGGACAGCTTTAGGGTATGTTTTCCTAAGGGCCCACCAGTACCAAAAATATACCAGTGTAAAACATCCACAAAATGGCAAATTTAATGCTCAAGTCAGATTTTTATCTGCAGGTTTTAGGAGGCAGAAATTCAATCCCTGCTATATGCTAAATCCCTCCATATGCTGGTGAAAAACAAGACACTTTTAACCACCGAGTATTAAGATTTGCTATCTTTTCCATCAGTGCCGGTGTAACCTGATATAATAGCCAGCACTGTGTTTATAATCATATCTCAGCAGGCTTTCCTATCCTCCGAGTCAACAAGCATTCCTTAGCTGTGACCGTGACAGACGTTCACAGAGATCGGGATGGGTCGCAGAGCCAAACACAGCTCCAAACTCCAATCAATGATGGCTTCAACTGATGCAGAAAAGCAGATAGGAAGCCGGGACTGTGATAAGGGCATTATCCGAGGTGTATCAAAACAGCCGAAACACCTGCAGAAAGTATGATTTTTAGGATCCAAATAGCATTGGAGTGGAAGGAGATGCATGGAGGTGTAAATATAGACTTAACGTGGAAGCAAAGGTCATAGTCTGATGTTTACTATCTCTGTTTAACGGGCAACACACCATTACTGACAACCTAACACGTCCTCACCTCTGAACAAAGGTGTGTTGTTGTAGTTAGCTGTATTTGCCAGTTGGCCAGTAAGGCTAAGATTCCATAAGCCACAAAGGCCCTTACAAAAATATATCAGACAAAGAGAAAATAAAAACTAATAAGTACACATAATATATTGAATATTAAATTAAAACTAATAAGTAAAGGCAAAACTGATGTGGACATGGCACACAGAATAATAATAAAAGATGTCACCCCCATTTTTATACTGATTCTTGTCACACTGGAGTTATGTTGTTTCTTTGACTGAATTAGTGTATCCACAAATACCAATAAAGACATCTGCTTCTGTCTCTTTACATTACTAGGCCTACATTCCTCTATGGCCCCTCTGCCACAGCCTTGGATGAATGACGTAAAACATTTATTTCCATGGCTTCAGTGATTAATTCCAAATTGAAGTATTCCACTCATAGTTTGGGCTTTCTTGGCTTTATTAGACAAGAAAGTTGGAGAGACAGGGGGTGACATGGGATTTTGCAGTTAAGTGATATGCATCTACACCATTTTATAAGACCAGGACACCAACCAATTTAAGCATTCAATATAAGCTGCATGCCTAAGATCTGAATCTGAACCTTGCAGCCTGGATCAAGACTAGAACAGGAAGAGCACATTGACAGAAAAGTATGAAAATCTCAATTAGGACACTGCCACAGTTATGACATCTTAGCGCTTGTCATTATCACACTGTGATGTTGGTACATCCTGGAACATGTTATTGGAAGTACATGACAATGATATGATTCTTATGGGAGTTTCCCTCAGGATTGTCTTTGTCAAAGCGTGAAAGTGTTACCTTATCTAAAGAAGCGAAATTGAAGAAGAAATTCGGTCCCTATATTTGACAGTAATTGGCCCAAAATATCTCAGAAATGTAAAGGAATTCAATGCATAATAATAAATGTATTAGTAATTTAAGGAAGGTGTTTTTTTTCCATAGAAATAAAATGTATAGAAAGGCCATTTCCATTCAAGTCAACGTAGCAGAATGGTCAGAGCAGCATCCATTTTTAGTATAAACTTCCGATAATAAGCCAACTTCCGGCAGGTCGCGAAGCTGAGGTTTTGCAGTAACGCACAAACAAGCAGTGGAGTGGTAACGTTACGAGGCAGAGAGCCAGCCGCTAAATGAGTCAGATTAACTTAATGCTTCATTCATACAGAGCGCATTGCTATCGCCACCAGTGACAGCTTTATTCGGCTAGTTTTCTGTGAATGATGTGGCGAGGGGGTAATGTTAAGGCGGAGTTAGGAAGCTAACGTTAGGAAGCTAACGTTAGCCAACTAACACCGGCTGGCGTGCTTTTATGCTGTATCAATTACTGCGGGCTGGGTCTAACTAACAGCAATCGCCATTTTGTTGTGAACCAATCAAATTACCATGGGAAACAGTTCAATGGCCTTTCTATCCATTTTATTTCTATGCTTTTTTCTGTCTAGAAATGTCAGAGGTTTTAGGTCAAATGCCTTCTACTTTTTTAATTTTAATTTTTAATTTTTTAATACTAAATGTATCCCAAAATCTAATTTGGGATACATTTCTGGCCTGTAATTTACAGTGTTTACACAACACCTTTAAAATGTTTTTAATGTTCTTTACATCACCACATGAGAAGTGTGTGATGCACAGGCTGCTCTCAGTATCAGCCACCTCTGTTTCAATTTAGTCTGCCTCTATCTCCGCAAGATCAAGCTATTCCAGCTCTATTGTTTCTCCTCGAGGCGAGATTATGATTTGTTTATTTTGACTTTTCCATGGAGAAAAATGAAAAATGACACAGATTAGAAGAACTCAAATAGTAGGCTACTTGAAGAGGGGGAACATTTTAGCCTTCAGTGTTTCCAAACACGTCATACTGGACTTATGTCAGAGACACTGACTGGTCTCGAGGTATTTACTTTGAAAGCCTTATTCCACGTTTTTTAATAGATCTCTTTTGTCCATTTCCATAACCAAAATCAAAAGGAATGAATGAGAAAAATAGAGAATCTTAAATTGAGGAAAACTCAGTAGAAGGAAAACATGAACATATTGTTTTGAATAAGGAAATATTATACATGAAATAAATAAATCTATGATGTGTTGGCATGTGATTACTTCACAACAACACAACTACGCAATGTATGCCAGTTGAAAACATCTTCCAATCCTTATATTTCGATTATTGACCATACATTGATTTTCATACTCACAGGGTACTTATTTCAGAGAGCGTTAAAACTTTAAAATAGTTACTATAAGAGAACACATGCCAAAACGAGTTCTTTTCAGTGAGACTGCTTCAACAATTACGGCTCTCTTGGGCGTGATACAGACTTTGACATGATTATGATTCCCTCATAATAAAAACTAACAAACACTAAATTACCTTTTTATTTTCAGCACTACTAAAAATAACTTCCCGCCCTGTTAAGGAGGCTTGTCAGAAAGCAACGGGGAGCCTGCCAGAAACAAATTTAACCTGCACCTTGTGTCACACCCTCCGGATCAAAGCGGAGGACTTGACTGCTATTGTGGTGCAAATCCTGTTGATATCCACACAAACATGACCCCTCTGACACCCTCAGCAGAAAAGCAGGGCCATAAACCTCTCGCAGACATTTCCATTCAGGATTCTGCTGCTGCTGTTGGGGCCGGGCCAGAGCACCATGAAGAGTGATTATTCTGCAGCTATTTCTCAGGAGACCCCCACAGAAAGAGAAATCGGTTGGACGCCAGAGAGGACTGCAGAGAATCGTGCACAGTTTGTTTTGTCAGTTCTTAAGTCACTCAGCAGAAACTATTGAATAAACTGTGCAGTTGTGAAAAATGGCGATGATGTGCCAAATTTTGTATCCCCTATCAGCATGTGAACAATGCAAATAACATAAAATATTATGCTCATTTTCAGGTTCATAATTGTATTTGGAGGTTGTACCAGAATAGGTTTACATGGTTACATTTTCAAAAAAACACCATATATTTGTTGTACTGCACATTGCTGCAGCTCCTCTTTTCACCCTGTGTGTTGAGCTCTCTGTTTTAGCTACAGAGTGAGGCATCTCACTTCTGTTCCATCTTTGTTGGGAGTCGCACATGGGCAGTACCTAGGTAAGGACTACTACTCAGTCAGAAGCAGAGTATGAGGGAGTGCCACGCTAGCAGCTATGCGAGCATTATAACGTGTGTTACAAAGTGACACAAGTTTGTCACGGAAGTAAAGACTGGACTACAATAGAGCTGTTTGGAGCAGTTTGTGAACAGCGTTTTCTGTTGGAGATAGGAAGTCCCTTTGGGGTGGACTTTTGGCTTTTTCATTTTGTAAACCTATTACATGCACAAAAAAAGATATATAACACAACAAAAAAAGGGAAAAAGCCAAAAAGCATATTATGAGCACTTTAAAGCTAGAGTGTCGAACTTTTACATATATAAACTCAGCAAAAAAAGAAACACCCCTTTTTCAGGACACTGTATTTTAAAGATACTTTTGTAAAAAATCAAAATAACTTTAGAGATCTTCATTGTAAAGGGTTTAAACAATGTTTTCCATGCTTGTTCAATGAACCATAAACAATTAATGAACATGCACCTGTTGAACGGTCGAAAAGACAATAACAGCTTGCAGGCAGTAGGCAATTAAGGTCACAGTTATGAGAAAATTTGGAAAGTAAAGAGACCTTCCTACTGACTCTGAAAAACCCCAAAAGAAAGAATGTCCCTACTGTGAGACGCCTAAGACAGTGCTACAGGGAGACAGGAAGCACAGCTGATCGTCCTCACAGTGGCAGACCATGTGTAACAACACCTCTATAGGATCGGTACAGACGAAAATATCACATCTGCGGGACAAGTACAGGATGGCAACAACAACCACAAGAACTGGCCAGTCTGGTGCAGTACATGAGGAGGAGATGCATACTTAATGCAGCTGGTGGCCACACAAGATACTGAGGGCTACTTTTGATTTGGACCCCCCCTTTGTTCAGGGACACATTCTATTTATGTTAGTCACATGTCTATGAAAATTGTTCAGTTTATGTCTTAGTTGTTTTAATGTTCATGCAAATATTTGCATATATTAAGTTTGCTTAAAATATAAAAGCAGTTGAAAGTGACAGGACGAGTATAGACGCGCCGCACACTATCCATTACGCTCGCAAATACTTTATTTCACAAAGTTTTGGTCACACAGACCTTCCTCAGGTGAATTTTGCTGAGTATAGAACCTCCGCTACAATCTAGCCCTTGCCAAACAAGTTCACACAATGCTGATTAGGCCTATCACCCCCGGGGAAAGCTCTCTGTATTTCTCAGTATACAGGAGTTGTGGTTTCTGGTTTCTGTGGAGACATTCCCGCCCTGCTGCACCGGAAGGATGCCAATACGGCTTATTTGTACTCGAGTAGTTTATTAACTCCACAACAATGCGGTTACATGAGCAGTACACCAAGTGCTTTCTACCAACCTTGTTCACTCACTTACAGTTCTTCACAGCGTTATTCTGGCTCTCTGATTGGTTACACGTTATGTCAGTCCACCTGTATAACCCAATACCTTGATAGGCAGGAAGGGGGGAGAGACCACAGTGACGCAGCGTTATTATTAATCCCACAGCTTTTTTTTAAGTACATTAACAGTGTTTGTGTAATTACTCTCACTGCCAGAGGGGGGAGACAAAATTTCCGCACTCAAGTTTTAAACATTTTAATTTAAAACTCATTCCACCTGCTCTGGTACCGTATGTCATGTCTGGTACCGTATGTCATGTCCTCATTCTGTTGAACAGTGATGAATCCAAATAGCCCAGTGTCCATAAGACTTCTGCTGCGTTCATGTCATATTGTAATTTTGAGTTTCCGACATGTTAATAGCGCTCACAACCATTTGTGTTGTGAGCTTTCTTTGTGTTGGAATCATAGACTGTATAATATTAATGGACAAAGCATGTGTGACTTCATCCATTGGTTTGTGGAGATCTACTATGAGTTGTCGAGTTTGCCGTTACGGGCGCAGCCATCCTGGTTGCGGATTTGACGATTTTGGACGAGAGGGAGGAATGAGGGAGGAGCCACGTTACATTACACACTTTCACTGGCAATCACATCATAGCCACGCCCTAAAACACCCCCTGCTTTATTGCCGATTTTAAAATCAACGAGACCATAATTCAAAAAATGAACATCATTCTGTGTTGCAGAAGACTTAAAACTAGCGAATGTTTACTGAGGTAATAAATCAAGTGAGAAGAGGGTCACTTTCTCATAGACTTCTACAGAACCCGACCTCCTTTTGCAACCGCACGTGTCGCCCCCTGCTGGAATTCAGATAGAATGCAGGTTTAAGGCACGTCCGCATTTGCAGCACTTCGCCGAACCAGATGCTTTGTCCATTAATATTAACAGTCTATCGTTGGAATTTTAAACTCTGGTCGATTTATGAGGACTATGGTTAACTGCTCCTCAGATCTCTGCAGAGTAAATCCAGACAGCTAGCTAGACTATCTGTCCAATCTGAATTTTCTGTTGCACGACTAAAACAACTTTTGAACGTACGCATGTTCCACCAAAACAAGTTCCTTCCTGAGGCTATTTTGCAGCGGCACTGTTGCTCCGTCCGGCGCTTAGCTCCGCCCATGACGATTGTAATTGGTTTAAAGAAATGCCAATAAACCAGAGCACGTTTTTCTCCCATCCTGGAATGCTGTTCGGACTGGCCAGACCCTCCTCAGCAGCATTGTAGAGGAAGGTCCGGCAGAGCAAGACTAGGCCAAACTTAATGGATATAGAGTTATATTATCAATGCAGAGTATTTGTAACTCTCACACAGCCGACAACCATCTTAGACGTGAAAGCTTGCAAGTCGTTAAATGCAAATCTTTCCCATCCCTACCATCCATCCCATATGCAAAAGGAAGATATCTGAGCAGTGATCAGCCTTCCATGCTGCTCTGCAACATATATTTGTAAGGACCTCAGCCAAGTAGCAGCAGTAGCATTCAGGAGTTATTACAGTGTCAAAAAAAGGATGAATTAATCAGGACTGTAGTGCTGGGTCACAGAATTTCCAAGAGTGACAACAGTTAGCAAAGTCAGAGTCTAAAAAGTCAAACAGGCAATATGCCTTCAAGGAAAACTGAGTAAAAACAGTTACAACAAAAACATTTCGGCAACGCTTCGTCCTTTCCAAAGTCATTAGACATCATGTGAGGGAAAGAAGCTCTTCTTTCCAAAAGCTGTAAAAATGTGTTGCTCAAACCTCATCCATGCCGGCGGCAATTAATGAGTTTCTGATTGGTTTAATTTGTTTCTGTGTGGAAGTTCAAAGTCGTAATAGAGCTACTCCACCCAGTCATATTAATGACTCTCCTCAGGAATGTAATAACCCAACAAGAGAAAAGAACATGCTGACAACTTAATGGCAAAACACAAAGACGTTTACAGTATTAATGCATGTCTCTCTTCAACAACAACATTTTGTTTTATAAACTGCAATCATATTAAGGTCAAATGTAACTTATGGGGTTCTATGTGCATCTGATTATCACATTTTTTCATTACATTTTTGCGCATATTGTACATAAGTAGTAATATGATTGAGGAGCTACTGTTGTTTGACACTAATGCCATCTCATCCACTGATCCTCTGACTCTCCTGAAGGTTTATAATAGGGCTTGGTGGTGAAACCACCAAAAGACACAAAGATGACTCTCATCTGACCAGCATTTGGCCCTATAACTCTACTTCCTCCTTTTTTAACCCCATTTTTGCTCTTCTTTCAGCAGTTGGGTATACAGCCGTGTTCTTGTTATGGTGCAGGAACACAAGTGACATGAAATAACCTTTGCTGGTTCCATTCGTCATAGTGACGAGTCTGACACACTGAGCTCTTGACCTCAAGGCCTGCAGAAATGTTAACACTTGTTTTGTCCTCAAATGTAGAGCCCGAATGATATATATATATATATATATATATATATATATATATATATATATATATATATATATATATATATATATATATATATTATCGGCCGATATTAGGCATTTTCCAAACTATCGGTATTGGCATTTATAATGGCTGAAAAATTAATATTTAAAAAATAAAATAAAAATGGATGAAACACCCTTCAACCATGTTACGAGTGTTGCTGTTACATAGTTTGTCCACCAGAGGACACTCTACAACGTCCCTGTTGTTTCATATCTTAAGTTTGTATTTTTATACATTTTATTTATCAGAACTTTAATATATTTCCATGTTCCTCTGTTCTGTTGTGACAATACAACAAACAAGTTTATTTTTAAACTGCATTATCATATTATTATAGTGAGGGCTCATAATAACTAATGTTAGGGAAATGTGATTATGTTTTGTTACGCGTTTCTGGATTAGTTTTTTTTTAAATATATATTGGAATATTGGATTTTTAAATCACCAAATATTTATATCGATATCGGCCTTAAAAATCCTTTATCGGTGGGGCTCTAGTCAAATTTGACCCGTTTTCAAAGTCTTTTATATCAGTAATATGGGTTTTCTTCAACAAAATTGCCCAAAGTTATTACGTTGTACATACAACGTTGTTCGGAGTAAATTTAAATGAAAATATATATATATTTTTTTTTTCTTCAATTTTATAGCATTTGAAAAAGAAATTCATAATTTCTGCTTTTGACTAAAATAATTAGGTATAATGTCATATAAATTAGGTTTATTGACCATTAATAAAAAAAAAGCTTTGAAAAAATTTGACAAAGACGTTTAAAAAAAACTTCCAAAGCCTAAAATAAAACGACAAAAACGTCGGAAAAAAAGCACCAAGAAAAGTTGATCTTCAATTTTGACCTGAAAGGACAAGAAATGAATGGTCGACAACACAAGGGTTAAAATGGTTTGATAGACAAGGAATGCAACCAAGACAGGTGGTGTTGTTTGTGCTAACCACGAGAGGTCAGAGCATTACAAGTGGCTGTGTCAAAATGCATTTTAAAGAAGACAAGATTGTTGCAAGAGTTCAGTTAAATTAAACAAGTCGTTTTAAGATTTGGGGCTTTTAAAACATGGATTTTTGAAGACTAACGTGTCCTAAAAACATGAACCGCAGTCGCATTTTAGTGCTTCGTGGTGCGGTGAGTACTTGTAAAAACAAGGTATCAACAGAAACATGTCCTCAGGACGAGTCGCCACAGATGAAAGTAAAAAGACAACTTGCCTGACGTGTTTTTAGTGACCCAAATACGTTAAGGAGCTTAAAACTGGACGATTGACAACTGCGTCTGAGCTCTGAAGTTAAGTTCACTCACATGCTCAGGAAGGAATACTGATGTCAAGAGGGAATGTCGTTTAAGGGTTAGGGTTTCTTCTTATCCTTCACAACTATGTTATAATCACACTCAGAATAGCAGGATTATAATAAATAAACTACTATATAGTATTAGCTCAAGGTAATGAGATCACAGTTAAGATGTTGGGATTTTCATTTCTTTTTTTCATTTATTAAATGTGAAAAATGCTTATTGATTACACAAGGTGACAATTTCAGACTGCTTATTTTGTCCAACCAACAATCAAAATATTCTATTTTTTTTTTTGTGAGAAGCTGGATCCAGAAATAAATATAGCATTTTGGCTTAATAAAGGACCTTAATAAAGGACCTCAACGAGATTATGTCTCACCCATTAAAATCGTTGTCCTTTCTTTGCACAGCACAGCAGTCACGTCAGTCAGATAACAAATCTTAACTCTTACAATTCAATTTTCAACGGAACCGTATCAAGAAGGACTTCTTGTTGAGTTTACGCTCAAACTCTGTTTTTATAATCCTTGAGACAAGACAAGAGTGGAGTGTGTACATGTCAACATCTCAGCCTAGCTCTTGTGTCCTTTTTCTTTGGGGTCATAACCCTGAAACAGCTCCCTGTGTTACCCTGAAGTCCGTCCCACCTCCTCCCTGTATCCCGCTGTTGCTGGGCAACCTCATCAACAGAGCCGCCGATACAAGCCTGGTTTATGTCAACTGTGACTCAAAAGGAAGAACAAAATGAGATATTAAATGGAATCATTTATCACATTTCCCGAAAAATATTTTGGCTATTATTAAGAACAAAATGTCACATTTTGCCAAAAATAAGCAGCTGTTTATTGGGATACATTGTTTTAGGGGATATTACTGTAATAGCATCCCATCACTATTCATAAAGTGCATGAATGGTCAAGTGCTGAGTCAGTCTAATGTTTCCTGTTGGATTTTTTTTTTTACACAAACACTGTCCCACAATGCTAAATATGAAGAAGGTTTATCAAATCTCACTGATCCAGGATGAAGTGAGAGATAAACCATGTGTGATGTGTTTGAAAGCTTCAGAAAAAGTGAGTTTAAAGAAAAAGGTTTTAAGGTAGCAATTAATCTATTGATGTATTATCGCATTGTTGATAGGTTTGTAGTAGTATAGGTTTGATATGTATATTTGACTGTGCATGTGTATAGGTATGTATGATCAGGTCACATCCAACGTATGTTCGATATAGTATATTTTGTTAATTCCCCCCCAATGCCTTTAATATACACATAAGAGACAACATAGGGTTGAAAGAAACAACAAAAACTAATTAAAAAACACTTACTAAAAGAGTAAGAGCTCAGCAGAGCTTAACGTACAGGAGAGGAGCAGATCAAGAAGGATCTTAAGTGTGTTAATCGGGATGGCTGCAGAGCCTTTTGCATATGGAAAAAAAGATCAATCTTGCATAAAGCATATATGAAAATATTAGGGGAATCTGAATGGTCACTTTAAACCAATAAGTTATTTCTGGCACCAAAAGAACCTGAAGCAGCACACCTCCTTTCCTCTTAAGTCGAACCTTCTACATGACGTCAAGTTGTTTCCATCCACTGCAGAGAAATTATCACAATCTGCTACCTCACTGCCATCATCCATGGGGAGTTTGGTCAATTTACTAAGCTTACAAACCATTAAATAAGCTGGTGCAGGTTTCTCTAAATTTTATGTCAGATTAATCCTTTTACCTTAACCCTGGAAGCATTACAGTTTTTGTTTGATTTCCACAGATGTGAGAAAGAATAGCTGCTTCCAATGTCTGTCAAAATCTTTAACAAGTGACTTTACAGAGCCCTGCTTTCCCTTTTGGTAGCTGGATAAGTCTAGTCGGGACACAAACAACAACTTTGGAAAACAGGTCGCCTATATCGAACACAGTTTTAATGCTAAAGCCGGAGGATAGAATACCAAACATGACACTACAAATAAGGAAGCTTTAAGTAAACACTTCATTGAATGTCTGCGTGACAGACATTTTAACATCTGTTTTGTCGGACGGATTTAGTAAACAAAGGATTTCTCCCTCTGAGACCAAACACACTGAGAGGTTCTCAGCATCAGAAACCAGCCTCACATAAGCCTTTAGACATAAGACATTAGACTCCCGAACATGTACACATAACCTCTAATGTCCCACTGAATCTCCAATCCCACTGACAACATGAAGTAACATGACAGTCAGGAAGTTGCCTTGAGCTAGCAAACACCTTGATATTTAATGGAGGGTGACAGTGTGCACGTATGTTGACAAAGTAGAAATAATTAAAAGTATCAATGCTGCAATGTAAAAAATACTCTGTTACAAGTTAAAGTCCTGCAAACACTTACTCAAGTTAAGTACAAAAGGCATTGAAATATACTTAAAGTACCAAAAGGGAAAGTACTCATTATGCAGAATGTCTCATTTCATAATAATACATTTTATATTACGGGACAAGGAAAAGTACAATGTAGTGTAGTAGAAGTATAAAGTAGCATAACATGGAAAAACTCAAGTCCAAGTACCTCAAAATTGTACTTAAGTACAGAACTCAAGTAATTGTACGTAGTTACATTCCATCACTGATAATAATACATTAAACACTCATAAAAACTATTTTGAAGTAATACATCTAATAATATTTAAATATGTTAATTGTGGGTGCCATATACAGGGGCTCAGTCCTCGACGCAGTGGCCGCGGGTTCAGTTCCAACCTGCAGCCCTTTGCTGCATGTCATTCCCTCATCTCGCTCCCCTTTCATGTTTAAGGCTGTACTGTGAAAAATAAAGGCCTAAAAATGGCAAAACAATTATCTTAAAAAAAATATTTTACAAAATATGTAGAAAGCAGCTACGGTTGGACAATATCGCCATTGAATTCCCAGAAAATGTACCATATTGCAATTTATATTGTATTGGTATTGGTATCTATACCGTGTAGCAGCCATCTATTTGCTTTTAGTTCTCACATCTTATTGTCATTTGTACAATGTCAGAATGACTCAGACAGCATTAACAGCAGCATTAGTCATTTGTTTAAATGACTAAAATGACCTATGTTTACTGACACAGACCTCATGGCCTGAATCATTACCCGTGTCAGTTAGGACCAAACAAACTAAACAACATTTACACAAACTTCGACATGGTTCACATCCCGTTTCCCACCAACAGCCAACTTTAACCAAACTATGATCTGTCCCTCATCTTAAACCAAATACTTTTTGCGTCTGAACCCAATCAAACATATCAGAAAATAGTCATTGATAAATGAACAGTTTTGCGAGGCAAAAAAAGATAATCCTGGAGCATCAGATAAGAAAATGTTCATTTTTGTCGTTGTGGAAGAAAACGGCAAATGATGTATTTTGTCGTTGACTTTGGAGCATTTGTTGAAGCAGCTGCTGGGAAACTATTGTCTTACACTGAGCGGCTCCTGAGTGAGCAGGTGGTCAGGGGATTCATTGGGCTGTCAGTCGTTCACTCATGCACTAAATAGTTGCTGAAAGATTTCTTTCTCACTCACAGAAGTTCTTAACCTGGTGGCCATGGCCCTCGAGGGAGGTCACATGCGGGTCAAAGGACAGGTTGTTAAAAAGTTGTGTATAGAAAATGACAGAAATTAAGGGAAACTTTTGTGATATCAGTTGTCTAATCATAGTCTTTTGCTGAATTTTGATTTTTTTTTTTAAATCAATAAAAAGAGAGAAATGGAATTGAAAATGATTTATAAGCAAAAATCCCTGTCAAATGTGAATACAAATATATGAGAACACCAAAATGGACAAAACTATTGCAAAAAACTGGCCCCTGAACATGACATGCACGTGGGTCTGAGGGCCTGGGGCCACTAAAATGATCTCAGTCATCCAGGTAGAACCAACTGCTTCTGGCAGGGTTCCCTACACACTGTAGGAGCAGGAGAAACAGATTTGACTAGAAGACAACTGAGGTGTGGTGTATATCCTTCAGTAAAACCATTACACCTGATATAAACAATCCAAGGATGTCGGGATGACAATATATTACCTTGCCAGGGTGCGCAGTGCCCGTACCTGCAAAAGGTGTGCAAACAAGCCCTCACTTTGCATGTCACTGCCAGGCTGTGATCCACGCCCGTTCTCTGTAACTGCTGGCAAATGAGACATTCATCTAATTGTGTGTTTCTTGATTTTGGCTGTGCAGGTCTGGACCGATCCCTCCCTTTTGTCTATGGCCCTGAGATTGTGCAGGAGAAACACAGTTAAAAGTTGTTCCTAAACAAAACCATGTAACTGTGCCGCTCCTGAACGTGACCGGCCTTTTATACAAAGTCCATCAGAATCAGCTATGTGAAAACATCCTTGATGAGCTCAAATTTGCTTTCACTGATGACGCAGGACAAGGAGGGCTATTGTAGAGCCTCTTGTTGTGTTGAGTGAGCTGAGAGGCAATCAGAGTGATTTCTGTCCAGCTCTAAGACAGATTAACAGACGGGGCATATGGCACATGGCTCCCAGGATATTAATGTGCGCTAAAGAGGTATGTCGGGAATGTGGACGTGGCAGATGACCTCTCTATATCTCCAAATAAGGCCGGCTGACAGTCGTTTATGGCTGATTTTGCCCAGGTCACCACAGCTTGTGTTTGTTTACCAGAGGAATGTGTTTGGAGCCATAAAGGACGACCACTGTTTCAAAGAAATTGTTTTTTGAACTGCTGCACAGGATACGTGTGTGTATGTGTGTGTACGTGTGTGTGTGTGTGTGTGTCTGTGTGTCTGTGTGTGTGTGTGTGTGTGTGTGTGTGTGTGTGTGTGTGTGTGTGTGTGTGTGTGTGTGTGTGTGTGTGTGTGTGTGTGTGTTCAAGTATAGAGCCTGAGGATAGGTGATTTTCCACTAGAGATAATAGATATCATGGTCTAATTTGCTGTTGATGCCTCAGCAAACAAGTGCAGAGAAAGTCAAAAATAAGTGAAGTACTTATAATTTTATATATATATATATATATATATATATATATATATATATATATATATATATATATATATATATATATATATATATATGTAGTTACTCCCAGGAAAAAAGCACCATAAGGTGTTATTTCACCTAATATTAAATCTTTGTTTGTTGATATTGAGTTATTTGTAGGACATCCAGGGTCCTGACTGAAATATCTCAACAACTTTTGAATGAGTCACCATGAACGTAGATACCCATGTTGCCCAGAGGATGAATTCTAATGACTTTGTTGATCTTTGACTTTTACTCTAGCGCCACCATCAGGTCAAAAAATTGGTTCATGACTAAATAACTGCACAACTAACTTATTCAAATAATCGATTCAATTTAATATTCATTCACCATTACCGTCTTCATGCTAACAGGCTATTCAAAGAGGGTGAACATTATGCCCGCTAAACATCAACATGTTAGCTTTTTCATGGTGAGCCTGCTAGCATGCTCATGTCAGCATTTAGCTCAAAGCACCACTGTGTCTAAATACAGCCTTACGGAGCCGCGTAGCATGGCTGTAGAGTCTTAGTCTTGTTAAAACAAAGAAACAGTTCAACTGCATAAAAAGATGTGATTTATCTTAACTACCCCGTCAAGGTTACCCCCGTAAGGCAATATAAATAAGCGACCAATTAAGATCAACAAAACGTCAAACTATTTTCTTATTAACAGCATCTCCTCCTTGGGGATAGATTTAATACTGGAAATAATTAAGTAATGAGTAAAATCAATAGAGGTTGTGGATTCGCAACATCACTACACTTGATCAAAAGAGCATGTGCCCCTGATAGTTAATGAATTCAGTGAATATTGAAGCAAAATGACAAGTTCCCAGTAAATGTTTCCACACTGCTGCCAGTGTAATCCCAATGTTATGAGCATTTCTTTAGCAGTAAACAGCTGGTTAACAGCTGCGACATTGGTCCAAACAGGTAATCATTTGCTAAATTTGGGGAAAACATTTTCACGGGAAGCCCCATTAGAATTAAATAGAATCGGCAGTTACGCTCTCAGCAGCAATTATATCAGATGATTCAGAACACCCAAACATCTTTTTTCTCCAACCCGCTGAGCTCAGGAATGCAAATTACATTGTCCATGGAAGCCCATGAAAAGAAGCTGGCACACCGTGACCTCCTAATAGGCTGAAGATGGAACTGGATCCAGTGTACATTCCTAGACACTATTAGATATTTAGAAATCACAGAGTGGCTGAGCCTGTGGCAACCAATGTCTTTTCCTAGCTAATGGTCCTGGCTCGGGCCAAGTAATGTCATGGGTGAACACTCCAATGAGTAGTTTATTAGGAACTAGTGGGAGGGGGCCCAGTGAAAGAGACGCCCAGGTGGTCATCTGTGGGTCTGCAGCCGTAAAATAGATTTTGAGCTCAAGAATGCATCAGATCTAATTGCATCTGTCCCACATGGACCATAAGGGTCACTTCATTGTTCAGAATTATGAACCAAAACGTACGTTTTTTGATAACAAGTGAATGTATATGGGCATAACTTGGCCATGGAAGCTCATTGTTTGTGTGCTTTGTGCTGGTTAATTAATTTCCGTAAAGAAGCAGAGGGCTTGAGCTCTGTGTGTGTGTGTGTGTGTGTGTGTGTGTGTGTGTGTGTGTGTGTGTGTGTGTGTGTGTGTGTGTGTGTGTGTGTGTGTGTGTGTGTGTGTCTGACTGACTGTCTGTCTGTCTGTTGGGCATGGAGCAATAACACCAGTGATCTGTGTGACCTCGGGCATAGTCTCACTTGTCTGTACAAACAGACGCACTTCAGCACATGTGTACAGCTCTGATTATTGTTGTGATTCACTGATTGTTATGTCTACAAAATGTCAGAAAATAAGAAAGAGTTTCCCTCATGGTTACACTATGCCAATGTGTTACTTCCCCCTGCTTGTTTTCTTCAACAAATCCAAAACCCAAAGAAAAAAATATATAAATCAAGGAAAAGCAGCATACTGTACAGTTATAAATATATAAACGTTCACTCCATCATGATCTCTGATAATGGAGCAGGGAAGAGTAACTGCAGAGTTCATGACACACTGCAAATATGAGCTGCTGACTGGGGAAAATTCTCCATGTCATCTTCTTAGGCGTAATTGCAAGTAGGGCGTGGGAATAACTTTAGCAGGTTGCTATCTCTTCTGGCTGTAGTCTTTCCCAAGCGGCAAAGGTGAGAGTCCAGGGAGAAAATGAGGACCTCCAACTTACTGAAATGTAATGTTATTGGATTCTTGCTCTAGTTTTAATCGAACATAGTAAAAGTATGGACAAGAACAACCAGGACAAGCCAATGAGCACACTGTCAGCTCTTATAAACCAGTGATGTGTCCATCATCCATCATTTCCTGTCATCTTGAACAAAAGATTAACAAGCCAACGGCAACACAGACAATCATTCATTTGTGTTTTGCCAAAAAAGTATGACACAACTTAAAGTGTACATCAAGCCCACCAGATTACTGGAAATCTGAATTTGGCAGCTGACAAAGGCATATTTCTGTCAATCCTGACAATAAAACTCACACATTTCATTACCTTTTATACCCAACACGTGAATCATCAGCTTTCTGATGCCACATACCCGGGAGCAGGCCTGAGTCACCTGTCATGTCATGATGATCAATACTCAATGATTTCCTGTAGCTGGATTCAGAGGAACACAGCAGCTGATTATTGCATTCATTGATTGGGCTCCTCTCATTTCCTTTCCTTGTTTCTCATTTGCTCAATACTCCTCTACTTGGCTTGTTTCTCCTTCATTTCTTTATTTTTCATTTACTCTTCTGTTTATTCTCTCTTCCCCCCCCCCCTCCCTCTCCATGTACTTCATTTTCTATCCTTGTTTCTCTACTCATTTCCTTGTTTCTCCTCTCCTAATTTCTCTTCTACTTCCTGGTTCCCTCTATCCTGTCCTTGTTTGTCATTTCTTGTCCTTGTTTCTCCTCTGTTCTGTTTCTCATGTTCTGTCCACATCTTGTTATGCCTCTTCTTTCCTTGTTTCTCCTCTCCTTACTATAGGTTATTACTGTACTTATAGTCCATGAGTCACCTGTCTTCTTCCTGTTCCTCCTCACCTCTATTTGCTTCTCTATTTTCTCCTCTCCTTTGTCTTCTCCTCTCCTTCCCTTGTTTCTTTCTTGCTTGTTTCTAATTTCCTTATATTTGTCCTCTGTGTTACTCTTTTCTTACGTGTGTGGCAGCATAAGTGTATTCAGACAAATTTCCCCTTGATCCTTTTATTTAGATTTTCTCCTGCCAAGAACAGCAGCACATTTTTTTCTGCACATGTGCTTTCCTCTTCACAGGCTGAGTTTACAAAATAACATACCAACACTAACATGAGTCTTAAATGAGCTTAAACAAGCTCCCAAATTGTGCATCACTCAAACACGACTCGGTCTGTTTGCTCTCCCAGGTTAACGCCTTCCCAAACTGACAAATCTTTGTTGTTTCATATTTTTATGTTATACTATAGACAACTGCCCTAGCACCTGAGACATTGACAGTGTATCCTCCACAGGCTGAGACAAGCTACAGTCTCTCAAGGGTCCTGAGCTGAGACAGAGACTCAGAGGCACCCGAAGAGTCATCCCAGCTGATCCCAGGGCCCCTCAGGGTAAAGCTTCCACCCCCAGATGCCTAAACCAGCTCATAAAGACCTGCATACACCAGCGCACATTACCTGTTAAACTCATAGCTCTGAAACCTGTCACATTATATATAAAGGCAGGTGTCTTATGCATCATGTAGATGAATTACACTGCTACACAGAGCCAGACAAAGCTTGAGTTTCTCCGTGTCAGTGAACGGCGAAAGATCCTCATCTCTCAAAGGTGGATCTGTCTTCCCTCACCAGGTAGTCAAAACACTGCCTGTTTTTACACAGCAGAGGACACAGTGTAACATTTGCCCCCACTTCTTGCTCTTTCTTTAGTATGGGTATATATTATGATCCCGGCAGATGAAGAATGAAGGGATGAGACAAGAAACTGATAAAAAGTCTCATGGTTGAGATAGTCAATTAAACAGATTAGATTCAAATACATCAGCGCTATTTGCAACCTGGTTTAAAAGTGGACAAGAGAATCAAGTGACAGAAATGAGTGCAACTACAAGAGGCTTGATCTTGTGTTACATTTGACAGACTGATAGAGTTTCCAATGCTTTAGTGAAAGAACAAAAAAATAAAAAAAATTAAAATGAAAGCTGTGATTCAGCGAATAAATTCATGTCACCATCTGGTGACTGAGAAGGAAATTCTTCCTATAAATAGTAATTTTCTTAGTCAGTATAAACAGCTTAGAGAGTGTTTGGTTTAGTTGATCCTGCCACATTCATTTTGGAACAACAGCACAAACTAAGTCAAATCTGACATCTAAGGTTTAAGGAAGAGTTACACTGCTTAATCACTGGAATATTTTTTAATTGATGTTATTATAAAAAAAATCCTCCTGATACATGGTGTACTGAGCAGGCATCTGTGTGCCTAATTATATACTGTGTGATTTTTTTCCTACTATATATCTGAATGTATTTATGATTTTTTTAAATGCAGTGTCATATGCTTCAGTTCCAGTACATCTTTTTTTTTTTTTCTTTGTCCATTTTTCTTCTTCTTCCCCTATCTATCTTCTCCTTCGGCAGAAATTGAGTCCCTTACACAATGACACGTAATCAGGAACGATGCTGAATGACAATACAACAGGATGGTGAAATACATTATCTCCAGTTTATTTGTTGATTTTATTTCGATTTTTTAGAGTACAATAACTCAACAAAAAAAAAAAATGAAAAAGGGAATATCAGTGCAGGTGTGCTGCAGCACTTACTGCCTCAGGCACCTCTCCAGTGAACTCACATCGGCTCCTAGCGGTTGGAGCTGGAACTACAACAAGCTGAGGATAATACTGAAACCCACTGATGTTCAGACCTGATATACGACCTATTTGACTATGGAATAATGCTAAACAAAAAGGAGGAATAATTATGTAGTATGTTTAATAATACAAAACAAAACTTTAAAAAATATAAGTAAAGCTGATAGACATAAATTGTATCAAATGAAATCATGTCAAACGAAAAATAGGTTGCAGATGTGCATTATGCTCTGAGACGGAAATGCTGCTGAAGACTGATGGATGGACGCTGTGAGAGGAAACACTGGTCCATTTAAAAGTCTCTCTCTCTCTCTCTCTCTCTCTCTCTCTCTCTCTCTCTCTCTCTCTCTCTCTCTCTAAGGATAAGCTCGTCCCTTTTTCTCCCTTCACCGTGATTGGACGAGGCCACTTCTTAGGAATGGCACCAAACTATTTAAATAGCACTTTGTCCCCCTCGGCTTAAAAAGGGAGTTTTTTTAGCGACCGATACCAGCAAGGACAAGTTCATCAAGAAAAGAAAAAAAAAAAACACCGAGATTTTATTCATTCTTATTCTTTTCACGTTGGAACTCCTTTTTTTCCAAATCATTTGCCTTAAATTCATTCTTGAGGATTATTGCTGGATATCTTTTTTGCGGGATTTTATTCCTTTTGCTCTGCTGTTCTCGTTAAGCAGGTGAGTGGCAACTATTCTAAGGAATGCGACTATTTCTGCAGCTGCACTGGCATTCATTATTGATCTGGGGCTGACTTTAATATTGTTTTTATTGTGTTCAACCATTGACAATATTGTTATAAATGGTTAGATTGTTGTTGTTTTTTGTCGCAGGCAGCAGGTTGGTGCCTCACCATGAAGTTGACAGGGATATTTTTGCTATTGATGTTTTGGACCTGCGAGAGTGCGCGAGTCGCAGGTGAGTTTGGCTGAACTAAGTGATCAAACTTGAACTGCTCAGGATATTAATTCTCTTTTAAGATAGGAAGTTATTTATTATGTAGGCTATGATGAGCAGGGTTCAAAATTAACTTATTTTGTCTACCATCTAAACGGCTAGTGAATGTTCAAATTTTACCAGCTACTCAATAGATTGCCATTGTATTTTTTGGCTGGAGAGTGAAGCCAATCTACCAGCCACTTGCATATTTTACCAGCATTTGGCTGGTAGATGGTGCATATTTTGAACCCTGAATATGAGTCTGGATTGCTTTTATTGAAACTGAAAACAACAGACATCCAGTGCACTGCCAGACAAAGACTGACTGCTAATTATTATTCACCCGCAGAGAGCCGAGACGACAATAGCGTGTATGACTTGTTTGAGCTTGTCAAAGTCCCGAAGAAGAACCACGGGGTCACCCTGGTGAAAGGAGACGACCCGTACAGCCCCGCCTACAAAATCCTCAACCCGGACCTGATCCCCCCGGTCCCCGAGAGCGCCTTTAGGGACCTGATCGACTCCATCCACGCCGAGAGGGGATTCCTCCTCCTGCTCAACTTCAAGCAGTTCAAGCGGACCAGGGGAAGCCTCTTGACCGTGGAGAAGCAGGACGGCTCCGGACCCGTGTTTGAGATCGTCTCCAACGGCAAGGCGAACACCTTGGACATCGTTTTCTCCACCGAGAACAAGCAGCAGGTGGTTTCCATTGAAGATGTGGATCTGGCCACGGGCCACTGGAAGAACATCACGTTGTTCGTGCAGGAGGACCAGGCGCAGCTGTACGCGGGATGCGAGGAGGTGAACAATGCCGAGTTGGATGCGCCCATCCAGAGCATCCTGACGCTGGAGACCCCGGCCAGCGCGCAGCTCAGGATTGGGAAGGGAGCCGTGAAGGACAGGTTCATGGTGAGCGCACGGGCCATTACAGACGGCAGAGTTTTAAGTCACGTCTCTTTTTAATGTTGTCAGCGGAGAGAGTTTTTTTAAAAATGCAAATGCGTAATTATGTCCGAAAGCGTAAAAACGCACATATGGCAGGACTGAATTATTGTAATGCTTTTTTAGACTGATGCATTGAAAAGCGGTTGTATTTACTGAATGTACCGGATTGTAGCCTAAATTGAACATCGATACTTACAGGGGGTCCTACAAAACGTGCGGTTTGTGTTTGGAGCATCACTAGACGTCATCCTCCGCAACAAAGGATGCCAAAGCTGTAAGTAATCACACATGTTGTGTGTTTAGTCATCACTTATCTGTTTCATGTAGAGCCAAGTCCAAGCAAGTCCTTAACCATGAAATGTGCATATACTTAGTTTGCTTGCTGATTTCTACATCCAACCGTTCCTGGGCAGATGTTTACCACTTGTCACACAGGAATGCCATTTTACAAATATCTCAGGGTACTGTGGTCTCAAAGTATGTTCTCGGCTGTATTAACTTATTACTTTTCATTATGATTCATTGCAGTGAGGAATTTTTAACATTTTCAGAACACTATCCTCCCTCATTAATAAGTCAGCCACAATGCTGAGTGTGCAAATATGCGGTTTGATTTATGTTACCTTTCTTCTTTCAGCCATGACGACTGACTCAATGATTCTGGAGAACCTCAATGGCTCCTCAGCCATTAGAACAGAGTACACTGGACACAAGACTAAAGGTAAACACTAGCATGCTGTAGACTTCCCTCCATTATACTGGTTCATGTCTTTTTATTAGACTCCAGCATATAGAGACGGACCACACTACACTTACTTACTTACCTTCACTGCCAATTCATGACTTTCCTCTCTGTGTTTTTGCCCTGGTGAAGACCTGCAGATGGTCTGTGGCTTCTCATGTGAGGACCTGGTCAGCATGTTTAAGGAGCTGAAGGGCCTTGGTGTGGTGGTCAAGGAGCTGTCCAATGAACTCCGCCAACTGGTAAGGAGGAATTCCAGCAGACCGTCTGGTGGCAGAGTGCAACAGACAGTCTGCCTCTCTGCCTTTGTGTGGGTTTGATTGATGTGTCTGGTCTCTGGGTTACCGTCACCACCTGTGTACAGTTGTCCAGTAACATTAGACACAAAAAGTATAAGCTAAGGTCCTAAGGATATGTGGTAACACTAACATATTTGTTAATTAAATAAGGTCAAGAATACTTTCAGTGCTTAGATAACAAGGGAGCCTGTAGATGTTTTATGCATTCTGTATTGAATAGTGATATAGACTCTTTTAAATTCAGCCTGCACCAATTCTGAAATCTGCATAAATATACATCAGTTGCAAAATGAAACTTGAATTATCCATAGCTACTACTTTTTTAATTTTAGCCAAACATGTTTTCTGTGTGATAGATAGATGGATCAATCGTTACATACATACTATAATACCACCAACAGCAAACATCAACAACAGAGCACCTAAATAATGTTATAAACCTATTTAACACCTATCATTAACTAAAGTGTTATCAGGTATATCATATAAGGTGCAGCATCCTCACACACAGTCTGTTATTTTGTTACAATACAATACAGCCCTTTCCTCACCACTCGCGACTCACAGGTCATCATCATGTACATTTGCTGTTGTTCAGCAGTCTTACTGGACATCTTGACTATCTTATGCAGTTTGTTTTTATTACTCACTGACAATGAAAAACACCAGGCAATAGAACAGAAAGTTAAAATGCTCTCCCCAAACCTTGAGTAATCCCCCTCTTTTAACTATTTTTATAAGCACATATACAACTTTATACTCAAGCTCTTAATTTGTGTGGTGTAATGTGGTAAGTTTCAACATATCTTTATTATTTTAATATACAGTTTAATAGGAAAATTAGCTTTTGCCAAGGTAACAACTAATTGGGATCCACATAATCAATAAACACTATCTGTGTTTTGTCTGTTTCTCCTACACCTCCCCTCCCCAGACGGATGAGAACACGCTGATTAAAAGCCGCATTGGCATTCACAGTGGCGTCTGCATCCACAACGGCATTGTGCACAAGAACAGAGACGAGTGGACCGTCGATGACTGCACCGAGTGCACTTGTCAGGTGAGATCTGAACTCTTAAGTACTTAAACACACGTGTGAGGGGATGCACGCATGCTTTGACTTGTTTTTAACACACACACACACACACACACACATACACACACACACACACACACACACACACACACACACACACACACACACACAACTTAACTGATCTGGTCAGTAATTAGTAGTGTGAAGGCCTGCCAGAAGGCCAACAGCCTTTACCGTTGTAATGAGAGGTCTGTTGATAGAAGTTAAACTTGAGCGTGGCTTAGAGGGACGTGACCAGACTTTAAGTGATGCACTGTAATTAAGAACAAGACCTTGACTCTGATAAGTGGAAAGAATTGATGGGTTCAGGTGCAAATCACCTGGCAGGGATGATTCCTGCATTTCCCAATAGGCTTGATTTCCTGATTTCCTCTTCTACTAATAAGCTAGTTGTCCCTATTTTCCCTTGTTTTCCCTGTCAGTGATCAGATCCAGGAGGGACAACATTATCATGCATAGTTAGAGGCAGTTGTTAACCCTGAGTCATTCACAATACAGCCACACAGGTTGTGCTGGCAGGCTGACTTTTCTTGTTTGGGGCTCAGCGCCCAGGCCGGCTCTACAATCAAACTGACTTCCATTATTAGGACTTTGGCTTCATTCCCACCTTCCCCTGACCCAGTGAGCAGGTGGTTGTCTGCACTGAAGGGGTCTCCCTTCTCAGCCAGAATCCTGCTTTTTAGTTTTTCTGGCATGGTAAATCTGTGCTAACTCAGATGTTGAGCGAAGTTAATGAGATGGTTGCACGGACATGGACTAAGACTTGGATTAAAAATTATCCTACAACACGCACTAATTTACACAACAATATACTCCACATTAGTGACACAGTTCTTTAGTGTCTCTCAATTCCATTTGGAAATGGGGATTTAACCGAGCACCTGGACATAATTTGGAAGAAAATTGCAGCAAAATTTGGTTGATATCCATATAGTTGTGCATGTGTTTAACCATACATTTGATCTCTGTGCTTGTGCAGAACTCTGCTACTGTGTGCCGCAAGATCTCCTGTCCCCTGATCCCCTGTGCTAATGCTACTGTTCCTGATGGAGAGTGCTGCCCACGCTGTGACCCACGTAAGCATTTCTGTACAATTCATTGTTAGAGTCTGCATAGCTATAGGAAAGTACACTGTAATTACATTTATGTAAATCTGCACAGTAAGCTACTGTATAAAAAGGCCCCCATAAGCTAGAATACATATATGTGTCAACAGGCAGAGTATACAAACACTGCCCCATTCACAGAAAGAGCCGTTTCTGTGTTATTCGCCATATAAAACAAAAAGCCACAAATATTTCCCTGGATGTAAAGGTTTCTATTCAAGAGAAAACATGTTAACTTTAGAGATGATTTAACTGCAATAACATCCGAGTAAATGAAAGGGTGCTTATGTGTTTCGAACATTGGCGCTTTGTGCTCCAAAACATCTTTGAAATGGCTGTAATTTGCCAAATTGGTTAAAGCGGGACGGAAAATTGGTTGGCTGTTTAGTGAAGCCATCTTCTACATGAGGAGTAGTGACATGTTCTTCATACCTATGCAGGCTTGGCTGCAATGCTTCCCTAAAACCTAAATAAACAGGGGGACCCGCATTCATCCAAACCTCAGCCACTTGTTGAAGTCATTACACACCCAGGCCCATGTTTGCAAAATCTGCTTCCTTTTTAGGAAAACATAAGCCAATGGGGCATCCCTGTGTATCCTGAGGACAGTGGCCCTTTCTATTTCTCCAACTTCTCTCAGTGTGTTAGTCTCTGCCCTCCCTCTAAACAGATGGCCTTCTATCTGTCCAAGTCCCAGCTAAATCCACACTTATTAGCCCTCCGCTTTAAGAGCTTTCCCTCCTCATTTAGGCTTGAGGGTGTTTGTGAGGGGGTGCTGCCTCGCTGGAATAGCTCTTTTATTGTCTCTCTCTCTCATACTCTCTCCCTCCTGCTCAGCGAGCGACTATGCAGAGGACGGCTGGTCGCCATGGTCTGAATGGACCCATTGTTCCGTGTCTTGTGGGCGGGGCATCCAGCAGCGTGGGCGCTCTTGCGACCGTATCAATAACAACTGCGAGGGCACCTCTGTGCAGACCCGCGACTGCTACCTCCAGGAGTGTGACAAGCGATGTGAGTTACCACAGCATACACATCAGCCAAACACAAACAAAATAAGTAGACCCTGTTAAGCCAACAGTCTGATTTACATGCAGTTATCTGTGAGTTTACTTCAAGTCATCATATGTGTGCCATAATGATAGAATGCCACAGTGGTCAATCACTTTGCTTCCTGATAAATGACCTCTGACTTGTCCTTGCGGCCTTCAGTCAAGCAGGACGGCAGCTGGAGCCATTGGTCACCATGGTCATCCTGCTCTGTCACCTGTGGTGCTGGTGTCATCACCCGTATCCGCCTCTGCAACTCCCCCACCCCTCAGCTTGGAGGCAAGGACTGCGAGGGAGAGGGCCGGCAAACCGAGAAGTGTCAGAAATCTCAGTGCCCCAGTAAGTCACACCATCTGATATTTCTACTTGCATTTGTGTGTTATACACAGAAAGGATAGAAATGAATCATGTTTTATTCTTGTCTCCCTTAGTCAATGGCAACTGGGGACCCTGGTCACCGTGGGATACCTGCACTCTCACCTGTGGAGGTGGTCTCCAGACTCGTACACGCCTGTGCAATGACCCAGCACCAAACTACGGTGGCAAAGAGTGCGTCGGTAATGCCAAAGACACCCAGCTGTGCAACAAGAAAGCCTGTCCAATTGGTGAGGCATTGTAATCACGTACAGATATTATTATATTATTATTATATTGCTAAGTTTTATTTATTTAGTTATGTTTTATATACTGAGATCGCTCTTCACAATGAGATCATTACTGGCAAGGGATTTATGTGATTAAAAAAAGGTTACATCTGCATAACACCTTTGCTGTTGCAGATGATGTCTTAATGATGAGCAAACATTGCTGTTTTCAGATGGGTGCCTGTCTAACCCCTGCTTTGATGGAGCCAAGTGCACCAGTTTCCCTGATGGTTCCTGGAAGTGTGGGAAGTGCCCAGCTGGCTACACTGGCAATGGTATCAAGTGTAAAGATGTTGATGAGGTAAAAATTCCTTCGACTTTGTATTATGATTTTGTCAGGTACAAACACGGTTTGATGCCTGTTGCAACATCTACCTTAAGTCTTAATTGTTTTTTGTTTTTTTTTATCTTAAAAACAGTGCAAGGAGGTCCCAGACGCTTGCTTTGAGTTTAATGGTGTGCACCGCTGTGAGAACACAGATCCTGGCTACAACTGTCTGCCCTGCCCTCCTCGCTATTCAGGACCCCAACCGTTTGGCAGAGGAGTGGAGCAGGCTGTTGCTAAGAAACAGGCAAGTGCTGTCTTGTCTTTGTGTCAAGCAGCCAACGTACAATAAATAAATACTGACAACAGGAATAACTGTTACAAGTACACTTATGTCTCCAAGCCAGGACTATGCTCACTTATTGTGATGAATGTCTGCCTTTTCCAAGAA
The DNA here is from genome assembly GCA_023566125.1 of Zingel zingel. Classification (NCBI taxonomy): domain Eukaryota; kingdom Metazoa; phylum Chordata; class Actinopteri; order Perciformes; family Percidae; genus Zingel; species Zingel zingel. The sequence goes on along the minus strand of CM042332.1, from coordinate 24,423,434 downwards.
AAGAAGGTCATGAATTTGGACTATGCACAGCCAGTTTGATTACTGGTCATTCAAACTATGCATCCCTCCTTCACTCTCCAGGTGTGCACGCCTCGTAATCCCTGCCTCGATGGAAGCCATGACTGCAACAAAAACGCCCGCTGTAACTACCTTGGACAGTTTGCCGATCCCATGTACCGCTGCGAGTGCAAGCCCGGCTATGCTGGCAACGGCCATATCTGTGGAGAGGACACAGATCTGGATGGATGGCCCAACGCTGACTTGGTTTGTGTGGAGAATGCCACCTACCACTGCAAAAAGGTACATAGTGGTGAAGCAGCAAGGCTCTAATGTTCCGTGAAGCAAAGTTACTTAAGAAAGAGTTTTTGCAGAGTTAAATTCATATTACTTGTATGTTTGTTGTCATCTCTAACTGTCTGACTGTGTTGTCTGTTATTCAGGACAACTGTCCCAACCTCCCCAACTCTGGGCAGGAAGATTACGATAAGGATGGCATTGGAGATGCTTGTGACAATGATGATGACAATGATGGCATTCCTGACGATAGGGTAAGTAAAACTCTCCGGATGTGGCGATAGCAGTGAACAAGGGAGTGTGTGTGTTTGTGTTCGGCAATTTTTGCATTCATCATTCATGCTGTCTAATAAGAAGACAGGTGGAAACAGGGAAGGGGAGGGGAGGCTCTGCAGGAAAGCAAATGTTTCTCTGAGGCCTGAGCCAAAACCTCAAATTCCAACACTGAGGTACTGCTCTGAAGGAGCTGCACTGTGTGTTTGCTAATCCCAACATTACATTTGGGACAGGGCCTAAAAGTAAAGCACAGTTTCATCCTGCATCACTCCCTCCCTGTGAATAGATCCACTCAGGCTCTGCACTGCACCTGAAAACCTATCCTCAACTCTTCATCTTCTCCTTTGTCTTTTTCTTTTTGAAACAGGATAACTGTCCATTCGTGTACAACCCCAGGCAGTATGATTATGACCGTGATGATGTGGGTGACCGCTGTGACAACTGCCCCTACAATAGTAACCCAGACCAAACAGACACAGACAGCAATGGAGAGGGAGACGCCTGCGCTGTGGACATTGATGGAGATGGTGAGGACTGGAAAGTTTAATAAAGACGCTCCTCTGGAAATCTACATATTTATTTCTGTGCTGATGTGAGGTCATGCTTGTGTAATATTTTGTGCTTATGTAGTGGCTTTTCATATCATATGTTTCCATTAATTCACCAGGCATTATGAATGAGAAGGACAACTGCCCCTATGTGTACAATGTCGACCAGAAAGACACAGATCTGGACGGAGTGGGAGACATGTGTGATAACTGCCCTCTGGAACATAATCCTGATCAGGTGTGTGGACATATACACACCGCCCTTCACCATTTCCTTCCACCTCACCCACCAACAATAATCCACATTCATCTCCCTGCCTTTCTCTATAGCTCAGCATATATCTGTCTTTCAATTGAGATAGAGCCGCAGTGATTAGCCCTGTGTAGCTGTCTAAGCTTTATCACGCCATGTAAAGGTGGAGTAAATCCTGTATGCAGCTCAAGGGCACATCAGTTCAATAAGGCGTAGTGGGGGGCTAGGGGTCTTTTCAATGGCCCATTGATGTTAGCTGGCTAATGTGAGGGAAGAGGCCTTAGGCTGGATATTTCTGAGGAATGGGCTGGCCCTGGGCTGTGTGCATGCCCTGTCTGCGCACCACAGGCCTGCTCAGTCCACCTGTGCTATGCTACACTGAGAAACAGGAATGTGTTGAACAACGGGACTCAGGAAAAGGATGGGGGAAGGAGTGGTGAATCTTAATCTACACTGATGTAGTCTTTAAAAGGTGAGTGGAGAGTAAAAGTGAATTGCACGCTGCGATTAAAAAGCCAAAAGAGACAAGTACAGACATGGATGCAGCAATGCTACATGATGTTCCAAAGACTACAAAAAAAAATGCCTCTTCAAATGTTGTGGTCTTACTGAGATCTACCCCTGCTCCCACCCTTCATCTCCTTTCATTCATCCCTGTGCCCCTATTCTTTCTTAGTGCCGCAGGGTGTGTCTAGTCCTATCAACTAGGGCTAGCATGACTTCACCCTTCACTACAGATCCTGGAGGTGCTCAACAAGCAAATTGGAATAGGAGGGGCAACAGAGTCTTGTGGAGTGATGTTTGATTTTCAGTAGCTAAAACCTGCTGACAGATCTTGGACAAATTGAGCTCGGCAGCTTTACTGAGGCAGAGTGATTTCAGCCTAAGGAAAGTCCTTAATGAAAGCAGGAGAGGAGATATGACAGACAATGGTAGCAGGAAATTGTGTGGTATAGGGAAATAAACACGGTGGAATATAATGATGTATGTTTCAGTGCTACTAATACTTCATTGTCCCCTCAATCCATACATTCGGTCGTAACTCTGATGTCAAATCATTGTACCCTTGCAGGTGGATTCAGATGATGACCGGGTGGGAGACAAGTGTGACAGCAACCAGGACATCGACGAGGACGGACATCAGAACAACCTGGACAACTGCCCATACATCCCCAACGCTAACCAGGCTGATCATGACAAGGATGGCAAGGGAGACGCCTGCGACCATGATGACGACAACGACGGCATCCCTGATGACAAGGACAACTGCAGACTGGCCTTCAACCCTGACCAACTGGACTCTGATGGTGAGAAAAATGGGCCATGCTTTAATCCCAAAGGATACAGGTTGTCCGAAACAATTCTCAAGCACCAAAATGCAGAAATACTGCTCACAGCATGTCAAGAGATCTTTGAAACACTTTGGGTATTAATAAATATGTAATGTATGTATATATATATATATATATATATATATATATATATATATATATATATATATATATATATATATATATTCTTTAAAGGTGATGGCCGTGGAGATGCTTGCAAAGATGACTTTGACCAAGACAATGTGCCCGACATCTATGACGTGTGTCCCGAGAACTTTGACATTAGTGAGACAGACTTCCGCAAGTTCCAGATGGTTCCTCTGGACCCCAAAGGCACCTCGCAGATTGATCCTAACTGGGTCGTCCGCCATCAGGGCAAAGAGCTGGTTCAGACTGTCAACTGCGACCCTGGCATCGCTGTTGGTAAGTCACAAATCACCAAGGCAAATTCCTTGTAAGTGTTACTTACTTGGCAAATAATCCTATTCTGATTCTAAAAATAATGGGTTGTGATTGTCTACAAAATGCACCCTAACTTGCCCAAAATACATTCAAAAATGTGTGTACATTGAAATTCTGGCCTCTAACTTGCATTTTTCCATCAGGTTACCACGAATTCAATTCAGTGGACTTCAGTGGGACTTTCTTCATCAACACAGAGAGGGATGATGATTATGCCGGCTTTGTGTTCGGCTACCAGTCCAGTTCCAGGTTCTATGTGGTGATGTGGAAGCAGATTACGCAGACTTACTGGTCTAATAAACCCACCAAAGCCCAGGGCTACTCTGGCCTGTCCATCAAAGTGGTTAACTCCACCACTGGCCCAGGAGAGCACCTCAGGAACGCCCTCTGGCACACCGGAAATACCCCAGGACAGGTAATACATTTGGACTTTTGGAGGTTATACCCCCCAATTGATTATTTTAACATAGAGAGGTGTAAAAAGATAAATCCATGGCTGTTTATTTCCCCATGCTTTAGGTCCGCACTCTCTGGCACGACCCTAAGAACGTTGGATGGAAAGACTTCACCGCCTACAGATGGCATCTGATCCACAGACCGAGAACAGGACTTATTAGGTGGGCAGAGGATAACATTTAGTCCACATAGAAGTTCACTCTTCACATGGGTTTGACATCCAAATCCCAAGCTTTGGACCAACTTTCATTTTTCCTTTATTCCCGCAGAGTCGTGATGTATGAGGGCAAGAAGATCATGGCAGATTCTGGTAGCATCTATGACAAAACATATGCAGGCGGCAGGCTAGGTCTTTTTGTCTTCTCACAAGAGATGGTATACTTTTCAGACCTCAAGTATGAATGCAGAGGTAAGCATTTACGTGAAATCAACTTCCCAGAAAGCATTCAATGTTCTGTTCTTGAAATCGAGGCCATATCCAACTTATTTTATTATGTCTCTTTCTTCCAACAGATGTCTAAATGCACGGCGCAGGAAGCTCTGAGGAATGCACCTTTTTTTGTATAAAGTATGAACTTGTGTATTCTGATGAAAAGTCCAGGGACCGATTTATCTCCGCAACTCTTTCTTCTGCGGCACGCACACTTGGCCGAGGCAATGGGCATGTGGTCAGCCTCAGGGTAACTTGAAGCTGGTTCGGGCAGAGCACCAACCGGTTGACTGCCAGTTGAGGATCAGAGAGCCCCTTCTCCTCCACCCTTAGCTTTCATGAGAGCAGAGAGAGCTGGGGAAAAAAGAAAACAAACACCTTTCTATCCCAGCTCTGCCTGCTTTTCTCGCTCTCTGAAAGACCTCATTCATCTCTGTGCGGGAACGGCTCCCCATAGACAACTATGCACTTCCAAGCCTTTACATCTCTCTCTCTCTTTCTGTCTCACCTCTTCAGCCTATGTGCCTGTCTACCTTAGCTTCTGGATGGACATCCCAAAGAAAAAGAAAAAAGATGAAATATTCCCTTTGCTTTACCAGATCTTCCAGAATGTAGAATCTGAATGATACATTTGAGGACTCAGAGGATAAAGACAGCATAACATGTTTTAAGGATGTTGGTTGTTGAGGATTTAGGAAAACTGTTGGGAGTAGAGCGAGTTAGAAATAAGGGGAACATACTGTTGTGGATGTTTGTGGTTATGCATGTACTGTATGTGGAGACTGGAAGAAGAAAGTGCTTTTAACCATCTACCTAAGAAAGAGAAATACAAAATTAAATTGAGGTTTCTTCAGAACTTACAACTATCATGGGCATTGTTGATGCTGCCTGGTTATCTAAACAACTCTCAGGGTCAGATGAAAGTCACAACCTTCCCATATCAAACCAGTAAGAAAAGATATGAGGATTATTTTACAGAAAATTGCTAGAGCCAGTGTTCCCTCCAAAATACTCCCCATCTTACATCAAAACCTTGGTCATTGAAGAGATGTATCCCCCTCAGCTTCTGAGGATTTCAATTTGAAATTGTAAATACATGTAATTTATTGACTCTTGCCTACAATGTAGGCAGCAAAGGAAATATGAATGCTTTGAAAAAGTAAAATACATCCAATATCACAGTTAAAACTGATCCAAAATAAGGTACAGCCAGGTGTCCGTGTCTATCATCTCCCGCTGTACAAAGTGAATTAGGTATTTTTCAGATAGGGCTATTTAGCATGAAGTGTATGTGACGTGTGTGCCTTTTCTTCAGAGAGAGATGAAAAACAAAGGAAATCTTTGATGTACAAATATTACCTCATTGCTGTTGTATAATTAGATCAAACAAAAACACAACCTAAGTACTTTTTCATATTCCTTTAAAATGATGGACATCTTAGTGCCACTGTAGCATAAGCTGTAAATAGTATGACATTTCATATCTAAAAAAAACACAACACGCTCCCAATCCCGTGATTTACCCCAGTGAGAACAGTACAATGGGAGATTTCTTTTTTATGAATAATTTTTGCTTTATCATGTATGTCCAATGCTGTTTTTAGCAGATAAATTATTGTTTTGTCCTAGCTGTTTGTGAGAGATCGATTTGTGTGTGTGTGTGTGTGTGTGTGTGTGTGTGTGTGTGTGTGTGTGTGTGTGTGTGTGTGTGTGTGTGTGTGTGTGTGTGTGTGTGTGTAGATAAAGGCTATTTAAATAATTTATCAGGATGTGTTGCCTTACCAAAGGCCACACGTCCATCTGTATAAACGGTTTGCACACTGACGTGAGGATGTTCTGTTCTTTATCGTTTTTACCTTCTTTGTTATTGTGTATCAATGTTACCATTATTGGTAATTATCTGTACAATTAGTTTTGCTTGTCTGTAAACATTTTTCTTAGTTGTACAAAGCGAAAATTCTGTTTTTATTCATAGCGGTTATTTTGTTACATACTTCAAGACAATAAATAGTTGTTAAAATTCTTTAGCATATCCGTGCTTTTGTTTGTCACATTGAAGCTATTTCATCGTTTTCTCATCTGGGTTTATTATTGTTGATCAACTTGTTTACATGACGTGGAGATAAAAACATGTTTTACATTCAACACAAACTGGTGGATGACTCAGACCCGAAAATATGTAGACCTCCTCCAACCAGATCACGAAGACAACCGGCTTTGATGAGGTCTACTGTAGTCTATATCCATGACATTCCACTTCCAGGATTGCTCCGGTGCCGCCTGATATTCCGTAGGATATCCCCTTTTTGTCAGCCGGATGTCCGTTACCTTACGCTTTCTTTGTGTTTCATTCTAAACTCCAGTGGATTCATGAGGACTATGGTTAACTGCTCCACAGATCTATGCAGGGTAAATCCAGACAGCTACATAGTATATCTGTCCAATCTGAGTTTTCTGTTTCATGACTAAAACATCTTTTGAACATACACATGTTCTACCAAAACAAGTCTCTCTGTGATGAAGGCCACATGAGGAATGTGGCGTTCATGTGCGCTTCATCTGCCTGACCTCTCTGATCTGCCCTGACCTCTGCAGATGCTTATACAACACAAAGAGCAAATATTAGACTTACACAAAGCTTGACATTGGCTGACAGGCTTTGAGACACACAGACTCAAAAAAAAAAATCCACTGGTGGACAAAATAGTAGGAACACAACAAGACCAAAAACGGTAAACCAAAGTTGAACATAAATTTGCAAATGGTCACGCTGAATCTATTAAAACTTTCAGGGTGCTTGTGTTATTTTGTTCGCTATTTTTTTCCTGCTCTACTGTGAATACTGATCTGTAACATTATTTCTTTTTCATTTTGGGGTTACTGATCACCTAATTGTTAGTCTATATCCACGACGTTCCACTTCCGCGTTTGCTCTGGTGCCGCCGGAAATTCCGCCGGATGCGTGTCTTTTTGTCCAATGTCTGTTTCCTTCCGCTTTCTTTGTGTTAGAATTTTAAACTCCGGTTGATTTACGAGGACTATGGTTAACTGCTCCTCAGATCTCTGCAGGGTAAATCCAGACAGCTAGCTAGACTATCTGTCCAATCTGAGTTTTTTCTCACACGACTAAAATAACTTTTAAACGTACACACGTTCCACCAAAACAAGTTCCTTCCCGAGGCTATTTTGCAGCGACACCGTGGCTCCATGCGGAGCTTAGCACCGCTCAAGACAATTGTAATTGGTCTAAAGAAATGTCAATAAACCAGAGAATGTTTTTCTCCCATCCCAGAATGCTTTGTGTACTAGCCAGACCCTCCTCCGCAGCGCCGTGGAGAAAGGTCTGGCGATGTGAGACTACCTAATTGTTAACTACAATGTCTCCATCTTTAGTGTTATAGTGTTCACTGTTGTGATGTTTCTGCAGTGGATGATCACTGGTAGAGGTCTTTAAATGCCCCAAAGTTTAGAAAACAGACCAGTGGAAAACTTACTTGAACCCAATTACATTTTCCGAAAACACTCAGAGACCTGATCTGAAAAGGGACCAAACGGTAGTCAGACCTGATCCAAAGAAACTCAAGGACCCAATCAAAACAGAGAAAGAACACCAACACTGGCAATGGTCTGATGTGCCACCTGCAGTTCATCGGTAATCAGCGCCTTTCTCCGCCCACTATACCGTAAATTGCACGCATTTAAATGCGCAATTGAATGGGCTTCCTTCTCTCTTTCTATCATGGATCAGCCACCAAGTCAGGAAAAACAGTGAAAACAAAGATTTAGCGATAACGAAGTTATTACTGCTGCCATTTCACCAGGAGGCATATGCGAGGAAACCCGCTTCCTGGTTTACACCTGCTTTTAAGAGGCAGAGAATTTCACGGCAAAATAGAGACACGCTTCCACGGGTGTTTTTTGTACATAACGCGGAATACATAATTAGGCGCACTTTACGCTTCCCCTCCCATCTTTTTATGGGAAACCCTCCCTCCCTCCCATGAATGCATATGCATGACACTGAAAAGCGCAAAATTTGCCATTTTCAGTTCCCGCGACAGGCAGTCTGCATTATTTTTGAAAATGGAGAGGTTGAAATGTCCGTTTGTGAAAATAGCCAGCCACGTGTAAACGTAGCATAGGATGACTCACTGTTATTCTGTATCAATCAAGTGGAGTGAAGCAAATAGACATTTAGGAGCTACATTATGCAATTGTAGCCTTTTTAATCCAATAAGTCAATTATAAACATATTCTTATTAATCACGACAGCCCGGCTTGAGGTATTAGGGATTATTACAATGTGGCAACACTGAAGGCTAGACATCTTAATACCAGCTGCAGTTATCACACGTCTCTGCCAGCTGTCTACAAACACCAACATGTTTACTCTCTGACCCTATTTATCGGCTGTATGTCAGGATGTGAGTGCTGGCTTAAAGAAAACTTACTTGGTACAGTTTTCTTACATGAAATTTGTCTTCGTTTAGTCAGATTTAACATATTACCTCTTCAGAAGAGGTAATCATCTTCACTCGAGTTTCTGCGCAGGAAAGTCACCGGACTCCACAATCTTCTGAACATAGCCATACTGAGAAATACAGAGAGAGTTGTGTGGCGCTTAATTAGCTTTGTAGCAACTCATCTGGCAATGGCTTGAATGTAACGGACGTTCATTAATATCAAAAAGTTACACACTAAAGCTTTAAGAAGACAACACATTTTGCACACACTGCAGTTGTCTTACAGACACAGTGATGTACCTTTATTATTATCTGAATTAGAGGCATTCCTGTAAGACATCTTGATGGTAAATATATTTATGGAAACCACAATGTATTGTTGCCTGCTCTTTTCCCAGCGAGACCAGGACTTCAAATTTGCAGCCTTCCGGTCGACCATGATTACTTGCCACACACACTCCTCGAATAATGACAGACCAAACCCCAAAAAGACCCACCCAATTACCTCCAGCACCTTTAACGTGTCTGCAAAAAGCACCTTTTGTAGTAAAAGGATATAGACATTAGCCTTGAAGTGTAGTGACTAATGCAAAGTGCTGAATGGAACAAAGGCTATCCACCCTGGAGTTACAACAGCTTTATTTAGCTCCTGTAATCCACCTAGGGAAGTGGAGAGACTGCGCTCCATTTGCAGAACCCGCTGCCACAATTGGCCTCAAACCTCAAACTTTAGCCTGAAACGCTACATTTGATCTGGCCTACTTCCTCATCCAGTCTGTCATTCAACACCGTTGTGCTTCATGCTGCTGTGTATTGAGATGTTGAAGTGTTATGTTAAGAGGGAGGACCCCCCACTGAAATTACCCACCATGCACATACACAGTAAGCACAGGAGCTCTAGGACCCCACCTGAACATACAGTATTTGAGACTCAAATAAGAATAGAAAAACATTTTCTTGAACAATAAAGACTTGGTGAAAATAAGTCTGCAATGTGGTTTAGACAGGGCATTTTCTTTCAATTATAGGATTAGTTGGGCGCGTAGGGTGAGATAAAAATAAAACCTATATGACACCTGCACTTTACTGTTTCTAAAAAAAAAAAATAACAGCTGCAGGCAACAGGATTTAAATGTAACACCTTGACTCATCTGTGCTTTCTGGTTCTACACACTCAGCTTTGCTTTTACTAGAGATCTCTGTGTAGTAGAGGCTTCAAAAGGCAGAAGTATCCACATGTACGTCTTGCACTACCAATACAACAATGTTAAAATACTCCATTACAAGTACAAGTCCTACATTCTAAATCCTACTTACGTAGAAGTTCAGAAGTATTATCAGCAAAATGTACTCAATGAATTAAAAGTAAAAGTACTCTTTCTGAAGAATAATGCTAGGAAAATTGTGTGGATTGTTAGAGTTTTTCTTGATTGCTTTGACACAGCAGTCAACTCAAACTTTTTGTAACTTAACTCAACTGTTGTAGAAAGAAGTGGCTGATCTTTAATGCAATATCTACATTGCCCATTATCAGCAACCATTCATCCAATGTTCCAAAGGCACATTCTGTTTACTAATCTGATATCATTTTAAAAGTCTAACTGAGAATACATTGGAGAACCCTTTTGCAATTATGTAAACACATAATGTAATCTGAAAACTGCTGCCGTGGTTAAAAAAAAAAACCAATGCAACTGATCTCAGCTGATATTCTGTCTATAATGGAGTGGAATGGAAATTTCTAAGTGACCCCAAACTTGTGACCCGTAGTGTACATCTGTGATCAGAATGTAATGGCAAACTTTGGGACCCTTGCTTTAAGACTTTCTGAACAACCATGAAGGCCAACAATCATGGCATCAGTGAAACAAAGTTCTTTTGATTGTGTCAGACTTAATGACATAACTGTGACATAATCACATAGGCTACTTTTCTGTAATTCCCATCTATAACACCTTATAAAATAATTCTCCGTAGAGAAAAATAAATAAATAAATTGAATTGAATTGAATATGGTTCCTGTGATTGTTGGCAGTCGCGATGGGATTCCTGACTAGGATGTGCTATGACCTCTGACCCCTGAGCTGGCTGCACCTGGTGAACTCAAACAGGCAGTGAATATTTTGATGGAAACAGGTGACCTGTATTACCTTTGACGCATAGAGATAGGTACAAAAAACCCATCTCCTAACATCATTTTAAGGATGTCATAAATCTTTGCTCTCATGAGGGCAATAAAATGACAGGTCACAAAAAGCAAGTTCACGATTTAAAAGCAATGAGGTGAAAATGTGTTGATTATTGTCTGGTGGTATGGTATGAGAACAATGCAACAAAACATTTTTTAGGCTTTGACCGAGACGTGACATACATGTCTGCCTGTCCCATCTGCTCGGTGTGTTACAGTGTTGTGCGTTACTACTGTTTGTTTTACTACTGTTCTTCTCGACACAAGTGAGGCACAGCAATCGTTTGAACAACGGAATATGGAATATTACAAAACAACCCAAAGACGACAACGTTGGCAACACCAGGTGTGTGATCGGAATTCCATTATGGATGAAATTTGTTCTTGTTCCTTATTTTATTACTTTGAGACGAATGCCAAATGGCTGCTTTTACTTTCCAGCGTGGAAATACCAAGCACATGCTCTCCTTGACTTTAAAATACTTCTTGTTTTGTCAAAAATATTTTTCCAAGTTTCCAAAATCATGATGTTATGATCTTATTTTGGAATGTTTTAGCAAACAGTGAAATAAAAAGAATTAGGGCTGTCAAAATGAACGTGATAGTAACGAGTTAAGGCAATTTCCTTTTAATGCCACTCATTTTTTTGAAGAGCACATTCTGGGAATTGGGCCTTAGGCTGCCCCATAGGTTGGAAAATCAGGAAGCAATGCAGCAGTAACGTTGTGAATGGCTAGCAAAAACAAACCTTGAAGCAGAAATGGATAAAGAAAAGGCTCTTTTGAATGGCAAGTTCAGTTTCATAACCCTTCCATGGTTCTCTCGATAAGACTGAAGTTATTTGCATGTACTGTCGATGTGAATTGAGTTCAAATACCACTTGCTGGCCAAGCATACGGCTGATGTAAAGAACCCTCCTCCTCACCAAAGGCAGGCGGTGTTACATTCAGGTCAATATGCCCCCATATTATGCTGCTAAGCAATTTGTTTTCTATTTTGGTTCACAGAATTTGGGATCTCTGATAAAACTCTGAAGATTATTTTTGTCAAGAAAACCGACCATCATAATGACATGATATAAAACTGTGATTCCAATTTGTTGTCTATAATTACCAGGTTTTGACAATGCACCTTTACTGTATGTGTTCAAATAATACTGTAAGTATAAAGGTGACTGTCCTATGCAGACAACAGCAGAAAAGAAAGACCTCAGACACTGTTAGTGTGCTATTCATTAACCAAACTGGCAGGAGATGAGAGAGGATAAGGAGACTAAAGGAAGAAGCGATGGCTTTTAATTTCCTGAAGGGAGCACGCCCTGCTGCTGCTGCAGCTCTACAGCTTCTGTTTATCCGATGGCCTGTAATTCCTTCTGGCCTCCTGAGTCGAGTTACAGACTCAGCTTCAAACACACAGCATCCCTGCCACAGCAAAGCCAGTGTGTGCCCATACAGTATACCTCCACTATCTGTACAAGTGTGACTCAGCTGCACATTAACGTCACTGTACAACCACAGGCTCTAATGACCATAATATCCAGGAGACCAGCTGTGGAAGTTAAACAGCACTCAAGTTTGTAACATGCACTACATTTCAAATAATTATACAGTACAGTCATGGGCATGGCCACCACCAAATATGTGTAAAGATAACAACCAAAAGAATCTGATTGGCACAACATAAATTAATAAGACCAAAAGTTCTACTGAAAGTATCCCAAATCAGATGTTGCACCAGTTGTTTAGCAGATCCCTACGCTGAGATGCATTTCTAGGCAAACAGAAGGTTGACATTTTTTGTTTAGTGAGACGTTTGAAATTTGGATGAGATTAAATTAATTTTGTAGAAACTTGTTTTCATTTTGAAGTCTTTTACATCAATATATGTAAAAAAAAAATTTTATTATTTATTTTATTATTATTAGCATTGGACATGAACTACATCCTATAGCTACAAGTAGTCACCTACACATCAAAAGATTACTAAGTCTAAAGTTGGCTTCAGGACACAGAGTGTGCCCTGAAAATTATGTCTTCTGTTTGGACACTCACGGCCATGAACCTACAGGAAGTAAAATATTCTCTGTGTTGTCGGCCGCCTCCACTCTCCACACAGAGGTGTGAAATATTAGAGATAGCTGTGGCAGACAGACTTTCACACAGACACTAAACTTCCGCTACAGGCTGGTATTGCGTGAGAGATAGAGATGTAAACAGCTGAGATAGAGACACCTCTGTTTCGTTTATGTGTCGCTGTGAGGATAAAGTCTGATACAAGTTGGGACGTTTTTCAATTGACACACGTTATGATGGTGCAATTTGGCTGAAGGTCACAGGCTTACATAAGTGGATGAAAGTCAGGAATAACCTAGTAATCCACTTTGGTTGCAGTTATTTTGCCATTTTCATTGCTTTTAGGTGCTTGGTTTTTTTTTTCAGCCTCAACTGAAAGAAACTCAACTCTTTGTAATTCTTTTCTATTTTACCTGTAAAATGTAACTACTGGAGGTTTAGACCTGCAGAACCTTGCAGGAAAATAAACGTATTTTACCTAATGTCATACAATTACATACAATTCTTGTATTTGTTTTTGTCTATCAATCAAATCTGTGATGCTATGGGCGTATGTTCATGTAGATTGACATATCACAGAGAGAGCCGCTGCTCCTTTGTGTCGAAAGGAGCCTGTTGAGGTGGTTCGGGTCTGTCCAGGATGCCACCTGGGTGCATTCCTTTGGAGGGTTTCCAGGCACGTCGAACTGAAGGAGACCCCAGGGTAGACCCAGAACAGACTGGAGAGATTATATGTTTCATCTGGCCCGGGAAGGCCTTGGGATCCCCCAGGAGGAGATGGAAAACGTTGCTGGCTCACATCTGGACTACCTTGCTTAGCCCACTGCCACTGCAATAAGTGGGAGAAAAATGGATGAATAGACCTACCACAACTTCTCATTACACATACACTACACATCCTCAACCATGTTTGAAATACTGCCTTTTCAAACATTTGACAAGGGATATACATTTTGGCTTGAGTCCGTTTTCCTCTGCTGTCGGGCCTCTCAGAACAGGAGCTCCTCCAGCAAAGCTGAGCCAGAGACAGACGGGCAAACCTCCAGTCTCAAGATCCTGCTGATGCCATGACAAGGTTTGCACAAGTGACTACTGTGAGCTACAGGGCCAGACCAGACCCTAGATTTCCACTCAGTTTGGTAAATGTGTCTACCATGGTTCTGTGTCAGGCTGTGTGACAGTTATAAGTGGGGAATGTCAGTGAGGAAAAAACTCTGTCTAAATGACAAGCGGGTGCCAATCTGCCAGTGGGCATCACAGGGAGAAAACACACAGATCTGAGATATGCTGTTATAGAGCTATCAAGTCAAGGGACTACCTATGCAGTATTCATACAGAACCATGATTAAAAATAAATAATTTTGCCTGTTTATTAGGTTGTTTTTTTCCCCATTTACATCAGCTACCCCCGAACAACAACAGTCTTCACTTGTTCACTAGAAGTTGCCTAAGGGACATTTATTGGCAGTTGCTGAAGGAGATGACAGCAGCTCTGTCACTTCATAGCAAGAAAAAAAAGGCTGTGGGTTGGAATGTGATCCTTTCTGTGTAGATCCTGCATTTTTTTAATTTATTTTTTAACATGAGGTAATGTCAGCTTGCTGTCAGGTGTCAGGTTGAGGCATAGGCTGATTGAGTTTATATAAAGTAGGAAGGTAAGTCCTTTGAGGTACTTGTGAAAAACAGGTTTTGGTAAATAAACTTCCCTAGACATGTATGAAACTGTATCTTAAAGCATTAGAAAAAGATATAATTCAATAACATTTTATGATGGAACTACAATACCAAACACATGCAGTCACACATGCACATATACAGATACACAGAAATCCTCTCAGCTACTGGCATGTGATCTCACACAGGTACTGTATCCCTTTGATAGAGAAGGTCAGATTTGGTTCCACACATATCTAATGGCAAATCTGTGTTTACCGGCAACATTCCTTCACCAAAAAGCTCCACTTACGAGCCTCCACTGCGAGTGGCCTCTGTAGTATTCAGGTCCAATGCTTGCAGAGCCGGAGCTACTCAGAGGAAGGCATTCTGCTCACATTACTGGGTCAGTGGCATTGCTTTAATGGGCAGCCCACCTGGGACAGTTTCAAGTGTGAGCGGGAAATACTTTTTAAAGGTTACGAGGAGATGGTAGCACTGTATCTAATAACAGGTTAAAGGTGATGGATATACAAGTTGATTAGGTATGTAATGTAAAAAGGAGATTTGTCATAATGAGTTTGCTTTATGAAAAAGATGCTGATGAAATGGCAAATGTTTAAATGGTCATGAGAGCAGCTTCCCTTTGACTTCATTCTTGTGACTGTAGCTTCCACAGGGGCGATGAGAAACGCGAGGGCGCGGTGTTGGGTTCCCTCCAGACCCATTTTGTGTCCTCGATCGGTGGCGCGAAACAAAAGGACCACAGAAACCAGAGCTCCAGGTAGTGCTGCACTTTCGCTGTGAGTCGGGGGGGGGAGAATGGAGTCCTTTCTCTGTCCGGCCTGCCTAGCTGTACTGTACACCTTGGAGAAGCACTCAGCACTGAGGGGAGATGGGCTGCCTTGATAATGGACACACACACGCACGCACACACACGTACACACACACACACACACACATGCACACTCTTCAGGATCCCCTCGGCTTGCCAGAGCCGGAGAGAGGCGAGGGAGGGTTTCAGGCATTTTGTGTTGGTGTGTGGATTCACCCGCTCGCTGAGTCACGACCGTCATATGTGTGTAGTGGAAGCACACAAGCTGTGAGAGTGAGAAAAGCTCCATCCTTGTCTCATCTGACACCGAAGCTTTTTGTGGGGGGAAGAAAAACAGACTGTTCATCACTGCTTTTTGTCATTTTTTAGTGTGAGTGGGAGTCTTGACACAAATACAGCACACGGAGTCTCCTTTCTGTCCTCTCTTTTCACACACACACACACACACACACACACACACACACACACACACACACACACACACACAATGAAAGTGCTGAGATGCTTTGAGAGAGAAACTGACACATGTATTGTACTCAAAACCCGAGAAGTTCTGCAGAACATCGTGACGATCCCAGGAGGACTAGGCGCTCTAAACAATGGCCCGCTCATCAAAGAAGCTTGTACTACAAATCAGTCAAAACAAAAATGAGAAATTGCATCGTCAGTCCTCAGCCAGGTGGGCGAAAGCCAAGTGTTTAGTCAAAGAGAAAAACAGAGAACCCCCTTGAGGAGCTGCCTTGGAGTATAGACTATTAGACTATGTAGAGGTGCAACGATGAATCGATGAATCGATTAGTTGTCAATTAAATTAATCGCCAACTATTTTGATAATCGATTAATCGTTTGAGTCATTTTTTTATTAAAAAAAATACGATTTCTCTGATTCCAGCTTGTTAAATGTGAATATCTTCTAGTTTCTTCTCTCCTTTGTGACAGTAAACTGAATATCTTTAACATTTGAGGACATCATCTTAGGCTTTGGGAAAAACTGATCCACATTGTTCACCATGTTTTGACATTTTTATAGATCAAACAACTAATCGATTAATCGAGAAAATAATCGACAGATTAATCAACTATGAAAATAATCATTAGTTGCAGCCCTAAGACTATGACTCAGGTCTGCAGGAGACACAAGGAAGCGGATAGGCCTCTCTTCATCAAGGCGGTTGTAAAACTTTACATTTCTATAAAATACACCTGTCCACATTCCTGTTTCTGTCTACCTTAACAGAAGAGATGGATCAGGAGATTCATTTGTGAAGTGAACATAATTGGGAATGTGAGGAATGCTCTAATATCACGCTAGATTTATGTCTACCTGTTGAAAGGAGACACGAGTCGAGAACAATGGAGCTCTTATCTGAACATCTTCTGCCTCACTTTCTTTGTTTTGTATCACTTGCTATATGGCTGAAAATATAGCTAAATTAATTTTTTTACTCATGTTTTGAGATCAATTTACTGCAAAAACTAAGTACCTTTATAACATTGAAAATTAAAGTCATTTTATGATATAAATTATGTGTATTCAATAAACATTTGGCTACAGATTAAACAATTGGCTGATTAGTCAACCAAAACCTTGATTGACAGTGTTCCTCATTGATCAATCGATTAATCAATTATCTAAATTACTATAGATTAGTATGATAACAATAACGTTGGTAATGCTGTTATACTGCCCTCTATCTTTGCATGAAAAGAAAATGAAAATGAAATAAAGTGTTTAAAAAAACAACAACCAAAAAACGGTGGTAACATGATGTCATCTCCACTTCGATGCCATCAAGACAAATTCCTTTAAAGTTATCTTTGGCTATTTGGTAAACAAAATGTTCTGTCTTTTCATGATGCTTTTGTTTCAACTTTGATTAGAAAAAAAATCTAATAGCTTATGCATGCCTCAGGTTAATAAAGAATAGACCACGTAAAGGCGTGTTGTGCCTTAGGCTATGTTTAGACAGAAACGATTTGAAGAGAAAACGCAGAAGTGGGGTTGCGTTCTCACTTTTTATTCCGCGTTTAGACGAGCGTTATGGGGAGGAAATATGCGTGCATATGGTGACGCAAAAGTGTGTGAAAAGCGATCCACCAAGTCTGCGTGCCTGCATAGAACCTTCCTTCTACTTGTCTCCCTATCCTCTCCCTGGTAGCGCGAAGCAAACAACAAAAGCCGACAATTTTGTCTGGACAGACGAGGAGGAGTTATTGCTCCAAACAATGCATACACAGGCACACACAGGCACACACACACAGAGACACACACAGACACACACAGATAGACACAGACAGACACACACACACACACATGCACAGTGCATTTTTACCCTTTAGACGGGAATGCAACGGTGGAGCGTTTTTAAGATTTCCACTCTGGAGGGTGGTTTCACTTTTTTGAAAATGCCGTCACCGTCTAAACGAAAGGCACATCTGATAAAATATTTTGTCGTTGTCACCCGCGAGCGTAATAATGGCCTTAATATCCACTTTATGATCTGGTCACTACAGACTTTTAGCAGCAAGTTTGTTGAGCCTCAATACTGAACCTTTTATTCAGCTTTCTATAAAAAGACACCTCTCAGCCTGCTCTACCAGCCCCACAGTACATACTGTAGCCTATTAATATTGTCGCTAGCTTTAATGTCACAACAAAACCAACCTTTTAGAAAGCCGCAGTAGTGCAGACACAAGACTTTCACACAGCGATAAAGTCTGTTTTCCTGCAGATTTCCTAAAGCTTGTGATTCCCGAGCTAATTACTAACATTCCTCGGAGAACTTACAGGCTACTGCTCAAAACGTGGCAGCTTACGAGAACAGTGGGCTCCTTATACAGTACTGTAGCCAGACATATGCACACAGACAATATGCTGTTCTGTCTTATAAGATGTCCCTTAATGAACCATGTATGGTTTATAAAAGAAAGAATGTAGCAGACAAAAACTCATTTCAGGGGTACCAAAAGCACTATAAAGCTTGCATATTAAGCAAGATTCTTATGTAAAAATACACCTGTCTAAGCATGACGGTGCATGAGAAAGAAAGTCCCCCTTTCTTTTGCCATCTCTGTGCTACTGGTTTCCTTCTGATTAGGAGGTGTGAAGATGAACGGATACATATTGGAAAACCAGTAGAAGAGTCTGAGATATGGCTACATCAATACATAGAAACACACAGTCCTCTTAATACATTCATGGGATAGATGTTGTGTATAGTTCACTCACATTATAATGCATGATTCCTAGATATTACAGTTCAAAATGTTCAGTGCTGCCTCTTGTTGCAGATTTGAGATGTGAAGTTACGTGGTGCAACTTTAAATGTCCTCATATGACCCTGATGCTGGTAAAATTGTTTTAACCTCACTGATTACAGCCATTAGCTAAGGAAAATAAAGGGTCAAACTACTCTATAAGTGTTATTTATAGCATTATAAACCACCAAACCTTGATTTGTGTCACCAGTTCGTAATGAGATAGCGCTTCTTTCAGTGGAAGTATATTGCTTCTGATAGGATGTCTAACAAATTATGAATTGCTCCCAAAGCGTCGCTGTGGCCAATAAACTTGCGGGCTTTCTGTCCCTCAGTTGACTTCAACCATCAGTTTTGTGGATAAAGGCACAGACTATGCAAAATGTAACCATTCAGCTAAGGGTTCAAAAAATATAAATGATTATGACAGAAAAATGCAACCACGGTAAAAACATGACCCTATCGTCTCCATTTAATATGAATATAGGACCATTAGATTCCCCAATCTTAGACTTTTGCAGTTTGTGGTAAAAACATTTGTAATAATCCAATGGAACACTATCCCAAAGACTGGCGACAGACATTGTGACCTAATTCACTAGCGTCGGGTTGGCAGACTCTGGAAATGACAGGGTAACATGAGTACAACCCTAAGATGGGTTGTAATGGTACAATCCTGACCAGCGTCTTTCATCTACTGTACACTTTGGTGTTTGTGTCATCAAACAGCTCAGAGAGAGGAAAAAAGTCTGACCTTCATTGTGAAGAGCAACTAAATGGTTTCAGTTGTCATCTGCTGGAGTGGGACTCCCCCTTATAATTACATGGAGGCACTGAGAGTTTGCGACCACGTGACTGAGGTCAGGTAAGTCAGTTGGGGTGTGAAGGGTTTAGTCTGAATGCTCGGTAGAGAAGTGATATTTGGTGAGAATGCTGCCTTTAGCACAGACATTGGAGCCGATGTCTTAAAACATCTATGGACATAAAACATTAAAGGAGAATTACGGTCGATTTCAACAGGTTTGTAGCTCTGGAGTGCTGTCAGTAGCGAGAAAAACAAAAACAATCGGTGTTCACCCAGGAGGCTGAAACGGGGCAGATTTTAAACGTGCTTTTAGCCTCTTAACATGTTCGAAATGTCATTACAAGTGCCTACCCATGTGAAGTGATTCCTTCTGAGTGAACACAGTGAATCTGACTGCAGTAGATGTGAAAGAAATACACTTGTCTTGCCGTCTCAACACCGCAACTAAACAGAGCTGAATTAGCACAAATTTGATGCATTTCTTTCACACCTACTGCAGTCAACCTTCAAGCAAAAAGACTGAGGAGCTTTTTTACAAAGTAAGTGTCAATATAAACTACAAGTGTGGTTATTGTATTGTTACTTAATCGTGTAACTAGTTTGATCACAAGATGAGATTTATCAGGATCTGGGTGGCACAGAACCTCTGCTGAACTAAGTTCTCAGGGAATCTGTCAATTCAATTTATTTATCCAAAAAAGATGCCACAAAGAGTAGCTGCAGCTTCAATAGAATAGTCTCAACCTTGATATTCCTGTATCATAAAACAAAACATGTAAAAAAAGCTTTTAACATTTTTTTATTGTGGTCAAATTAGAGGACAATATACTGTATTAGGATACATTGACATATGATGACTTTTAAACAACAACTGCACACACAAAAAAGGTTATTAAAAATGTTCATTAAGTATGTCAGCAAAGTATGATCAATAGGCTACATAATACATTCATCTTTCACAACGCTGACTGTTTGAAGTCTGTGTATATGTAGTGTTTCCTCCACAGAGATACCAAAGTAGGGCTGCACGATATGAGAAACGTGCGATAACGTTGTTGAATATCCCGATAACGATATTGCTTCCAATAAATAAACAGATATTGAAGTGTACTCAGTTCTGCATTTCGGCTGCTTTCAGTATTCTGCTGAAAAACAACCAATTTCTTGTTTAATTTAAAAGGAAATCATTTCCAACGTTATTTGGATTTATGGAACAAATTGAACATTAAATTGAACATAAAAGGTACCACTAGAATACCAATGACACACATTTTAAAGTGCAGTTTTCTACTGCTGTTTTCTTTCAACTAAGACAAAGAATCTCTGAGTGTCTTTTGCGATATGTTGCAGCCTTTCGCGATGTGTATATTACGCCATTTGATAACGCGATAACGATAAAAAAACGATATATTGTGCAGCCGTAGACCAACGGCTCCTCTCCCTCTACTGCAACTGCGACCCGGTCCTCCTCTGCCCAGGCCACGTCCTCTCGGTTGGTCTGCCCGCTGTGAACTGTGATAGAGAAGTATAACAAAGTTACTTCCACAAATCAAAACGTAACAAAGTTTGTATAAACTGCAGCTTCGTAGCTTGGGTGATTGAGACAATTCATATAACTATAGAACAATTCGCAGTTGCTCTATTCATTTTTTGCTAATTATGTTTCGGAATTGTCTGGATAACCAGCTGTGTATTATCCTGCGATGGCTAATGTTAGCCTTCAAGCTAGCCAGTAGGACACTAGCTGATATTTTCAAACACCATATTTATACTACGTTCATACAGGTGTAATGTTTTGTCAGTCCGTCACCTCAGTAGATGGATAGCAGGCGTATGTATGTTCATTGCCAATATTTTGGTTATTAATTATTTTTGGTTTGAGGTAGATGACCCACGGTTCTCCATTGCTGCTGTGCCTAATACGACAAGCTGCTGTGTCGAACACCGCTGCACCTTCATGTGTTGACAGAAGCGAAGGAGGAAGCTAGCAGAAATGCTGATATTGCTTAAATACAGCCCCCTTTCCAGGACTTTTGGAGCCAAGAGAGTCATATCTTCTAGACTGCCACTTAAGAAATGTATATAAAGCCACAATGGAGGGACAAAAAGCTAAATGCTTTCATTCTAAAAACACTAAAACTGCAAATCTGTGTTTTTTATGTGCTTGCATATTATTTGTGAGTTCATTCCAACGACAGTACCAAACATACAGTACATATTTGCTATTTGTATCCCTAAAGCTCCTGTAATTACATTGTTTCACATTTATAGCGTTCCGCTCACTTAGCAACCATGTATTTATGGTGTTGTCTATATGGCAATTTAGGATTTAAAGAGTTTTAGGATGCAGACCACAAAAAGGCACAGAATTGCTCTACTTTTTCCATCACCTCAAAGCATGCGTGTGTCCTTTGCTTTAAAACAGTGACCAACGAGTACACAGTGGGCTTACATGTGCTGGCTAGTCAGCATCCCCCCTAATGAAGCCATTTAAAGCACACTGCCTAATGAGGGCTAAGCCTGGTGTAACCATCATGTCTGTAAACTTGTCCAAAGATATTAGACTCAAATGTGTCTCCAGTTCTAACAAGGCCAAGGAATTGGATCTAATCTACCACAGCGATCTTGGTTTGTGATCATGAGTGTGGAAACGATCCATTTAAACGTGTAGCCGGTTTGTTCGTGTCAGGACGGGGTTCATCCAGACCTAAGCTGGGCCATGTTGAGGGGAGTGGGTGGTTTCAGTGAACCACAAATGAGCTTGATGAGGTTTGTAAGAGCTAAAGACAAAACAGCTGTCTGTCAGAAGTGTGTGGTCCCAGCCTCCACACAAACGTTAAACACTATGCAAACTAACTAAACTAGCTAACTCAAGGTCAGCTTACTAGCTTTTGTAGGAGTTTTTAACTGCATCTTACAGTCCTCATCCTCAAATGGAGTTTGCTACTAAAAGTACTTCAAAGAAAAAGAAAAAAAGATGTCCTTGATGCAAAGATACAAGGCTACAGAAGTTACAATTTTTTTGAGTAAAGCATATTAAGTCAGTCTTTTAGTTCTTTTATTTATTTTACTCTGTATACCCAAAAAAACAGTGGCCTACAGGTCATCATACAAACACAAATCGATTGTATTTTCAGAAATGCTTTCTTATGATGACCTACATAAACCTGCAGAGTAAGAGGTGCATCTTCCTGATATTGAGTTGCAGGCCCTTTTGCACAAGCCATAGAAGTTGTCTCAAAGCATAAAACCCTTCTCTAACCTCAGTGTCCTTTATGAAAACAGCAAGTCTCCCTGATACTTTGTAAATGTACTTTGAGTCATGATTCTTTATTTGTATCACAGCATGTTCAAAACCTAAGCATTCGCTCTTATTGTACACCCCTCGAAAGAGTTAAAGAGATATTCCCTTGTTTGACTTGTTTCTGTCTGCACACGACACCACTGTGCGTCAGTCAACAGTGCCGTCTGAGCAGGGTCACCACGCTACATCAGCTCCGACTTATCTGCACTTCCACTGACATGCTCTGTTGTCATCTTTCTGCGAGCTCCACTGGACAGAGACAGTGCTTCATGCAGTGGATGACTGAAGTTGATTTCTTTTATCTTAACACAGATTGGGAATTTATCAGATGCCAGTGCTGTCATTAAATAAAATGTTTTGTTTTTTTAATGGGACACAATATGCAAATGATTTACTGTATTTAAAAAGAAGGTATGAAGAAAGATTTAAAAAAAAAAGGGATAGACAATTTAAGATTTTAAGAATTTAGAAATTAGGATGGTCGAAAGGAAGGACGAATAACTTGGGATGCTTTACAGCTGGAAGCAAAAAAGGAGGATAGATGGTTGGATGAAGGTAGAATAGGAGACAGGGAGGCAGAAAAATAGGAAAGGCTTTAAAGGAAGAAACAAAGAAATGAAGGTAATGGTGGTTAAGAAATGAGAAAACAGGGAAGTAATGCATTAACAGCAAGCATAGGATATAAAACAAACATAAGTTTTCAAGATGTTTAAGTTAAAATATCAACATCATCCCAAACTGAATTCTCTAACAAGTGGGACATTGCACAAATCAGCTCTCACTATTAAGTTATACTGTGTGTGTTTGCACATAAATGTAGCGACTGATAAGTTCACCAAACAATAGTTATGCTACATTTTTAAATGAAAAATAAAATCAGAAAGCTGCTTACAGCTGTTAAAGACCTCTTCTACTTCATTTTGGAGTCATGCAGAGAGCAATATTTTTTTACTATGAGCCGTAAAATCTGTGCAAATGAGAGTGCATTGGTTGTGTGTGTGTGTGTGTGTGTGTGTGTGTGTGTGTGTGTGTGTGTGTGTGTGTGTGTGTGTGTGTGTGTGTGTGTGTGTGTGTACATAACAGCATCTGTGTTTTTCTCTCTGCCATTCACATTAGACTAAGTGAAATAGAAGTGCTGCTGCCAGGCCAACTCTCTGGACGATCTTGAGGAAACCCCTCTCTCTGTCGGCTACTGGACGGCCTGGATGCAATTAAAGTCCAATATGAGGAAGAGAGAGAGGCAGGCGTGTCAGATGTCCCCAGTATAACCAGGCTGTGGCTGCAGTGGCCAGATGTGATCCTGCTCGGACTGCTCTGCGTCTGGCACAAACCACTTGGCTATTAATGGGGGTGAATGCCACAGCTCCAGGGTGTTCCAGGTGGTAAATGGGTGCTAATAGAAATCACAGAGACCACATACTCCCTCAACGCGAAGGTTAACCCGATTGGTTTCACACACCTGATTACAAAGACGCTTATACATACAACGCTGGGGCTAAACTTGGGACTGAACATGTAGCTTGTGAACATACAGTATCGTAGCAAATGTTTAAACCTGTGTAAATACTAAGGGTGTGTATTCAATCTAAACCTTTTTGGTACAGACAAAAATGGGCCTATAGCACAGAGTAACAAAGTACCAGAAACTAGAATATCTTGCAAGGCTTGTAGTCGTGTATACTTATTCTGTGATCAGATACTACTATTTTGCTAATTTTAAACAGTTGCAAATTATGTTTTGTCTAGTTTTTGTTTGGCCTCTTATGTGTAAACTAGTCTGATAACAGATTTTATAATTTTGTATAATTTTGGTATTAGTACCAAAACGTTGATATTGTATTGGCAATAGTATTGAAATATTTCCCAGGATTCCTAGCCCTAGTCAATAAATACAGGGCCAAATTGAAAAGTATTTGTGTATAGCAAAATAAAAATCTTTCTATCATCAGTTCCTAGACATTTTCAGAGATATTGTTGTATCAGTTTCAAGCCATACCAAAGATGTTATTGTTGTTTATTCTCTCGAGCACAATGCCATCCAAAAAGTGCTTTCTGAGTATGAATCCAAACCCCTGATCTGCAGTAGGAAATGAGGTGGTTGTTTGTTTGTCTGAAAAATTACCCTCTTCGTAGGTAAGCCTTTGTTGCAGGCTGCACTTATACAGGACACTTGTTTCGACAAACAAAATAAGCAAACACCTAATTGCCACTTGTGCATGTCATATCAAAGGATCAGACCAAGGCAAGACTTCACTACAAGTGGTTTACATCGCTTCATTGAGGACATGAGTTCAGTGAGGTGATTACAGTCTGCTTTGCTGTACCAGGAAGTCCTAAAACACCCAAGCTTACCATTAGAGCTCCAGTGGAGATTAACTACGGGATCAACATGATTAGCTACTGTGGTAACACAAGTAAATCAGATTGGGTCCTTGGAGCATGCAAAAAGATTCAATATTCTAAACAAAAGGTTATTTTTAAAGGGCAACTATTCATCCTGTAAACAAGGACCTTATGTCTTATACGGAAGGAACAGAAGTGCCTTCTGGGCAGATTTTCTTTTGTGGGCATTTCAGCCCTGTTATATAAAGCAAAGCGATCATCAGGTATTTAGAGCTTGGCTACATCTGGCCACATTTCCTACATCTAACCGTGCCACTTATACAGCTGTAAAAGAAGAATGGTTTGGCAAAACAGCTACAGGAAATATTATGTTAAGTTCAGAGTAACTGTTAACAACTGGTAACTTTCTTTTATGTTGTGTTTTTTTTTGTATGGTGTATTCATACCGTTTACTTTAATAAATGCTGTCGCAGAGCTTTCAGTTGTGTTGCCTGAGGTCTCAGGTTTGTTTCAATATATCCAATACCAGAATGGATCCAGGTGGCTATAAACAATACATCATGAGCATCATAATGTCTGGCCGTTAATTTGCAGCAACTTCATGCTGCTGCCAGTGTTGGTGTCCTTTTCTATAGGAGTCTGTTCGTGTCAACTGCATTTTGGATCGGCTGTCATTATGCTCGGGTCTACACAGATCAGGTCCTACTGTTTGGATAGGGTTGGTTTCAGGAGGTTCTCCATAACAACCACAATCCAAGTCTGTTTGATATAACTGAGGTTGGCTTATTGTAAGAAAAAGAAAGCACTGCATTCTAAAAATAATGATGAAAACACATCTCACACAGTCTTGATGAAAAGTGTCTTTTTCGGTTTCATACAGCACCACTGCTCAATTTCCCTAAAGCTTAATAAGATGTATATTTCATTACAATTCAATGTATTCTGACTTTCAGCAGATGCGATTTTTATGTCAGGGGAGGCGTAGTCTATATCCACGACTTTCCACTTCCGGGATTGCTCCGGTGCCGCGGGAAATTCTGCCGGATGTCACTCTTTTCGGCCGGATGTTGGTTACCTTTTGCTTTCTTTGTGTTGTAATTCTTAACTCCAGTGGATTTCTGAGGACTATGGTTAACTGGTCCTCAGATCTCTGCAGGGTAAATCCAGACAGCTAGCTAGACTGTCTGTCTATCAATTTGAGTTTTCTGTTGCATGACTAAAACAACTGTTGAATGTATACATGTTCCAGCAAAACATGTTCCTTCCCGAGGCTGTTTTGCAGTGGCACCGTGGCACGGTGGCACCGTGGCTCTGTCCGGCACTTTGCATCACCGAACACGATTGTGATTGGTTTAAAGGAATGCCAATAAACCAGAGCACGATTTTTCTCCAATCCCGGAATGCTGTGTGGACTAGCCAGACCCTCCTCTGCAGCGCTGTGGAGGAAGGTCTGGCAAAGCGATACTAGGCAATGCGGAACACTTCTACTATAAAATCTTTACATTTGGAGGAACAAGCCATATTGCTACAGTATTTATAAGTTACTGTAGGTGAACAAGACAGACTTTATACATTAACTTGTTACTGTTCTTTTTTATTTTAAAGTGACAGCAAAGTAGCTAAACACTTTATAAAAAGTCACATAGCTGTCAGCAACAACCTTTAACGAAAAAGAGAATTGATGCTCAGCCACTTTCTCTAGTTTAAATTTCACATGTGTTTCAACAACATCCTTTGTGTGTAGTGTCTGAAAGAGGACCTTCAGGACCCTTTGTGGTATCCTAACCAACCTCAATGACAAGAATTCCCATACAACAAATGAAAAAACTCACAAATGTCAGCATATGCAGAAATCAGGCCACTAATCGTCCTTTGTCACCCGGCGACATTCCTGATGTGCACCCCTGGCAACCAGGACTTAGGGAAGCGCAGAGATTTAGTTTGACAGCCGTGTCACTGAGCTTAGTGCTTCTCAGGGCGGGGCTGACCGCCTCTCGTGGGGGACCCCTACGGACTATGTTTGGGTGCAGAGGGGGAGGCTGGGGTAAACTAATGTGACAACACAATGTAGTCCAGCCAAGGACTCAAAAATTGTCTTTTCTGCAGAACATCAAATCAAGGTAACAAATTTGATTAATGAACCGGATTTTTTATCCACTTTGACCGATGTTGACAGCTGAAAGACCTATTTTACAGATAGTGTCACAACATTAAATCAGAAGAGTCTTCAGTTGATAACTTTACTCTTTCAAATTCTTCAAGTTCATGACTGTCAAGTAGCGTTTAACTATCCATATCCATACTCAATAGCTGCAGTTAAAGGGGGGGTGATATTTTATTCAGATGTTTTGTTTTGAGTGCATACCGCATGAGAAAAATCATATTTTTGTTCCAAATATTTTGGATCTGATGGTGGATTTCAGAAGAGAAAGCTAGTTAATTTACGTATTGCTTTTTGTATTGAATTTATACATAAGTTAAAAAATTCACATTCACATGCAAATATAATTAATGCAGAGACACACACAGGGACTTCACAATCGTACCAGTATAGAGAAGCAACCCTAAAGCACTTGTCAAACTGCAAAAATGTCTGGGAAGATGGAGATGTATGCAGATGTTTAGGTGTTTTTGAGGATGCCTGTCACAACCAGCTGTGGTGAACTTGTTTTCAAAATGAATGGTGTACAATAAACATGTAAAACTCAGCTTAGATCAAATACTGATGCATACATCAATGTAAATCCCAAGAATAGAACTTCTAAAATCGTTTAAAGTAAATGACAACCATTGCCACTTGACTAAATATGAGAAATATCTTGTCAGCATGTTTTCCTAAAAACCTAAGCAGCTGTGCTAAAAATACGACTGAATCTACAACTCAGCAGAAACTAAACTGCTGAGGTCTTTGATGCCATTTTTATGTAGTTGGTGCTGTAATTGCCTATTTTCAAAATAAAGCGGTTTTGATCCTTTGATTAGAGACAAGGCCAGCTGGAAAGGCTCTTAAATGAGCACAGAGGTTCCTGACCCAAAAATAGTCAAGTCTAACTCTAGCTACACTCTGACCAGCAGAGGGCTGTTTCATGATATACTGTCTTTAGCTATTCCTGTCACTTCTCGCGGAGCTCAGATAAACACTTCCATTCCACAATCCCAAAGACATAGTTAAGAAACCGCGATTATAGCTTTGAGAGTGCCTTTGGGAGGGAGGGGTGTCCTGACAGCCACAGTTTATCTTCCATGTTTCTATTTAGCATGTTTCTAACAACTTTCCTCTCTCAGTCTCGTTGACCTGTAAGGTGAACTATTTCTGCATGTGCCGAGAGTTTCCCTTAGACTAAAAGTAGGTCTACTCAGACAGCCTGGCTCCCAGTCTACGACTCAGCGAGCCTCATCATTTTAAGAGCAAAGCAGCTATATTTATGCTTCTAACTGAATGTGACCCTTATGCACACTCTTTAGCATTGTTTCTTATATGTTTGCATGACACTGTAAAGCAAATGTATAGTTTGTCTGCACTATGCACACACTGAGTATCAATGTAAACATTATACTTTACTTTGGCACCAATAAAACATGTCCATTTTATATCCAACAACGGTTTCCACAATGTACGACCTACGCTGCAGTCCTATGTTGAAACTTGACACATTTAAAACTCACTCTGAGAACACCAAACCAACATTACATGGTGTAACAGGGACAAATTGTGAGAATATATATGACCAAAACCCTGGCTGCAGTTGCCAGGTCCAAGTCTGCAGCTGCTGTTGCCAGGCTCTGGAGGAAAAACAATGGGAAGCGGCTGAGCAGCGAATGTGGTTGGCGGCAGAGAAGCCGTTCCTGTCTTTTAATGTGGCTTCGAGCTGTCTCGTTGGCCGCCAGCTCCGTGCTGATTTACACCACAGCAGCAATTCACAACCCAAACAAACCCCAGCCAGCTAATTATGTCAGCTTGACTCTGTCAGCTTATCATGGATGCAAAACAGAGAAGAAAATGTTGACCACAAAGGCCGACATCTCAGAGTGTAACTCTAGACAATATGATGGTGGAGCCCTGCTGCTGTCTGTTGTGGCCTGGTTGTGGATCTACTGCACTGTAGCGCATACGTCTGGGGAGGTCTGCAGAGAGAAGGAATGCCTGCAGAATAATTCATATCCCAACTCTTCCCAATTTAATCAACATAAATGCATATTAAATAAGTAACCAGGCCTGATGGAAAAAGCATTCACTGGTTATGAAGTCTGGGACATTGTTGAACCCAGGAGGCCCAGAGAAAATAAAAAACCTTCCTCCTGTTAAATTCCTCTAAATCACCTCCCGAATGTGTCTCAAATATGGAAATGAAACACCCAAATACCCAGATTTCATTATACTGCCAAATATTAACATACAAAATACAATTGCCTGTAAAATACATGAAGTCTGGTGGTACTGCATGACACCATGTTTGATGAAATGTTGACATTACAGTATCTTACCAAGACTAATAAATGAATGAATAAAGTGGTTCTCTTTCCTGTAAAGGGTTCAACTGTAGAGCTGAACCCTTTACAGTTATGAATATCAGTGTAAATATATCACCAAACTTAAGCTAGTCAGATTTAAAAAAAATAATAATTTAAAAACACCACTTAACATTCAAAAGTGACAACTATTCATCCAATCATTACCAAAGTCTAGACATGTTGCAAATACAAGTAAGTGGTTTAAAAATCTACATTTTATACATGCAATAATCAAGTCAATTTATCACCCAAAGGATGCACTGGAATTGGCCAAGAAATGTTGCAATCATTTGTTAAATCCAGCAAACAATAACTGTCCCTAATAAGAGGATAAGTAGGACTTCTGCTATTTATGTTCAATGTACATCAAAGAATTGCTGTAACTTTTATTATTTCGGTATCTATAACTTCAGTGAAACGGTGTATTCTTGTTAAGTTATTTAATCTCAGTTAGTTATCCACCTGACTGACCCTTCAAGTTCAAACCATGCATACTAGCCTATAGTAAAAAAAAAAAAAAAGAATAGAAAAATAGCTATTTCAAATTCACTTAGGATATTTAACAGGTTGACCTTCCACGATAAATAAACTTCATATGATCAGTTAACCAACCTTTGCACCCAAAAACGTGAAGTTCTTCGACTCAGCTTGTTTCTGAGGATTAACTCAACTAGTCAGGTTATTTTTCTTCTGAGAAACACATTTTTCAGAAAACATTCAGTCTGCTAGAAACCTCAGCCTGCTGTTTAGTAGCCTCGTGTCTGGCGCTGCGTCTGTACTGCATCAGTTTGGCCCTCGTTCAATCCACCTCTTGCCTTTTATAAAGGCTCTTTTTGCTGAATACTTTCCTATACACTCCTCGCCCTGAGGTTTACCATTTTCCCAGTCTTTATGGCACCACCGAGGCATTTTTGGAGCATCCTAATTTTTTCCTCTTAAATTTCTAAATGAGAACAAAAAAAGGTATCAGGGAATATTTTTGAACGGAAGATAGCTGTTCTTGCTTTTCTTTTTCTTTAGGAAAAGGCCATGCCTGTTTATCATTACAGCTTCAAAATACGTGAGACTATTTTGTATCTACACTGGATAATGCTCACCTCAATATGTTTCTTTCCAAATAAAATCGGAAACACTGATCCAGCACTGCAGCTTACTGATACTCGACTACAAAGGGCACACAAGGCATTTAATATGATGCAGATCTCCACCGCCTATCTTAAAAGGATGGGAACAGTCAGGCTTGGCTCTTAAGGGAACTTTGGGTATTTCCTTTCATCTTTGCTCCCTTGGAGACACAAATAATCATATATTCTCTCCTTAGTTTGTCCGGAAACTACAACTGGTGGTCCAAGGTGGTCCATTATTATATAAAACAGACATTAAACTACATTTGCTCATCCCAAACAAGCAGACTAATTGCTTTTTTGTGTAGTTATTTTTTCTATTATTGTTTTTCTTTTCTTTTTTTAAAGAGGACAGCAAGAAAAGATGATAAGACAGTAAAGTCTTTATACCATGTTGTTTTGCCTTGTTGTATATCTTTCTGTTTTCTGTTGTGTCTTGTTTTATGCTAAGCTATGTGTTGTACTTTGTTTTGTTGTTTTCTGTCTCTGTGACGCTTTATGATAAGTTTTGTTTTGCTTGTGTTGTTTTTTTGTATTTTAAAAAGCCTTTTTTAACATCGAAGGCAGGGGACTACAGATGAAAAATAGCCTTTTGGCTAATTCTGGCGTTTTTAACCCATGGGAAATCATGTGTTTTATTAATTTGCGCTGTCCCCTTCCATAAATAAACTAAACTCAAACTCAAGTATTGTAATTACTAGCAATGCACAATTATTCATCATTAGGATTATGACAGAAAGAGAGAAAGAGAGAGTAATAAACAGTGAGGGCTTTAATTCAAAGAGAAGTTTGCGTTACTGAAATGGTGTTGGATGACAAGAAAATCACTGGATTTAAAAACAATGTGATCACAAGCATGAACACATGTGCAAAGAATTCTGTGTTTCTGTCTGTTTGTAATATGTTGATGGTTCAAATTCTTGACATATTTAATGATTCATAACCGCCTTGATATGGCTTCTCAGGGGTGCAACTGAGCATATTCAAGCTTATTTTAAGGTTATACTCGTTAACAAAAACGAACAAAATAACGAAAACTAGGTGGGAAAAAACATTGTCGTTAACTGAAATAAAATAAAATTATCGAGTAAATGTCCTTAGTTTTCGTCTTTGTCGATGTCTTTCATAGAGCAAATAACGTTAGATCTCTCCGACCATGACATTTCCCGTAAGGCCCTGACACACCAACCAGACGGGCCGACCGTCGGCAGAAAAGGCAGTCGGACTGATCAGTCGGTCCCCGAGGTCCAAAAAATGCCTCAGAACACAATGAGGCGACGCCGACTTGAGCGTACGCTCTGCGCGTAATACGTCTCCATAGCAGCAGGCGGTGCTGCTCTGTATTGTTTCCATTAACAGTCTGATTATTTCCCAGAAAATGAAAACCGGCAGCTGATTGGACAAACGCGTCACGTGGTTCTTTTTTCTCTGGAAATTCACAGCCAGACTGTCGTTCAGAATACGATCTCACATTATACTAAAATAGTTCACCGAAACGTGTTTCTGAAAACATTTTAAGCGAGAAATAGGCCGTGCAGTTTCTGAATCTGTCTTCATTTCAGATCAACAAATGTTAGTTTAAAAGATTTCCGTCAGATTTTGAGAGGCTCATCCGCTCCCCATTTCCGGGTGAGTCCCGATTGCCCTCTCTCCGACTGAACATGTTGGGTCGGCCCAAATAAAGGCCCACGGCTCCTCGGACGGACGACGGCACGGGACACACCAAACAGACTGGAGTCACCGACCTCGCCAAACGGTCCGACGGCCGATTATCGGGCTGGTGTGTCTCCTCTCGTAGACATGTATAGTTTCCGAGTGGGAACCCAGAAATTCCGACATTCCACGTCAAATTGAACACATCAAAATGTCAGTGGCTCCGTGCCTCTCGCCTGGCTTCAGCGGTACCGAAAGTCGGAAGAAAGCGGCAGTCCTATTTGATTATGACTGTGTCAGATAAAAGTGCCTTGCAGTGGAAGGTGGTAAAATATGTGGACAATTTATTACAGGGAAAAATCACACAAATTTGAAAATACATTTGAGAAGCCCACACAAGCTAGGAGGCTAGCTTACCTTAAGGAGAATGCAAAGCCCCATTTCCCGGAAACAGAAGCTAACCCCAGGGCCAGGCAGCATGACAGAGACAACAGCAGGGCAATAGGAGGGCTTTCACCGGCGACCCGATAGCTGCTGGTTAGTAAATACGCAGGAACACCAAAAGCGGGAGGAAGTGTGGGTTAATATGTGGATTGATACTGGGATGTCTACACAACTGTGTGACTCGATTGACTTCAAAAAGTTTGCCACTTTACTCCAACCAAAGTTCAAAACACCTGTTCATGTATGTTTTCTTTAGTCTGTTGGCTGTTTAGGTTTTTTTTTCATTTACACATTTTGCACATACAGCTTCTTGTGTAGACTGTTTACATATTTATGACCATATGTAGGCTACATTTTATTTACTGGTGTTGTTGAATACATTGTGAATACATATTTCTAAAATTGTTTGATGTTTTTGTTGAGTTATTATTACACAATACTTTTTCTGATCTTTTTGAATCCCCCGACAAATAACCCATATTACCCAAAACTAAGCATTTTCAAAAAATAAAAACTAAACTAGCAAACCCGCTTTGAAAACTAATTCAAACTAAACTGAATTTGAAAACGAAATAAAAATAAATACTAATGAAAAATGAAAAACTATAATAACCTTGATTCTAACACAATGGTTTTTGGTAATTTTTTTTGTTTAATATTATAGTTCAATTACAAATATTCTGCCCCAGATTATCCCTTACATAAACCTCTAAAACATAAACTAAAAAGGCATTTCTCAAATGTTTTTACGTAAAAGTCTATACTTAAATTCAAAAAAAAATTTCCGGAGAAAAAAACAGCAGAAAGGTAACTGTGATCTTCAGGGAAAATCCTGACACAGTGAACTTTGAAATGTGCATGCTTTAATCCATGGGCGTAAATCTGATCTAACAGTAGGGGGGGGGGGGGGGGGGACAATAAACATAAAATTTCTGAAGAGCAATTTTTGAAGGGGACACAAATAATACAGCCACAATTATACTCGTAGAGGACATGTGTACACAAGCCACAAAAATACTTGCATCCAAACGCATAAATATTAGGTTTGGTCTGGGACAGAGGATATATATTTAACTGCAGCAAACCCACTGATCAGCCACTTCAAACACAACTGTAGATCTTCAATATTATCCCTAATATCAGTTCACACACATAACGTTAGGCTTATCGCCGTGGTAACGTTAGTTGTAGTGGGTGCATTTCTATCCAACAAGCTATTAAACAAGTTAGCTAACGTTACATTATATTACACTAACATAGCAAACAGTTTGTCATAACTAATTCATTAATTACTCAGCATAATTTCTACTTGAGAAAAGAACAACTTCATCCGATGTTTAATGTGAAGAAAACAGCCTTGAACCACCTACTTACTACATTCCTGTCACTACCGATGTGACTGTGAGTCGAGTGAAGATGGGTAACGTACAGCATGCAGTGGACCAAACCACTGTGAGGCCAGGGAGGGGGGACTCAAAATATTTTTAAACTTAAAAAGCATTTTTTGGGGTTTGTATTGTTTTACTACTTACACAGATATTTTAAGTATAGATCATTATGTTATTTACAATACACAGCATTGTTTTAATGATATTTCTAGGGGGGGACAACCCTAAGAAGGGGAGGGGTGCTGACCCCTCCGACCCCCCTGGGATTTACGCCCTTGCTTTAATCATGCATGTGGGCCAAAACAGAAGTTTTAACAAGACACATTAACGTAGAGCTGTCTCATTAAACCAATGAAAACCGATCAGTTGTCTGGGGAAATATATTTAATCTTTGTTAGGACTCAGGCAAACACAGAAGCACGGACCATAAACATTACTTTCAGAAACTTGAGAACAAGCCACATTGGTTTCTTCAAGTCCTAAACAACTGACACAAACACTATTTCTCAAAGTCATTTGTTTAGGCTAGAGACTTCGACTGTCTTCGCAATCTAGCAAACATTAAAAAGAGATGTTTGCAATGTTTTGGTTTATTTTTGGTTGATGTCTGTGCCATTGCTGGAAATAAATTTAGGCCTTGTGTTTGTGTGTTGAGCAGTCTTTTTCATAGCAGCCTTACTGTGCTGACGGAGCCGAGACAAAAACACAGTGATGATGAGAATAACAATGGCAGTAAAACAGTAAAATGGGTATCTATCAGAATAGAACTAAATTAATGTAATAATGCAGAGTGTCAGGTCATGTGAAGCGTGGCATTAAGTTAAACTATCAGCTATTCTATGACTAATTCAAAGTGCTTATTTCTGTGTTTACATGCAGGGAAAATGACTTGTAAATGGATGCAAAGTTGTAGGTTTAGCCATGGATGAATTATTGAATGGGTCTAATGGGCACAGGCCTAGGGGCCCAAAGTGTCAGGGACCCCCCTGGCCTTCACCTGCAAAATGTCCCCCAAACAGACACGTACCAAACAGAGTGGGATGCAAACTGACCACAGAGAAACATAAAACGACTAGAGAGACACATTACAGCTGCAAAGAAACTCAAAGAGATGCAGAAATACTATGACAATGGGAAAACACAACACAAAATGACTACAAAGACATTACAAATAACTACAAAGAGACTCAAAACAACTACAAAGAGACACAAAATGACCACAAAGTCACACAAAACAATTACAAAGAGACACAAAATGACCACAAAGTGACACAAAACCACTACAGAGAAACACAAAATGACCACAAAGTGACACAAAACTACAACAAAAAGAGGCTAAAATACTATAAAGTGTGTATAGCCTCTATGTAGAAGAGGTGGTGGGGAATTTTACATGTCTGTGCCCAGGGGCCTATTGTCTCTTAATCTGCGAATGGATTCAGCCTAACTGTTTGTGACCTTGCCAAATTTCATTATTTCAAAATGTATTCATTCTTCTGTTTTCAAACCAAAACATTTATTTATTTATTTTTTTTTTTGGTTTTTCTGTTTTAAAAAACAGAACGGAAAAACAGTAACGTTAACATTAGTCTAGAGTGGCCGCGCAAAATTATGAATCACACTATGGCCACGCCAAGACCCGCCCTACGAAGCAGCTTGATTGGTTGTGGTTAGGCATTTGATCTTGAGTGGTTAAGGTTAGGATAGCCAATTGGTCAGGGGATAGGACCTGTACGAATGGGGTTACGTTACCTTACGTAAGCATGGACGCCTGGCCAATAAATGCTATTGAAGGGCGGGTAAAGAGAATATTGGTTTTTGTGTTTTTCCCATTCTGGTTTTTAAAACAGAAAAAATTACACAACAAATACACAATTTTGGGGTTTTTCTGTTTTGGTTTGAAAACCGAATAATGAATGAACGAACCATACACAGATTCATTTGAAAGACTGCATTCCTTTTGAAATTACTGTAACAAATCAGAAATTCCTGTAAGGACTAACTCAAGGAATCACTGGCTGCTCATTCAGGTCTGACTTCCCTCTGAAAACACCAGCCTGCTTTGTAAACAACTGACTGTCCTGTTAAAAGTTGAGGAGTCGTTGGGTAGAGGCTGTAAATCACTACATACAGTAAAGATGTGGACATGGTGTAAATCATTTCGCTCCTCTTTGCCCCGTGGCCTCCTCCTCTGAATGGGACTCAGTGTTCCAGTCACACCTGCTCACCTTTCCCAGCCTGAAGATCTGGGACATGGGTGAGCCGAGGCTGAGAGGCGAAGAGGGGAGGCCTTGGACAGTTTGGAAAGGGGAAATGACCCTGCATACCCTAAGAAGTCATGGTAATGACTCCGGCTCCCTACTGTGTGAACCGCTGGTTGTGGTTTTTCGGCCATGTCGAGGGCGTTGTAACGTGCTTAAGAAAGATTCACGCCCGGTCGATTTCAGAGCAGTGAATGCTGGCACACTTCGAACAGAACGAGCCACAAAGCATGCAGTTTGCAAAAATAAACACACTATATAGTCTCAAGTAGCACTGCCATGTGACATGTGATGTCACATATTCTGACTTCTAAGGGAGAGGAAAAAACGAGTGCCTTGTGTACGTACTCATTCTCAAACCCACTAACAATCTTTCTTACTGTGCAGCTATATGTACACAGAACATGCTGCGTTAGCCACATCACGTCTTACGTTAGCACGCGATGATTTAGCAGACAATATCAAGCAAGTAAAATATAACTTTGAGAGTCCTTTTTATAGTCCAAGCAAATAATTCTCTTGTAAATGTCCTGCTGTCTCGACATTATTGCCACAAAAAGTTTGATCCAAAATCTCTGTGTGCAAAACTTAATAAATACTAAAGGTGGAAAAAATATTGAAATGTTTTGAAGCATGCTCAGACTGGAAGAGCCTGAAGCACAGATGATTGGCTTAACTAATGCTAACCAGGCAGAGTGAGCGGTAGGCAGACTCCTGCTTTTCATTAGCACCAGTTTGCTAACTGGCAAGTGCAGCCAGGTAGACTTTCCAGATGGGTCTGTCCTTGTATGATTCTCAGCTCTGCTCTGAGATTTCACCTCAGGGCTGGAAACAGAGACAAGGAAACACACGCAGCAAGGGAGTCCGCTCAGCCAGCCAGCCTTACAAAGAGTTGTATGTATGCAGGAAGCCGGACAGACTGAGAGAAGGCTGCTCTGCAGAGGGTATGCCACGTTAACACCACATTTCTGCACTCTGGCAACGCTGCCTGAAAAGATGCCAGCATTGTAATACCCCATGCCCCATGGGTTGTTGTGCTTTCAAGTGTTGGTAGAAGAACAATAAAGAATAGACCTACTGTAGGAGGTCTTCTCTGCTCTTAACAACCTGTCCCTATAACCTGAAACACTTTGTGTTTCTAAACATCAACTTATATAATCGAACATATTAGAGGATTCAGTTACATTGCTGATATACTCACATCGCCAGACCTTCCTTCACAGCTAGTCCACACAGCATTCCGGGATGGGAGAAAAACATGATCTGGGTTATTGGCATGTCTTTAAACCAATCACAATCATATTGGGCGGCACTAAGCACTGAACAGAGCCCCGGTGCAGCTGCAAAATAGCCTCGGGAAGGAACCTGTTTTGGTGGAACGTGTGTACGTTCAAAGGTTGTTTTAGTCCTGCAACAGAAAACTTAGATTGGACAGATAGTCTAGCTAGCTGTCTGGATTTACCCTGCAGAGATCTGAGGAGCAGAACACCATAGTCCTCAGAAATCAACCAGAGTTTAAAATTCCAACACAAAGAAACGGACATCGTCGAAAAGACATGCATCCGGGGATATAGACTACATTGCTGACATAACCCCACTAACACAGAACATTTAGGGAACGTTGGGGAACGTTAGTTTCTGGTTCCCTAAAGGTTAGTTCGAAACAAACCAAAAACTAACGTTTAGGGAACGTTGCCTCAGGGTTCCCTAAACATTAAGGGAACCAACCAACTGAAACGTTCTCCTGTGGTCGCACTGTACCTCCACACAACATTCCCGTTTGGTTGTTTTTTGGTTGTTCTGAGTGCGGTTTTGAAAATGTTTATTTAAACCAGCTCCATTTACATTTTTTTTAAGTAGCAAAAGGTTTGCAGTCACTTGATTTAGATTCACTCAAAAATGATTGGTCTTATAAAATCTTAGTAAGATGAACAACATAGCAAGAGAATATATTTATTTTTAGGCTGTTAACAATTTTGTTAAAAACAATACTTATGTGCTTGATTTTGTTCTTTTAACTGTATTAGGTGAAAATACTTATAACAAGAATCTATCAATAGAACGATTTTCACGACTAAAAAAATTCACTTCTTTCATTTCACATTTCACTTCTAAAGTGGCTCAGTTCAGTGTACAAATTCAACCGTTACAGCCCCACGCCAGTAGGGGGAAGACAGTGCCTCTGCTTTCAGGTGATTCAAGTCCTGTCCTGACTTCCGTATACGACACCGGTATACACCTGGCGAACAGGGCACACAAAAGGTTTTAAGATCTGTTTGTTTGGTCCCAAATTCAAACTGAAATACTGCCATTGACTAAAACATATGCTGACTACACTTCACCGACGGTGTTATAACGCAAGGTAGGACAAAGATACCAAGAAAGACATTGTCAGCTGTCAACAGTAAAGACTTTCCTCCGCTCAAGACTGCTAGCCCGAATGCTAACGCGGGAAACAAGTTAGCTTTCCACAGCTAGCTATGCCGTGAGCGCTGCTAGCCCCATGGATACATCAAAGTTGGCGACAGAGACTGAGCCTTCCCTCGGTGATGTTTTAGCCACAATAAGGAACCTGGACAACAAGGTGAGAGATTTTGGTAAACAACTTAAAGAAAGCTCCGACATGATTGCCAGCATTATACAGCGAGTCGAGCTGAACTCAGTCGGACTGGACAAATTGGAGGTTGTAATTCACCATGTGTTCTATTAATACATCCATGCTATTATCTTATGATACATCCGAGGGATGTATACATGTATGCTGTAAAGCCTGTTACATTGACGTAACGTCATTAGCATTTCCCAAAACTGCCGGGGCTATCGGCTCAAGCTAAATAATGGCGCTAGTTAGCTAGGTAGCTAGCTAAAGTTAATCTAATATCTTATATGTCCCTAAGAGTCGATGTGGGTTTAGGGTTTAACACTTATCTTACGATACATCCGAGGACTGTATGCTGTAAAGCCTGTAACGTGGATGAGAGATAAAGCCATGGATGTATTAAGAGAAGCTCTGTTCACAAAACTGCAGGCTAACCTAGCACGACATAATGATTATACCTCCTTGGTTGTCTAAATACATCCATCGTTTATTTAGATAATGGTAATGGTAAGACCTCTTAAGCACAGACTACATTATTTACACAATTCAAATATTATTTTTGCAATCAGTACAAATTGTATGGTCTTTTATTTCAGATGAATCCGTTCCACAAGCAAGAAAGCATTCCAGGACGGAGCGTGTGTCTGGAAGCCCTGTCCGTAAGTTAACATTTATGCATGCATTTAAGAAACCAGTCATATTTCCTACCATGGAACTATTGAAATTCAACCTGGTGCATAGCATGTGACTGTTCTGATGCGTTTGTCTCTTCCTGCCTTTTTTCAGGTCAGCAGGTGTCACTGCCTCCACCATTAGGGTTGGGTACCGAAACCCGGTTCCACTATGGAACCGGTTCCTACACAACCGGTAGGAATCGGACCGGATTAAAACGCAAATTTCGGTTCCTCATTTCGGTTCCACTTAATGTGTCGACTGAAATATTTTCCCTCTGTCGCTCCGAAACGGACATAAAAATATCACACTTCTCTGTAGTCTATTGTTGTTAGCTAGCTACCGTAAATGTAGGCTACTTTTAAAATCCCATATTTTCCCTCTGTACTCCAAAACGGATGTAAAAGCATATTACGGCTACCACATCTATAAAAGAGGCTATCTTTGATGTATATGTGATTTTTCAGTTTTTTAAAAAATCGGTTTAGGAATCGGAATCGTTTTAAAAGTACCGGTTCGGCATCGGAATCGTAAAAATCCAAACGATACCCAACCCTATCCACCACCTGCATGCAAGTTTTTCTTTTTCTTTTTTCTTTTAGCGATTGTCTAATGTAACCGCTTAGGTTCATCTTTTGCAATGGCATGTGCAAGAAACCTACCATAAATGAACTGACAACTATTCATATCTACTTTCTTTTTAGATGAGTCAACACCACACAGGAAACCAGCCGTTCGCCCAGAGCTGGATGGGTCTATTGTAACACAAGCTCGGCCTGCCACTTCATCTTGGGACCCTGTTGAAGGTACAGTGGCTTTGATTTTTCCATTTCCAATTAAATACAATTTCGTGACAAGGAACTTGAGAGTAACTTAACTTTTTTGTTGTTGTAAACAGCAGAACTCATCACACAGAGGGAGGTGACTCATCACACAAAGAGGTAAGAAGACTCACTTAAGTTGTTCACATATGCAAGTAATGTATAACAACTAAAACCATTAATTATTCCATAGGACATCCATTACCCGCATGGCACAGCGGATGGACACATTTGAGAAAAAGATGGATGTGCTGCTCATGCTCTTAAGGAGCTCCCAGTCACCTCCATCTGCTCCAGTCTATGACATTTTGCTGTCTAGGTCAACCGGAGAGGAGGATAAAAATGGTAATTAAGTGCCTTAAGACTATATAATTTCATGATTTCAAATATCATCATAACAGAACTGACTTATCTTACCAAATGAGATTGTACAAGCTCTCCACTTTGTTCCACATGTATAATTTGTATTTCTATATGTTTTACAGCAACTTTTCCTGACAACGTTTGGAGGTCCGACCACAGGTACTGCAGTCCGACGCATGCTACGGCGAGTGGCACCTAATAACGTGCTAAAAGAGTATAGCCTGCGGGGAAGAAAGGCAAAGAAGGCCTTCCAGGACCTGACTATATGCAGGGTTATAACAGGCAGGTATTATTTTATTGTTCACAATATTATGCTTAGCTTGGCTGATAAGAGGTTTTAATTTGACTTGTAACTTTGCTTCATTTTGACTTCTACTCTAGCGACCTCCCAGAAGAACTTCCCCACGCTGACTGCAGCAGACATGGAGGACTTGATCGGGCAAGCGCTGAAGTTTGCCCCACACAGACGGTAAATTGAAATGCTTCTATATGATGTGAAAAAACAGAGTTGTTAGTAAGGCAATTAGTCTTGCTTTTATCAACGTGTTGATTCTTAGTATGACATATCAAACTTTTGTTTCTTTCTTTTTAGGCCAGCTGAGAAGGACTAAGCCAAACCATGGAGTTGTTTCTTTTTAGGCCAGCTGAGAAGGACTATAAACCAAACCATGGAGCTCTATTTTTTATTTATTTTTTTGTATTTTTCCATCCATCTTGCAGCTTGTATTTTTTTATTAAAGCAATTGTATTTGTTAATATGCTAATATATAATAATTCATTACATTATCATTGCATTATCATATGCATATGCATCTTTGCACACTACATTTGCACTCTACATCCCACTCCATTGTTTTTTTTCTTATTTGTATAGTTTCTGATTGTTTTGTTTTTTTTAGGCCTTTTGTATTTTGTTAATTTTATATTAAAGTTTTAAATCCCATCAAGTTTGCCTGTTCATTCATTCCTGCCAATATATAATAATCCATTCCTGCTCATGCACAGACAGTTTAAACTAATAATAAAATTGGTATTTGGTATTGGTATTGGTATTTAAATGTTGGGGGAATGTAAAAAATAACTATAGGGGAACGTTCCCTAAAGGTTACAACGGCAGGGGAACGTTCTCTGGGAACGTTCTCTAAAGGTTACAACGGTAGGGGAACGTTCTCTAAAGGTTGCAACATTAGGCGAACGTTCTGGGAACGTTCTGAGAATGGTCGATGTAACCAAAAACTAACGTTCCCTAAACGCCAGGAAAACTTTCCATGGTAACCAAAAACTAACCTTCAGAGAACGTTCCCGCAACAAATTGTTACCTGGGAACCCGTCTGACCCACAGAATAACACAGAACAACAGAGATAAACTAACCTTGCATCTTATCCTCTGAAATTTGTGTGGCCTGGATGCTAGAAAGTATCTCATCGCACTGAACTCTGTTAGGACTGAATGTTCAGCTCTTGAGAGCCGAGATGATTGATTCCAGTTTGAGTCAGATCGCCGCCTGTGGCTTAGCAGCTCACCAAAGCAAACACTCAACAATGCGAAAGCACAAGTGCATTCAGGCTTTTATTGTCCTGACAGTAAGTGTTTGTGGGATTTCAGGCTGACAGCAATCTGCAAAAGTTACGAAAGGAATGCATCACCAACACAAAGACACCAACTGTTAGCAGAGCTGCTCTGTAGCCCAGTGACACTAAAAACGTACAATTAATGTGAATCATATGTCAAATATAATTATTTTATTTAAATGATTACATTTAAAACATTTGTAATAAATAAATGAGCCACTAAAACTCAAACTGAACTTGACTTTTTATACATAACTTGTAATCTAAATATTAAAAACTACTAAGAAATATAAATGTTTAAAAGAAAATCCTACTCAAACCAAAAACATGATGTGCATAGCAGCAATTATAATTGACATTTGGATCATATCTATACTTGGTGTTCTCTTGAATTAATAACAAATGGATCTGCCAGGGAGTGACGAATACTGGCACAACTATAAAACTCTTCATAACCGACTTTTCATGTTTGTCCAAAGCATCAAGCTCACACTCAGTATTAATACCATACGGCCAATTTCTCTTAAGGACAAACACACATTTAAATGTCATAACTGTACCATATTTTAGATATTGGCCTGAGCTGAATTATTGTTGTCATGCTTCCTTTTTACTGCTGAAGCAGGCCAGGACAAAATGAAATGAGCGGGAAGAGGAAGAGAGAGAGGTTGCTCTGCACAATTAGGCCAACCAGACCTTGCATCACTTCCACAGAAGCAAATAAAGCATTTGTGTTTATGGTGAAAACATGAAGCCAGGTCTATCAGGAGATTATACAACACACTTTTTTAGGAAAAAGACTGGCACACAAAAGAAAGATGTGTGTAATCGCAGGTTTTCTAAACAAAGTTTGGAAAGCATTAAGACGACTGATGGACAAAGATTTAGGGGTCCCATTCAGATGATTTGAGTCATTAGTCGAGAAAGCTCCCCGAATTGACTCAAAATTTGTCAGTTGAATCGTTGCACTTTTTAGCAGCTTCATTGTATTTAAAGCAATGCAGGAGCAACGGCATGGGAAACTGTATACTTTACAAACAGAGTCCTGTCTTAAAATGACCAAACCACAAAACTAACTGTGGAAATAGAAAAGGGTAATGGAAACAGAGGGCGGGGCAACGCCAGGCAGTGCGAGGCAGGACGGCGCAATTACTTTCTCAGACTGTAAGGAAATCTGATGTTTGCACATCACAGATGAACAAATGCATGAAAACGTGGGTCTTACAGGTAAAACACAAGACTAATGTAGATTGCAACAGGAGTTGAGTGTGTGGGGGCTGCAGCCCTGCAGGTGCACTGAACTGACACTAACTGGGCAGCAGCAATAATATGTTTCTCATATTTGTAGTTAAGGTGTATTAAAGAAAATACGCCAGTAATAATGTTTTCATACGAAAAATATCTATAGATGAGAGAAAGTATTAACCAATAAACCACAGGCTCAGGACAAATTAATATACCAAAGAAATCGCTTGAAAAGGCTTAAATGGGTATCAAACTGTGGTTGAATCATGAACACAAAATATACATAACTGCAACGTCCAGTGTTCAATTCAGGCCTGGGATCTTTTTTGCATGTCATACCCCTCTCACTTTAATCTGTTTATTTGTTACTGTATAAACATACAGTAATACACCAAGGCAAATTCCTTGCAAGTGCGAACTTGGTCGGTAATAAATCTGATTCTGATTCTCTTTCTCACTTGTTTTCTGTTTCTCTACACTGGTAACTGTGTAAAAAGAAAAAGCAAATCATCTAAAAAGAAAATATCTGATTTTGCTGATAATAAAAGAAAAAAAAGTCAGAAATACAAGCCTGTATAAAAACAGAATTAAAACTACAACTCCCAAGAGCCATTTGGTAAGAAACAAAAGCTTAAAGTTTTGTTTTAAGGGCCATTAACAACTGGCAGAAGCTAAAGGCTAAATGTTACACTTTTTACAAAACGTAGGACACAATGCAGTTAAAATAAATTTATTTTCGGATTCTCAATTGAATTTGCTAAAGCTCCAATTTAACCGGCTTCTTTTCCACAGCTACACTGAAGGAGGCTCATGGGTATTGTAGCATCTAGGGCCATCTGTCATACCGTGATTTCTCAGAAGGGAAGCTGGAATAATTGAAATTGGTGGACTCACCACTTGTGTGCTTATGTTGAGCAGCACTGAGGATATGATTGAAATAAAAATAGACTAGAACAGCAATTTTAAGTTGGGAAAAATACTTATAAAATTGGCCTACTTCAAAACTCTATTGCTTGTTTATTGGATGCAGATTTAGTTTCCTGTCAGCGTGTAGTTTTATCTTTGCATAATGGAC
Source organism: Zingel zingel (assembly GCA_023566125.1). Taxonomy (NCBI): domain Eukaryota; kingdom Metazoa; phylum Chordata; class Actinopteri; order Perciformes; family Percidae; genus Zingel; species Zingel zingel. The sequence continues at coordinate 24,378,734 of CM042332.1, read as the reverse complement.
TGATCTGTGCTTTATGCTCTAACTGACCCCAGGTGATCACAGTAATTCCTTCGCACAAAAACTGAGCAGATTTCACCTCATGTGACTCCAGGTTGGCCCTCAGTTCATTTTGTTATGCTAAGCTTTCTGAACATGAAACCCTGGGTTGTCAGCTATGGTTACTTTGTATTATACTGGCTTGCCAGAGAAACAGTGCAAACAGCCCGAGTGTCTCAGTGCAGCTATCTGGCATCGTCTGAGTTGGAATTGCATTGTTCACACCAGGCAAAATAGACTAAAAGAAAGAAGTGTGCACTAGAATTTGAATGAACTTCTCCAAAGCAATGTTTTGTTATGTTGAGAGCACCGGAGGAACACAATGCTGCTAAAGCTTACTGATCTTAAAGCCTTCCACATCGAGGGAATATAATTCCGTCTGGGCTCCTAACTTGTTCCTCTCCCTAATTGTGGATAAAAATGTACATCAACTGGAAACAAAAACGAGAGCATAAAAAGAAACAGATTAACACGTCAGCTTTCTCATTTGACCACAATCCAGCCATGGCACTTCATTAAGAGGTTGTTTCCTTCCCCACAAAGTTTCTGAGCTACACCAGTCGCGGATGTTGTTGTCATCCACTCCCCACTTCTATTTAGGACTACACAAACCAACCAGCCTATATAATACGATGTCTCCATGAAATAATATGCTCTTATTCTTGCTGTGCCTCCGATGGGTGAGCATACCACGCAGCACATAACCATGTGGGTCACAATTTCAACCCAACTGTTAAAAAAAAAAGGCTCTCAGTGATCTGTGATGGTGTCATGGCTGACAGTGGCACAGACTAACTGTCTTCATTAAAGACCACACAAACACAAACAGCAAGGGATCCATTTAAATCTGAAAGGGGCATGCCAAATCCATAGTGAAAGCAGATGGATACTGGTATCATGTTGAAAACAATTACAACATCACCTCATAAAAACCAAGGTCAAAAACAGTGCATTCACATTTATAATATACTATATTCAGTTTTTTTGGTAATTTTCACAATTGTTCCAACCACAGTCAAACATAATGCCTTTGTATGTCTTGCATGCATGCAGTTTAAATACAGATTGAATTATGAGATTAGTGCCACCCACTGAAACACTGTTCTCTCACTACTGTTGTTGATTTGCGTTCACTTTATTGACAGTTTAACACCACCAAGAGTGATTGACCGAGCGGTTGACACAAGCACTTTTAACAAAGATACAGTCATGACTACCCAATGGTTCAAAAAGAGCATATTACAATATATAATAATTCATATTATACAAGCAACTGATTGGACCCATGATCAACAACACTTGAACAAATATTGGATTTTTGATTTATAATTTGACATTCCAATCATTGGTTTGGTACAAAAAGTACCAAATGTACCAAAACAGTCAGGGAAATTCCAAGTCCAATTCCACGCCAAAAAAACTAAATATGGTTCTGTTAGAGTTCTAGTTTCCTTTTTTAATGTGAAAATACTGTGAACATAAATGATTGAACAATTAATCATTCAATACAATTTCAAAAGGAACTTGTCATATATGAAATTAAACTGACTAGGTTTGATGTTAAGACAGTATGTATGGCTATATAACACATGCAATTTGTATAAGTCACATTGGTCTATGGGAAGTTAGAATGGACATCATTCACTATTTCCTGACATTTTATAGACAAAATGATTAAATTAGTAATCACTATAGTTTTATTCTTATCAGAAGAATTGTGAAGTTATGTTCATGCTGCCCATCAACAGAGCTTGACATAACAGGTTATATAGGTTAAAGGGAGACTTCGTCATTTTCAACCTGGACCCTATTTTCACGTTTTTGTGCCTAAGGGACTAATGAGGACAACAGTTTTTGAAATTGGTCCAGTATTGAGCGAGAGCCCCACATTTGGCAGCAACGTCATTTCTCCAACTCTTACTCACTGTTTTCACCTCTGTTTTACAGCAAAAGTCACTTCTTCCGAGATTCCAGAACAAGACTTCTCCGTGAGGGAGACTTGGTCAGACAGAGTAACAAACAGATCAGATCAAAAGGTTTAAAAAAAAAAACATTGAATTTCTCTGTAGGGTCCTTTCCATAATGTTGTCAGGCATTCATAATAACAATCTGAGCAAGTCAGTTGCAAAAACAAGCACTTTTAGTGGACTTACATTGACCATGCGTTATTGCTTCGAAGGATTAGATTACAGTCTGTTTTGCTGCTGCAGGCTGAGACACTCTCACTCAATACTGGACCAATTTTAAAAAAAATATTGAAGATTCCCTTTAAGTTAACTTCTTTAAAAACAGACAGGATGTGAAGGTCTCAAATATAAATATGGGCATATAGTAAATTCTCAGTTGGTTCTAAACCCATCTGAGCCAAACGAGGGCTTTGCTGCCTATGATTAAACATCATAACCGACACTTTGATGGTATGCAGAGTTACTGTGAGGAGGGGTGAATAACAGGGCTTGCCATCTATATGGGTCACTGTGGGGTTTGAATGTGGCTGAGGGAACGTGAGTGAATGAGTAGAAGCGCAGGGCTGCCTGTCGTCCCATGAGCCAAGCCACAGCTGGCCAGATACAAGAGTCTGGATTAGAGGCCAGGGGTTGGGGTAGGGATGTGGATCCCATTGATGTAGGAGCGCGCACACACACACACACACACACACACACACACACACACACACACACACACGCAAAGGATCAATGTCACCAGCAACATAGCTCGAAACTGCACAGGCGATCACATTGTGTTTCTACATTTTGTGTTTTATTTCGTCACTTTGTTGGGACATCATTCAGTAAATGTGAATGATGCGATTTTAAGCAAGTGTGTTTCCTCATATCTTCTTCAACATAACAGACCTCACAAGCTGCAAAAGCCAGAAAGTAAGGGAAAGTAACCTTGACCTAACATCTACATAATTGTGTACGAAACAAAAAATATGCACATTTGTATTATCTTTGCATTTGGCACAGCGTTGTTCTAAGACAGATAATAGCTTCTCGTAAAGCATAACCAGTACAAATGGGAGAATGAGAACAATCTGCAGAGCACACTGGGCCTCTGGCCACTGCTGGCAGGGCATGAAAGCTACATTACACAAAACAAGATGAGCTTTACAATTTTGTCTTTTGCATCTTGAACCTAACTAAATTACTTCATCAAAAATAATAAAACTGTTGTCTATAAGCAGCCACATACCAAAAAAGGCTCAACGATGTCTCTAATGTATGTTTACCATCAATACCAACATCCTATGTGTAATTAGAATTCATATGAATCTAAAGAAAACAGACAAATCATTTCCAGGGAATAATATATGTGTTACAAATATTATGTGCAGAACAGATGCTGGAAAACAAAACACAAAAGCAGATTTTGCCATTCCCCAACAAAGGGCCTCCAACTAGCGCTCACCATCCAGTAAACTGAGATTGATTAATATATAAGCCCAGAAATCTACATGATATATGCAGCACCTGCCTTCTTTGCCTGCATCTTCTCCTTATTAAACTATAAAATGATGTGTTTTCTCATGCGGGACGGGAGAAGACACAACGTCAATGCATCTCTATTATTGTGCGGGCATAAATTCTCAGAGTTTTGCGGGTGCGGGCGGGAGTGGACATACACATTGTGGGAGCGGGCGGGAGTGTAACACACATGTTGCGGGTGTGGGCAGTAATGGTCAGAAATTTGCCGGGGGCGGGCGGGAGCGGGATGAAGAAAGCAGTCCCGCGCAGGGCTCTACAGTGGTCCCTGCGTCTCAGCATGGAGAAGTTAAATCCTTTAGAAAGAGTCCCGCCACAGGACAGGAAAGCTCAGACTTGAACCTGTAACCCTCCCAAGGGAAAAGAAGGGGCTGGAGCACACTAATTGATTTGTAGTAATTGTGCAAAACACTATTGTGATCTTCATCAGTGTCAAAATGGAAGGCCCACACATATAGTCAACCTAGAACAGGTGTAGGGCCTACAATTCTAATTGGATAATTGGTTGAACAGGATTTCAAATCTATTGGATGGTGGATCCAAAGGGGGGAGTTATCATAGTCGCTGTCCAAGTGCCACACCCCAATGCACCATACTCACTTCAGGAACAACATAACACAGATAGCTCTTAAAGTTGCAGAGATACAAGTATTACAAGTACTTTGTCTATTGAGTAACATGTTATAGAAAACATGACAAATGTAGTACTTAATTTAGGCCAAAGAGCTCAATGTGTTGAGAGTATGAATCCAATATGCCTCTCTGCAGAGCAGTGAGTTGATAATGTCACCACCTCTAGGAGAGGGTACATTTTTTTCTATTCCCCAGTCCCTTGGAAGTTTGTTATCCTGAAGCTGAGAGGCACCTGATTCAGCTGCATGCTGCTGGAAGATGCAAGGCTACTACTGTACAGAAGGTAGTTAGCCAGGCATGCTTATGTTTGCATTGCAGACTGGTTAAACACAGTTGAATACATTCCTTTAGGAGTAAACTGTGTTAATGCAGGAGCAAAGTGGAAAGTTATCCACCTGAAGTAGCTAGCCTGCTTGCTTTATAAATGTCCTATAAAGAAAGAAAACTAAAATATCATGAAGTCTGGAAGATTGTTGTGGTCCAAAAAAAATTGGGTGTTGTAATAGAAATAAGATGCAGTGTTCTGAAAACAACCATAATATAACGCAGTAGGCTATTTGCCCGGAAAGTCAGATTTTTCTCATCTCCTGGAGCATGTTACACATACACACACACACACACACACACACACACACACACACACACACACACACACACACACACACTAGATGTGTGGCTTGGAGTGACCTAAACTCTACCTTGGCTTAAATAGAGCTTTTATAGCACATCAGCAAGCCACCATCTTATTTTTTTTCCAAGTCCATCCAGTATGTTTTAGTAGCAGGTTTCAGTGACAGGCGAGTGATTCTGAGCAGATGCTGTCTTCACCTAGCTCCTCCAACAATCTGACAGAGAAAATTAATTCATATTCGCCAGCTGGCTGGAGTTTAAATGACCTTTCAACAGCAAATCAATTTGCACTTGACCAGGAATGCATTCCTAGATACAACAGAGAGAGAGCAAGGAAAAACTTATTCATACCAGAGAAGATGACACAGAAATGCTTCTGCAGTTTTTAAATGTACAAAAAACATCACACACGCATCCCTTTACAATGTGAGTTTGTCTGTGGAAGTAAGCCAGAGTGTGGATTCATCTTGGACAAACGTTGAGAATAATAGATACCAGTAACTACATTAATGTCAAGACTGTGAATCTTCCACAAAGCTATTTAATGCAATTTGTGCATGAGAAACTCATGTTTGTGAGGAAATGTCTAAGTAATCCAACATTATTAGCATCGTACCGTGCTTAAATTTCTAGTTTGTTGTGTTTCGATGGCCATTTAAATTTCAGACCCATCATTATGGTCAGCTGGAGTCTGAACAGTTAATTGGATGCTGCCACGCCGTGGCCTCCCCACACAACCCATACACCCAGCGTGTAACCATGTGACTTCATAACCACATGTATGAACGCAGTCGGCAAAAAGAAAACATCAACAAGGTTTCCACATAAATGCCTAATTGTTTATAGGGAATTCCCAAAACTTAGCGCTTGGTCATGATGCAGTTTATAAATAAAAACGTGAACACAGGGATGTGATTCACATTGACCACCGCTGGTGTATGTTTATGACACGTGACATTTTCTCTATTCTTGTATCTATGTATATATATATATATATATATATATATATATATATATATATATATATATATATATATATATATATATATATAGTATTAGTATTGTTGTTGTTGTTGTTTTTTGGTTTGTTTGTTTTTATTCAGTTCATTTTTGTGGGAGTAAAAACAACAATGTTATTTTCTGAATGTTATCAGGGCATTGACTGTTGTGAGTTACAGTTGGCCGGAAAAAATAAACTAAACTAAATTATTTTAAGATGCGGCCTGAGGTTACTTAAAGATTTTAAGTTTGGCTACTCACGAGTTAATATGAAAATACAGTCAGAAGTTAGCAAGTGAAACCAATCTAAACTCAGTTAATGAGGATACCATTTCATCATTGATTCTCACTTTTTGGGCCTCCATCATGAGATATTGCTCAGGGGCCCATTTCAGGAAATAGGTTTAACAAACTCTGAGTCTAACCCTGAACTCTGAGTTGATTTACTCTGAGATGGGAAACTCTGAGTTTTCACCAAACCAGCTTTCTTGAATGGTCAGTTCCTTGCTCTCTGCGTGTGTTTATTTTTAGGTGGTCCTGATTTTATGACTTTGTGTCTAAAGCCGCCATGATAACTACACAAACTGAAGTCCACAGCTAACAACAGGCAGCAGTGTGTGTCTACGGTAATATTCCTTCTTTACGTTTCTACATTACATTCCATCCTTACATTGGTTACTTTTTCCTTGCCAGTTCCCATCTGGGAACAGCCAAGCTTTCCAAAATAGAAGCGTAAATGTAGCAGCGCACCACCCAAAACCAGCCAACGTCTCAGTCAGCGCCTTTCCCAACCGTTTACAGATCTTGCCCCCTGGCTTGATGTGGCCCCTAACAATAGGGTGGTTGCACAGCACACCAAGACTTCCTGACACTGTGCATATGTTTAACCATTAGACGACAGGGCTTATTACTTGTTGATGTAGAGAGGAGAGCGGAGGGTTTATGGGAAATGTGGTCTTCAACTAGAGAAACATGAGCATTAACAATATACCTCTGGAGTTCCAAGTCACAAATCATGTCAACTATGGTCTTGCAGTATTTGTTTATAACACTTTTCACAGTGACACAGTGATGCATAAAAAAGTCTCAGTTTTCATTTTTTAAATCGTAAAAATGGCTTCCAAAGGGAGCAAGAGCTCACGTCAATATCCCAGGAGTAGCGCAAAGACCTTGACTCAAGCAACATGACTTGATTAGGAATGAATGGTGGCTCTGGAGTAACCTCTGTTCCAAGTCCCTCAAAGTAAGGAGCTAATTGACAAAGACATCTGAAAAATGAATAATGGCATAAGGCTGCTCCTCTGGACGTCTTCAAGAAATCCTGATATAATATACTGTATGTCCTAGCTTTTATTGTGCTGGAACGCAAAGACTACTGGGGAAAAATATATATACACTAGATATATAGAACAAAAGTGCAAAAGTGAAAGATTTTCGCAATATAATATATAAGTGCAATGTTTCTCAAATGATTGACTGTGAGGGAGGGGGTTTCAGATCTTATGGGACATCTCCAGATTTTCATAAACAATAAAATAAAAGTTGTTCAGGGACACATATATACATAAATACCTTGATTTTAAGATATTTCTGTCGCCAAACTGTCTAGCTGCCCCTTCCTTTAACTGTATGCTTACTAAAAATCATTCAAACAATGAATTTGAAATCTTGTATTATATATATATACATACACTACCGGTCAAAAGTTTGGGGTCACTTAGAAATGTCCATTCCACTCCATTACAGACAGAATACCAGCTGAGATCAGTTGCATTGTTTTTTTAATCAGGGCAGCAGTTTTCAGATTACATTATGTGCTTACATAATTGCAAAAGGGTTCTCAACTGTTGTAGACAGAAATGGCTGAAGAAACGCTTGAAATCTATGCTTTTTGGTCTAAACGTCATACCCAAATTAAAAGTGGTACAGCTCCCATATACTCTGACACTCTGGGATGAGCCTGATATCATTGGAAAGGTGATTGATGTGGGTGTGTTTGTGTATTTGAGAAGTGTTATATTTTGTAGTTTTTTGGCTTTTTTCTTTGCACTTTTCAAATTGAAATAAAAAAACAAACATATCTGTAGAATCTATCTTTTGGCTTCATTTTTTCTGTAGTAAGCTGAGGCATGTGGCTATGGCCTTGTGTTGTCTGTATCTCACCAGATGTGTTTACAGCAGTGTATTCCAATCATTTTACAGATGTATGACTTGGATGGAAATAAAAAACCTCCATTCTAGCCTCTGTAACTCTGTCAGGAACACTTGGAACAAAAACTTGAGAGTGTTACCTTTCCAATGATATCAGGCACACCCCAGAGTGTCAGAGTATATGGGAGCTGTACCACTTTTAATTTGGGTATGGCGTTTAGACCAAAAAGCATGGATTTCAAGCGTTTCTTCAGCCACTTCTGTCTACAACAGTCAAGAACCCTTTTGCAATTATGTAAACACATAATGTAATCTGAAAACTGCTGCCCTGATTAAAAAAACAATGCAACTGATCTCAGCTGGTATTCTGTCTGTAATGGAGTGGAATGGACATTTCTAAGTGACCCCAAACTTTTGACCGGTAGTGTATATATATATATATATATATATATATATATATATATATATATATATATATATATATATATATATATATATATATATATATATATATTGAAAGCAGTCAGAGCCCTGCACAGACTCCTGCAGGGCAGGGAGGACACAAGCTCCGGTATGTTGTTACTGCAGCTGAAGCCAGACATTTCCTGGACGTCCTGCACGTGTTGTGGAAAAACACATCACTGTCCGCTTCCAACGTGAAATCCATTGCCCTTTACCAATCCACAAAAGAATGTGAGTGACGCATTAAAATCACAAAATTAACAGACAGACATACCTGCAAATGAATGGAAAAGCAATAAAATAGGGACAATCTGTAAGATGTTTTCAATTTCCAGTCGGTCACATGATGACCAGTATGGAAAGGTAGGACTCTGTGTTTTTATTATTTTCCTAATAATTATTTTTGATCCATTGCTAATGTAAACATATTGACTATATCAGCTTTAATGGATTTAACTGACTCCTAAGCAACTCATTCAGAATACCAGGTCAAGTCGATTTGTCTCAAAGGGCTTTACAATCTATACATCATACGACACCCTCTATCCTTCCGACAATCAATGTTCATTACTGAATTGCTCTCAGGCCTGCTTCTTCTTCTTCTTCTTCTTCTTCTTCTTCTTCTTCTTCTTCTTCTTCTTCTTCTTCTTCTACTTCTTATGGTCATCAGTGCACACACACACACACAAAGACACACACACACACACACACACACACACACACACACACACACACACACTGATCATCAGACAACCTGAGAGGTCAGTTGTTCATTTAGGGTTGGTAACTGTTAACCTCTTCAAAAGAAGATGGGCTGAGTTTTACTGGCATGTTGGTTGTTTTTGTCACCAGATGTGGCTCTGGTCTGGTACATCACATCTGGTTCGTGAAAGTAGTACTCCAGTGACAGGTGGAGTTACTGTACTGTATAGGGAGACATCATCATGGCAGCTCCATCTGTAACTGAGGAGGCACATGCTAGTCTCCGGATTCTGATTCAATGTAGAGCTGCCATAAAATAATATATTGGCCAAGCAACTGGTGATGTTAGCCCAGTGTTGGCCTCTGCAGCTGGCCCTGCACAGGCATAGGTTTGTCTTTCGTCAGAGGTGCAGTGTCCCAACACTGTGTCCCTGAGCTCTGTTGGTTGTAACCAAATGTACCCCCATTCCCTGTTTTTGAAATCTGTCCAAAAAAACTCTCTGACCCTGAAGATACATATTGAAACAGTTTCTGCACTGCAAGGTATTTTTCCTGAAACATAATCTCATAGAGAGCCTGGTGCATATGGAGGGCACTGTGAAGTACTGTGTGGCACAGTGGCACAAATGAGTCTTTGTGTTGCTGTGTGGGTCTTACATCATCTCCAGACTGCTGGAGGGTCTTCTGGAAGATCCCTGTGGTACACTTGACCCTACACTGAACCTATCTGATTTTTTTATTCTCACAGAAGCTGCTGTTAACTACACAACAAACTCATATTGTTCCCATGCAAGGTTTTCCAGGTTCTGTCAGCCCTTTTGGCTGTAGTATCACTTTCCTGTCCTGTGTTGGCCTCTAAGCTGCTTTGGATCAGTAGCTGCAGGTAGTACTAGCTGGCAGGACAGTGTTGCGGCACGGCTGTATGGCTTCCTCATCTGCTGCTGCTGCGCCATCTCACCATGCCAGCCTTCTTGCCCGCCTGAGCTCAGCTTTTCCAGCCGTTACTCATTCCCGCTAATTAGGACGAGGGCTCTTGCCGGTCCACGAGGGAACCACTTTCACATGGGAAGCCCTTCATTTTGTTTCTACCTCATAGACGAGAATAATCCTTCGGCTCTTCTCTGAGGTTGTCTTCACTTGGCAAAAAAAAAAAAATTCCCCTCATGTGAGCTCTGCTAAGCCAAATTCATAAACATAAACAATCAATGGAAACACTTATGAGCTGCTCATCCTTCATCCAATAGACATTTTTACATGATCGAAGTTGACATAGAAAAACTACTACGGTAATTATTTTCCTAAACCATACAAGCTTCAAAACAAGGTCCTATTGCTCAAACGTAAGCATAATTACAACTCGCTGACATGCTGGCTGTGACATTAATGACTCACCAATTCCAAATCTACAATTAGTTAGTTGTTACTGAAACCATATGACCACTTACCCTCTCTAATACGACCAATAGGAGCGTTTTTACCGTCCTCATACCTAAACGTAAGAGTTGCGGTTTGAAACATGTCGTTAACATTGTAAAACAGTCACAGTTTGGTTACGTCTAGGCACAAAGAATACTTGGTTAGGTTTAGGCAAGAAAACTGCTTAGTTAAGTTTAGAAAAATATCCTGGGTTGGGTTAAAATGAGTACATTTGCTATGTTACATTACTTCACTTTTGTACATACGGTACGTACATGACATAATTATGTACATGACACAATTACGCATGTGACAGAGAATGTGATGTAGTTCCGATTGCCAAGTAAAGTTAAAATGACTCGCCATTTCCTTTTATTTTCAAACGGGACACAAACTCCAGTCTCCTGGGTGAAAGTCGTGTTTTTGTTTGACCCATCCACCCTTAACTGACTTTCTCGGTCTTAAAACCACGTTAAAAGACTTCCTCCTTTGCTCCCGTCATAATTACTATGGCCACTAGAGGGCCCCGCTTAACAATAAACGGAAATATGGGCTGCTTGTACAAACAACCTATGGGGTTGTTTTTCAGGGAGTCTCAAAATGGCTGTGATAAGTTCTTGTTTGTGGCTCAGGTAACGTCTACTCCTGCTCTTGCACAAGACAACTAACTTGAATGTGACCAACAACAACAAGACTGTAACACTGCAGGCTTCCTCTGCTCTTTTGTTTTTTTTAACATGCCACAACATTTTTCCAGCTAATAAAATTGTACCTTGGTAGCAACAACACTCAGTCCCGAGAATGAGACTCTGAGAGCCATTGTGCATGTTTTTATATGAGAGTCAGTAAAGTTGGTATGTGGCACAGTGAGTGAGGTGACTGAATTGGAAATAACAAGGAGGAACACAGAGCCTGAGCCACTGTGGGGAATGGAGAATGCTGGTAAACCAGAAAATCTCCCTTAAAATTACAAGAGGCCAAAGGAGCAAGAGACTGGGAGCCAGGACGGGAGAAACAGAAAAAGAAAGAAAAAGAAAATACAAGAAGGAAGCAGTGGTAGTAGAGAGAGATCATAAAAACTGGAATACACCCTCCGAACATCCATACAAAAGGGTGTTCAATATAGAAATAAAGAGGAGCATCAGTAAAAGCTTTGAATTGCGACAACCTTCTGAGCTGTTATATTGCTCTGCAGGCTCCATGAGGTTTGAATATGTTATATCATATTTGTGTGAAAATAGCACAAAGAAGCAAGAGGAACTCTTGCTTCTTTGGTCGAAAAACATTCAGCTATAGTGGCTGGTATTTTAATGCTTATAATGATTTTATTATATAATGCTCACACACATACATATATACATGCATCATAAAGGGGTGTGTAAAAAGAAAGGACATTTGGATTTAAAGGTCCTCTATAATCAGATTTTTGGGTTGGTGTTCCTGCCACTGAACTAAAGGCTTGTCAGAAGTCTTGTTTGTTTTGTAGGACTCGCTTTCCAAAAACATGTCCATTTGGCACCCAGGAGGTGTTTCTGGCACCGGGGTGAGACCCAGTTCAATGCTAGTGTCCTATCTCCTCTGTGCCCCCAGACTAACACAATTTCTTAAAACAGACTTTTCTCCAAAGCAAAGCACTAGTAAATCGTTCATCAGTCTCAAGCAACACAGCCATAAATCAGCATAATGCAGCTTCTGAGCCAGGGCATGTAGAACAGCATCACATTGTTATATTTTCATCATCTGCTTAATGTTTTTCCTTTTCTTAACCCATATTCAGTGACATAGTGGTTTCCCCTCATCACATTTGGCCTTCGCACTTAGTCATATTTAACCTGCGTGTCAGATATCTTTATGTTGACACATAAAGCTAAAATGCATTTGTTAGTCCACTTTAAAACCCACTCACTGTAGTAAGTGAATTAAGTGCTTTACCTTGTTTATTCCAGCAGATGGGGATATAACTCCAACCAAACTGAAGCCCTTGATAAGGGATAATTATTACTTTATTCTGATTCAGATGAATGATTCTGGTTTGTGTTTAAAATTACAAACCATTGAGAGCTAGGTTATTTCGGGGATTCTTTTCTCATGCAATCATATAAATATAAAACTTTGACTCTGAAAAGGCCTAAAATATTGACAGGAATTCCATGCCAAATCCAACAAAGCCCATAAATACTAATTCAAATCTGATGATAAATTCCTTTCAGCGGCACTATTTCCAACAACATTTTTGAACCAGAGCCCATCCACAAACCTGACAAATTTACCAAGGCTTGTACGACCAAAGCTTGTCCGGTCTCACTGGACTTGATGGAATAGAGCCAGGCTCTAAAAGGGGAAGAGAATCAGTATGTAAGTATGCTACTGCCAGAAAGCAGCTAAAGAAAGACACATTCAAGTCAGTTAGCTACACATATACATGTGGGCCTTAACCGTATGCACACAATCCTCCTTTTTGTATTAGACAACATGGCTTGGGTGTGATGGGTGTTTTTCTTTAACTAGCGTATCATTAACAATGTGGTGGTCATGTTTTTTTGTTTGTTTTTTACAGTTGTGGCTCACAACTCTGTTTATTCTGAGAAACTAACTTACTTTCAAACTATTTCTATTGTCATTTTAGTAATATTGTATATTATGGTCGATAACATTATATGTCTTATTGCATGGCTAATGTGTGCAAAATGAGTTTTTAACAGTATTGCTTTTTTGCGTTTTATCTTTTGCTTTGTACTGCATCAATGTTTTGATGCAAAGTGTTGCTTTGCATGGCTAATGCACAATATCAAAGTACTGATTTTGTTGTTATTGTTGTCACTTCGGCATCTTACTTCTTAACCTTCTTACTTTATTAGTTTTAAAACATCTTGCAAAATGACTGAAGTAAAAACATTTACAGAAATGTTGATTAATGTGCACTATTCTTATGATTAAATACATTAAATTAAATTACATTGAATGGTGATCATAAAACATAACTGATGCTAATTTAGGAAATATTATTTGCTTTGGCTTGATTGAACAATTTAGGATTTAACTGTAAAATACTTATATGCACATCCTGTATCTTATAGCTTAGCTTAGTCTTTAATTTAGTTTTTTTAAACATCTGTTTGAATTGAACCTAAATCTCACACTGTGACAACTCATCCATCAACCTCTTCAACATTTAGCTTCAAACTGCTGATGACTAATGTATGTAAATAATGTGATATTCGTGAATACCTAAACGTCACGTTAACAACAGCACAGGAAAAAAAAAAGAAGCTGAACACAGCCATCCATCTAACAGCTGTTAGTTGGTGTTTGTCTGTGATCATCTGACTGTTTAAAGAGATGGATGGGTGTCTGTCAGCACTTCAGCCTGTCTCTCTGTCATGCTGCTGCTGCTGCTGCTGCTCACATTCCACATGTGAATCTGCTTTAACTCCTCCAGAACACTGAAGCTTTGATGGCCGCTGACATGAAAACATGAAGAACATGAAAATGTGCCAACTTCTAGTGTCGAAAGCTGTTCACTATCGTGTGTTTAATTGTAAGGAATAGAGAAAGTGCCTAAAGAATGAGACAGCCAGATGTCTCTCACTCCAACAACATGACCTGGGAATACAGTATATCAGAAATTCCTCAACACCTGATAGTTTTGCTATATGAGTCAGCACCCACTTATTAAGGTCACCTTAACCCTTGTGTTGTCTTCCCGTCGACCATGAACTTGTGTTCCTAGCGGGTCAAAATTGAAAATGAACTTTTTTTTTGGTGCTTTTTCCGACAATTTTGTCACTTTTTTTTCGATGCTTAAGGCGCTTTTTTAAACGTTTTTGTCATTTTTTTCAACACTTTTTAAAATTTATGGTCAACATACCTAACTTACGGGTGCCCGGATAGCTCAGTCAGTTGGTAGAGCGGAGGCCCGTACATAGAGGTTAACTCCTCGACACAGCAGGCGAAGGTTCGACTCCAACCTGTAGCCCTTTGCTGTATGTCATTCCCCCTTTCATTTCTTCAGCTGTCCTGTCAATAAAGGTCTAAAAATGCCCCAAAGCTAACTTTCATTATACCAATTTTGTGAGTTAAAAAAGCAGACATTATAAATTATTTTTTATTGTTAGTTAAGATCAGAGGATGTTGTGGTGGATCACAGATAAATGCTGTAAAATTGAATAAAACACCCAAAAATAATCATTATTTTTATTTAAATGTTGTATGGGTTCCATACAACGTACATACATGTTATTTTTTGGGCAATTTGCTTTAAAGAAATCCTTTGAAAACTGGTCAAATTTGACCTGAGGACAACACAAGGGTTAAGATGTCTGTCTATTAATTTCCAGTGTTGATAATAGAATATTTGAATGTGGTGCATGCTTTCTTCTGTCTGCAGATTTGGAGGATGGTCTGGCAAAGCAAGAGTAGGCTGCAGAGAAAAATGTTGCTGCTGTAAATAAAAGGAAAGAAACTCAAAGGTCAAAAAAGCGTTTGCTATGGGGCACTACCGCCCCCTATTGGCATAGCCTGTGTTTTTATTTTATTTTTTGCTAAAACTGTTTCTGCAGCTGCCTTTCTAGTAAGATTTCTCTGACAAAAAAGTTTTTTTTAATTTCATTTAAAATCCTTTATTTTATACTTTCTTTAAAGCTGATCAGTTTGTGTTTTAGGTACGCATCATTAACTGCAATATGGGTGACACTTGACTGAGAGAGTGAGCACGGAGCATTGTATTATTGCACTGTATAATCTATTTGTATCATCTGTATGTCCTGTTTTCACGGTTTTGCTGAATGTCCCTGCAGGGATAATAAAGTCTACTCCTCACCTTGTAACAGGGTAAGCTGTTTAAATAAAGGTCAGGTAAATTAAATGTTTAAAAAAATACAAAACCCAAATGTCACCTAATGGTTCTGCTCAAGTAGACAAATTCAGAAAATGAAATGTCACACTAGATCAGTACGGTGTGTGCTAAATGTCTGGGGAACAGACTTGCAGCAGAATTAGGAATTACAGTCATGTTCGTGACAAAATGTCAGCCGTCTGGGTCGGCACATAATGAGAAAGTAAAAATGTTAAGCCTTTCAATCCATCCATCCATCCATCTTCGTCCGCTTATCCGGTACCCCTGGGCATTATACACTCAAAGTGCCCCCGTCCACCACCCCCTTTACCCGTGCTATCCTCTTGGCAAAATTATCAGACATAATCAAGGGGATTTAATTTACTAACATATCCAACTACATACATGTAGGCATATGAGCAGTGAGCACTATATTCAAATGTCTCAATTCAAAATGTCTATCAATTTTTAAAAAAGCCAAAATCAATACTATATTGCAGCATTGTGGGTCGGTCAAATATGTATTTTTCCGACTTTATTTCACGGGTCCTGAAAGTAACTCCTCTGGTCAAAAACTTTCAAAAGCATCATGGGAAAGCTAAAACTGCTTTAGCATCACAGCTAACGACAATAAAAGGACCGAAAATGAATAAGATATAGACAAAAGACTATCAATATTAGATCTAAGAATATGGATTTATTGCACAAAGTCCTCTGAAAGAAATAAGAGTTCTAGGAAAAGAAGCGCAGACCGTGGACCGGTCTTTTACACTTCTCTGCATACTGAATAAACTCACAAAGCGCACCGACCATGCTATGCATAGACATATAAAGATCAACTTCAAGTGAATAATATAACAATTTATGGAAAATATTGTTAATGCTTGTGTCATGTGGTGCCCCCCCCCCCCCCCCACTGGTTGTGAATGATTGGTGCCCCTGGGCACTGGCCCAAGTTCCCTTTGCATAATCCGGGCATGCCCAGGGGGCATCCTTACCAGATGCCCGAACCACCTCAAATGGCTCCTTTCGACGCGAAGGAGCAGCGGCTCTACTCCGAGCTCCTCACGGATGACTGAGCTTCTCAGCCTATCTCTAAGGGAGATAACAGCCACCCTCCTGAGGAAACCCATTTCGGCCGCTTGTACCCTGGATCTTAAAAATGTTAAGCCTTTCAAATCACATTCAAATGAAGCTATATGAAATATGTGAACTGTGAAATGCAGTGATGTAACTGAAAAGCAGTTTACAAGTTCGTTTTGAACTCTGCTTCTTAATGCTGCCATGCATTAACAGTGCCTCTCTGAATAACGCATATATAGCATGGATAATCAGCCTACTGAGTTTGGAGAGCAGCGCTTAAAATGAATAGAAGAAAACTGTAAGTGTTACATTTGAAATGAAGGGGTTTGTAAATACATTATGAGTGTCTTCATGTCCATCCTATTGCTTGTGATTGAATTTGACATTAAGACTAACTTCCACATTAAGCTGGCTAATTATGTTCACAGTCTCTGTTATGGCCCTCTGTCCACACTAAGGCGATGGTACTTAAACTTGAGCTTTTCAAAAGACATCTCCAAGGTGGATAAATCTGGAAACACCAATTTGATGTGCCAGTGTGGACGGGTAAAAAAGATTTTAGAAAATGAGGACGATATTGTAAGCCTGTGGGCTCCTTACACATTACTCATACTCATTTGTTTTTGTTATATATCCAATGTTGTCATAAAAATATTGATAATAGCAGCTTTAAGAAAACATACTAACATCTAGTCTAACCCTCGCTGTGATCACTCATTTTAAATGTCAATGTAGCCAATCACTTCACACAGGTTAGGTTTTAGGTTAATCTGTTTTCATGTTGATTTTGTTAGAAGACGTTGGGATCATAAACTAGTGGATGTGCTGAGACATAAAAGGGAACCATCTTGTAACATCACTATTAATAAGATTTGGTGGAAGAAAAAAAACATCTTATGGTTTGTTTTGCTTTAAAAGAAGAACTGTGATGAATGCTGTTGATTGACAAGTGATCTTTAGGAACTGCTGTGCAGATATTATAAATGTAGACCAAAGGTCAGCATCACCTGACATAAGTCTGCTGACACTATCACTTATTGATTCTGTTAATGCTCTTATTTATGAATTCATCACCCGAAGCAGGCTGGTTAGAATAGAATACAATAGTCTTAATAAAGGTCCAATGTGTAGGAATTTCTCCCATCTAGAGTTGAGATCATATATCGCAATCAACTCTCTCGCACCATGCAGTTCAAAGTACGTATTACAGCTACGGTAGCCTTCACGCTTCAAAAAGCCGGTCGCTTGCTCTTTTCAATATCCTTTTTATTTTTCTGGGCGAAGAAGAAGACTCCTGTTCCTGAAATTTGGATTTTGAATACGTGTGGTCCTCCATGTTTCCTTCTTCAAACTTGCCGGGGCCGGGAAGCTACGATACCCATTAGCAGCATTAGCAGCACCTGTGAGTTTATCATGTGACAGTGAAAACGTGAAAGGCGGAGCAGTATGTCCTGTATGTCCCTTACCGGCTAACGTATTTCAAGATGGTGCATGAATATGGAGCATCTACCCCAGTTCATGCAAACGCAAATGTAAACTATCAAGCCAATAGGAATACTTGGAATTGATGGTGGTGGTAAATATTCATGAAAAAGGACAAGTTTGTGAACGGGCAACACAGATTTTGATAATGAACAAATAAACATGTTACACACTGGACCTTTAACAGTTAAATATTGGCAACAAACTTAACATGTTTAACTGTGATCGCCTGAACGACAGGATATTTGAGATCAGTATCCCCCCTGTAAATCAAAATCTAATTTCTTGAGACATGAAGTGCGGACTGTGAGAGAGCAGAAAAGAAGCATACATTTATGAGAAATACAATCTTACAGTACAGATTATACAGATTATATAACGGCCAGTCGGTCTATTACTGCTTTCACCATCATCACCATTTTCCCGAGAACTGGGGGAGAGGTTGCCATGGGGATATTTGCTGGTCGCCATTCACCAGCACAAGCACAGGTAATTATTCGTCTCTCGCTCTCTCTCTCTCGCTCTCTCTCTCTCTTATGTCCTATGTTGTTTAGTTTGAACAGTATTAACTAATCAGATAAAATATGTTTGTGCATACGTTTGCTGCATTATTTGTGATATTTGTGTTTTTTTCAGATGTCAGTTTGCCTCAAGCACATTAATGTACCAGCAGGTAAGAGTTTTTTTTTAAACCAGCCCCTGCTTGCATCTCTATCACAGTAACAGCAATGATGTAACCTTGACAAACACACACAGACACACACACACACACACACACACACACACACACACACACACACACACACACACACACACACACACACACACACACAGACACTTACTGTTGTCGTCTCACTCTTGGAAAGAAGGGAAAGCTCCAACAAAGAAGTATTTAAAAATTAGTTATTTTAATTAAGTTAACTAACTTAATTAAAATAACTAATTGCACAGTTGCACACATGTACAATATTTGCTAGCAGCATCAGCCCTGCAAGAGCCTCTAGGGAATGAGTCATCATGACAGGCGTTTGTCTTCATGACAATACACACCTGATGAAAGAAGAGAGTTATAGGTGAGGGGTGAGGGCTTCAAGCAAAGGTGCCAGCTGAGCTCAGAGGCCATGTGCACACTATAATGCAAATATAACTCTTTTTCTCTAATGTCAGGTATATTCATCTGAAAACAGAGTGTTATGGAAAACACTGCTGTATGAATGTCAAGCTTTCACAGATGTGGTCGAGTACCGGAGTCGGGACGACACGACACTAACACTGTTCACACCTGTCTCACACACACACACACACACACACACACACACACACAGGACCAACTCTTGAATCTGCAATGCTAAATTTGACTGTGAAAGACAGTTTTATTCTTCGTCCTGGTGATTCCAATATTATTTCACTATAGTTTTGAATGAATTGCGTACAGAAGTTGACTTTCTTGCGTCAAATGACCATTAAGTCATCTTTCAAAATCCTCTTCGGCTTAATAATAGAGCGAAGTGACAATGAGTTTCAGGCCAAGGTCATTGTTTCACTCACTTAAACTCAGGCAGAAATACAAAATGTCTGCAGAGGCACACAACTGTGACTCACTATGTTTTCTTCTCCGAGCTGTCAGACAATCTGAGCTGACCTGAGAAGAGAGGTTGGGTCTCTCTGTCTTCCGGCACTCAAACAGCTTCCTTCAACCTGTCAGACAAGGCTGCATTTATTTATCAAGGCCACAACAACAACAACAACAATTGTGAAACCAGAAATGTACTGACTTCCACCTTATATTTATAGACCTAAATGTGTGTTTTGAAAAGAGTAATTAACCTTATATTTATATTTATATATATATATATATATATATATATATATATATATATATATATATATATATATATATATATATATATATATATATAAGTGATATGGTATGGGTAGCAAGAAGAAAATATTTGCTGGTCTTATCTTTATCTTCTCACAGGATTACATAATTATTATTTTGAGATGACAAATTTTTGTGTTGTTTCTCCTAACCCCCCACCCCCCATATTCTGGACAAAATATGTTTGGCCTAAATAAATTACAACAACAAGAAGAATATCTGTCTACACAGGAAAATAAAATGTTGCGTGTGAAAATTCATTCTTGACTTTGGAAACTTTGGAGCTCTCATTTTGTTTTGAGTGAGGCAATTAAGAAGACGTTTTATTTGATTCTATTGTGTTCTATATGTGTTTGGGCAGGAAGGTGTGCTTAATTTGAGCATACATGTACATTACTCTCCTGACATATTCTTATTTGTTGTTTCAAAATAAAAATGAAAAAAAAAGAAAAAAAAAATGAAAAAAAAAAAATAATATATATATATATATATATATATATATATATATATATATATATATATATATATATATATATATATATATATATATTGAACTGTACTGTTTATATTTGAACAGACAAAATGTCATGCTGATTTTAGAAGGAGCTCGAGGAGAAACTAGCTGGAATAAAATAACATCTTTGTAATCGTCCTTTCCTGTGCTTTTGAAATGAACTGAGAGGACTTTGCTCCCACTGAGTCATTCTTCATTAACACCATCAGTCTATATCATGTCCTTTGCCTCACCCTTGCACTATCCTCAGCTTGCTAGAGAACCTGCGCTTAAAGCAACTGGGTACCTGTTGTCTGTAGCAACAACGCTAATGAAATCAGTCTTTGCTTCCAGGTAGTACGACAAAATGATAAATAAATAAATAAATGAAGTCAAGAAAAAAAAAAACTTTCATTCTGCATCTGCGTCCAGTAAGTGGACTTGTTGTTAATGAATGTATCCATGACACTAACAATGGCTCTGTCAACCATTTGGTGATGGATTTTCTCTAATGAAAACCAGCTTTGACTAGAGGGAGCTTATTACATTGTCATTATCATGCATTTGAATAAACCAATCCCATGTAATGCTGCACTGTTGTTTTTTTATGATCCTCTGTTAGCGTACAGCCTTCTGCAGCTGGGTGCAACATTTCAATTGATTTTAATGAATGTGATTGAGATTGCATGATATACTGTACGCTAATGCTGTGGGATGCACAAATGTTGATGTTAAAACAATTGAAGATCAGGTCGATGATCTTGATATTTCATTTGTAGCATGAGTAGTAATCAAATATTCTCAACACACTGAGACTGCATCCCAATTATTATAAAGTCTTTTATTTATGGTTATGTTTTTTTTGTCAGCCAAGCTCAAGGTCAAATGTGACCAGTTTTAGCACTGATAAAGTAAAAAGAAATCGCTATTTCTACACCACTAACAAGGCTCAAAATAGCACCACACTTCCACGGTAGCATAATGAGGGTCCCTACATGTAAACCAAAGCATTGAGAACTTTGTAAGCACTGTACTTAAGTAAACATTTGAGGTACTTTTACTGACTTTACTTGGGTATTTTAATCTCATGCCACATTATGCTTCTACTCCACTGCAATTCAGAGATGAATTCAGAAATATTGTACTTTTTACTCCACTACGATTATTTGACAGCAGTTGTTAGTAACTTTACAAATGAAGATTTTTGCACAAAAAACATATGAGAATGTCTACAAAAAGGTTCTGAGTCCGGGAAGCTCAGTTGGTAGATCGTGCGCCCATATTCAGAGGTTTATTCCTCGACGCAGAGGTCCAGCGTTCGAATACGACCTGCGGCAATTTCCTGCATGTCTTTACCCTCTCTCTCCCCTTTCATATCTAAACTGATTAAAGGTGGAAATGGCCAAAAAATTATCTTAAAAAAAGGTTCTGCGTAAGAATAATGGAATGAAAATAATGAAATTCAGTTTTAAAGATAAATTAAATGTGTTACTCCAAACTGACTGAACATGAGGAGAAGGCCCATTACAAAGTATAAATAAAATCTGCTCTACTTCAAATGAGAAACATCAACATGCCGAGTGAAGTCATTCCATTTCAGATGTGGACTAGATGAATTTGCATATTGCTTTTGTGTATGAAAAACAATTAGGAACAAATCCACTGTTATACATATTTCACAAGTTAGTCTGAAACGGCCTGGAAAAAAGAATATTTATGCAGCAACTTTTTTTTTTTAAATATAGCATAACAGTTAAAAGAAAAAAGTTTTCATGAAATGCATTTACAGTAAAAAAAAAAAAAAAAAATTGAAATCCTGTATTATACAGGCCATTTAAAGTCTTTTTGTGTGTTAGATTCTGTTGTTATTTCTGATCACGGGACAATTTGTTCATGTCCTTTTTAATCTCCATCTCTTATTGTGTGTTTCTTCTATTCCTTGATAACAACACTCAATTGATTGTGCCCACTGGCTTAAAGGCCGTTTTATGCTTCTGCGTTGAATCGACAGCGTACCCCCGCAGACCCCTGTGCATCTACCCCGGACCCTACGCCGTAGCCTGACGTGCACCTCTCGAAAAATTTAACTATACGTCGCACGGCCGTGGCTGTGTAGCGTTGCATTTCCCCCCGACTCATTTCCTGGTTCTCCTTCTCCATAAACACCATGAAATCAAGGAGAGAGGGTTAACTTTTCCTGCTACAGATTTCCCACCGTGGTCAGAAAGCACAGAGGAGACACTTTGTTTCTCTCACTATGACTCCAGAGCCGGTACTCACTCTGAAGCTAATCACCGTCACGCTCTCACTTCTCCCTCTACCACACACTTCCCCCACACACACACATGCCGGCTTGACGCACACACCAGCACACAAGTAGAAACACCAGGGCACTTACGTAGGCTACGGCGAAAGCTCTGCGTGGAGCCTTCACAGAAGCATAAAACGTGGACTTTCCATGAACATGAAGACTGAATAATACCACTGACGACAATTCCTGCTTAGATTACAATAAACCAAAGCTGACAACAAACCGAGACTTTGTTCTCCTGCTTCCGTTGCTGAAAAGCTCCTCATGTGCTCCTTCTTACACAGACTGCAAAGAAGATTAAACTCTACTTTTATAGTCTGGATTGCAACTGCTAGAATTTCTTAGAATTATAAATGTTGCAACCATGATTTCTTCTGTCCTTTCTGCTTACACAAGACCGTTTCAAACTAATAAAAGATTGTTATAGAGCAACTCTGACAACCTGAACTGAACCTGAGTTGTATTGTTAACACGCTGCTGGATGTCCAAACCCAGTGGTTGTGCTGCTGACAGAATACGTTAGAGCTTTTTGCGTAGGCAGTAAGCCTCTGATCTCTTATCAATACATCTAGACATTCAAAACCCCATCAGTTACAGAATCTGTGAAAACACACCGAAAACCATTGCTTTCTCTGAAAAGTCACTGGAGAAAAAACTACAACTACTGGAGTTTTACTACCCATGTACATGTAAGTGGTTGTGTAAGGACCCAGAGTCTTTTGTACTTATGGTGCATTATGTACTGTATGTGATCACTGTAAATGTGGCAAATAAGTACAATGGAACATACAAATGGAGTACATACCGTAAATCATCACTGATTTCTTTAGTCAACAGTAAAAAAAAAGACATTTGCATGAAAGTATGTTTAAAAAAATTACTTTGAGATTACTCTGTTCTGGAGCTTTCAATCATATTACATGATTTGATGATTTGATTCAGATTCAATGTTGATTATTGACCCTAAAACCAGATGTTGATGAAGACCATGTAATATGACCAATAGCGCCAGTACTGCTGATGAATGGATTATGTGGTGAGATTGTTTTCCCAACAACAAGAAAAAGTCATCATGGTGCTCTGAGGGAAATGAAAACTTGATCCCGATACAATCCCATAACAACTGGGCCAAATCCATCTGCTGATGAAGATCATGTGATATGATCGAAAGCTCCAGAACAGCTACTACGTGTTGACTTTGTGGTGAGATTGACTGCTTTTTTCATTGGTAATGAGTAATGACTTTAACATTGGCATATCGTGATAATTCAATAAATTACAGACTGATTTGGGGGGGACAAATCCTTAAAAGCCCATGGAAACTTAATTTCAATTTCAAAGGATTTCTTTATAATATGTAATATTCATGACTATATAACAAACAAAGAGGGAAATGTCAATTATTATTTTTCAAGAGTTTAACACATAAAAAAACTGATCTAATTTGATTCATCAGGACTGAGTGGGTGTGGCATGATCAGATTTGATTGACAGTGGTGGCAACATAACGAAACAACAACCATCGATTCAAATGTTACAAAAATTCTGATTAGTGCACAGAAATAAATGACATCATCTCATCCCCAATGAGACCCACCCACTACAAACCAGTGGGAAAAAAACGACAAAAACATCAATTTGAATGTAATGGGATTTTGTGTCCCTGTAGGATCCCATCTGTCGTGGTTGGGTTTTTTTTTAGTTCTTTGTCGTGTGTTTCTCTGTTGGCCCTGCCTTTCTCTGTCTCTTGTGTTTCCCCTCCTCCTGCCTGCTCCTGCCAGCTGACGATGCACACCTGTTCCTCATTCCACCATCACCGCTCTCCCGCCACGCACACCTGCCTGCCATCTACAATCAAGCTCAGTATTTCAACCCCGGCTCCACTATCTTCGCTGGATCGTTGTCTCTGCCATACTTGTGACACTCGCCTCAAACAGTTGTTACCTTACCTGTCGTTACCCTGTGCCTATCCTTACCTCTCCTTGCGTTTCTCCCTGCAGTCATCGGCTCCACATTTCGCTCCCGCATCCAGTCAGCTGGCTTCACCTTTCGGCTCCCTCCTCATGGCTCACCACTTCACCCTGCCTCTACTCCTGCTTCCAGCCTTCTCCTCTTGGATTCTCCCCCGCTTCATCCTGCCTCGCTCCCGCTTCTAGCCTCCCCTTCTTGGATTCCCCCTGTTCCCCGTACTCAGCCTTCCCTTCTTGCACTCCCCCTGTTCCCCGGACTCCAGTGCTTCCCCCCCCCTCGGTTCCCCCCATCCTATTCCAGTAAGCTCCCTCGCCATCCTATCCCAGTGAGTCCCTTGCCATCCTACCCCAGTGCATCCCTCGTCATCCTATCCCCAGCCCTTGTGTCTTCGCTCCTGTTTTTGGCGTCCGCCTTTCCTCACCTCCCTCCTTGCCTTTATTTAAATAAACCTGTTTTTGTGAACACTTCATTTGGGTCTGTTCTGTATCTCCTCGTAACAGAATCGGTCATACGTAGTAAAAAGCTGAGTTTAAGGCCCTTAACACTTGAAATGTTACAAAAGTCTTGTGTGCCAATCAATGCCCAATGAGTTTTAAACTCACTTAGTTTATGTGAATCCAATCTGTATTATATTACTGCACTGTATCTCTGTTGTCAAGGTCTTAATGGTTTTAGGAGTAAAATATTGATTGTTTGAATAAGCCTCAATTCAAATCCGGTAGAAAATATGACCCGAGGCCAATGTATTCTTAAACACTCACACCAAAGAAATCAACTATCTTCTTTGAAATGATTCCTTGAATGTCTAGCAGAAGCTACTGTATTCTGCAATAAGCTTCTTAATACAGTCATTACCAAAGCAGACGTATAATATCATAATCACATATTACTCACCTCTTTCTCGCTTTTTAGTAGTAGCAATGGATACTGTCTCCAATCAGGTGTGACTGCACAATTTAGCCTGATAACAGCATGGGTAGAATGCAGCATAGATTCAGGTTCTTTGTGAACATAGCAGGGGATTGTAGGTAGCCCCAGAAGGAAGTTACAGCTTGACAAATATTTGAAGTGCAGCCCGACTCTGTTTACCTCAGCCAAAGCTTTAGGGTGAAGCTGCTACTATTGAATTATGTCTCACAAAGGAGACGGAGCCGACAGTATCAGAGTCAGAGAAGTTGAAAACCATTTTACAGAGCTTCTGATATGAAAATTTGCACTTGTAGTTGTTATTTGCTTGATTTTACATTGCAATTGATTGTCAGGAAACCTGGGAGAAATTGATCGAAGGGGACTAAAAGATGCCTGACCTAGATTTTCTTTCTTTCTTATTCTTATCAAAACATATTGGTTATTCTCTTTCATTTTTTTTCTGTCTATGTGATGCACTTTGTGTTCTAGAAAACAAGTCTAAACACACAGTTAAACTCTGAAATGTTCACGTTTTTTTTTGCATACAGTACATTTTTTATCTTTATCAAATCCACTTACATTAAGGTACAAATAACAACATCTAACACATTAGAAGAAATGTGAATATTCCAAAAGTAAGACATGAGGAGAAAAAAAAGGCCAGCAAAGGGCAAGTTAATGCTAAAATTTGACGTAAAACATAACTACAAAAAACAGTCCCACAAAGAGTTAAGTGAAAGGACTGACATGGAGATGTGTCCATTAACAGAGTGCAATCACAGCATAACCATTTTACAAAATGTTTTGTTAGGAGGTTCAATATCCTCGCTTGATTATTTGCTATGGAAATATAATATTCAGTATCAGTGCATCTCTCAGGATAATTTGATTTGTACAGTTTGTTCATGTAACTAATGATGCCAGCTATAATCAAAACAAGGAGAGTCAAAAAGGCATCTGCCTTCTCAAATATCATGCAGCCATTGTAGAAGTCCCTAATAAAGGAATTGGATCAGTCCAAGTCTTGGTAAAGTTGGAAACATTTCTCACAGCATTGTAAATATTTTATATGAAAACTGCGGTGCCTCAGGCATCTAGCTGGACTTCTACAATTCTACTACTCTGAGAAAATTTGAAAAAAGGTTTAATTTAACCAAACCAAGCATCTCACCGAGCAGCTTGACTCATCAATATCCTGCCAAGGCATGGTCGACCCAAGAGGCCTACCCTGTAATGAGTTGTGTCCAGTGTTGAAGATCAGAGGCCAGCACGAATAGTTCACGGGTCCACAGTTGGGATGGTGCTGACCTTGTTGTTCCTGCTGATTCTCCGCTCAGGCCGCGGCCTGGGCAGTTTGGTCTGGATCAGCTCCTCGGGTGTGTTACCCAGCGGAGGCAGCAGCCTCTTTTTGCTGTTCCTGGTCTCTGGTAACCACTGAGGTGGCAGCTCAAAGGGTCCAAAACCAAACTGTGTGGAGTCCTCAGCTTCAGTAGGTGTAGCTGGTGCCACCTGAGATGAAGAGGCGTAAGCACATGTGTGGACCGGAGAGGCCCGGGGTGCTATGATTGAAGAAGGGCCATCCTTGGTGATAATCAGCCCTCCCCCTGTCCCCTGCAGAAGGTCTTTTTTGGTGATCACTTCCTCTCTGAAGCTCCCACCCTTGTGGTCCTCTTTAGACCCAGAGCAGCCTCCTGATCCTTGAGAAGGGATCTTATTCTCTGCATTCTCTGCATCCTCTTCTTCACCTTCTTCTTCAGAGGGCCTGAAGATCTGCTGCTGGCCAATGTTAAACATCTCCAGGAGCTGGCTCCCAGATCGACCGGCTGTCTCCAGTCCCACAGGCTCTCCGATCACACCCTCTGCTCCCAAAGACGCCAGACCCCCGGTGCTGACCATGTTACGGCGGCTGTAACGTCTGTGAATCCTGGCCAGCAAGTCCAGCCAGCTATGACGCACTGAGCGGTTAACAGTCAGAAACAAGAGTGGGTTGGTGAGCAGGGACACCTTGGGTAGCCAGAGGGCTGTCAGATACAGTGAAATGGGTAGCTCTTTAGCGTCTGCCAAAACGGTGCGATAAACCACCACGGCCCCATAGGGGGCGCTGCAGGCTGAGAAAGCCAGCACCACAGCCAGCAGAGTGGCGTGTAGCTCAGCTTCTCTCTGGGACACATACGGGATGGAGATACTGTTCTGGGGAGTCCGCAGAGCCGCGATAATCACCTTCTTCTTCTGGCTGGAACTGAGCGCTCTGCGGATCAGTAGCATGAAGATGAAGACCAGAGCGAGCGGGAGGATCACCGTGGTGACGTTGTAGATCAACACGTACGCCATGTGGCCCAGGGAGCGGGCGTGGTCATCGGAGCAGGAAGAGGTGGCATACACATCCGTCACATTGGTCACAGCGAACACAGGAAGGCTCACCACCGTCGCGTGGACCCAGATATAGATGACCAGATCTCGGGATCTTGCATCTGAGATCTTCCTCTCTAACGGGTACAGCACAGAGTAATATCTAGACACAGAAACACAAATTATTTCAACATTTTGGGACCTATCTTGCACCCGGCGCAGCACAGCGCAAAGCCCGACGCAAGTGACTTTGCCAGTTTAAGACTGACCCAATTCTCAATTTCCCATCCAGCGCCCGTGTCGTTTAAATAGCAAATGCACCTGCGCCCATCTGTGCGCCCATGGGCGTGCTAGTCTTACAGGGAGGTGTGTTCAAGTGCATTCTTGGTGTATTGCTATCTTGAGGCAGCGGGAAGTGATCGCGCCATTGACCAACAAAAACCTGGTCTAAAGTCAATAGCGCAGCATTTCATTGTTATTTTAACAGCAAATTAGTAAAATGTGCCTAGGCTTATGCACATCACGCACACTATGCTTGTTACACACACACACACACACACAGGGATGCACAGCAGCACACAAACAAAAGATTACAAATAAAAATATTACAGGGCAAATCCGCCATCATCATAGCAATTCGCCAAGGTACAAATGCACCTGGCTTTTAAAGGGAATGGGAGATGACACTCTGATTGGTTTATTGCATGTTATGCCCAAAACACACCTATGAATTAATGAAGACACTAAGTACAATGCTTTTTAACCATGCGCCCGGCGCACGGACCCTTTTTTCTGCCGTCAAACTAGCAAAAGGGGTTTGGACACGCCCTAAACGAACCTGCACCATGCGCTTCACGCCGTGTACTTAGATCGTTAAAATAGGGCCCAAAGACTTGCATATGGGCCTTTTTCCGTGACATATATTTTCACATGTCACAGTAGAAAAAGCCCAGTTGTATAATAAAATTAATGATGGCTCAATTCCATTTAGCTGCTTCAGTTTCAGAGTCCTTGCATTGTACATGCGGACTCACTGTTATGGCTTCCTGGGACACTTGAGTAGGCCTCAGCCGCCATTTATGTAATTAGTAACACCTGTGCTTTTCTCTGTATGACAAGTCAAAATGTCTGCTGTTAAAAACACCTATTGTCTGACTAGAGAGTTGCCTGAATGCAGTCATGCTGACACGGCTCATGAAAATCTCTCATCAGATGATTTACATGGAAAGACAAGTGGAAATTAAAAGTGAATGCACCTAAATGCCCACATCCATAACAGAAGCTGAAGTATCCTGCTCTGAAAACACATGTCCACTATTTTTAGTGGGTGTGCAGTTTATCATGTACAAGTTAAGTAAAACTGAAACTATGACCCTCTCAGTGCAGTAGAGATTCAAGTGGTTATGCTGAAAAGAGAGTAGAAATATAAAATTTGTGCACCTATTATATAAGCGGAAATACTGACAATAAGGAAAAAGGCACAGTTGTTTTTTTAGTCTAATATGTAGACTCCAAATTGCTGCAGAATAAATTGCTAAAATTGATATATTTGAGTGAACATTTTTAATAAATGCTTCTGCAAAATACTTTAAACAGATAACTCTAGGGGAAAAATGAACAAATATGAGTTGAGAAAACAAAAAATAGAGGCATTTTTATTGAAAAGTAGCTAATTTATATGTGCTAATAATAACATAATTTATCAATCCAAAAAAACAAAGGTATCTTTAATAATATTGTCTTTGTTGACAGAATTGCATTTCTGAAATAATGCTATAACCCAAAAAATGAGTGTAACATAAAATCCTGTAAATTGGTTATAAAATAGAGGCAAAAGTGTGCATATTTAAGATAATTTTATTGGAATGGGATGAAAGGATGTTCTGTCTGTGGTGTAATTACCTTATGCAGAAGTTGAAATCATGCGAGTGTGTTTAATGCACACCTACAGACACATAACTAGATCTCCTCATATCCGCCTCACAGATAATAGGATATAGATTGTCTCTTATCCTGTTGATGTCCCTTAATAATAGGCAAAACAAATTGTGTGAAGGACTTGCTTATTTGTCTCTTCATCATTACATGCTAGTGTATGTGTGTGTGTGTGTGTACAGAAGCCATTAACTGTTGCAGTCTCAGCCCGACTGTATACACATCCTCGATTGCTCTCCTTGAGAATAAATAATTCATCGGTTTGATAGCATTCTGACTGTATTAGTTTCTATGGAGGCAAAATGAGCTCCGTAGCAGTGAAACCAAGGCTGAGGCAAGGCTGCAACAATACACGATCTGACTGCAATTGCCATAAAAAAAATAAATGAAACACTTAAATGTGTTATATGGTAGTTGGTGTGGTGATAAAGTCCTGCGTGGTTTTTAAATTATGGAATGAGGCTTAATAGTGTAGTAGCCTGTATATATACTGCAGTCATCCAATATTAATGTTTTGCACGTACACTACCGGTCAAAAGTTTGGGGTCACTTAGAAATTTCCATTCCACTCCATTATAGACAGAATATCAGCTGAGATCAGTTGCATTGTTTTTTTTAACCAGGGCAGCAGTTTTCAGATTACATTATGTGCTTACATAATTGCAAAAGGATTCTCCAATGTTTTCTCAGTTTGCCTTTTAAAATGATATCAGATTAGTAAACAGAATGTGCCTTTGGAACATTGGCTGATAATGGGCAATGCAGATATTACATTAAAGATCAGCCACTTCTGTCTACAGCAGTCGAGAACCCTTTTGCAATTATGTAAGCACATAATGTAATCTGAAAACTGCTGCCCTGATTAAAAAAACATTGCAACTGATCTCAGCTGGTATTCTGTCTGTAATGGAGTGGAATGGACATTTCTAAGTGACCCCAAACTTTTGACCGGTAGTGTTCGTTTCTACATAATACAAGTCTCATACAGTTTGAGGAAACTACGGGATTTAAATAAATGGTGGTGTTATGAATTAAATATCCAGAATGAGGGGGCTTCTGTGCTTTCAACTTGCAAATAGCAGGGATGTAATTTATGGTAACATTATCTATTTTTTTAAGCAAATGGATAGCACTAAGTTTGTGTAGTCTGTCTGGGTTAGCGGTATCACTGCTGCAAGAGCTGACATATCTGAATGAGTGCCAGATAAAGTATTTTATTTTCTGGTTTAAAGCAAGTTTATTTATAACTACTGAAAATGAAAATGTCCTACGTCCATATATACTATGCTATATATAAATATATTATTTAACCTCCTCTGTCAGTACCGACTGCTCCATAAAAGTTATGAGACAGGAGTCGATGGTAAAAAACTCTTTAATGACAAATTGGCCAAAGCTACGACAGCATATTGTGACTGACTAGTGCTAGCACATTTCCAGCTAGCTAGTGAGTTAGCAGTTAGCATGTAGCTACAGTAGTTAGCCAGCTAGCCAATATGTCTTTGAATTTGGTGGTTAGAATCATAGGAAGTAGTCTCACGTTGCCAGATCTCCACAGCGCCGTGTCAGTGCTGGAGTATGGTCTGGCTACACAAGTTAACTTAACATTCTGGTATAGGTGAAAAACGCTATGGGTTATTTGTATTTCTTTAAACTGTTCACAATTGTCTTGGGCGGTGCGGTGCCAAGCTCCAGATGCAACGATGGTGCCCTTGCAAAAATAGACAGCGGAAAAGCCTGACATCCGGCGCGCGAGAGACGCTGCTCATGGCTTTATACCCGCATTGTACATCCAGTAAGCCAATCTACATAAGTTGCTTTCTTTGATTTCACATAGCCTATTGTGTTTTTTTTTAAGACAGATTCGTTTTTTTGATGACAAATTTTAGGTAAGAAACAAACAAAAACATTAAATTAGGGTTAAGTAGCCTATCAGATAACTGGCAGTGTAGAAAAGGCCTTACATGTTTAGAGAATTTTCTATGGAGATAAAACAATAACAGAACATTTAATTGAACATAATTAATAATTTGTAGGACAGCTAGGTGAGAAAGAGGGGGAAGACATGGAGGAAATCGCCACAGGTCAGACTCGAACCTTGGACCATTGCGTCAAGGCATAAACCTCTATGTTTATGTCCGCCTGCTCTACCCACTGAACCTACCCGGCCACAATACTCAGGAGATTTAAGAGAGATTAGAGTCTTTTTATCTAAACATACAGCTCTGGTAGTGGGGGTAATAGAAGTAGCAACATTGCCAGTAGAATTGCTAATTCAGTTATTGGTAGTGATACTAAAATACTGTTTAAGAAAAGTTTAATTTGACTGAGAAAGCCATAAAAAAAAGTTTAGCTTCCAGATCAGTAAGGGCATGATCAGCATTAGTGTAAGACCATACTGTATACGTGGGCAGCAGCAGCCATCTCAGGCTGCTTTTGGCTGCAGCTTTTAGCGCTGCAGAGAGGACTGGGACACGGCTGCTCAGCGTGGCGTACACATGCTCCATCGATCACCGCCCCCAACCCGCCTCGGCCACGCCACAGGGTGTAGATGGAAATTGAAAAAGACTTTCTCTCCTAAAACAAAACAATCTTCCAGAGTTGCTCCACTTGTGCAATGTGGATGT
This sequence comes from Zingel zingel, assembly GCA_023566125.1. Lineage (NCBI taxonomy): Eukaryota > Metazoa > Chordata > Actinopteri > Perciformes > Percidae > Zingel > Zingel zingel. The sequence continues at coordinate 24,346,344 of CM042332.1, read as the reverse complement.
TGGTACCTCCATGTCAGGAAGAGAATAGCTCCAACTGACTCAGCCAAGCACTGTATTGATAAACTGATCAGAGAATCGATTTGAACCATCCACTTCTCTCAAAAGCGAGTGGGAGGTACCCTGCAGGTACTGGCTGAAAAAAAAAAACATGACTCTTGTCCTACTCAGGGACAGATTGCTCTTTTTACTTGTGTTGTAAGATGTGGATTTTAATTTTAAATGTTAGCCACAATTATCTATGACTGTATTATCTCTGTCTGCTTTAACTATGTGTGTAAATTAGTATTTTATGTTTTCTGAACTGACCTGTCGAGTGCGATGGCACTGAAACTGAGCACAGTGACCGAGCAGAATAGCTTATGGAGGAACTTGATGGCCTTGCAGAGCAGCAGAGTGTGAAGCCACCAGCAGCAGCGAGGGCTGGCTCCAAGCGCCATGTCAAAGGGAACGCACACCAGGCCGGCGCAGATACCCGAGCACGCCAGGTTCTTGATAAATCGGTTGGTTGCAGACTTAAAGACATTTGTGCAGCAGGTGCACCACAACACAGTGGCATTTCCTGTGGGGAGGAGAGAAGCAGAGACTTAGAATGACATCAAAAACACAGTTTGTCGTCTGACTTCCTTTTTAGAAAAATGTAATTTGTTGCATCTTTGCATTTGTCTGGCTCAGTTTTTTTTACTTAGTCACATGTCTTTTAACAAGCCACATAAACTCAAAAGTATCCCTTTCATTGGACAGAGTTTTAGTAACCTGGTAGGATGGCACGTAACCTAAGATATTTTCTTGGCAGAGCAGTTCAGACTGCTGTTTGTCCTCCTCCAAGATGCAAAGACTTGATGGCACAGAGTTCTTTCAGCTATCTCTTCATGGAAAAGCCTTCCAATCTGCTTCACCAAATCCCATCTATCTATATATCTATCTATCTACATTCATATGTTTTAAAAATACCTATAAGAATGATTATGTCTTAAATTGTGGTTTTGTGGAGATTGATTTGTAACAAGAACAATTGTAAGAAATATTTGATTTTGTGCTGAATTTTTGAACACAAGTAATCAACATAATTGTTATCCTTAACTATACGTACACTAATGCAGACAGAAATGGAAGAGCTCTTTGCAGGGTGAAGAAATCAGTTGAGACAGCACACGATCAGGTTCAAACGAGGAAACTGGCCCTTCTGTTAAGATCCCTCCATAATTTGGAGCAATGAGAGAGTAATGATTGTTAATTAGGTTTAAAAAGGTGAACTTTATACTCCCTGCGAAGCACTGACGGATGTCAGGTCACACAGGGCTGTGTGTGACACGAACCTCTCCAAATGTAATTAGACCCGCAGTGTTAGCTGTGCTCTGATTGTCATAGAGAGAGCAAGATGTTCTCTGGTGAGGAAAACTGCCATTTCTTCCTCAGGTTATTTGTTTCTGATGTCTGTAAATGTTTAGGTCATAGTCAGAAAAAAAGCACTCACCATCAATTGCAAGAAAAAGATCAGGTTACTACAGTTTACAAAGATACAAATAAAAGCTATGAAAGCAAGGTTAGATATAAAAATCAATTATGGTGGAGTAGGCTGTGGAAATTTGGCCTAAGAGGTTTTAGATGGAGCAGGAAGAAGCTGTTTTTAGGAGAACATGGTGTGCTTTAATGCTAGTTTCTAACTGGGCAGGATTTCAGAGCAGCACACAGGAGTAGTATTTCAGGGAAACCCTAATGTAGCTGTAATTAATGCTCAGCCTCTGCATTCTGTGAAGCTGACTCACATGGGATAATAAAATTAGCACAAATACTCATTGTTTAAAATGCATCATTACATAAAAGAGGATGTTTACAGCAAACGTATATTGCAAATTGATATTTTACAAAACAACTCATATTGTCAACATTGCTTGCCAATCCCCTTTCAAAACAGGTACAAATGACTATGTTACAAAGACCGGTCATGGTTAAATGAAAACAATGTTGACTGTTGATAGGAAACGTGATGTAAACAGCGGCCTTCTGTGTCAAACATGTTTTGCATCCACCCTGGGGTCTCCCGGAGAATATTTTGGCTGTAACTAAAACAATTTCCCACCTAAATGAGGATTAAAGAGGGAGCATGCTCATTTTTTTCAAATACTAATTGACAAGTAATTTCCTTATATCCTATTTAAGCATTAAGGTGTACATTATGCCACTTAAGTCTAGACAAATTACATAAATTACATAAATAAGAATTGAAGTGCTTTTTCAGAATATCTATTAAAAAATAAACATGTATTTGTATAGCAGTTTTTAAACCAAGGGTTACAAAGTGCATCATCACATAACTGTAACTCATAAAGTATGTCCTTGTAAGTGCCGTCAGGTAGACAACATTGGGACCTCTACTCTTTTATAATCAGAGCTTGCATTGTCTGTAAAATCACATTGTCCTTTTGTGCCTGAAATACTCACGTGGCACTTGTGGAACACCTTGGCAACTATACACACAGCAGCCAATGGGGAGAAAAAGCACACACAAAAAATGATTGTTTGTTCCACTTAACAAATAGCTGCCCAACTACACATGAAAAACTCAAAATACTTCAAAAAATGCTTTGTTTGTGTACTTTATACACTGTCTACTTTACGCACAGGAAAGTAAGTTGTGTCATCTCTGGATAGGTGTTAATAAGCTGCTGTTATCAGTGAAGCAACTAATCCAGGTGTCTAAACATAGCAGCATTAGCTGATATAATTGAAAGTGTGAAACATCATTAACGCACTTAAGACCTTCTTAGTTGCATCCCTGTGGTGTTATAATTATTTTACTTTCAATGAGTGACTTATTTAAACATTGTAACCAAAGAAAATAGAAATCCCGATCCATATACTGTAATTTCTCACAGATATGATTAATTAATAATCACTATTATTATTATTATTTAGTAATATTAGCTGCTGCCGTGCACACTGTGGCACATTAATCAGATTTACAGTCAAACTTCTGTGCTTTATTGAGAAAAAGAGGATAACTGTCTGCTAATTAATAGGAATGTTAGCTTAAAAAAATAATTCAACATTTTGGGAAATACACGTGTTTTGCTTTTTTTTTTAAGAGTTAGATGAAAAGATCACTATGACTCTAATGTCTGTGCCTTAGGTACAGAGGAGACTGTTAGCCTAGCTTAGCATAAAGACTGGAGGCCAGGTTAAACAGCTAGTCTGGCTCTCTCCAAAGTTCAATGGAAAGTGAATTAGTCCAAAGTTAATCCGTTCATTTTAGGGGTGCCAGTATTTGTAATTTTAAACTTTGAAGAGCGTTAACCTAGTTGTTTCCTCCTGCCTCCAGTAATCCTGCTATGCTAAGCTAAGCAAATCACCTGCTGGCTCCTTACCATGTTTTGTAACTGTTTTGTTTTGTAATTATTCAGATTACACAGTCTGCAACATGTTCTCATACCTGAACAACAAAATAGTTTGTTTGTCAGTGAATTGCAACACAACCCATATGAGCATTAATGTGTTAAAGATGAAATTACTGTTTATTAGGGTTGCCACCTATCATGTAGAAAAATAAAAGGACGCCACAGATATTTCTCTCAAAAACAACGTTGATTTCTTATACGGACTTGTGGCTTCTACAGGAACGGGACGCACTATTTTATTTTGAAATATTTTAAGGGACAGGTGGCAACCCTACATAAACAGAAGAAACCAAACACATTTCAAACATTACTCATCTGTCATTGAGGTTCATCTCCAAAGATACAAAATATGTATGCAAGTTATTATATAGGCTGAACTTGGGGGAAATATACCGCATGTCAAGTCACTGTCTCTGATATTCTCAGACAGTGTAGAATAAGATGAATTTAAATAAATTTACTTGTGTGGTATAAGGAGAAAAACTTATAATAATAATAATAATATGTTAACACCAAAAAAAGCTGTTTATACTAACAACACTACCATGCATGAGGTCACATTATCTTTTCACCTCTACACCTCTCTGAAAGTATAAAGATATACATCCAGCATTTTTTTATTACCTGTAACTTTGTTTTTTATGCCTGTGCAAACGAAAACATGAACTGATTTGTCTGCACGTATCATACATTACTTGCAAGAAAACTGCTGGCATTTTTTAATCCCTCATACAGATTTCTTTTTGGAGATGGAAAGAAATGAAATCACCCCCACATCAGGACAACAAAAGTGCCTACATGATGGAACTGACATATTGTGTGCATCCCTGATAATAAGTGCTGTCTGATGATGTATCCTGGCTTTTATCATAGTATAAAAACCTGTTTGATAGTGCACAAAGTGGCTGGAGAGTCGAGAACACGCATTTTTGAAAATCTAAACCTCAAAAACAGCCCTCTGGAATAGCATCAGTATTATTATTCATTGTTTTATTCTCTGGCTTATTTATGTAATCATAGTCAGGTCGAGAGTTGCCTGCTGATGAAATTGCTTAGATTTTTCTTTCATTTTCTTTTTGCTGTATATGTGGAATAAAATGACTCTCCAATTAGCCTTACAATGTGTATTCGAATGGTGATTGTTCCTAAAATATATTTAGGTATTTGATGCATTTTGACAATACTATATTTTGATTTCCATAATCAATGGTCACACATGGTGTCATTAGAAATGTCAAGCTCACCTTTACCAGTTTACTCTCCTGAGACAATTATGTCACTAGTAAAGGGCAACAACTATTATTATAATTTTCATTTTTTTCTGTTTATATTTTACATATATTTGTAGACCTAATCAGTCTGAATTGTTGTCGGCTTTAGTGTCTTTCTTGATTCTACCACTGGGGGCGCCAAAGTCAGACACTTTTTTATTTTACACAAAGTGGCTTTAAAATTTGCTACAAAACACTGATTTCAACATTACCGCATCACTCTTGAATCACTCTTGGTCATGCCTGTGTTTATTACATGCTTTATTTACATCCCATTTTACTTGTTGTTCTCTGGTGGTGCGTTCAAGTACTGTTGGAATCTCTGCCTTTCAGACAGCTGACTCTTTGAACTTTTTTTTAACTTATTGTACATTATAGGTTCATATAAATGAGGTTGTTTGATAGTAGAAGTAAAATATATGAATTGTATGTTTTCCAAGCCATATACACAACATACAGAGGAAAAATAGGCATTTTGAGCTATGCTGCAAAAAAGCAACTTTGTGCAGCCATTCATGTCATGCTCTCCTGACCCTGCCACTGCAAAACAGTACTGATTCAGAGCAATAGTCATTTGGCCATTTTTTGCTGGTTTTGGAGTTAGTTTCACCATATTTTATCATGGTGAACTATCTATGCAGCCTATCATTGAGGCCATACTCATAATTTGTGACAAATACCACATTAATATGCTGCGCTCATTTTAGGCAGTAGGATTATGTTGTTTGGCTGCCAATAAGATGGAGAGGATGTCAAACTGTGTGAGACTGATGTGCTTGTGCGGTCCATCAATTCACACGGCTCCTTCCTCACTTCCATCTTCATCAGCAGCCTGCGATTCTACTGGCACAAGCAGAAATATTTGTCAGAGTCGGTACAGATTCAGCTTGTAAGAAGCTCAAAATGTATATGGTAAGTTATTGCTACTAATATTTGCCAATTTCCTGGTGAAATAGGTATAACCCATATCAACGTGCCAGTGTCTCTTTGGGTTGCCAACCTAAAACTTCACTTCAATGAAAAAAGGCATCAAATACACATTATACGTAAATGTTTGCTTCTTGTATGTTTTAATGTACATACTGTAATTATGTAATGCTTAACATCCAATACTCAAGTTAGCAGCAAACTAACATGCAAAACAGACACGTCAGACAACACCATTCATAGTATTGAATAGCATAGTCATATAGTATTGTACTCCACAGTGCATCCTTATGGATAGCTATATGATGGAAAAATACAGACTGCTTTTTAGTTTTTATAATTTTAGGTTGTTTTTTTTAATTGGTTGCTTTTCCATGTTTTGGTCATGTTATGTAGTCATTTATGTACACTATGTGTTTTAGATGTAAAACCTACATGCATTAGGCAATTAAGAAGAAAACGATGACTGAAGCTTTATTATGACAGTGAATATCTTTTCAAATTTACAGAATACTGCTGCTTCGTGTTCAAGTTATTTAGGCATTGATGATTGGGCTACTTTTTTTGGAAGACTTGCTTGTTGTTGCAACTTTCCTCATTTATTTTATTATTTATTTTTCTTGCATAAAGGGTGTTCCCATAAGGTTCCCTTGACCCAGATTTAGGAGTCCAACTGTTGAGGCTCATAGAAAAAAATGAAGCTTTGAATGCTTTAATTGAGTAATTATATATATATATATATATATATATATATATATATATATATATATATATATATATATATATATATATATATATATATATATATATATGTCTGCAGGAGTCGTAAGTGGTTTGGGGGCCTTTCTGTTAAGTATGGACAATATGTATATTTGTATGGGGCGACTTACCGAGTAGCGAACCTATGAGGATGAAAACCTGGATGGTGGTGGTGAAGTCCCGGTAGGCTTGCTCTCGAATGAGGCGCTGCTGCTGATCCAGTCCGGTCCCCTCGGCAGGTGGGCTGTTGTCCCACCGCGTCGCAGTGCTCGAAGCATTAAGAAGATCCAGCCAGAGGTGGGCTGCTGTGAAATTGGCTGCACCGTCCCCGACCGTCGCAGCCCGGCTCCCACTATCCATGTCAGTTCACCCGGCGATCCTGACGGGGTTTAAGACGGCTGGCGGGATGTCAGCAGCCAGCATTGGAGAGGCATTTCCGTGGTGATGCTGGTGATGCCTTGCAAAAAGGAGGGGAAAAAACTACAAAACACAGCTTGCATGCATGCAGAGATGTCAGTGAAGATGGGAGACCGACACAGGTAATGCGTGCAGCTGCCAGGAGTAAGATTTTTATATGTCTGATGAATCAGAAAAGAACATGGTGTAATGATCATACATCAAAGCACAAGGAAATAACAAGCCTATAGGCTGTATGACCCATAATCCCCCAATGCGGATGCATGGCAGAAATCAGTAAATGAAATCCGTGCGCAGTGAGGTTGGATGGATGCTACTCTCTCTGACACGCAGTGCACCTAAAACCACACCGGCTTGCGAAGTGTCCGTTCCGGTAAAAAAAGATGCTTGCAGCACCGAGAACACAATATAATCACCTCTCACCGTACAATAAAATAAAAAAAATAAAAAAATAGTGTGGCAGTCAGGCTGATACTCCGGCTGCCGCTGGAAATCGCACTGTCAGAAGCTGTTAATTAGTAGACTGACTGGTGTAGGGAGCCTTGGAACTGAATATCTCACAGTGTGAGGTGCAAGACTGGAGAGAAAGAGCCCCTCCTCTTCTTTTAGCATCAAGAAACTCCACTGAATCGTATGAATGGCAAGCGAAGAAGAGTGTGGCCGAATTACACACTAATCAGTAATGCTGTTGGTATATAAAGACGGGTAAACTTCCTATCATCCAAACAGACAAAAATCAGTTAAACTTTAAGTAAATATAATTTATCCAGAGACCCAGTTAAACAATGTAGGCTACATAGGTTTACATTTTATAATAATGAGGCACACTATCAATCGGTTTGTCAACCCCAAAAGGTAACCATTGGGTTTAACCTCAACAACTGTACCGTTGTCTAGCTCAGACTGTTCTTTCACAGGCGCTTGTTACATTCCTCTTTGGTTTGCTGAATACCAACATTTGTGAGGACATACATACCTCAGTAAAACAACATAGTATTTTATGATTTACTTTGTGTTTTAATTTCAATTTGTATTCTCCTTTATAAGGCAAGGCAGCGGACCCTCAAGGAGATGCTCATATGGACCCATTGTGGAAAACAGCTAAAGATCAATGCATGAAAATGACTATTCATACATCCCAGTAGAAAATAAACCTCTTGAGCAGGACTAGAATTAGTAAATTCCATATTTGGAAATATTAAGCAGAGGATCAAAACTCTTAATCAGCACAGTACACGTATGTCTGGCATTACTTCAACAAATTAAGTCTTTTCCTTCATTGTGTGTTAGGAGTCATGCATGTCCCCACCAGCTTCTGTAAAGACTGTGTTCATAAAGGTGGATGTACTGAGACGGCGGTCAGCGTCTTTGTCTCCAACTTCAGAATCAGACTCTCTTCTTTGATGCAGGCTACATTGTTAATAAAATCCCAAAGAGAAAAAAAACATACATCAAAGTAAATCCACTTCCCTTTGAAACAGACAACAGCCCTTCATATACAATAACAAGGGTTTGAACTTTAACATTAGAATAGAACCACAACAGTGGGATTAGTGTTCATTTCTAATATATGCTTTTGTTTCACAATGTTTCATCATGTGTTCCACGTTATATTGTATGTGACAAAAACATATCTCAAATGATGTGTAAGATACATCAAAACTTAATGTAGGAAGGCTGAGCTGCCACTAGATGCAAACATTTTCACAAATTTAGTCTATTTAGTTTATTCTAGGAGACTAATGAACATCACTGCTAAATGTATAATAATGACACTGATTAGTGAAAGAGGAGGCATTAATACAGCTCGAAACAAGATGATTAAAGTGTTGATTGTCTTAGTGCAAGACTGTAAATCATATAGAACACGTTTACTTATTGCTTACAATCATTTTAATTGTTTATTTTATGTTAAGGTTTCTAAACCTCCAACAGCAGTGATATCACAGTATTATTAAATTCACAAAAAAGTCCAAAGCTTCAACATAACACATAACTCATATCATTTAATACCTCTTGGAAAATTTCATTCATTAGAATCTACAGGCATGATTAAGCATTGCTAATGACGGCCATTCTGGGACGCTTGCTGCAGCGTTGCTTGCTAACAAGTACTAGTCCAAGTGGCTCTTGAAGAACTCCTGGACTTTTTCCCACAGGTCCAGCTGAGCCTCAGAATGGGCTTTTGGCTCCCCACCAAACACCACATCACTCCCTATTGCTCCATGAAACCCAGACGAACAATAAGGCATGTGAGGGACTTCCAAAAAGTGCCCAGCTTTAGGGTATGTTACAACCTTAAAAGACTCTTTGCCATGATTTCTTAGCGTTGCAGCAGCCTGCTTGGCAAAAAAAACACTGTTCCAGTTGTGGTCATCTTCAGAAACAGCAAACAGGAACTGGCAGCTGGCACGTTCAATCGGAATCAATGATGCCCTGTTCTTTTCCAAGGAGGGGTCAGGTAAGGCATCTCGTATATCTACAAGCCCGGACTCTGTGATTTTAATATTCTTTATGACAGGGGGAAGTGGAGGTATAACAACATCTTTGTAGTGTAAAGGAATCACAGTATTTGCATTGCAGCCATTAATACAGACGGTCGCTGAGATCCCAGAGAGGAAAGATGACATTGACAAAGCCAAACCGCCACTGTGAGAGATTGCTATGATGCCAATCCCTGGACCTTTAACCTGCACAGAGAGGTATTGTGTTAATAATCATGTTTAGAATATTGTATCTCTGCTAAAATGCCAGATTTGATAAGATCAATAAATAACAACCATGCCTCAAATCTATCCAAAACCAGAGCTTAAACAAACAAAAGTTGCAACTAACAATGATTTCCATTAGTCTTGTTTTCATCAACAACAACAAAAAAATGGCTAAAAATACTGAAAATCTCAAAAATCCCTAAAGAGATAATATTGTCAAATGTCTTGCTTTGCCTAACAAACAGAACAAAACCTAGATATATTCATCTTATTATTACATTAGATGAACAAATTATGGGAAGCTGGGACTAGAGAATCAGTTATAAAAATAGGTCAGATCAGTTTCCTAGAATTATCTTAATTATGCATAATTTGCAAAGGACCTTGAAAAAGTCTGTCACAGCCATAGATTTGTGCCATCAGAAGCCAGTAGAGGGCAACATTGACACAGTCAATATTGGCCTATATATCTAATACATTCTCGCTGTGTGTAATTAATTCATTGGACACATTTTTCACAGCAAGAACAAAAATCAAACATCAGATAAAATGGAGATTATTATACATGTGATCATCTATACTGTTTTGATCTTTAATACTAACCTCTGGCTGTCTCCTTAGATAAGATACAGCCTCTTCGAAGTACTCCAAATCCAACTTTTTAGGTCTTTTTGGTAAATCCTGGTAGTCTGTATAGGCCAGTGCCAGAACAACAAAACCTTTATTTGCCAAGAGGCTGGCTCTGGGCTCAGTAAGACGTCCACCAAATGTGTACAAATCCAACACCCCTGGGAATGGTCCCTTTCCTGAAGGGAACAAGAAAACAAAAAGGGAGAGGGGAAAGTTAAGTAGAACACTGACATCTCTCCGATGTCTCAGGTATCATCAAGAGAACACAACTAACCTGGTGGTACAAAGAGGACTCCTCGTATTCTTCCCTCTTGCACTGGTATTCTCTTCATCCCCTCTGTCATGTATTGTCTCTCGTTTGTTTCAGAGGCCAACACCTCACCAGTCTCTCCACTCAGTGCTTCTATCTCCACCAGTGTTGGGCTGAGCACATTCTTCTTTAGGAATTTACTGTGTGGAGTCTCCGGTGCCAGGGTCCAAAACAAACCCATGGGCTCCACTCCGGTGTAACTTCCTCCAAGAGAGGGTGCACGGTAGACATCCACCTGGCCGGTTTCATCCGCTTTGTACAGAGCGGAAGCCTTGAAAATCACCCCTCTGTCATCAACTAGTTTGGACCTCAGTTGAACTTGTTTGTGAGGAGCGAGTCCCTCTACTTTTACCTGCACCATTTTATCGAAGAGACACCGAACACTGGGGAGAATTTTCAGGCGGATCTGTGAGTACGCCATTTCAGCTCTTCAAGATGGGAGAGAAACAGTGACTCACTGTAATGGCTTAAATGTCCTTCCGCTTTACTTTGTTTGTGGGGACAGCTATGTTGTCACTGCATCTGTTAAGGCAATCAATAATTAAATGAATGTATTGCACACACAAAAAAAAATCACCTCTGTGTGACTCAGCTCCATCAAATGTCATAATATTCATTAAAGAGCCCCTATTACACTCCTTTTCAGCGTTATATTAACGGCAGAAAATTAAGTTTTCATTATATATGACATACAATAGTGTAAAATTAAACACCAAGGTGTCATTAGACCACAGGACCGAAATAACTAATGAAGAAAGGAGAAATATTTTCACCAATAAACTTTATTTATATCAAAATGTAAAAAAAGTAGTAAAGAGAACTTTCTAAATGATACATGAAAATACAATATATACACACACACACGCACGCACGCACGCACGCACACAGCAGCTAGATTGTATCTTCAACACTAATAGTGTCCAATCCTCTACCATCTATCATGGATTACTGTCATCTCGCCTATCGCAGCTTTGTTAACTGGTGCTGGGGCTATTTAGGGCCGAGTCAGGATTGTGATCCAGTCCTGTGTTGTACTCCGGATAAGCCAGGAGTTTCCTGATCCGGCTGGTCAATACGCCAGCATCCGCCTGCCACTTGACTGAATAGGGAGACATGTTGGGCAGCCACTTTCTCCTTTGAGGGTCTCTCATATTGGGATACCAGGTCTTTGGGGATGGAGATTTTATGCATCTCCTCAGCAAATGGCACTGGGTCCTCAAACACCTCCTCAAAGACGAGCCTCATCAGGTCATCCACATAATCTGAAAAATATTGTATTCAAAATAACATTTTGTAGTTCTTTCATGAATCCACCTCCCTTGTACATATCTCAAGTATGACCATAAGTATTCCATTGCGCTTTCCGGTTATGTTTGTTGTAAAAAAATAAAGTATTTTACTAACTGTATGTGGGGACCGTTTTCACAGGCCTTTCTGAGCATTCACCCTTTTCTGATTGGGGGAACACATCCTTGTAGACAGCTTGCCCTAGAGATGTTGTTGCTTGGTTGTAATCTGCATTTTCGTTGTAATGCATGGCTGCTAGGTACAGCCTACAATCACACAAATTGATGAATGTAATGACCTATTGGAGTTCAATTTTTCTTTGCACTTAATATTAGCCAATACTCAGTTACTTTTTTATAAAGCTGTTACGGTTTCATTGTAAAATGTATTACCTACACAACCTTCCCAGGAAAGGGTAGACCACATTCTTGGGTGTAAAACGCAGGATCAAGCGGTGGAATGCCTCCAGCGAGGAGGTATGGAAGTGGCGACTCAGCTTCTCCACATTTTTGAGAACTCTCTTATTGCAAAGTATTTTTTCTACTTTGTGGAGTGCCATTGACCCTTTTAACATTACAAAACAATTTAGAAAATTATTAAAACAGGCAATACACTAATGCATTTACATTACAACAGAAATTTGAAGTGATATTAGGTTTTATGTCTGTTGATATTATGAAAAGAATTTTCTGTAGCTTTTTTAAAAATATATTTTGAAGGCCCATTTAGGGTTCATACCTGGTTGGAACCACTTTGCCGGATCCCTCGACACTCGGTCCTGATGTTCACACTTGGGAAAGATGGGGTTTTCATGTTTGTGAACATTTTGGATGTGGTTGACCAAGGATGTCCACTTGGCAACCTTTTCAGGCCCCGTTTTTGACGAGTTGGCACTCCAGTAAAGATGATTTTTTATCCTGCGCAGCCACTTTCTCAGCACCACACACTCCTTGTTTTGTGCCACTTTGTCCAGTTTCTTGGACAAACCTTATAAAAGTAGATATGCAATAAATGTATAATCGAGACATAGTTTGAGACAAAAAGCACAGAGTATGTCTAGCAGCCACAAAGTATGTTGTGAAATACAGTATACAGGGATGAAAATGTACCTTTTACAAAGTGCCACACGTCATAGAACTGTGTGATGTTCCTTTCCCTAAGAAACTTCTGAATTTGTGGATGGCGGTCGGTAACGATGTAGTCCACTGTCAAACCATTTGATTCAAGAAGATCTAGGCATCTTTTCAATCCCTCCTTCTCCATGTGGTAACTACCACGTACTTCATTGCTCTGGTGGTGGGTGGACACAATTGCAAAGCTGTGAGACATAAACACACTGAAGCATGTTTAACCTTTGTGTTGTCTTCGTTTCAACCGTTTTTGTTCGTTTCACAATTTGTTTTTGCTTTTTCCAAAGTTTAAAATTTTTCTTCTACACATTTTCAACGCTTATTTCTACGTCCAATATTTTCTGATATAAAACAAAAATTTAAAAACAGACCAATGTGACCCGAAGTCAACACAAGGGTTATACATGTTTTGCAAGCCTTAAAAAAAAAAAAAAATTATTTAACTCACCTGAACAAGCTGAAGGTCCAAAATAGTGTTGCTCTCCAGGTGCATCACGGTGTAACTGCCATAATTAGCTGAATGGCCTAAAGAAAACATGACAGAGAAGGGGACAAGGGTTTAACACAAATTAAATGCACAAGTTTAATGACTGTAAAAATATCAGACACTGTCAGAATTTTGGCCTACCTGGTGAGTCTGCTCGCATGTCTCCACAAAGTCTGAGCGTTCCCTTCTGCTTTAGCTGCTGCAAAAGAATCTGCTGGTCCGTTGTCCATTTGTGGATAATAGCTGGCTCCAAGAAATTCCTAGCATGCATCCTGAAGGTGTCGTGCGGAAAAATCTGGAGCTGCATGGCCTTGAATATCTAAGAATAGATTTTTTTTTTTTAAATGTCAGGATAGAAAAGGTCAATTGTTTGCAATTTTCATATGCTGAAAAAAAGAAATAACATTACCTTTTCCAGTTGTATGAAGGATGCACCTGTGAAATATGTGGCTGCTGACAACAGAAGGTTGCCAACAGGAGTACTTCGTACCAAGGGCTGGCTCTGCCACTGCCTCGAGTAGTTGCATTTTGGGCAAAACTGGTTGAATGCCACATAAGTACCAATTCGTAGCCGCCGGACATCACACCTAGTATTGCACACTGGACAGTTGTCAAACAGCTCTCTGAGGCAGCTTTCAAAGACAACATATTTATCATCAGCATATGTGGTCCTTGGCACAAACCTAAAAAAAAATAATAATAAAAAAAAAAAAAAAATGCATTTTTACCACATACTTGCTTTAGTTTTCAGAAATGTTTTCCTTTGCTTTAAACTCCTTCTAAAATATAGCTAAAATATGAAACTTACGACACATCAGATTCCTCCGTAAGAACAAAGTCGCACGGGTTATACGTTGAGTCTAGCAGCTCCGCAGGCTCCGCTGAAGAGTCTGCTTCCTCTTCCTCCTCCAACTCAAGACGAGGTCTCTTCCTTGGTCTGACTAACTGGCCCTTAATTGGTGTAGATGACAGTGGGAAGTCACAACGGGATTTGGTTTTAGTCCCAACACTGACACAAGACACCGTTGCCTGGGTGCCTATAAATATAAGGAAAGACATAAACATATTGTACTGCTATAATAATTATAGTATACATATATTATATAATAATGTGAGGCTTAAATATATATTATAGTTTTTATTAAAGTGCATTTTAATTCCTATAGTCCACATAACTCAATAATGTATCTCAAATGAAAAAATACATTTGATGCCTCCGCTTTATATACCTTTGCTTCTCATGTGATGCTCCCTCAGTGTGCCCCTGGATAACTGCGTGCCGACCGAAAACATCTTTTTAGAAGCCACAGACTGTGTGCCCACTGAGATGGTTTGTGGATGGTCAGTCTGGCATCCTACTTCCTGAAATCTAGTTTGTGTGGTACCAGTGTCCTGCTGTGATGACAGAGTCAAATAAAGTAATTGAAACTTTTGCAATAGAGGAGCCAGTCAACATCTAGAAAGCTGAACAGTATCGAATAAACCAGCAGAACACATATGTTATGCATGTAAACACGTCTACATCATCAACCGCATATGCCGCTACTATTTTCAGTATAAGTACCCCAACACTCCCGGGTGATCCAGGGTGATCAGCAGGCCCAAACGGTTTTCAGCGGTGATCCAGAATGAAAATCTGAGGAATTTAGCGGACAGTTTTTCTGCTTGTGGTGGAGATGTTTATATTCTGAATTTTATGTTTATTTATTTTTTAAATCTGCGGAAAATTCTGCGGAATTATGTATCCGCATTGGAAAGTTATCCAATGGATAAAGTTACAGCGTATTACTGGCAACGACAACGTTATATCAATACAGTTTGCAGGCTAGCATGTTAGCACGTAACATCATAGCTTGTAGCGTTAATTATAAATCCACCTATCCATTTCACCCTTGATCTTGCGAGCAAAAACAATCCCCATTACTTACGTTGTAGAATGTTAGATAAAACTGGTCTAACAAATGATAAGCAACCCCATTTGAACGCAAAAGCACAAGCTAACGTTAGCAACTTAGCCGAGGACTACAGCTGAGTGAGCACAGTGTAACAAACCAACACTTACACAGTACAGTAGCTACGTTCATTTTTAAACAAAATAAATACACAAATAACAAAGCATACATACAAGTTGTGATACGGAAGCTCCAGGTTGGTCGAACAAAGTGGGAACTGACCCGTCTTTCAGTAACAAACGCTTGGAAAACCCTGAGTTGAACTGTGCCCAGTTCACGAAGCTATCCTTGGTAAAATGCCGAAAACACAAAAAAATGTTGAGGTTGTATTGATCAGGTCGAGTTCCATAAATAAATTTAAGCCACTGATTCTTCTTTTCTTCTTCTTTTGGAAGTCCAAACAATTGCGTTATGCTTGTGCACCCAAGCATACAACGTCTCCACTGGGACATGATCAATTTAATCCAAACAAATTGTTCAATGCCGACCTGCCTGCCTCCTGGTTCTCTTCCTTAGAGAGAGGGCGTGCCTCTGGACGGGCTTTCCTAATTGTCTAGGTCACTGATTGGGGAATTTAAGGCAGGAATGCAGACGAGGCGTTTCAGGCGGTTGAAGAGAAGTGCTTTTGCTGTGGAAGAGAAAGCTACATTTGGAGTGAAAACTTTTTTGTACTTTATACATATTACATACACAACAAAACTATATAACACACTTCATGATGGGAAACCCCAAAAAAGCATAATAGGGGCTCTTTAAAAATATTCACCGAGCAGTACCGACATTGCGTTACTGAGAAAGAAGAGCTGTGTAGCACTTTTGGCATTTTTTACTCACACAAAATAAGCATAAGTATTAATAAACACTGATCCAACTGTTTGGTGTAGTGACTGTACTTCTCTATAACTTAGTTTTCTATATTGTGTTTACAGTGCCATCTCTTAACTTAACTAGATACATAATAACATAATATATTCTGCATAGAATAGAAGAAGGCACTGACTCTCTGTAAAAATACTCATTTATTTACAAGGGCAAACGTAAGCTGCATGAAGACACTTTTCACCAACATATAAACCCATGAAAGAGTCACATGACAGCACCTGGGTGTTCTATCTGTTAAGTATTTGAAATAAACAACATTTGTCATTGACGACGCGATGGGATTGCCTGTAGCTAACTAACTAACGTTAACTGAGAAATTCTTTGACTGTCTTTAGTTGATAGAGAAGAGTGCATTTGCACGGTACTGGGTAATGACCTTACTGGGTGAAAGATCAAGATAGCACAGCTCACTATTCTGCAATAAGAACCAGCGACAAGTAGTTATCAACCAAAACATGAAAGCTAACTTTACATTATTACTCCTCATAGCATATAAAAAATACGATATAAATCTATGATTACTACTGTGGATATAAGTTAGCTATCTTAATTAGCTACCGTTAACAAAGCTAGCTAGCTAACGTTAGTTAGCAGGAAAGTAACTTTGCAGGTTTGATCTTGATAATGTTTTTTGTTTTAGTTTAGCGCCTTGTTTCGAACAAACTGGCTATACGTAGACAAATTTGGACCATACTGTAAATACATATCCAAATATTATCTCCCACCAGCCAGAAAATGCCTGAAAATCATACCTTTACAATTACGAAGCATTGATGTATAAAGAGGAAACAACCATAGCACCAAGCATAGACAGTATGGCATCAAGTAGAGTAGTAGGCAACTGGGCGCAACCACTTTTCCAAAGAAGGGGGAGGGTGGATTTGGGATCAACAGCCTCTGAAGTTTCTTTGTTTAGTGATGAGAACTGCTTTCTGTACTCAACGTATGTCGAAATATTCATTTAAAATATATGTATTTAAAATAAAATATAAGAAAAACAATACGAAAAGGAAAGCAGGGGTTTTACCCCCCTACGGAATGTGTAGAATGGCACCAGTGAGAGATTTAAAGTTAGCTCATTTCAAACATGAGACGATTTCATTTTAACAAGTAATAACAAAGATCCTCAGGTAAAAATGATTTGCCAAAAATATGATCGACTTCAGGAACATATAAATGTATGTAGAAAGGTGAAGCAGCCACTAGATGTCAGCATTGGCACAGAGCTTTATATGTGCATATCCTACTTAAAAGGTTAAAGACACCTTTTCTGTACAAGGGTAACAATTACTTTGGATCTCCTAACACAGTAGCCTATGGTTTTTAGAGCATTGGCGATTTTAGATCCTTTTTAGGGGCGCTCAAGCCCCCTAAATTTTACCTCAGCCCCCCTAAAAATGATAATAATAAAAAACAACAATTTTTATTTATTTTTTATATCTGTTTTAGTGCTTCAAGTTAGAGTTTGCGAACTTGTCTGTTAGTGACAGAGGACAAACACTTACAGGTTCAAAGGGCTTAAAACAGGTTTGATATCCTGTGTGGCTGTCGACGATACTATTGTAATGGCAAAATTACATTTAAGCATGATTATCACTCCCATTTCCTTGTTGTGTATATAAGCTCAGTGTTTCTGTTCACTCATTTGAAGAGACTTTTTCACACTTGAGCTGTGTGCTTACTGTAAACTTGTTAGTTTATAATAAATACAAAAACCTAACTTGGTTTAGTACAAACTGTACTGTACTGTACACCTGCTACATCGAAAACTTCCACTACACTATGCACCTGTAACCCAGTCAAGGAAAGGGTCAACAGAAACGTAGTTTTGGCCAATCGGAGGTGGAGTCTCTAGCTAATCTGTCGGAGGGAGAGCAGGAGTGTGGTTGTGAAGTTTAACGTTGGTAGTCCCCAGAGAAGAAGTTGGTAATTTCATGGCGCAGATTAGAACCCAAATTGAAATGTCAGCAACAAAAATTGCTGAATATTAGAACATTGTGTCAAATTGGTCGTTATTACTGTGATTTATGAAGTGTCAGGTTTAGTTCCATCATACTGTAGTGTTAATAGTGTCAAAAAACGTTAGCTGATGTTGTTGTTCCGTAGATAGCTCAGAGATTATCAGATAATGAAATTACTAATGTAGCAGCGGGGGGTTAACAATTTTGCAAGACTGTATCCGTGTCACATTCTCATTAGGGGCTGAGTCCCCCTAAAGGTCTCATCCTAGAATCGCCCCTGTTTTAGAGTATATATGCCCTAGTGTTATCGACATAAACACAGTAACACAAGAACAGTATACATGATAGGAAACTAATTTACACCACATGTGCCCCCTATGGAATATATTGTCTGATTAGTTGGACCACCTTGCTGCATATATTTTCATATTAATGAGCAAAATGGCAGGACACTGGGCTCAGCTGCCTCATGTTTATAGTATCTGTAGGGTAGACCTCTGTCTCTTCTCCTCTGTGTCTTCTTGTCAGAGGATCTAAAGGACTTAATGGCATGTCAAGGTGTTAAGCAGGAGTTTTATCCAATGAATCATTGGTTGGCCCCATAGACTGTATAAGGTTGGCCAGTGCCAGGGCTTCTTAACCTCTGGGACGATAAAGGGACGGGAATCTTTCATAGACAAAGAGGGGAAATTAAGATAGCAAGAGGATGTAATTAGAGACCAGCGCAGGGATGGTGCCAACATTAACTGGAATTTGAGCAAGTGAAAGCAAAAGTGATTTAATAACAGCTATGTAGAATCAACAAAGTTGTAAAATGTAACTGAAATAGCCATGCAGATATCACAAATAACCTCACAAAATACTATAAGCCACTCAAATAAATCCTATAGAATATTGCAATATAAAAAGATTGGTTTTCTAAATAGTAAAATTAGTGTATTTTCTTAAAGGTACCTATGTATATGTTAAGTGAAAATGACCAAGATTACTGTATGATATGGATGAAATTATCCTCACATTAAAGTGAAATCTATTGTATATTTTCCTTGTCAACATTTCTCTATAATAAACCTAATTTGGATGCCACAGCTGCCCTCTATATTTCATGGGTCCAGAAAATCTATGACCCATTTATTTTCTTTACAACAACTACGTATATGTTAAAGACATGCTTAATTCAATGTTTTCTAATCTCTGACTGTAGGACAGAAATGTTAGGGTAGGGTGATGATTTCAAAAATAAGCGACTGCCTCTTGATTTTTGTTTGCAGTGATGAATTATGTTTTGCAGGTTACAGTGCAGAGTGAACTGCGGTTAGGCACACTGAGAGATCTCACTTTCTTCCCCCTCTGAGTGAATGAAAGTAAAATTTCCATCCACTCATTCTACCTTCTATCTGCAAGGACATTGTGTGAAATACAGTGCAGTCCTATATAGTGGAATATGCTCATACTGCATAAGTTCATCACCGATCTATTTATTCATCATCTTTTGTGTTTAACAACATTTAAGAGTAGGCCTAGATCTGATGCATATGCACACTGTAATGAGTCAGTATTGTTATAGTCTCCCGACCTGGCTAGTCTGGTCTGGCTAGTGCACACAGCATTCCGTGATGGGTGAAAAATGTGCTCTGGTTTATTGGCATTTCTTTAAACCAATCACAATCGTCATGGGCGGTGCTAAGCACCCGGCATAGCCACGGTTCAACTGGAAAATAGCCTCAGGAAGGAAATTGTTTTGGTGGAACATGTGTACGTTCAAAAGTTGTTTTAGTTGTGCAACAGAAAACTCAGATTGGACAGACAGTCTAGCTAGCTGTCTGGATTTACCCTGCAGAGATCTGAGGAGCAGTTAACCATAGGCCTCATAAATCCACCTGAGTTTAAAGTTCCAACACAAAGAAAGCGAGAGGTAATGGACATCCGGCAGAATTTCCAGTAGCAAAGGAGCAATCGCGGAAGTGGAACGTAATTGATATACTAAACTCAACATAATAAAACCAAGGATCCAACAAAGACTGAACTAAAAATCACGATCTACATACAAGCTAATCTGTTGAAAGAATGAAGCGCAGTTGGAGTGATGGTCAGAGAAACTCAGGTGAGAGGAATTAGTTGAGGCTTTAAAAAAGCAGGAAGTAAAGTAAGACTTGACACATGATGAGAGGGAGGTTACAAAATAAAACAGGAAACAGACTAAAGCGAAACCCCAAGACCGACAATCCATTCTGCAGATAATCACACAATATACTGCACGTTTAAATAATGAATTTCTCTAAAAATGACACATATACCATAATGCATGAACTGTTAGTATATAGTTAAGACACTTGCAGTTTCTATTGTTCTGAATTTTGGTATATTGTTCTTTTTTTGTCACTATTTCCTTTGTCTCCCCACCAAATGATGTGCTTTTATTATGAAGTCGAGCCTTATGGTTGGCTTGACCGATTAAGATCCGCCCTTTAACCGAAGTAGCCATGGAGACCGCGCGAGAGCGAGGCAGCTGGTAGAGTTCTCACAGCGAGGATTTCCGCTCACCTAAAATAAAGAGCTGGCGAGCCGAGGACAAGGAACAACGGAACAGTAACGCTACTGACGGAACTAGGCGTTCAAAACATTAGATTTTTTTGTATTATTTTGCCACATTCTAGTTTTGGGTGTATCCATTTATACAACCGTGAATCCGTCGGATATGAAGCAGTGAGAGGAGGGCTCGCCGCTGGTAACCTTTAGTTGGTGAGTCTCATCTGTTTTTCGTAAGCTAAGCACACATAACGTTAGGCCACTACGAGATATCGAGAGTATGTCTCTTTCCTCTTTACGGGTTTGTATTTTTTTTATTGTAAAATTAAAAACAGGAAACATGTTTCCCACGTTGGGGTAATATTTAATAATTTGTCAAGGGGAATAATGAGTTGTCAATTTTGTGTTTGTCACCTAACTAGCTTAGCTAAGTGGAACGTTCATGTTAATTAAGCTTGCTTTATTCCAAGCACCATTTTCACTTTTCCATTGCCCTATTCTATTAACGTTACTTCTTACAATCCTGAGTTTATAGTCTACATGTGTGTACGTAGCTACGTATGTACGTAGCTAAATGTGAATGTATGTGTATTTATATTTTTTATATACTTAGGCTATATCTGTAGTGGTCAAATATTTATGTTTAACGTTACCTTGTTCAGCTTTGTTGTCGTTGTTTTTCGCCGTATGTCCATTTCTATGTAAATTGAGAGCAAAAGAAGAAAAATCCGAGTGGCCAAGTAAGTGTGAACACATACAAGGAATTTGATTCCGGCTTTTTGTTGCTCTCACAGAAATAGACATACGGCATAAAACAAGGACAACAAAGCTGACCAAGGTAAACAAACATTTGACTACTTTGTGCAGATAAGTACATATAAAAACTGTATATATATACATATTACCACGCATTCACATACGTACATATAGCCTACGTAGACTAAAAGCTCTATGAACATTGTAAACAGTAATACAGTAGTGCAATGCAAAAGTGCAAATGGTGCTGGAATACATAAAGAATTATTGATATAACAGGTTGCTTTTATATCTGAGGTAGCTGGATGACATACACAGTCAGTGTATGTTTGACAGATATTTACATGTTTAAATGATGTGCTTAACACTATAAAATATATAATTTACTTGGTAAAGGTGGATGACTGGTGTTACAGGGTGAAAGCTAAATGTGTGGTGGTACAAGATAAGATATATGTTAAAGTTAGGACACGTTATTTCTGACAGGTATCCAGGTTGCTTTAACGTTTTTTCAGATAACATACTCATGCTTGACAAAGTCCTTAGCAATACAATAGAAAAGAAAACCGGCTCGAGTAGCTAGAGTTAGTCCAGTCTCTAACAGTTAACAGCCGTAGCGTTACAGTATTGTTACATTTTTGTAATGTGAACAGAATTATTGATGGTGTTTTATCTTGAGAGTAGCTTAAACAAAGATCTAACAATTGTAAGTTTAGCTACTTTTTTTTAGAATGGGTTTGCTTTGGTTTTGTTTTTTTTCAGCTGTAGTCTTTGAAACTTATTGCTTTCTGTAGCCAAACAAAATTGTGTGTGTGTGTGGTCCTAGCAGCCCACCACACTTTGTTTAAATAGCTCGCAGTACAGTTGCACGTGTCGAAGCGTGTGACTCTGCTTTAGAGCTGCCATGAAGGCAGTTGACCACATTTCATTCAGTTGCAGAGGTGTATTATTGAGTTTTGAGGATCTGTCTTGCTCAGATATTCCGTATACACTGGAATTTCTTCCCTCCCTGGCTTATGTTCCAATAAGAGTTTCTTGATAGCTGGGCAGGGTGAGATGTGACACTTAACCACAGCAAAGGGCAGGGAAGTCCAAAGGTGAGCTGTTGTTTATCATCTTAATGGAGACCAAAGATGAAATATACAGTACATTTTGAGAGACCTCAGACAGTCACATTTTGAAAGACAGAAGTCATGGAGAGGAAGGTATGTGGAACTAATGTTCCCAGTTAGGCCCGCTGTCTAATAGGGCCAACCAATGTTTTGATCAAATCGTTGTGCACCACATATTGTTGATTCGCCACGCTGTTATACTGATACTGTGGTAGCTGTTCCTAATTTATTGTCAGATTGGATTTTAGTTCGATTTTTGCATCAGTGTGATAAACTATGATGACAGGGTTTAGCGAAAAACAGACAATCCTGTCTGGATATTTTATCCATTAACAATTTATCTGCTGAGATTTTCCACCATCAACTGTATTATATATCTTATATGTTATATATATTGATAACATGTTAACGCATATTTGCCATGATGGAGGATTTCCATATTGTTCAACTCCCAGAGGTGTTTCTTCTTTTTAACTAAATGAAATACAGTTGCTGTAAATTAATTCCCAACAAGTATAAAACCCACTGTCAATGAACATTGTCCTGCTACTTTGTCGAGCTGGACAGTGGTCCCCGACCAAATCTAAAAACTGACCAAACAGTATGTTGTTAGCACCAGTATTGGGAAGGATACTTTCAAAAGGTATTCCGTTACAGAATACATGCCCAAAAATGTAATTTGTAACGTATTCCGTTACATTACTCAATCTGAGTAACGTATTCTGAATACTTGGATTACTTCCAAATTGAATTGCATTTTATAAGTGTAGGAATGTGGCCATCACATACAGCTTACTAAACAGGCCTATTCTGGTGTGTTCTTCTGTTCCAACTGGCTGAATGTGTACCTGAACAAGCAGCTAGATTGTTGTATTTGTAGTCCCGAACTGCATACCACAAAAATCTAACTGCAGTCTAAGCTACTACAAGTTAATTTTAGCTAACGTTAGCTAGCATGTCAAACGGGGCTAGTCAGTCTTTCAACGGCTCTGGGGCTAGTGAAATCAGCACATAGGAGAATGTAAAGTCGCACGTCAACTATAAAATAGCAAGGTGACCAGTAAAACTACAGCAGACGACTACCCCTAGCTTATTAAAAAATAACGTACTTTAATATGCTTCTTCAGGTTGGAGGTGGGGTAATTTGGACGCTGAAAGGAGGTTGGTTGCTGGCAAGCAGAGGTTGCACTGCAGTTATATTTAGTTATCCCTTCTCTTTCTTTAATGTGAAATGCTGTTAGAATTTCCAAGATAAAAACACATTCCTGCCCTGGCTTTGTTGTGCCGGTTACGACTCCATTGTGACTGATCACGCAAATAGCTCATTTTTTTTATTTTCATATTGGGGCTTCTGGTAAATGCATGGAGTTGCCGTAATTTATTCAGAGAGTGAATAAACTCGTGAAACAGAGAAGTATCGTCATGTAATCCATTGATTTCAACAATGTAACTGTATCCTAAATACCAACTATTTAAATTGTAACTTGGAACAGAATATAGTTACTCATAATATGTATTTTGAATACGTAACGCCGGTACATGTATTCCGTTACTCCCCAACACGGTTAGCACTAAGTCATTGCTCCACTTTGTCCCTAAAATTCAGCCAATAAGATTTTTGATGGCAACTGTTATTTTATGTGGTGATATTGTATCAAGTTCATGTGATGACGTGTCTGCTTCCATTATTTCCTGATATTGTATACTGTTTTTAAATCATTTAATTCTAAGTGATCCACATTACCCAATGTTTGTGTTATATTTAAAGGCATCTTATTATTCTGAACAGTGTGAGTTCTACTTTTTATGGTTTGATTCAAACCTCAACTTCATTTTTTTTGTCACAATCACTCATTTTACTCCCATTGTTCAGATTGTTTTGTTTTTACACATTGTACACACTGGCTTTCACAGAGGAACTAGCAGATATACAATGGGCAGCTTTAATGGGGGTGGTGTATGGGGGTGGCGCAGTGGGAGAACTGGGTTCGATTCCCACTGCGATACATCAGCCAATGTGTCCCTGAGCAAGACACTTAACCCCTTGTTGCTCCAGAGGCGTACAACCTCTGACATATATATAGCAATTGTATGTCGTTTTGGATAAAAGCGCCAGCTAAATGACATGTAATGTTATATAATGGTTCTCAATTTAAAACCCATTGTGTGACTGCAGTGAGATTTTTACAACTCCCAGTCCAGCATTCAGAGGCCTTTTCTGTTTGACAACATAGCTTAGAGAAAACATCTTGTGAGTAAAGATTAAAAAAAAAAACACACAGTTTGGCTTCAATCTCATTGTCAGAGTTCCCCACCTTTCACCACTGTCAACATATAACAGTGTTTGTACGGTTTCATCTTCTCTCTCCATATGTTCTTTCTTTCCACTCTTTTTTTTTTTCTCTTCTCCATTATTCTGACTGTTTTTGTTCCCTTCATTGCGGCAGTACAGAGGGATGCTCGGGCGCTGTGGGGCTTAACACTACATACATCATAACAAAGGGTCCTTTCTGTGCTGCCATGCAGAGCCCCATCTCTGGGCTCCCTCCACAGGCCCATACGGGCTCCACCAGCAGCAGTAGCATTGGGGCCTATCGGGTGGAAATCTCCTCCCGGCTGTTTCTTTGGCACACTGAGTGCTCTCTGTTCCCGGACACATGCCTGCGCTGCTGCTCTCCTTGGCTCCCTTTGCATTCCAGGAGCCTCGGGCAGCTGAAAAACTGCAGTAGCAGCCTGCTGGCTGGCTGGTTGTCTTGACTGGTGTCTGAAGTGGAGAGTTGCATAGTTTTTTTTTCCCCAAGTGGAGGAATAAACAAACAAAGTATTTATGCTGTAAAAACCTCCAATATCTTAATGAAATGGGACGGAACATGGTCTACCCATCTCACAAATAGCATTGCTATTTTTAGCAACGTTATTTAGGCCTCTGCAACTAACAGTTATTCACATTATTGGTTAATGTTTTGAGTAGGTTACATCTTCAATTGGCTTGTTTGTTTGACCAACTGTTAAAAGCCCCAACGATATTCAGTTTACAACTATATTAAACAGAGGAAAAAGCAAATCCACTGTCCTGTCCTGTTTCTTGTATGAAACAAGGAAGTTGTCTTGTCCTTTTGTATGAAGTAAATCTTTGCCTTTCTTGCACCATCTGTGTGTATGAGCTGACGTGTTTTGTGTCATTACATTTTTTTTTTTTTATCAAATATGTTAAGTTGATCTAGGTTACTTTTTTTGCTTTTATTTGTATTCCTTTCAGTAGCCATTCTGTTGGTGCTTCAAGCATGATAAGATATATCATATAATGTCAACTATCCCGTTCCAGTGACATTAATATAACTGAGAATAGTCATACTGCAATGATGGCTTGACCGTCAGCCATTTAGAATGACTTTGCAATGATACTGATGGCTATTTCAGCACACACTGTTTGACTGTACACTGTACAGCAATGGCACTACAAGCCCTACATTGTGATTTGGGTAAGCTGTTGTTACCTGGCTACATGCAGCTGGCAGCAGGAAGTGTTTGTTTATGTGGTTTAACACAAGATTTTGTTCCAGGAAACACAAACTAAATCTCTTGAAGGTTAAAATAGCAGCACGCTCTTTAATGTGATCTGTCAAGCTCAACATCTTTGGCAGTGACAGGAAACACAGTTGCAAGTTAGAAAGTTGACATCCAAACTTGAAGTTTTTTTGTGCTTTCGCTGTCAAACTGCCTGCTGTGTTATTAAATCAATTAAATGCATGAGCATACATTCAGTGCATTAAAATATCTGAAATAAAATCCTTTCAGGCTCCAAGCTATCTTGTTCCAGCTAATTGGAATTCTGTAGTTTGTGGGATATCTTAGCACAGAGTTAATGACT
Source organism: Zingel zingel (assembly GCA_023566125.1). Taxonomy (NCBI): domain Eukaryota; kingdom Metazoa; phylum Chordata; class Actinopteri; order Perciformes; family Percidae; genus Zingel; species Zingel zingel. Next base: position 24,319,957 of record CM042332.1, on the reverse strand, counting down.
TTGTCCTTTCTCAGACGCTCTTGTGTGAAAGCAATTAAGCTAATTCTGCTTAAGTTTTCACTTTGCAGACGTACTGGTCGTTCAATACGCTGCCCTCAGCTCTCTCAGGAGGTCAGCCCTGCATTATAAATGCCATTCCAAGTGGTTATTTACATCCCAAAAAGTGCCTTTGAACACAACGTGTTTTTTTGTCCTGTCTGTGACTTTTGTTTGTCCTTGGTATCTCTAGATAGCAAGAACAGTATCTGAGTTAAAGTAGGGCCTCTCTGTAACCCAGGCCTTAGCAGCAATGCTTTGATCCCAACATGGCAAATGGCTGGCACTGGTCCCCTGCATGTGTTTTTGACTGTCTGTCCTTTGGCTCTATGCAGTACCCAAACTGTCCTGCCAAATCCGGCTTACGTCACTCTCTCCCACTGGCATGCGCCACATGCAGGTATGCCTCTCCATCCTTTTCTTGGGGACATCAGAAAGGTGGCAGGCAGTAGGGGGCCCTGCTGTTTGTGCGTGTGTTGGAAAATCTTGATCTTTGGTAATTTAAAATGAAGCCTAGTGCTGGACACTCAAATGTGAACGCACAGGGAGTTAGAAAAAACAACCATGAATGTGCATAACTGTAGTTCAGGGTCATCTGTGGCAGTGCCAGTGGCCACGCAGCAGCTCTCCAGTCAAATTTGCGGCTCTTTAAGTGCAGCCATGCCATTACTGTAGCCATTAGCTCAGCAGCCTTGTGTAACTGTAATGGGCCCTCTGCCCTCTCTTGAGGATATGCTGCCTGCCAGCAAGCCAGTTCCCCATAAAATTCAACTACTGCTACTTCATCCCGATCTCTCAGTAGCAACATTGCCAAGCCTATGTGCACCTGCATCTCATTTATGTAATGATAGTGTATGTCTCGTTGCAATCAACCAACACATGCTTTTAGGAAGTTATTTAAGTAGGTTATCATGGAGAGATATTTGTGAAGAGAGGATGGTGGGGTTTTTTTGCTGACATTTACAACAGATATCACTTTAAGTAGATACAAACTACAAATTAATCATAAATAAATGGGGCAAGGAACAAATGAGATACTCATTAGGCTAATATTGTTTGCTAATATTGGCTTATACAGTATGTTGGCCATATGAGCAACTAAAGAATATGAAAAAAGAAAATGACATTTCAGAAAGTAGCACCTGATGAAGTTATCTTCACATAAATTATGCATCAAATTGCTTGCTATTGCTTATAACAATGTGCAGCATATGGCAGGGTACAGTCACAGCTGAGCAGACGGTGGTATGGCATCTGTTATTATTCAACTGTTAAGTACTGTACCCTCTTTATCACAAATCTATAATAACTACATTTGAGGAATGCCTGCTACTATAGGGGTTACTTTATGGACATGTAAAGGTCCCATGACATGGTGCTCTTTGGATGCTTTTATATAGGCCTTAGTGGTCCCCTGATACTGTATCTGAAGTCTCTTTCCTGAAATTCAGCCTTGGTGCAGAATTACAGCCACTAGAGCCAGTCCCACAATGAGCTTTCCTTAGGATGTGCCATTTCTGTAGCTATTGAGGAGGAGAGAGGGGGGGCAAGGTGAAGGGTGGGGTTGTGGCCTTGACCAACTGCCACTTTGCTCGTTTGAAAGCCATGATGTCTCTCTCTCTCTCTGGGCGGGCAAAGCAGAGAAAGGGGAGGTAACCTTCCTCCTTATGACTTCATGAGGAGCAAGATTCCAGATCGGTCCATCTGAGCTTTCATTTTCTCAAAGGCAGAGCAGGATACCCAGGGCTCGGTTTACACCTATCACCATTTCTAGCCACTGGGGGACCATAGGCAGGCGGGGGGAACTCATATTAATGTTAAAAACCTCATAAAGTGAAATTTTCATGCCATGGGACCTTTTAATGCATGAAGAAAACTTGTATTGCCCAACTAACAAAAACACTGACAAATAACTTAAGCTTTGCTGATAGGCAATGCTGCCCGAACATTAGAGAGCCATTAACCTATTAAAATTGTACTTCTTCAGTGATGAAGCTATGGTAAAATGCAGCTCCTTGGGCAATCTCCTCTCCTGACCACCAGGATTGTTTGCAAAAGTTGCAGTTGTAGTCACAGTTTTGGTTTGCGCTGCACTCTTTCTCTCACACATGTTTAGCCTCTCTCTCCCTAGTGTTCCTACCTCAGCAGCAGGGGTCTGTTTCCCTGTTACATCATCTACAGCAGAGTGTAATGGCTGGTTTATTTAGTAAGATCTTGTGGTAGAGCCAAAAGTCGGGATCAAGAGGAGATCAGAGGAACTCTCCTGCTGCTGCTGCTGCTACTTGTGTTTAAAAAAAAAAAAAAAAAAAGAGTGCTGGAAATTGCTGCCTGTCTGCCTTGGGATCATTTTAAATAGCAGGATGCTGTTTTAAAGGTGCTGACACAATGCAGATGGCAAAGAACTAGTGGCCATGAAGGCCGACTGTGGAGTCGCCTCACGTCTCCTAACCCTGGCCAAAAACTTGCATTTGAACACACCACAAAGACTGCAGTCGACGGCCAACTAGCATGTACGTTCTGCGCCTGCGAAAGAGGAAATAACTCTCCATGCCACCAGGCGGCAGTAATTTATTCGTCATACAAAAAGGGAAACCAGATATATAAACCGTTGCTATGATACATAAAACATAACCGTATTTGCATCTTAATACATCCATGGTTTGCCCTCCTGAATTAGTCAGCAGCAGCACAGAGCTATCTGTTCTCTTGGCAAAAAAAGAGTGTCCCGCCACGGCTGGCTGGGTAGTTAACTAGCTTGCTAATTCCAACATGTTACATCATGTTACACTGGTAACAGAAAATTAGCCGTACAAAGTTGTCACACATCTGGCGATAGCACTGTGCTTTGCGTGAATGAAACATTAAGTTGTTATATTTGACTAATTTAGTGGCATGCCGGCCAGCTGGCTAGTTAGCGTGCTTAGTCTCGCACTAACCACGATAGAGGAAGAGAGGTCTACGGTCTTTATATTAAGTTTTACATTATAGGACATTATTTTATTTGTTTATTTTGTATTGTGTAGGTATATATATTTTAAAAAGATTTTGGCCAGTTTTGACAGCCCTATGTGTATTGGATTTAACAGATGAAATGAAAAATGAGAAGAGCCTTCTGTGTGTGCCCTTTCGACTTTAGTCGAAATAGCCAATCAGGCGATTGGCGATTCAATATGTTGATTTGGCCGGAAAAAAGCCGACCGGGGTCGACGAGTAGTGACGGTGCCTCGCACACCGCAAAAACTAGGGTTGACATACCCTCACTGTCGGCCAAACTTGGAAAGACGGCTGACAATCTCCTTGGTGCGTCAGCACCTTTTAGGAACCAAAGTATGAAAAGAGGAAGTACACCAAGAGTCATTCATTCATGCTGTTCTTATTAGTAAAACCAACTGCTATTTGATGATGTGCAGAGAAGGCCTTTTCTCTGTCACTCTATTTGCCTTACAGTCTTTCTAGCGCTCTCTCCATTCCCTCCTGTCTCTCTGTGTTGCTTTTGGTTACATAATCCTCGTTGAATGTTGATAGTAATCCGCGTCCTCCCTCCCCCTCTCTCTCTATCCCTACAGGTTAAGCCGTAGAGGACTCTCGCTGGTTGCCGGAGGAAAAGATGTGCGATGGAATGGTAGCGTTTCAGACGAGAGCCCTGTCCTCTTCTTCCTCCTCTTCCTCCACCTCCTCCGCTCTAGCCCACAGGCTGGCTGCCTCCGCGCTTCTCCTCCTCTTCACCCTGCTCCCTCATGGTCACGCATCAGGTAAGACGCAGACACACAAACACACACACATTTTTTTTCTCTGTCTTCATTCCCACATGATACACATCGACTAAACTGCCATCTTTACCAATCTCTTGTGAATTGATTGAGGCTACCCCCCCCATCTTGCAGGTCAGTTAGATTTAATTAGCTTCCTTTACCCTTGGGTTGTACAGGTTGCTCTGTCTCCGAGCTGCAGCTGAGAGCTCAATCCAACCAACTGTGTGAATCCATTCACTGCCCTAATGAGTCGCAACAGTTTTCCTCCGCTATTGAGTGAAACAGAGAGATGATGTAGTCTGTGGTCACACTGCTGTCATGAGGTTTTAATCAGCCATGACATTTAGCGTCCTCTGAGCGCTTTTAGCACAGCTAGCGAGCTTTGGTTATTGCCCTACAACAACCTTCAGATCAGGTTTTCAAATTGATTTTAATTGTTTTCTAGTGGGGTGGGGGGGAGATTTGGTCCACACTTGGAATTAAAGTAAGCATAGGTAACACAGGTATTAATGAGCCGCCACAAGACCTATAACAGTAGAGATCCATTTGACCGTGCGACGCTTCTGTTGCACCGCGCTCCACTCTATTCCTATGGTTGACGTCAAGCGACTTCAACGTGCACGCAAAGCATTCCGGGAAGGCGGCGCTGCATTTGAAAAAAATGCTGCGCGTCCAAAAGCTGGCCGATGCCCATCTTTATGCAAATTAATCCCTTGAACGCGTCGCGACTATCCAGTAGAAGTAGACGAAAATCTTTTAAACTGACCTTTGTTGATCTGAAATGAAGACAGATTCAGCAACTGCACAGCCTATTTCTCGCTTAAAATGTTTTCAGAAACACGTTTTGGTGAACTATTTTCGTAAAATACTAGATCGCATTCTCAACGAGCCGCCATGACACTCTGTTGAAATTCTCGAGAAGCCAAACCCACGTCATGCGTTTGTCCAATCAGCTGCCGGTCAAGGGCATGGAGCATCAACCATGGATGTATGACGTTGCGACACCACGCTTCAGTCGTGTCGGACAAATGGATCTGTACCGTAAGGCTTGTGTCTTTTTTGTTTTGTTCTTAAGGAATACAATGTTAATGGCATGCACTTACTGAACCCCGTCACTTGTGCCAGCTTTCCTTTCACTTTAGCTGTCCAATATTCCAGTCCCACACACACACACACACACACACACACACACACACACACACACACACACACACACACACACACACTCACTCCCCTCACATAGCCAGCTTGTGAAATGAGCCAGATGTCCTTGCCACAGTGAGGAGGCAGACTGTGTATGTGTCAATAAGTAAATGTGTGTGAGGGGTGGTTTAAGGTTCTGGAAGGTTTTTAAAGCTTTAATTGTTTAACTTTCTGTATTTGCCTTTTAAATAAATGTGTGTGTGTGTGTGTGTGTGTGTGTGTGTGTGTGTGTGTGTGTGTGTGTGTGTGTGTGTGTGTGTGTGTGTGTGTGTGTGTGTGTGTGTGTGTGTGTGTGTGTGTGTGTGTGTGTGTGTGTGTGTGTGTGTGTGAGAAATGGCAGCAGAAGGAATGGAGGGAGAGAGAGATGGGCAGGAGGAGGGCACTGCTGATCCAAAGTGTCTCTCTCTCTCTCTCTCTCTCTCTCTCTCTCTCTCTGTCTTATGTAATACACATGATTCATGTAGAGCCTAGAGGGGCTGGTATCACGCTCACGTTCTGCATCCAACACACTCACACACATACAGTACACTGCCTACCAATACCAAGGAGATGTGTCCTGAAATCCCCAGTCCACGTGCTCCTTGTACTGTATTTGTGTGTATATGCATGCATGTGTGCAAACCTACCCCATACTCGGGTTATGTGTGGATGAGGAAGATCGTACCCTAAAATCCTGTGAGTCAGTGTATCAAAAGACAGACCCTGTATCAACCACGTTCATGACAGTTGGTGCATTACATAGGGACAAGAATTTCTTTTTAGTACCCATGATGCAACTGCGCCTTGCCATTCAACTGATGGAAAAGGACACAAAGATCTCAAGACTCCACCACAGACTCCACCACTAGGACTGTTTTCAACTGGCTTGTGACAATTCATGAACTGTGTGGTCTAAACCTCTCCAGACCTTACTATCTCATTGGCTTCTTTAAGAAATATTTACATAGTTTCTTTACTAGTTTTAAGCATGTCATGGAAAACTCTAGTTGGTGCTTCGTGTGAGCCGACAACAATACAAAGGTTATTTTTAGGTGTTGCCATAGCTGTGTATTTGTAGCATAATTACTTCCTTGTAGTGCACAAGCCAGTATTCATTCTGACTCACAGTTCAAGAATTGAACTGGCTCTTCAAAATGGTGTATAGCTCTGTCTATGGTGTGTATTTGCTCTCTTGCATTAAGTGAATATAAGCTCAAATATATTAATAACACAGGTAATGGCTTATACACAGGTTTCTAGGGAAACCGTATTGAAGTAATGTGAGCCTTTTCCCTAACCTGTTGAAGATGACTGAGTACAGAATTTTAGATTTCTGGTAAGGGCATTTTCCATTCAGGCACTGTAGTATGAACTTAAATATGTAATCACACATCTCAAGCTACTTATATTGAGAATGGAAGATTTAGATTCGTAGCTCCTTGATAACAGCAGTGACAGAAAAATAGTAGTGTTTTTCTGATCACAGTCCTGTTCACGTGAAAAAAGATGACGCTTGATGATGTTTATTGATGAAAAATAGGTCCTGAAGAAAAGTGAATATAAATAAGGCCAGTAAAAATGGGGTGTAAGATGTAAACATAAAAAGACATAACAGCAATTCCAATACTAAAACAGCCAAACCAAGAATTGTAGCATTCACAGCATGGGAGAATGCAATTAAATCTATAATTAGAAATATTATCATAAAGGTGAGGCACTCATTTTAAAGCTTTAAAGTCATTGTGTTATTAGTTATTCTGTTCACCGGCTGCCAGGTAATCCCTTGACATGTTACAGGGATAGAGATTGCTCTGGAATTTTTCATGAATATGAAATTTCATCACTGCTGACAGTCTAATTCCAGACTCATACAAATACCAGTGTGTGGTATGAATACAAAAAATATACTTTACAGCATTTGCATCCTAGAGCTCTAAACACTAGAGACAGAACACAACTGTATCAAATTTCTATTTTTGTCTATGAAGGTTCATGTGTCACTTTTAGTCTTTTGTGGCTATTACTCTTTTAGGAAATTTGACCTTTAAGTGATGGAGTATAAGATGGAGAGAGAGGATGATAGACAGTGACGGTTGAGGTACTCTTATTTGCTCCCATTTTTGGTGTCTTTAACAAAGAAAGGAAAAGCTTTGAGCTTCCACATTGGTAGCTTCATGTCCTCTGTAGAAAGGTCAGGACAACAATTTCTTGTACCCGTTAATACGCTCTGTTAGGGAGTGGTCACAAAGCCTTTTGGGGCCAAGGTATTTTTTTTAGAACCAATCACAGTCAAAGCCATGTCTTTTTGATCTGTTGTTCAGCTGTTCATTGTAAACAAGATTACCAGTGGGGTGTCTGCTGAGCAAATGTACTGTAAATGGCTGCCTCACATTTGTGTTTGTGATTACTGTGTATGATTACATTTGTGTTAATGATTCAGGACATTCTTCCAAAAGTAGCAACATGCTAAACAAAACATCCTCTGCATTCAAGCAGGATGCCAGTAAACAACCACAGCAACAAAGCGGCACTCTGGGTTTTGTGTATGCACAAGATAAATGGCATCAGTCTGGAGGATTTTCATTGTCTTGTTCGTGTCTTTTTTGAGTCTATCTGACATCCCACTAATGTTGGCTGCATAGGGCTCAGTTCCTAATATGGTGTCAATTCCTTACAGTGAGCCTGTGTGGTTTGTTTCAGAGGAAGTGGACCTACAGTGAGTCAGAACTGACTGTAAAGATGGGAACTCGGAGCATCAAAGGGTCTATTCACAGGGATCACTTGCCGTGTTTACTGCTTTTAACAGTGGCAAAAAGATTCGGACCATCCTTGTGGCTCCACTTAAATAGATAAACTGTGCCCTCTAGAAACCCTAGAAGTTGAGTTAAAGCTGTACAGGAAAGCGCCAGCGAGGACCAGAAGTCTCCCACAAACAAGCCTGCTGTGTGCTCTTTGTGGTGGTGACGTTTATGTGTGTTTATGTGTGAGAACGGGAAATGGCTTTCCCCTGGCCTGGAGGAAAAGTGGAGTCATACAGTAAAGTCAAGAGCAGGGGGAGGAGAGCAGGGGGAGGAGAGCAAGAGAAGGAGCAGAGAGCTGCCTTTCTAATTTCCTCTGGGATTTGTGTTTGTTTTTGACAATCGATTGTTATCCATTCTTGGCTTGAGTTGAATACATTTTTCTCCACACGATGCAGGCCTATTGCACAGACGAATGCCTTTGTTTTGGCAGGTCTTGCATCACTGTGTCGGACCAACACAAGGATATAGATGTTTTCTTGAACCTCGAGCTCAAGGAAAAATACTTGACAACTCCCTTTTTCTTTGTAAGAACAGAGTAGACTCCAGTGGCTAGCATAGCGTCATTGCTCTGACCACAGAGGAAAATTTCTGAATGAGCCATGTCCTACTTCAGGCGTCTTCAAACAGCTGTAGTCTTTGAAACTTATTGCTTTCTGTAGCCAAACAAAAGTGTGTGTGTGTGTGTGTGTGTGTGTGTGTGTGTGTGTGTGTGTGTGTGTGTGTGTGTGTGTGTGTGTGTGTGTGTGTGTGTGTGTGTGTGTGTGTGTGTGTGTGTGTGTGTGTGTGTGTGTGTGTGTGTGTGTGTGTGTGTGTGTGAGTCTGCCTGCACACTGTTGGTTTCCAGCCCTCGCAGAACGTTTGCTTGATAGGCTGGATATACAAACAGTGCAGCCCAAGGGGGAAACAATGGCTCCTGTGCAATTAACTGTTCACAATAGTCCTCTGAAGTCCTGTTAGCAAGGCAGTTCGCAGGCAGGCAGGAGTAAAGCACGCTGGCTACTAACTCCTTTCTGAAGTGCGAGGGCTTGTAGGGGGGTATTGGAAGCCACAGGCCAAAGTGAGCAAGCTGCAGCTCCACTAGATCACCAGTCTGCAATTAAGACTGCTGACTCTCTCTCTCTCTCTCTCTCTCTCTCTCTCTCTCTCTCTCTCTCTCTCTCTCTCTCTCTGTGTGTGTTGAGCACAGCCACTTTTCTAGGATGTCTTTGTTCTTCTGTCTCACTCTCTTTCTTTAAGTCTCCAGCCATTAGCCAGGTAAGACCCATTAGCGGCAGTCCGGTCGACTCTATCGGCCTTTCTCTTCCATTACCTGTGTGTTTATCACTTGAGCCATCACTCTCTGCTCTCACCCTGTGCCATTTTACAGCTCTCCCACCCAATCAAGCCCTAACTTAAAACTTTAAACGCCTCACCAGACAAAGAAATACTCCATAGAAATAGATACTTCAGTGCGGACAGGCGACGCAAGACCAATTCATTCACTCTAAACAGTTGAGCAGACAGTTCAATTACTTGGTAAAGAGCCTAGATGGCCAGGTTTATTGTTAGCTACATAGTGCTGCCACTTCACCTACTAACACTATGCTTATCATAGGCATAGGTTATTTACATTTTTTGACTCCCATTTTTAGTGTTTCAAACCTTTCTTCTGATCCAGATATTTGCGTTTGCAGTTTTGTACGTGCAGTGTGCTGATCACCATCTTGTTATTTCTCCACTGATGACAGGGATAGTAAAGGTTAATGAATGTCGAAAGCAGGAAGTGGTGGCACTGGCAGCACCACGCGCATCAGCAATTAAATCTGATAACATACAAAACAAGTTTGAGATATATGGAGCATTTATAAGCTGTTACTTGTTATTTGTCAGGCTAATGCAGTGGATTTAATGTTAAAACCTATGCAGTTATTATTTTTTTAAAACACAATGTTGCGTTGATTAAAGCTTTGTTTTTGGGCCTCTCTCCAGAACTTCAGGGTTATTTTGAAGCTACATTAAGGCTGGGGAGAGGAGAGTCAGTTTGTAAATTTTTTTTCAGTGAAATGTGTGTGGTTGTCTGCAGCAGCAGGCAGTCATAATGATTTCCAAAGGGCCTCATCTGAGGGACCAGCCTGCTGAGTAGAGGACATCTCTGACTAATGAGCTGCTAAATATATCCCCCAGCCTCTCCTGTCTTCTGTTGCCATTGCTTCTGTTCTTTCATTAAGTCTTTTCTTCATTTTTTTCTTTGCTTTCATTCTGTTTTCGATCATCTTTGTACTTATGTTTTGTATTATTTTTTTCCCAGTATCAAGCTGTCTCCTGAACATCTTGCCAAAGTATAACATAGTATGTTGATCTTTTTCTTTTAAATTTCTTTTAAACTTTTTTTTTTTTTTCCCAAACGGTTCTGTCTCCTTTTTTCTTCGTCTGTCTTGTCTTTTTTCCTCCTCTTTGATGTGTGTTTTTCAGGCCTACTGAAACCGTGTGGGCCGATTTTTCGTTGCACCGCTAGTCAACAGCATCATCCTGTTCAAACAAGTTCATCAGCTTACACATAAGGCACTGAGCATCCTACACACATGGTGTGCCAATGATTGAGACATCCATGCTGTGTCAGACTGTGAGCAACCATGTCATGACGCTGGTACAGCATTAATGTTTTTTTTTATTTTTATAAATCAGTACGAAAGGGCTAATGGTGTTATCTTGATGACAAGTTAAAGGCTTGAGGTTTATTCATTTAAGCAGTTTTCTGTGGCTTTTACCATGTTTCCCTTGATATATCTTAGGAATATTTAAAACTGTAAACTGAAAAAAAATGCAGAAAAACATCCCAAATATTGATTATAGACCAAGAAGATAGCAGTTGTTTGCTAACCTTGGTGACAAATAAAGTTGCACTTACTGTAGGTGCTTCACAATAAAGTTTTTAAGTGGTTGCTATGCTTTTAATGTGAAGCAGCAGAATTACATGTTTGGCTTGCATTAGACCACCATAAAACAGCAATTACAACTCCAAGCCACAGGAATTCTTAGGTAAGACAGCAGCTACTCTAAAGTACTAAAAGCTGTATATAAGACGTACCTCTTTTTAACAGTGCTTTCTTTTTAGCCGCCTGCACGACTGTCCGTTTAGCACAACAGCAGCTCAGTTGAGGGCGGCAACTGTCATGTTTGGACCGAAATGTTGCCGTCAGTCAGCGTGGTTATCTCCCGCTGGGAATGCACATTGTACAAGTACAGAGTGGAACAGGGACATGCCTCAACATGCCACAGCTGTAGCGAGACATTGGAAATGGGGCAATATTGTACTGCATCATCCACAACCCCTAATCTGTTGACATAGCTTTTAGCTTACGTCCAACTGTAGTTTTGTCAGAAGCTGTCATCAAAACTTCTACTAGTTTACTTGCTAAAAGAGGAACATGTAGGCTCCTCAAATAAAGTCAAACACTTGATCTGACAGACTTGCTGATTACGAGCTGAGTGGAAGGGCTGGGCAATACATGTGCTATCCTGCTGCATTCATGTTGCTTGTTGTCATGGGTGGAGGTGGTGTACAGCTGTTTCTCCTTAACTGACTGCATTTCAGCAGACATGGCTTCATCATCGCTGTCTTATTTTCAGACTGTCTCTGCTTCAATAGATGCATGGGAAGAGGGAGAATGATACTCCACAACCCATGATTCTTAGTTGATCTTCATCCTGAGGGAAGTCAGAGCATATAGTTTGGATCAGAACAGCACCCCTGGTGCTGTCGGGGGTTCAACACCTTCCTTAAAGGCACTTCAGTGCTGTGCATAGTTGCTGACTCGTAGGCCTGAGCCTGCTCCTCCCTTAAAGCAGGGCCTCCCCAGTTTCTGCACCACCCTTTCGACACAGGAAACCACATGGGTTGGAGTATCATTCTCTCTCTTCCCCTGCATCTATTGAAGCCGAGACGGCCTGAAAATAAGACAGCGATGATGAAGCCATGTCTGCTAGAATTCAGTTTCCACTGTGTGATGTCCTAATTAACATTCAATATTTCCTGTCTACCTCTCATTAGTTCCTGTTTTTTTTTTTTTTTTCGTCTAAACTGTGTCTTTGTTCCTCAAACTGTAACCAGTCCATTACGATGGAGTGTTGAGACGTTTAGTGGCCAGTTGGCTTAGCTCCACTCTAATGCCCTCTGTCCTTATTACATCATCTGTAAACAACTCTCTGTAAAAAGCAGCAGCCAAATGGCAAAGGTCTTTGTACAGGCTACACTGGAGTCCATTTGGATAATTGTGTCAGGATTTATAAGAAGTGTGCATCTATGTCATATCTATATTTATTGGCATATCTATTTGTATAGGTCTGTAGATTTAAAAACAAACTGTTATCGGAGTCCAAAGACATCTTTAAATTGCTGGGTTAGTCTGACCAACAGCCAAAATAATCAAATTTCCAATGAGAAATGTAGAAATATTTGTGTTGTGTAGTGTTTTTATTGTTAGATAGTTGATAGGCTAATCCTTTCATCACTAAGTAACGGCTTTTTGTGACACGTTATCTTTTAACAGCTTGTGTTTGTGTGGGCTGAAGCCATTGTTATTCTCCGTAGATGTCAGTTGGGCTTGAGTCACAAATTTGATTAACTTACTTTGCACATTTGAAAATAACTTGTGACATATTTGTTGACTCGAGACATGACAACTTCTAAGTTACAACATTTATTTCAGCATGTGTAAGTGAACAACTATCTGTTGTTTATTATGCCGTGCTTACTTTCACACTCTCAGATGCTCACACAGCTATAAGTTACTGAGGAGTGGAGGTGATGTTACCGTTTGTAACATTACCTACATCATTTATGCTGGCAGCAGGCCCATTTAGGCTTTGGATGATGATGATAAAGATGGAGTTTCATATCTGTCTGTCCATCCACAAACTGTTCACTGTGTAGCCAGTGATACAAACAGTACTTTGTATCTTCCTCATGGTGATAAACAGTAGTTTGTTGGTAACTCTCCCAATGGACTTCCTACTGACATCTAAATTACAGTCATTTAGTATTTTTTTTTTACATTTGTCTACCACACTCTTGCAGTTCCTTAACTTTACACATTTATTGTAAAAAATAGTTTTCACTAAAGTTGACTCAACTTGAAGCTTTGTCAATTTTGCCTTGACATGGCTTGCTTGGCTTTACTTTTTACTATTTTTTTGTCTTGGGAATGTTTTGTTGTCTCTACCAAATACAGGTAGTTGTTGCTAATTCTAGCATTTCTACTCATTTCAGTAGAACTGACGTAGTAAAACCAGTGAATCGAGATGTCCTGATCAAGTTGTTAAACCTCAGATCCAAGTCCTTTTAAAGTGCCCATATTATGAAAAAAAAATCACTTTTTCTGGGATTTGGGGTGTTAGTTTGTGTCTCTGGTGCTTCCACATGCATACAAACTTGGAAAAAAAAAAAAACATCCATGCTGTTTTGAGTGAGATACGGGTTTCTGAATGTGTCCTGCCTTCAGTCTCCGGGTGAGCTGTTTACGGTTTTCTACGTCAGTAGCTGAAACGAGGTGGCTAGGGGGCTAACCGTTAGCATGCTAGCACAAGTATGCTAGCTCGTTCTCAATGGCAAAACACTGCTACAACACACACTAGTTCACCATAATCTACAAAAGAACTACTTACATGTCCCTGTTCTGCAGGTTTTCCACACAAAGTTGGAAGTGCGCCCTCGTTTAGAAGAAGTCTCCCGGCTAATCCTACCTTGTACTACTGAAGTTGGAGAAACAAACAGCTAGCTCATGTAATCCATAGCTAGCTACTGACCATGTGCGCCTCCACACAAAGATTGGAAAGAAGCACAATGCCTCACTCTTTAGCTAAAACCGAGACCTGAACACACAGGGTGAAAAGAGGAGTACAACACATAGTAGGTGTAGTACAACAAAAATGTTTTTTTTTGAAAATTAAACCATGTAAACCTATTCTGATACAACCTCAAATTACAATTATGAACCTGAAATGAGCATAATATGGCCACTTTAATATTTAGCACATGTCTCGCTTGCTAATGCATGCTATTGTGTGAATTGCTGGCTGCTGTTTTGTGTGGTCAGCTGTTAATATGCTCAAAACTCTGTTCATAAGGAACAGCAGTTGCTAAAATCCAGAGCAATCATAGATTAAAAAAAAAACAACTTTTTTAACATTGAGGCCAGGGGACTACAGATGAAAAATTGCTTTTTTTTCTGGCATTTTTAACCAATGTAAAATCAAGTTTTATTAATTTGCACTGTTAAATAAACTGAATTGAATTAAAAAATGGATAAGGTTTTAAAGTGTATAGACGATACAATCTTTAAAAAAAAATATGTGGATTGTAGCAACAATGTAAGCAGACTTGCAGTATCTGCACTTACTTTTTGCAAGTCCGTCCTTTGATCAGCCTCCCCTTATGATACACTGAAACTACTACCAATCTGCTGGTAGCAGTTTCAGTGTATCTTGAGGTGACAGAAATCTGCAATAACCTACACTTTCTACTAAACACGCAGTATGTGGGCATGTAAGAACCTTCTGTTAACAACAAATGGCATTCCACTTCTCTCAGCGGAGCAGCCTGCATGTGTTAAGAGGTTATACACTTGCTGCCATTTGTTCACCCTCTTGGTGACTTGCTAGAGCAGCTCTATCAAAGCTCAGTTGGACTGTATTAGGGGGACGGTGGCTGTAACATTGACTGCATTATTGAGTCATTGGAGATATAATGCAAAGCGTGGGACACCGTCTCAGTGTTTTCCCACTGCCTCTTTTTTTTTTACAGGGATAAATCAGATCATGAATCCTAAATCCTGTTATAAGTCATCCTGCTCTCTGCAGTATGACTGCTCCAATTGAAGTAGCTTTTGCTCTAGATGTTGTGTTGTCGGGTAGTACAGTATGTGCTGTGCTATTGCAGTGAACCTGTTCACCAAACAACCGAAGCATGCCGGTAAAGACAAGATTGCCAGAAAAGAAACACCAGCTGCAGACTAGCTTTGTCGTACTGTCTTTTTGTTGTTGTTCCATACCATACAGCTCTCAACAGACGTAAACTGCCCTCCCCTCACTGGTACTACCAACATATCAACGTGCCAGGGTTAGGATTATCTCCCTGACTTTCACCTTCAACAAATGTTCCAGGCTCAGCACTCATAACTCTGCAGGCTGGCTGGCCCAGGCTGCTGAAATATGATCTGCCCACAGTTGCCTTGACAGTTTTTTAGTAGGAGGGGGGGGGGGTTGTGTGTGTGTGTCTGAACACATGCACGTGTGTGTAGGAGGGGTCCCACACACTCTTTTGTTTTTCCTCTGAAAGCTGAGAAGAAGGAATGTCTGCCTCCCAGCTGTCCTTAGCAGATAGAAGAGAGCAGGGGGAGCTCACTGTTCATCTTCGTTAACATCCTCCCATCTGTTACTCGAGGGCAGAGTGTGTGTGTATGCTTGTATCTTTTGGGGTTAGAAAGAGGGTCACACAATGGTAATACCCCCCAGCCCTCACCCAGTTTGGCCTCTCATGCATATTTAACCCTTCAAATGCAAAGTTGTCTGTTGTCCTGTTCGGAGGCATGCTGCTTAAATCTGTCACTGTGCCCCATCCCTCAGCGAGCGGGGACAATGGGGTGTAATAGCAGCACACGTGGCTTGCTAAATGCATTGCAACAGCAGGGGAGGAATGGGTGGGGAGAGGGCGGATGTTTCTGTCTGTTTAGAGACTTCCTTCACCCTGGGTGTATGCAGCATGTGTGTTTGATTCCGTGTGTTGCAGCTGCAGGAAGAGTGACGGGCGGACAGCTAAGTTCTCTGGAAATGCTCTTTCGGGAAACCCTCAGCCGTTAAACTAATTTTTTCTGGCAAACTTCCTGTTTACTGTAGAAATGACACTGTTGACTTTGGCACCAGTGTACGTATTGTTGGTTGACTTTTTTAGGAGTGTGTGTGGTGATGAAATGAGTGACCACCGCTCTGTCTGACACTCATACCCCTGACTATGCACACACACACACACGCACACACATTCACAACAACAATAGGATGTCAGTGAGCAACACAAACACACTGTTTACAAAGGCGCATTGGGACCCTTGCAACCTACACTTGCATAGTGAGTAAACTGTATCTGTATCTGTGTGTACTCAGGCTTTTGTATAAATGTGCCGGCAACTCCCTCACACTGCCTCCCTGTTCTTCATCCTCCTCCTCCGCCTCCTCCCCCCTTTGTCCGCAGTTAGGTCCCTCCACCTTCCCTCAGAGTCCCTGGAGATGGAACAACGGTGCTTTTTTAGAAAAATTGGTTCCATGCTTTGAGGCTTCAGCTTTGTTCTGCATTCTTTCTGCCCCACAGTAATACAAGTCCAACTTTATAAGCTGTTTTTTTCACATTTTGTTTCCCATAACCTTTGCCCCTGTTCAACAAAATCAGTTTTTTTCCTCTTGAGTCAGTTCCCAGCTGTTATGAAAGGACAGAATATGAAAGCACAAATGAGTCGGACTGCGTGTGTGTGTGTGTGTGTGTGTCAGTGTTACAGCATGACGACTTCTCATTCGCTCACCAGAATATGACACTGCAAGTATTGCTCACTCAGACATTAAGCGTCCTATGTTACAGATCCGTTTCCCCAACCCAGGTCAGCGTACAGAGTTATGTCACTTCATACTGTGTGAAGTGTATCTCACTGAGAGCTCGTCTGTGATGTTTGTTTATGTGTGAAAGAATGAAAGTGAGTGCAGCAACCTTAGTACTCTTATACGTACCAAATCACATTTTGCAGTTGCACTATGACTCGCCAAATAATTTATAGTTTCACTGGAATCGACGCCAGATTAACGTATAATATCTTTACCGAGCTTTAATTTTATCATTTTGTATATTCTGTTAGCAGTGTTTCCCCTATAATCGTACAAGCGCCAACGGAAACCACCGCCAGACCAGAATTCTTTTTTTTTTTATGCCAAAAATAACGCCAAATATCCATTGTGTTTCCCTTCCACTGCCATGAACTGCAGCGACGTACTGCCGTGAGTTACTGAATGAGACAACTGTCTGTGGTTAGTATACTGTACGTCTGTAACACCAGGACAGTTGAGTGTGTTATCTAAACTAAAAAGTTGCTAAGAGGGTCTGAAAAGTCGCTGAATCTAGCGAGAAAGTCGCCAAATTGGCAACACTGTCCACAACGTTACTCACAACGCATCGCTACCTGATGCCCAAACTACGGAATGGGCCGATGCCCAAATCACAGAACACGTGCGCGTCAAAGTTTGTGGTGTTAAAAGGAATTTGCGATAACTTATTATTGCGTTCATTTCGACAGCCCTACTTCAAATGTCTTGTTTTGTCCGCCCAACATTCCAAAACCCAAATATATTTAGTTTAATATCATAATATTGAAGCTATTATATTAAACCACAGTCCTAAACCAGTGAATCTTTTCGAAAAGAAATGTATATGAAAACGGTTGCAGATGAATTTGCTACTGTACTTCCTTTGTTGCATGCTATTGCCCTCTCTATTCATCTCCGCATTTCCTGTCCTAAACTGCACTGTCAGCTGTCCAAAAAAGGCACAAAATGGCAAAAAAAAAATAACTAACCAGAGCCACTACTTTCCCTCAATGTCAGAAAGGAGTTGGGAGCCCTCCCATTCTGTCCATCACTACCCCACTATGGGCTATGCTGCATTGTACTGCACTCTAATAACAACAGCTTGGCTAAAAATCCCATGGATTAGCGGGAGAGATGGGGGAACGTGGCAAAAAAAAAAAAAAACACCCTCAGCCCAAAAATGACAGAAACATCAGAAACAACAGAGGACTTGGGCCGAGGCCAACAAAGGAACAAAAACATATTTACCAGGCCAAAGCGAGCATCATCATCCTCTGGGTCTTTAGCATAATCCAACATCCCCCCCCCCCCCCCACACCCCTCTTTAGCATACATTCACACACACACAAATTCCCCTGCTTCTTCTTGACACACTTGAACACACACACTGGAAATCCCACCCTCTTTTATGGCCTATTGTTCTATAGAGCAATCAAACAGCTGGCTACAGAAGTCACCAGTATCTGATCTGCTAGAGCGCTCCCAGCTTGTAAAAGAAGATAATTAGAATTTTAATTTGCCTGAGCAAAGGGGGCTAAACCCCCCCCCCCCCCCCCCGTGTTTTCCTCAAGCCACGCTCCTTGCAGCTTTTAGCGGGCGAGTGCCATTGTTAACAGATGGGGAAAGGGGGATATTCACAGCCAGGCAGACACTTCAGAGCAAGGCAGGGGATTTTAACACCCGCCATAGCTTCCAGAGTCTCCTCCGGCACAGCCTTAAGACGCTGGATGTTGGGATTAGCAATCAGCCTCATGGGCGCTCTGTCCTGGCCCAGTCCTCCCACTACATGAAGTGTTTCTCCAACCTTTTAGCAATTAAGCTCTTTGACCAGCTTACAGTTGTGTGCCCAAAAGATTCCTAATAGTTTTAACCTTTTACGTGTCCACTTTATTTAACTCAACATGGTAAAAGCCAAAGCTTAAGCACTGTATAAACACAAATGCACTTGACATTTCTGTCATTTTGAATTCATTAAGTATGTTTCGCGTATTCGCCTTTTCCATTCGCTTTCACAAGGCACGTTTTGTTTTAGTCATCATTTTTTTCAACATTGCACTAAATTTCTCTTGAGCAAATTCTTCAGACCAGTGGGAGAACAGCTTGTGTTTAACTGTGAGTCATTCCCTTCCTCATAAGCACAAAACATGGCGTGCTGAAATCCATTCTGGCATTGCTTAGTGCTTTTAATCAGTATTTTCCCCCTCTGCCTCTGTGTGTGTTTTCAAAGCCAAAACTCAATCTGGGCTGAGAGGGCGATGGAAAAGAGGGAGACAGCAAGGTTATTAATCTTAACCACTCTACCATCTCTGGATACGGAACCAGCATTCATTCTTTCCTTTACCAGAGTCTCTCCGTTTGTGCTAACCCAACCCACAGTGCGGTATGTACTGTAGCGGACGGCTGCCTCCTCTTACCATTGTTGTTGTACAGAGCCTGAACTATTGGTCGACCTGCCATGGCGTGTCTCTTTTTGGCTTGTAATTGCTCAGGGCCACAGTGCTCCATGATGCTGTCGTTTTTCTGTGCTCTCTTCCTTCCCCCCCCCCCCCCCCACCAATGATGACTACCATTTCCCATCAGTATTTTTCTCTCTTTGCCGTTTCTTCATACACCCCTCGGTACTTTCTAACCTCACCTTTCACTTCCCTAGTAACTTGAAAAAAAAGTAGCGTCAGTTTTTTGTTGGTGAATATATTTATCTATTTGCCTCACATTCATGTTCTACGGTAGGCGTTTGACATTTTTGACAAGTATAATCCCATGGGAGAGTGATTTTAAATCAAAATTCTTCACTGCTCCAAGTTTAAGAACCACTTTCTTTTGACATTTTTTTTTTTTAATCTTGCCATATTTTGTCTTCATTTCCTTTTTTCAAGGTGAAATGGGACAGGTATGAGTTGTTTATTCTATTCTCAGGGGATGTAAAGTGCAAGGAAATCTGTGTGTGCATTTATGCATATCTAGTCTATATTTGGACTGTGTCGTTAGTTTCTACTAATATGCAATATACTGTACAGTGTAGGGCTACAACTAACGATTGTTTTCATTGTAACTTTTCTAATCGCCGATTTTCGTGGTAATCGTTTAGTCTATAAATAGTAAAAAGAAATGCCCATTTTAACTCCCCAGAATCCTAGGTGATGAATTGAAATGACTTGTTTTGTCCAATCAACAGTCCACAACACAAATATATTCAGTTTACTAATGTATGTGACAAAACATATCATCAAATTCTTACATTTAGGAAGCTGGAATCAGAAAATATTTGTCAGTTTTGCTTGGATAATGACAAATGATTCTCAAAATAGTTGAAAGTTATTTTTCTGTCAGTTGAAACATTAAATAATTGACTACTACATGTTTTAGCTCCAATAGTATGAAACATGCCATTAGGTCAAGCATTAGGACAAGCAAAGTAACATGACATAAGGACAAGCATAGTAACATAAAAGTGGAATAAAATATGAAATCTTGGTAAAAATACTGAATTGTGCTCTTCCACATACTGTAATGAAGTACCTGGCTGTGTGTGTTTCATGGCGGGTAAAGGCTTGTTGTGGAATTTCTTAATGCCTTCTAACCACTAGTACTTGTGTAAGTGCATTAGATGCAAATGGCATTTAGAAAACTCAGATGATTGAACTGATAATGATTTACTGGCAAAAGAGGGAGAGCCTGCTTTGTTGCATTTCTGAAGGCACCACAAGTTTCAAAAATGGACCTTTTACTGTCTTCATGGTTCGTTTAGACTGACCTGACTTCAATGACCTCTGATCTCTCTGTAAGAATTAACCCTCGAGTGCCTTACACAGAAACCATTTCTTAGCGCTAATGCAGGGAATGCTTTATTTTTTTATTGATGGGGATAAATGTTCTGTTGTCAATTTTATGTTCATTTAAGCAACAAACAAAAAAAAATACACTATTTAATGATAATAAAGAGGCATTGTTTAGTTCATAGGCTGTGTTATTACATTATCTGTGTCACATAACAGTGATATAACCAAACTATGTATCCTGGGATTCATTCAGAACTTTAATTTGTTTGTTTGAAAAAGTAATTCATATTGTTGATCGCAATTATTTCTGAGACAATTAATTGAACATTTGAAATTGTTACAGCTCTACATGCATGGCATGTATACTGTAGCTGTATACTGTTTTATATGAAAATGAAAGGAAAAAAACAAACTTTATATGCACATGCCTTTTCTGAGACAATCCTGCAGATAATAAAGCAATTCAAAGTTAGATAATGAATGCCGTTAACACTCATCTGTCTTCTGCAGTTGTATCAACTGCCTCCAGCGCACCACAAAAGATCATAACAGTGGCTGTTGGCTAGAGGCTATTGTCCTAAACGGCCCCCTAAGGCCTTTTTGTCCCCTGCTGCCTCCCATCCTGGGGTCATACATTTATCACCTTTACCCCCTCCATTAACACCATGAACTCCTCAGAGAGCCTTTAGTGGCCGTTTCCAACTGGTATTAACATCCGTTCTGAGTGATCCGATCACAAGTGGACGGCTCTAAGTGCAAGTGTTTCTCACCTGGCTGCAGAATGTGTCTCCAAATGCGTCTTGAGTGACCACTTGTGATCAGATCTCACTTCCTCGTTCTAAATGCAAATAAACCCGTAACTTACGTCATTTGCGTTTGCACCTACCTGTAGGCTGGTTGTGTGTGTACATTTTAGTTGTTCCTCTCAGATAAATCATACATTAGAAATGTGCGATGTCTAATAAAATCGCCACCTACAGCCTGTCTGTGTGCTGAAATAAGTATGTCTAGGGTCGCCAGGATCTGTGCAAGAGAGAAAGATGTTTTTAATAGTCTGTGTGTTCAGCTCTGTGTGTTTGTAGCTTCTAACTGAATCTCTGTGGTTTGAAATTTAGTTTCTATATCTGCTTTATTTTACCATTTTTCTTTCATGTTTGCTTCTAGAAGTCATGTTAAGTTACTGCTGATGAAAACCCAACATTTCCTGATTTTGCTGCTTCATAATAAAAGCTTTTAAATAACAAAACAAGGGGACTTTTATTCTGAAGAATTTTTAGGAAATGAAACCGCTCCACAGCCGCTGTTTTGACCACTCACCGCTCTGCTTCTCAAATAGCAATCATTTGAATTAGCTATGTATGAACAGGAATGTCTGTAGTAATATTCTACATATTTGTAGATGTCTGGTCCCAGCTTCTAAAACATGACTCTTTTCTGCTTTCTTTGTCTTATATGATAGTTATTAAATACTTTTTGGTTTTGGACTTTTGGTCAAAGAAAATTCGTAATTTGGTCTCTGGGTAATGACCATTTTTCACTACTTTCTGACATCTTATAGACCAAACAATAAATCAAGAAGATAGTCAGCAAAATATTTAGTAATGAAAATAATAATAAGTTGAAGCCCCCTGTAGAGAAAGATAGAGTTTGAGTAGGCTTGCAATAGCCTCAGTAGTAGTTGTATACCTGTGGTAAGCAGTGTCAGCACTTCTTGAGCACCCGCACTAAATCCGTCCCTAGCTGAAACACACCCTTTGGTATCACACGACTTAGTCCTCTGTGTGTGTGTGTGTGTGTGTGTGTGTGTGTGTGTGTGTGTGTGTGTGTGTGTGTGTCTTTGTGTGTGTCTTTGTGTGTGTGTGTGGGCCCTCGCACATTTGAGTGTTTGCTTTTAATCTTGTGCTGCCAGCTTAGAGCGACGTTTCTTCCCGGAGATTAGTGGACGTTAGAGGCACTGCTGTGGAAATAGTCTCTCTCTCTCAATCTCTAAACACACACAGAAGCAAGACACATTTGCAATGTTGTTGTGTTTGTTTATGTCAAGCAAGCAATAAGATCCCGCAACAGACCATGGCTAATATGATTTTATAAATACTCAGACCAGGGATTAAATAATGAGCCAAATGGTCATCAGTGTTGATGGCGTTACTTTTTGTGGGAGTGTAAATGTACTTATGTCTGGGCCTTGTTACAGAGAAAAATCACTGCACATACAGTATAATTCCATTTAATAAATCAAAGATGTACAGATAAAAGAGACTTAATTTGTACATAACAGCCCAGATGGGTTTTAAGTATTAAGAGTTAGTATTGAAAAAACATTTCCACTGAAGCCAAGCCCAAAATCTTGCATAACCACTTTATAGATGATCCAGATTAGTAGTAATAAAATCGCTATGTCTGTTTGTCTGTTGGCCATTCTCGAAGATCAGTAATGCTGAAAGCAAAGTCAGCATCCTGCTGTCGTGTCTCAGTTTACACAGGTGTTAATGTTTTGTCAGACTGTGTGTGTGTGTGTGTGTGTGTGTGTGTGTGTGTGTGTGTGTGTGTGTGTGTGTGTGTGTGTGTGTGTGTGTGTGTGTGTGTGTGTGTGTGTGTGTGTGTGTGTGTGTGTGTGTGTGTGTGTGTGTGTGTGTGTGTGTGTGTGTGTGTGTGTGTGTGTTAGTGTGTTACTATATTTGTGCGGTCCAAAAACCGGGGAATACAGTATACTTGTGGGGTCTGCACAGCCTTGTGGGGCCCAAAATGCTGGACCCCACAAGTTTAAAGGGCTGTTTGAGGGTAAAGACTTGGTTTTAGGATTAGGGTTAGAATTAGGTTATGGTTAGGGTGAGGGTAAGGGTTAAGGTTAGGCATCTAGTTGTGATGGTTAGGGTAAGGGGCTAGGGAATGCATTATGTCAATGACGGGTCCCCACAAAGATAGTGAAACGTGTGTGTGTAGTAGGGCTGCAAAATTAATCGCAATTGTAACAAAATTGCAATATGGACTAGTACAATATTTGTTAAAGGCAAAATATGTGTCAAACCATTCTGAATGAAGTATTGTGGTGCTGCAGAGACATCCCGGCCTAGAATTCCTATCCTACAGACTAAAGAAAAACATCTTTGTGTGGTACAGATCCTCGCAAAAATCACCCTATAATAATTTTAATTTCTTTCAATGTTAATAGTTTTCAATGAAAATGAGAATAATGATACAAAAACGATCATTCCCTCCAATATCGTGAATCATATTGCAATCGCAGTATCAGTCAACATAATCGCAATTAGATATTTTCCTCATACCGTGCAGCCCTAGTATACAGTGTTGGAGCCGTGGGAGTGCAGCACTGCAGCACATTCAGAGAAGGAGCTGGCGTGACACTGCAACATCATAGATGGAGCGTGGGAAGGTGGATCAAAGCACAATTATCTTTAGGGCTTCTGCCTCATCCTGTCTTTATTGGCTGGCTTAAAGCTTCAAGTGTGTCATTAGAGCCAAGAAAATCAGCCTCGCTGAAGATCCTTCTCTCACCACTGGACAGATAGACCCAATACTGGCCTGGGATGAAGACAGTTTAATGAGCAGGAGATAATCGAGAGAAATGAGATCTATATAATCCACTGAAGCCACTTCAGGTATTCTCTGTACTGCACAGCATGGCTGTCTCTGCCTAACTTGTCATGTTGATAGATGCAGTGTTTCTCCGTTAACTGTCTAAAAATGCAGCCTAGTTCCAAGTTACAATACCTCAGAGTTTTAATTATCAGCCCAACCTGTCAACTTAGCAGAGTTTCTCTGTGAAAGGTTGTTTAACCTAGTGGCAGCTGCCTGCAGCGGAGACCAGCAGTCAGTTTATGTCAGCCAAATGATAGCACAGCACAATATTCCAGCAGCACCACATTAATGTCATACTAAAATGATCACGGTTCTCTATTAGATTGTGATGGAGCCAGCCATAACAAACACCAATAGTGATGATCGTAAATACTGTTTATTTTACGTAATATTGGTACATTATTCATCAAAGAACCAGGCCACTTGTGAGACAAATTGTCCTTGTTCCCCCAGCAGGCCTGTAATACATTTAAATCCCTGCATCAATTGAAATTCCTTGTCTACAGGCAGTTTCTAACTCTACTAAGGTTACTTACATGCTTTATAATTACCTTGCTACCTTACATTATTAAAATATGGTTCAGGATCCTAATGTGTCTGCTGGCCTGAAGCTGGTCGTTCCTCACATAAGGAGTAAATTATCATAAGTCCAGCCTCGAGGAAGAAGCTTCATATCTTACTCTTGTCACTTGTTTCTGGTCTTTAGGTTGTGCGCGGCCACCCGGCGTGCAGCACGGAGACTTGCTGAACCAGACCGAAGCTAACCGGGGCTCCTTTCCCCCGGGCACCCTGCTGACTTATGGCTGCGAGCCTGGCTACACCGCAGATGGAACCACCACCATCATTTGTACCAGCTCTGGAGCCTGGTCCCATCAACCTCCACTCTGCATCAGAAGCAGCGGTGAGCAAGACTCAAAATGACATACATTCGACAAAGCACACAAAAAGTACGCATAATTTAGTGTACTTTTTGTTTTTAATACAATATAAAGTGGTGTATGGTCTGTTTTCAGCTTTTTAAAAAGGTCATTCTTGGCTGAGTATGCTCACAAGCTCACTTATTATAACTGGAATGATTCATTTTCAATGGCTTTTATGCTACTAGAAACATTTCATGGTCAAGTTTATGGAATTTTATGTTGTTTTTTTTCTCACTTCTTGAAAGACAGCTTTGTAAACTTCTGAGGCTGAGCAAGTGCCCTCAGTACAGGACTGCATCAAAACTGAAATATCATATCTGTTCAATATCACACAGTATCACAACACCAATAGTGAGGATTGTCCTTGAGAGCCAGCAGGGAACACTGGGAAATTTCACCCAAAATATGAGCATTAAAACCACAAGAATCAAACCTGACCACAGGTAGAAATAATAGACATTTTCGGTGCACAACAGCAGCCACGATTGTGAAAATCTCCATTGCCTCGTCTCTTCCCAGTGTGTTCGCCCCCCACTGAGCCAGAGAACGGGGGCTACCGCTGTCACCCGTCTCCCTGCCACCGGCTCACCCAGAAGACCGTCATTGAGTACTTCTGTGACGAGGGCTACGCTCTGAAGGGAGACTACAAGTTCCTTACCTGTCAGAACGGCGAGTGGGACGGTCCCATGCAGATTAGCTGCCGACTCACACAAGGTCTGTTACCTCCGCTAACTTTTACCCTTATGTATTATATCACACACATACACACACACACACACACACTCCATGCAGAAAATGTAAATCAAAATCTGTGAATCACATTTGCACTTCCTCATTGTCTCTTCTTGATGCCCCTTAGACAAGGAGCCGAGCTCTCCGCTGGGCATACCTGCTCTGTCTATTGTGGCGTCCACAGCTAGTTCTGTGGCTCTCATCCTGCTGTTAGTGGTGCTGTTTGTTCTTGTACAGCCAAAACTCAAGTCCTTCCATCACAGCAGGTAAGATACACACACACACACATTACTGTATTCTCACCCCAAATACTGTATATGCCAAATGTTTAATTCCACCATATCTGGATTCCAACTCCACACTCTAAATTTCATTAGAAATATCAAATGGTTTGATGATCACTGAGTACAATATAATAACTGCTCCCCAGTGAGAACAGTGCCGACACAATTGGTCTCTACCTCATGCCAGCAGTTATTAGTGCCGCTATAAACTGCTGTTCAAGAAAAGTAAAGACTCTAGTAAAGATTCTAGTTTATTCCGTCCCAGATCTTATTTTGGTTGTTTTAGCTTGTCAGTTATGTTATAATATGTAATTAGTTTTCTATGCAATGCAAGTCATACTGTAGTTACATTCACACTCAGCATGTTTTTACACAGTCATCTTCTTACTGTATGTCTGCAATATATTTGTGTATATATTAAGTGTAAAAAGTTTTGAGTTTCATGAAATTCAAGCTGTTAAATGACTGAGCTAGACCATTTCATTGTTTAATATAGAAGAGAGTATTTTCTGGACAACACAAATGGTACAGATATCCTGCCTGCTAAACGTCTCTGATCCTCTGACTTACTGTAATGGACTCCATTGTGAAGTTGTTTCGAGGGAAGTTAACATTTCCCCAGACCACATGAAAAAAATTGCTCAATAAAATATTGTCATATTCTTGGAGACATTTCCCCTTTTTGTCATAAAGAGAATGTATATGCCCCACTTGACTCTTCAACCTTTTTTTTGTGCATTTTGTTTTCTTCTTGGCTTTAGTGAAATATTTTAAAGGACTTTTTTTAATCAGCATTTTGCTTGTTACCCAACCTGTTGTTGCCAGAAATTCTTTAGAGCTTTTAGTCTGTTTGCTCTAGAAGAACACTGCCCTTTTTTTTATAGCTGGTGCTGTAAAGGCACCACCCAATAAAGTGACACCGCATATTTTGCCAATCATTCTTTCCGTGGACACACCTTTTTATTCTGTTTTGGTTGGAACTAGTTACATAAACAAGTCCTCGTAAGATGCACAAGACCTGGCAACTAGTTTATCAAGTTGGCATTTCCTAAATACTTTAATTAAAGTAAAAGTTTGAAACAATAGTTAATCCCATCACAGTCACTAACCCCCTCTATGATAAAAAGGCCACAGTGGTGTGATCTAATGCTCATTGGCACTCTTGCTGATTGTGTTGTGGGCTTGAGGGCTTAGTGCAGCCTGCTATAAAGGGATTGCACAGGCAACCCAAATCACCTCCTCGCAGAGCTTCTGCTGCGGCACCTAACACACATGACATGCATATCAACATGAGCCTGGTGTTGTGATCTACCTTGTCCTTCTCTCATCTCACTTTTTTCTTCATCGCTCTGTCCATCAGGAGGGAGCAGGGCGTCTCAGGCCAGTCCAGCTCCATCATGGTTGAGGGCGTCCAGGTGGCACTGCCCTCCTATGAAGAGGCTGTATATGGAAGCGGTGGACCCTGTGGTGCTTCTGGCCCTCCTCCTTCCCCACCACCTCCTCCGGCTCCTCCAGAGTCTCGAGTCCCGATCGTGCTCTCCGAGGGTCTTCCTCAGGGAGCCACGGGAGGCCAAGGCACCCGCAGAACCCGCCACCACAGAGACTTAGACTTCTGTCTCCCATCCACATCCGCCTCGTCATCCTTCTCCTCGCGGCGTCATGCAGAGACGGTGCTGGTTCATCAGGCCCCCTCTTCCTCCTCTTCTTCATCATCATGGGCTAGAGAGCACCCTGGGGGTGCATGCGCAGGGCCCCTACCTCTCCGTAGAAACTCTGAGAGTAGCGACCAGCACAGTCTGCTTTCTGTCACCTCTACGGATGACTTTTCTGATGGTAAAAGGAAACCGTCTGTTATTCCACCCATTTGCTTCATAACAAAGAGCTGACCGATATTGCAGCATATATATATGCTGCAATATCGGATTATATTACATAAACACATAACATACATAACATATTTTAACCATGGTATGTTCTAAGTAGAACAGTGAACTTTGGTGGACACAGTTATCTCACATCTTTGGTATTTCTGTACTGCAGTTTCATATTACTTATATCTCGCAGACATACAGTATGCAATGAGCAAATATCTGCGGATTTATCCGTCTAGCTCTGATAACAAGACAATTTTTTTACTTGGTTGCCAAGGATTAGTATAGAAACCTAGAAGACTAATTTCATTGGCCTACATAATCAATACATTTTAATACAAATGTCAGCCCATTTTCAATGTTATATATTGTATAGACTCAGGAACTGCTCGAGACAGTAAATCAGTAAATAGCCTACCCCAAATTAGGTTTATAAAATAACTTTCTGTATAAAATAACCCAACCCATTTAAATGATGGTTAAATAAAAGTGTTTTTTTCTGGAGAATAGTGTTATAAATAGCCAATTAGGAGCCTGTTTAGTACAACTTATTGTCTTATAGGGTAAGGTCTTAATCAGAGAATGTGTTAGGTTAAGTTTCTTTATTAGTACCTAATGGTACATTTGTTGTGAAGACAGGGTACAGCAGTCCAAGTAAAAAACAACAACAGACAACAACAACATCATAAAACAGTATTGTACAACAGCTCTCGGGATAAAATATGACAATTGGCCAAAACGGACTTCTCTGACTTCTCATGACGTAAACATACATGAAATCCAGTTACACTTAATTGTTTTTGGTGATGTAATGGATTGCATGACGGTGTGGTGGGTAAATAGAGTGTAGAACCACTGCTCTGGTCTAATTTGCCTGTTCTGTTACCCTGCAGATATTCCCCTTCTGAAGGAAGCATGAAGCCTTGCAGCCTGCTATCAGCCTCAGCAGCAGAGCCTTTACTTCCCTATCTCTCACTGCTGACCAGGACTGACTGTGGCTGTCAACCTACTTCCCCAAACTCCCCTGAGCAGCCAGCAGAGAAAAGACTAGAACTATGCCCCATTCCCCATGCAACCTCTTCTGCCATTGCTACCCACGCAGAGCACCACTTGACCCAGCTACTTGATTAAACTAAAGACAAGCCTGTAAAACAAAGTGGTGCCAGCTCAACATAAATTCTGTAGATCCTATGTATATGTAAAACATACAAACTGAGTCACGGTTGTGTACCATAGGCTATGTTTTACCATACACTTGCCTCCTACCAGGTGTAGTTCTCTATACAAACATTGCTCACAGAGGCTTCATCAGAGAAGGCTATAGCAGTCGAGACACGTCGACTGTCTGGATTACTGTGGATAAAAAGAAGAAAAAAAAACGTGTGATGTTTGCTCCTGATGCTGTGGCGCACAGAATCGTCTTCCCGCTGTACTTGAAAATTTGTGAGTGACGGCTGGGTTTTTTTGCAGCCCAGCTTTGTGAATGCTGCATGTTGTTTTGAGTTATTGCTGTCACAGCACGGTGGCCCACTCTGAATGAAGCATGAAGCCTCCTCTGTCTCTCTGTTTCTCTCTCAATCTAGTTTTCTGTGTATCCGGGTGGTGTCTAGCATATGGATTAGAGGGATTGAGAACCACTTCACAAAAGCTAAAAGCAGAGTGCAGAGTTTTACGAAGCACCATATCACAACGATAAAAAAAACCCACTCCTTTCTTTTCTGTTGCCAGCTGCACCCAGTATCTTTAAGGTGCTCCTTCTGTCGCATGAGTGGGATTGATTGGTGTTTTGGTTCCAGGACTGTGCTATGCATCTTACTTGTATAAGGAGAGGGAGACATTTAATGTCACAATTTGTCTGAAAGCGAAGAATAGGGTTTTCTTTCAACATGGCTAAACTTTAAGATTGTTTGTGATTATTTTTCTCCCCACTGTATTTATTGGTGTGTGGCCCAGTTTACTTTTAGTTGCTGAATCTGAGTGCGTGCGTGTGTGTGCGTGTGTGTGTCAGCTAGGCAGGAGAGGACATGTCCTCATATGGTAGGCCTCGATACAGCCATTTCCTGATTTTCCTCTTTTCAGATCAGAGACTGGCTTCACAATGTCCCTGTCTTTCACCATAGGAAAATATCCCTCCCAACATTGAATAAGTCACTTGAACAAACCAGCGTCACTTCAGGCAATGAATCTACTACACAATGTGTGTATTATTTATCTACTCTCAAACTAGAATATTTATCGTTTTCTGCTGAATGGCTGGAAAACACAAGTCCCCTTGGTGGAACTGGCACTCGCCCACCTTCACACTGAACCGAAGACTTGTGTGCATTATTGACACAACTGCAACTGGTTGCAGTGAAATGCGCCCCCCCCCCCCCCCCCCCCCCCGAACTGCCACATACACTCACTCACCCTCCTCACGCCAAGTGCAAATTTAAACAGAATCACGTTATTTTGTCAATCTTCCTTTTGTTTTCATTGCTAGTTGAAAAGCTTTGGTGGTTGAGCTGGTCACCTTGGAAACAGCATGACTCGGAGGGATCCTGAGAATTACTCTTCAAGCTTAACTGCTCAGAAAAAAAAAAACAGAACCCGTCTCCATTTTATTTGGCATTTGTAGCTGTCTGTCATTGTCAATGGCTACATTATTAATGAAAACAGAATGTTGCCTTAGACGTGTACATTTTCTTTTCTTATTTTTTTGTATAATCTTAAGCCTCTGCGTTGGTTGCTTTACAATTTTGCAACGTATTCTGTTTCCCCAATGGCCTTACTCTGTTCTTTTCTATTCTATGCATAAAACCGTCTTTGTGTATTTAGCAATGAGTTTACTTTAGTTGTGGACACGACTAAACAAATGGCCATTCCTCTCTGTCCTCCCCTAGCTTTACAGCTACAATGACGATGAACCTACAAGTACCTATATTTCACTATTCCGTTGCTTCTCCTTTGCTACAAGACATGAAAATATAATGGGATAATGGGGTAAAAAAAAAAAAAAAAACTGAAATTAACTTCACGTTCAGAAGCAAGCACTGTTGTACGGTGTTGCGTCCCTGAAAAGAACAGGTAAAATAAATACACATCTTGATTTTTAGTTTCAAATGCTTTCAGCTTTGGTTTTTCTCTGTACATGGCAGTGGGTGTGAAGATAGTAATTTAATATTTGTATAAAGTTTAATTTAATTTTACAGTGTGTATATAACTTTCTAATTAAAGCTTTCTTTTGAATGTGGAAGGTGATGTGTCATTATTTAAGCTCATGTCTGACTGTTGTCCTGTGTTACTGTGTAAAATGATGGTGATTGATTTAACCCTTGTGTTGTCTTCCCTTCAAACTTGAAAAAAAACACTTTTTCTGACATTTTTGACGCCTTTTTTCACAGTTTGTTTTTGCTTTTTCCAACGTTTTAAATTTTTTAATTTTTCTTCTACACATTTTCAGCGCTTATTTCTACGTCCCATATTTTCTGATTATAAAATAAAAATTTAAAATGGGTCAATGTGACCCAAGGTCAACACAAGGGCTAACTGACATAAAGTACACAATGTCAAGACATTTCACTGATTTATCAACCACGGTTATGTGTATCTGCTTGTAGTAGTCAAAAGAATATGATTACATTTTCCTTTGGATTAGATCCTGGAAGATCTGAACCTTCAATGAAAATCCTGCTTCTGGTTCATATCGGCTGGAATGAATGCACTAGCCTACTTCCTGGCACTGTGTAACCAGTAATCATTGTGATAACTCTAAAGCTATTTATAGTGTGCCATAGGTTTATGGTATAGTACATTAGTCACATTATAGTACCTCATGATACTCTTATCAGCTATGAGATCACTATAAAAACTCTGTACTTTAGTGTGGTACTCCATCTGCTCAATTCAAAAGCAATAATTTACCGGTGTAAAGGGAAAGTACATGTATTCCTGGTCAAAGGTCGTTTTAGTTTATTAATTTTTAATACTGATTCATAACTGCTTCCTGAATGCTGCTGCTGTGTTTGATTAGACTGCAGAAGGACCTGCCTGAGGAGCTCTAAAGCCATAGTGTATGCTTCCAATTATGAAAAAAAAGTTCTTTCTAGCTGAACTTGTGGTTTATTGTCTTTTGTCCTGCTGTTATACTGTTTTTGCTGCTGAGTCCTATTACGCGATAACTACTCATTGACATATAAGTAACTACTGTACAGTATGTGATCTTTTCTTCCTCTCTGTACCTAGGCTCTCTGTAGTAATATGGTGTCTGACTGACACCTAGTGGTCAGAATTATTAAATTTTCAGAATTTTTCGTGTTCTGCAGTGTCACCCTCCGTCAGAGACCAGAAACTGTACAACATGTGCTTGTTAGTTGCAGGAAATATGTCATATTTGTGTTTACAAACTTATGTACAAACAATAAGGCAAACATGTATTGAAATACAGCATTGAATTTAATATAGTAGCCTACTGTTTCAAACAAACATAGCATATATATATATATATATATATATATATATATATATATATATATATATATATATATATAATTTTTTTTTTTAAGTAAAAAGTTACAAGTAACTATTAGTGTCAAATAAATGTAGTGAAGTAAAAAGGAAAATACTTTCCTCTAAAAGTGGTGGAATGTTACGAAGTGCATTTACACACGTGCTGTAGGCTACTCAAGCACAATTTCAACATACTTGTACTTGCTTACATGCTTCGATATAATTTGTGTATACTGTGAACTTAATACTTAAGTAACATTTAAAATTCAGGACCTTACGTGTAATGGAGTATTTTTAGACTATGGTATTTCACTTTTACTTCTTCCACCACTGCCCTCTGAAATGTAAAGTAACCCTCAGATTATGTACTCAGCTTGTCAAAATTGTATTTATGGACAATACTTGAATAAATGTACCTATAGTCCACCACAGCACATGACAAACATATTATGGGCCGTTTATTATCCATAGCAACATACTCCAGAAGGTGGCGGTAATGCAGCTACAGGCTGCCGTTAATCATCAAAGAAGAAGAAGCGGGCCGTTTTCTTCCGTGCCCTCCCCCCGCCTCCTACATGAACAGCAGAGGCTCCATTTTGTTTGATTATTGCGGTCACACAGTCGACACAGCCTGCAAGGAAACAACGCTAAAGCCGTTTAAAAGGTATGTGTACGCCGATTAAAATGCATTATAGCACCACTTAGCAATTAGCGTTTAAAAAATAATAATAATAAACATTATCTGTCTTGTATAGTTATTGTTAACGTTAGCTCAAATTAGCGTGAAACATGGCGTAGTTAAATTTGGTCGCTAGGCCCCACAGTTGTCTGGCTACTAACGTTAGCTTGCTACAAAAACGACACCATGTCAAGTAACGTAAATGGCTGCATTTGTATCGTTAAGTTGCCGTCATTTATCATCCTTTGTGTTAGTTAAATCGGTGAAAATAATGTATGTAACGTTAACTTCTGTTTGCAGATAACCGTTACCAACGACACCAACAATGAGTGGTTGTCGTATTTTCATCGGCCGTTTGAGCCCATCGGCCAGAGAGAAGGATGTGGAGAGGTTCTTCAAGGGATACGGCCGCATTCGAGACATTGACCTCAAGAGAGGCTTTGGCTTTGTGGTGAGTCAGTAGCTACATGGAAATGGGTCAGGATGGCTTCAATATGCCGATAATGTCTCCCGACTCTACATTCAAATAACGTTATATGGCGAGTTATACTTTGCTTAACAGCAACATAATACTATAGGGCTTTCTGAGGTTTTAAAACTCTAAGGTGCAGTCAACGTATTACGCTGTTTTGCATATATTAGTGACGCCATCGCGAATCATTTGCATAAACATTAGTGGCTGTCCTAAGGTTACAGCAAGGTAGAGATCACTAAAACAAAACTTGGAGGGGCTTGTCACCAAAATGATGAAATAACTGGTCCACCTTAAAGGTCAGCGCAGACATTTTCTGCATGGTTATGTGCATTATAAATGTGCAAAATGTAATATTTACTGTATTTAATCAAAATGACCACAATGTATCATCGGCTATTAAGGAAACATGCTAAGTTGAAATCCTATGTTTGTTTTTTTTAGTTGAAATACTATGTTTTGCTAAAGCCAGTATTTTCTCCTTTTTGAAATTTACGTGCTGTGACAGAATGTTTGTCTGTATTTTGGCCTGTGTGTTAGTATGAACTGCTAAATTTGACAACCGGCCTGGTTGCCAGATATACCTGTAAAAACTCTAACCCAGCGTGCTACAGCTGTAGGACAACCATGGAAATGACAAACGGGATCAACGTAGATAGATTCATTCTACCCACCCTAAAAATAAAAACTCTCCATCTTTCTAAGTGGTTGCATAACCAGAGACGAGGTAAAACGCGGGTAAATATTGGAGATGAGGTTAAAAGATGGAGACAGCTTAGAGCCTAAAAGGACATTTATTTCTTCCTAAACGGGTAAGGGTTGAGCTTCATTAATATCACTGCTAAGGTAGGAATAGTCATTTTTGTTCATTTCAACATTCATGTGCTCGCAGTAAATTATAGAGTACTTGAGTTACTTACTTGCACATTTTTTATTTATTTATTTAGACACAGCCAGTGAAGTGATCCTGACTGCCATGCCACCACCATGCTAATACACGCTAACTGCTAACGTAGGATCCATGACTTATGCCAGAAACCGCAAGTTTGACTTCCTCATAATGGAAACATGCAATTAGGGCTGAAACAATTCCTCGAATAATTCGATTACAAAAAATCCTCAATGCAAAATGACTTGCCCCGAAGCTTCGTTAAATCAATGTTACTAACGTTATATCGCTGACGGACGGTGTTTCCGCTACTGTCGCACACCAGACGCGGCTCAGTCTGCTGCTGGCGACACATGCCAGAGGTAAATAGTGAGGGGCTGAGAGAAGAGACAGGCTGGAGGAAACCACAGGAAGGGTCCAAAGGTTGGAATCAGTTCAGACGGAATTACAACTAAAACTCTGTACAGTGTGCCTACTGCAAAATCAAACTAGCTTACCACAATAATAGCACGACGTCAGTGCTTTAGCATCTCAACAGAAAACATTGAGTCTAACTTAATCATCCATTCCACGAAGAGGACCGACAAAAGTAAATCACTGTCGTATGGACGATGAAACTACATCAAACACAACAACTACCAAAATCAAAGACAAGAAAATACGTAGTGTAGTGTATCCCTTCAGAAAAACAGCTGATTGTTGCGCATCTCTCTCTCTCTCTCTCTCTCTCTCTCTCTCTCTCTCTCTCTCTCTCTCTCTCTCTCTCTCTCTCTCTCTCTCTCTCTTTCTTTTCCTTTTTTACAAAAGCGGGAATTTTTTACAAACTGGCATGCGACCATAATGTGTACAGTGTATAGACAAGCTGTACAACTGCTCTGGAAGTAGTACTGACCCCCCCCCCCGCTGCCAAAATTGTTCCCCTGCTTCTGTTCAGCGGGCGTAGCCGACAAACGGTGGCTGCGCCCTGGGTACAGACGACCGCGAGGTCGCGGCCGTTGCAGTGACGTTAGCAGCAACTCCGCTGCGCTGTGGAGTAATGTCTGGCAATGCGAGACTAGCATCAAGCTGACGTTGTGTGACGTTTGGTTTGGCGTTCTCAACCTGGCAACTCCTGTGAACGTCGACGCTGGGAAGGAGGGGCCGGGGGAGACGACTCTTTCAGTACTTTTTAATTTGGGCTGCAGTAACCATTTGAAACGCTAGCTGTCAGTATTACATATTGGACCTTTTTAAAGCTAAGGGAAGAATGGCTGTACTGCCATATTTAAACTAGTTTGGTGCTGTTCTGCTCACACATTTTAAGAATGATACGCAACAGTGGGAAGTTAAAAAAAGGCATGTTAGTTAAGAAGTGCTGTTGTAAATGTTGTGTTCTGTTATAGGAGTTTGATGACCCCAGAGATGCCGAAGATGCCGTTTATGAGCTTGATGGCAAAGAGTTGTGCAATGAAAGGTAGGAATTTGTAGTACATGATATAAATACAAGATTTGGATGAACTACTGATTTTCCTTCTCTTGCTCTGTCGGTTACCATGGAAATTGTTGTTCTTTTTTTTTAAAGGGATCTTTTTTTAATGTAATTTCAGGGTGACCATTGAACACGCCCGCGTACGTCTGCGTGGCGGCCGTGGCAGAGGAAGTGGCGGCGGTGGTAGTGCAGGAGGACGTTTCTCTGATCGCTATGGCAGAGGTTCCCAGAACAGTCGGAGGTAAAGTTTTCACACCACCCACAGTTTTGGTAACAGGTCACCTGCTTTATGATGACGCATACGTTTTTATTTGATGAAATTCAAATTAGGGCTGCACGATTAATCTAATTGCAATCGCAATGTCACTCTGTGGGATTACATAACCGCAAAAATTGTTGATTTGAGATAAAAAAAAAGTGTGCTCTGTGCACACCATGTTGTAACACCCTTCACTTTATATTACACCCATCTTGAATGTCATTGTTTTATAAGTGCATACACAATGTAATCATTTAATAAGAATTTGTTAGTAAAAAAAATCCTTATGCTCATTTTGTATGTTCAAGTTAAAAAAAATTCACATTCCAAAATGTTGGTAGCAAATTTTCTGCATGTTCCTTGATAATTGATAAACTCGGGATAGCATTATATTGTAATTGCAGTATTGTACAAGTGGCTTTTCTCCAAATCGTGCAGCCCTAATTAAAATGAGGAAGGAACACATGTAAATGAATACAGAACAGTATGTGGTGCTAACGGCTCATATATGGTGAAAGGCCAATTATTGAATTATTGCAGCCTACAGTAGTTTATAATAGCCACCGTCCAAGCTTCTTCTTTTCCTTTTTTTTTATTATTATTGAGGTGAACCAGTTAAATTAGGATGTAATAAAATGCCTACATATTACTTGCTTTAGTGTGTATCTCAACCCCACAATGCTATTGTTAAAATTAATTGAGTCTTTAAATTTTCCCTTGTTTCAGCCGAAACCCTCCTCCGATGCGCACTGAGAACCGCCTCATTGTAGAGAACTTGTCCTCACGTGTTAGCTGGCAGGTTAGTAATGGCACATGTTTTTTCATGCACAGCAAGTCTCTACAAGCTGCAACACCACAAATGTTATCACCTCCAACAGTCTGCCTCCAACAATACACACATATTTTCATGCTGCTAAAAAACATAGAATCTCTGGAATCTAATCAATCATTTACTTGGCTTGCTAATATGTTTAAACAGTCAAACTATTTTATTGTGATAAGGCCCAAATTGTTCTTTTAAAAATTGCCGCTTTATTAAAACTGCATCTTATGCAGTTAAGTAATGAGTCAAAGAAGTAACAACAAGAAAACACTTAATTTGTTCCTTTTTTTTTTTTTTTTTTAAACCATATCTTTTTTTTTTCAAATTTTAACCAATTCTTCACCCCTTTATTTGCCAGCCTGACTGTTGTGTCATATGGAAGAGCTCGCTTATGGTGGAGTTAACCCCTTCTGGGTCCTTCTGTCTGGGTTGAGCCTGTGGTGTCAGCCAGTCTATCCTACTCCTAGTTGATGCCTGCTGGTCATGTGAGCGCTCGCTCCACACTAGAGGTGCTGGCGGCCCCTTCGCTCGCAACGCCCCCTGTCGAAGGCAGGGGGGCGACTGGTGTGTGGCTGAGAGCGAGAGAGAGGAAACAGAGAGTTGGCAGAGAGAAAGGAGAGGAAAGAGCGAGAGTCGATGGTGACGGTGGTGGCGTATTGACCGATGGTTCGTTAATTTGAGGGGCTTCGATCGATCGATATCCCCCCTCCCTTCCCCCCTCTGGTGTTCCCGCACATCGCGAGCGAGAGAGAGTGTGAATTCCTCCCAGGTGCCCATGGATATAATCTGCAGTTATCCCGAGGTTATGGTGGGCTCGAAGAGCCTGCGGTCCACCCCAAAGGGTTTCACTCTCAGG
The DNA here is from genome assembly GCA_023566125.1 of Zingel zingel. NCBI lineage: Eukaryota > Metazoa > Chordata > Actinopteri > Perciformes > Percidae > Zingel > Zingel zingel. The sequence goes on along the minus strand of CM042332.1, from coordinate 24,282,465 downwards.
TAGTAGTTTCCTCTCTTCCACCCTGTTCACTCTCTTTACTGAGGCAGGGTGCTGAGACAGGGGCGGTCCCGGCATGGAGCCCTGTGCCCTCCTTGCCAGGGAAAATGGGGCTCTCGGTGCCAAAGGCTGCCCAAGTGGCGCCACTGCAGTTCAGTTCATGCAGATGGTGTTCATGTCTCTGTAGTTGTAATGAGTCCAAGAATCTCAAAGATTTTGCAAATACTTTTGCCTGTCCACTGATGGCACTTTTCAAAAATTGGTTTATCTAAATTGGCAAACATCATTTAAGGTTTTGTATTTGCTTTTTTGAATACACTGTTTAAGAACTGGCTGATTAAATGGCATCTAAGGTTCTTGGACTCATCCTTCTTATCTGCAGTAGCCTGTGTAGTCCTCTCAGACAATCTAACCATCTCTCTTTTTGGGTAAATCAGTCCTGTTTTATGTCTCAGGCTGTGCTTGTGTCCTGAGCCTCTCCGTAAAGTTGACTGATGTTTACGTGTGTAGGATCTGAAAGATTTCATGAGACAAGCTGGAGAGGTGACATTTGCCGACGCACATCGCCCCAAGCTCAACGAAGGGTAAGACCATTATCTTTGTCTATTGGCATTAACTGGCTAATGAATATCACGTGTGAGTCATACCAAGCTTGCATTTGCAATTTGAGTTAAATGAACGACAAAAAGCAAATATTTTTTTTTATTTTTTATTTTTTTAACAGGGTTGTTGAGTTTGCCTCTTGCAGCGATCTGAAAAACGCCATGGACAAACTGTCTGGGAAGGAAATCAATGGCAGGAAAATCAAGCTCATTGAGGCAGCCAGAAAGAGGTGAGCTGCTTTCCCTCACTCATGATTCCACTTTCCACTCATTTTTCATACTAGTATCCCACGATAACTTCATCAGCTGGATGAGATGAGAGGCTCATTTTTAGATGCTTGATTACAATGACCGTGTTGGTTTGGATAAGATGTATAAAGAACATGGTTAATTACACTATATGGATTTTAGTAGAGCTGGGCTGAACGGTTGGGATGTGCCATTTAGTTGGAACTCTGCTGTTGGAAGCAGTGTGTAAAACTATAGATTTTTGATTACTGTGACACTAAAGCCCTTTGACCGTGCTACTAATTTAGACAATGAAATTGATTGTACAAATACCTGTGCCAGAGAAATGTGTGTACTATACACTATATAAATATACAGGTATCATAATGTTGTTCTTCGTCTCTTTGCCATTTCCCAGGTCGAGAAGTCGTTCCCGGTCTGAGAGCTCCTCTCGCTCCCGCTCCCGTTCTCGTGGCCGCTCTCCATCCCGCTCCCCCAGACGCTCCCGCAGCCCCGCCCACAAGGCCCACAACCGTTCCCGCTCCCCCAGCGTGTCCCCCACCGGCGGCGCTTCCTCCCCAACCTCCAAATCAAAGGAGCCCGCTAAACGGTCCTCCAAGACGAGCAAATCTGCCACCCCGCCCTCCCCTCCTCCTGCTCAGAGAGCCTCCGTCTCCCGTTCTCGCTCTCGCTCCCGCTCCCGTTCCCGCTCCCGTTCCCGCTCTCTTTCTACTGACAGCCAGCGCTAAACGCTTCGTTTACGTTTAATGGGAATCAACAGTGGAAACAACTCGATTCAACAGTAGAATCCGCTTGGAGGAGTTGACACACTGGAGCTCCCGCGACCCCTTCTGAAAGCAGAGACCAGAGCTTTACTCGAGTAGAGTTTGTATTTTCCTGTCTTGGATTGTCAATAACTATCATCAAGCTTTTCACATTTAAACACTGATACATTGTCAGGCAGGAACAATGATATTCAGTCAATTATTTTATTCTCATTATAGGGCGTTTGAATTAAACAACTTAAACAGAGGACACTTGTTAAACAGTGATGCTGTTTGTGTCCCCCTCATTGCCCATCAAGATTAAACCTATGTCTGTTGCACCCAGTTACTCCTCACCTCCCAATGTATTCATCCAGCTAGGCTGCAGGTCCTCCACTGCTGCACCATTTCTCCATACTGCTGCAGTTGAAATGCCCAAGTAAACCAGCGTCAGGTCTCACTGTTGAGTCCTTGATGGAATCTTTTTTATTTTTATTTTTATTTTATTTTTTGGGCAGGACTTTGAGGCTTTTTGTGTGACCACTTTTTTGCAATACTTTTGCTTGTTTTTGCTCGTCCATGGGAGAGTTTTTAATCACTTTCCACATTTTTGTCTGTATCATGTGATCCAAGTCCTTCTGCCTCTTTTTCCTGTATTTTCTGACCTACTGTACCTACCACAGCTGGGGTGTGTGTGTAGTATCTATACCTGAGAATTCTTGCACGTGCTGTTTGTTTGATCAAAATTTAGAATCTTCTCATTGTTGAAAATATTTTTTGTGCTTAAAACTCAAATACAATCCACCACCATAACCGGCATTGGCAGTATCAAGAACACTGTGCAATTAAACACATTGTTTCTGCAGTTAAACAGCTGTACAGTAAAACTGTTAATGTCATGGATCTTACATTTTCTATCTATTGTCAAACTTATTTTGTTGGGAGATGTAATTCTCCTTTTGAGGATAAGGTCAACACTTTAAAATGGCGTTGCTTAAAGAATGCAGATTGTTCTAGCATTGTAATTAAAGTTATTTTATTTTTTGGTTTATGGTTTTGTGTACAGCATTGCAGACTTTTGTTTTACAGTGTATAATGTAATTCCAAGAATGCTTGTTGGTACTGTGACTGATGTTACTGTGGTTTAAATGAACGTGTAGGCAAGAGTTTGGGAAAAAAAAAATGCAACATTTTTGTACGTATGGATTTTATTTTCAGTGAAAAATATGTACGTTTGTATGGTTTAGGAAGATGACTTAAACAATAAAAACAATTTTAACTAAATCATTCATCTTGTGTTTACCTTTTTTGTTTTATTAGGAAACCTCTACAATTGTGTCAATTCAGACTACAATACTCATAATCTTCAAAATACAGCCGATATGGCTGTCCTGCAGTTAGAAATAAAATCATACAGTCCCCTCAAAGACTTCTCTCAACTTGTCTTCAGTGACTGCTGGCTGGTATGTATCTGTAGGTCAGACAGACAAGCAGATTACAAATGCAAACCATTAATGCAACAACATTTGCATAACTCCACATTTTAAAATAAAAATGTAAAGTTTAGCAGACATCTGTAACTTAAGATCCTGGACTCTGAACTAAATTGTGGTAGATGTAAAGATTCTGAGTTTATTTATCTTACAGCACTACATAATCTTACGTTTAGTCTATTTATTTGACTATTGTTTATTTTTTGGCACCAGGAGGTTTGGCATGTAACAGGTCACCAGCCAGAATCAAACAAGATTTGGTTGTACAGCACGCCGTCTTCACAAGGCTAGCAGGGTGCACCAAATATCTCTTATCTACTTGGTGGATTGGCACCAATGTTGTACAGACATTAATGATTTAAGACATGGTACAGTATTCTCATAACTGGTGATCACTTGAGTTTTCCTCAAGCACCACCTGAGTTTTGTTTTTTAAATTACAATATCTTTACTGGTTTGGTACCTACAAAACTAATGACACTCCCGTCTACCTCAACTGCACTTTCTGGTTGGTGCTAATGAAGCATGACTGTAGACCCCCCCCCCTCCTCCTGTTAGCTAATACTGTATACTACATTGTGTGTGTGATTTCAGGTTCCATGCAGTGCAAAGCAGGGGTTTAAGTACAGTACATCCCTATAATTTCTTTTTAGGTTTAATCCTCTGGTTTGTGAATAAACTCATAACTGTTCATTTATTCTATATATTCCTCTATTCCTATTCTTTTTCTACATGTAATGTGGCTGGTATGTTGTCTACCTCCATTAATACAGTGGTATGAAAACATCAGTCTGTATTACTCACTCAGGCGAATGACCTTTATAGGTTGTTTTTTAATCAACCAATTAATCATTTAGTCAATTAAACGTCAGATGTGTCAAGGTGTCTGAAATGGAAGATGTCTATCACAAATTCTCAGAACTCAAGGTGGCAATAGCTTGTTTTGTCTGACCAACTGTTTAAAACCCAAATATATTCAATTTACATCTTTTTGAGATGCTGAAACCAGGTAGTTGGCATTTATTGCTTTTTCATATATATATATATATATATATATATATATATATATATATATATCTTAAATGATTAATCAATGAATACAACTGTATGCAATTATTTTTCCAGTCCAAAATGAAAATGTTAGTGTTATGCGGTTTTAGAAGGCCTGTTTAACTCACCTTCCTTTCTGAGTGTGAACTTTTGGTGACACCTGAACAGCACGATGAGCAGCCCTGCCTCCGTTAGCTGGAAGAACCCGTAGACCACGGGGAACAGGAACAGAGGGCCAATCAGTGCCGGGGGAAAGGCCACTTTCAGAAGGGTGGAGCACAGCTGGATGTTCTGACAGCCTGTTTCCATAGCAACGGTCCTCCGCTCCCTTATTCATAAGCCATGGATACATTAAGGAAGGCAGTTTATTCCACTGACATGACTAATACTACCCGTCACAATATCCACCAGAGCTCGAATTCTTGAACCACATAACTCACGATTGGTTGAGTCTGAAGAGCCAGGAGATGATGTATCCGAAGGAGTAGCCTATAAAGGGCATGAGAGCACCGATGGCCATGAGCGGAGGAGACACCACTGTGAGGATGGAGTATTCCATACCGAGGCTGACAGCGATGCAGATTCCCACAAAGCAAACTGTCATAAAGGTGATGCCTACCTGAGAACACCATGACAGGAGACAAGTCATTTGCCTTTTATTTGGTTTCTATATTATCATTTAAGAATATGTCTGGTGATATTCTATTTGATTTATTCTCACATCTGTCTGTGTAGCTAAAGCCTGATCTTATTCCTGTGTGACACAGAGCTCCATAGGCATTTTCTGAGCCTTTCTTTTTGAAATTAAGTGATTTGTGACAGATTTTTTAAAGTTAATGCCTTTAGTGTGAGCCAATCCTGACACAGTGTACATACTTTTTTAATTTCTTTTTATTTTAAATCTTTAACCCTAACCCTTTCAATTATTTGATTACTAATTAGTGCTATAACATGTCAAAAAATGAATGAAAGTGAAATATGCCCATTAAAATCACACAAAGTCAACGTTGATTTCTTGATTGCTTGTTTTATCTGACCATCACTCCAAAACCTAAAGATATTCAGTTATATGCAAGTTAAAAAAAATAAATCAGCAAATCCTCACATTTAGAAGCTGCCACCCATGAGTGTTTGCTCAATGAATTAAAACTGTTGCCTGATAATTTGATTTCATTTTACAAACCATGAATCAACTATTAATCCAACCTTCTGACCCTCCTGTGTATGCTCTAACCTTTGTGATGGTCTTGGCGTACCGCGGCCTGTAGTAGTTGATGAGGATGCCCACACTGCAGGGTATGAGGATCATGACCAGCGATACGAGGATTTCAACGTAGGGCATGGAGTTCTGCAGGTCGAAGCCCTGACAGTAGAGGTAAAACAGCAGAGGCATCATGCCCAGAGCCAGTACCGTGGAGCAGGACGTCATCACCATGCTGAGTGGAAAAACACAGGGGTGATAGCCTAACTTCTTAGCCCCAGACATAACTTTCTGGCTGGCGATGGGGATGGCAGGTCATTTTAATCCTTCTTGCCCCAGCAGTGGCAGGGCACATGGATGCAATGAAAGGCCGGACTACCTTTCTATATTTGTTTATGCCCACCAAGTTGGTCAAAACGTCCCCTTGACCAACACTTTGGTTTGTAGTGAGGAATCTAGAAAACTATTGTATTGGCTAGAAAACAATCTCACAACAAGGTCCACTTAATAGCTGATCTGGAGCTTTTGTATGGAATCTGTAATTCCATACAATAGCTCCATAGAGCTTGTAGTGAGATTGTTTTCTCAGGCAGACATTTATTAAGCACAATTAAGCTGCTTCGAGTATCATGAAAATGTCGGTGTAAAAGCTTCAAGCATTTAGATGTCATACTTTACATTTTTTTTCATACTTCCATTTTTTTGTCATCATTTTGCAGTAAACTTGACAGCCTGTTGTTAAATTCATGAGGTGTAATGCACATTGTAGCCTCCAGGGGGCGCATGTGGGGCTTTAAGATTGTTAATTGCAGGTTAAGCATTATCTGAGTTGCATGAATTGTTACAAGGTATATTGTTATACTGCCTATACTAATATTTTGACTCTAAGTTGTTTGTTAACATGTATTATGGTGATAGATTAGTTGAATCAAAAACCAAAAAGCATCATTCACTGTCAGCAGCAGGCTCAGGAGAGGTAGAGCAGCCGGTGGTCTACCAATTGGAATGTTGGTGGTTCGATCCCCTCCCTGGTCTACATGTCGAAGTGTCAAGCAAGACACTGTACCCCAAATAGCTCCCGATAGTTTGTGTGAATGTGCGCGGATGTTTACCTGATGAGCAGCTGGTGCCTATAGTGTGTAAAGCGCTTTGAGTGGTCTTTAAGACTAAATCAATGCTGTCCATTTACCATCCTCATTAACACAGACACAATTATTGGCTTATATCTGATGATGTAGCGCATCCAAGTGTTTGTCAAATTACAATTAATTTCTCATTGTGTGGAAGGAATCTGTTTGATCAGTGTTGTTTTAGTCATGAGGGCCTTCATTAATGCCTCAAGCCGTCCTGTGTGCGCAGCCAGATAAGCTCCTCCAACAGCAGGAATGTCCTCAACAGCATGCTGCCACACCTGGTCCTTCATTAATAAGATACCTAATGGGGTGAATGGCCTAGCGGTTGAGTAAAAGTGTTGGCCATTATCTTATCTATGATAATATAATAGTTTTATGATCAGACTGGTGATGTCCTGCAGGTCATTCAACTCTAATAATGACAGGAAACGAGACACTTGTTATTAAATGGCAGGATGTACTCTGATTGGCACAGCACTTCACCAAAATCACAACATATTTTGCAGCCATACAGATAGTTTACGTTTTATATTTCTTATTGGGACTATTTCTTTGGTAATTGGAGAAGATAAATTGGACCAAACAGGAAATATTGAGGCAAGAATGACCCAACATTTGCATGTTGTATCTTTGCTCGATCGATTTGTTTAGTCACTGTTCCTGTTTTGGTCATAGATCTTCAGACGGTACAAGACTTATCATTTCCACACGCAGCACATTATGAATCTCAGATTAAGCAACAAGTGATTTTGATGCTGATATTTCTGTACTTTTATTAGAGTAATATTTTGAATACAGGATCTTCACTTGTAACAGAGTATTTCTACACTGGTATTGCTACTTTTACTTATGTAAAAGATCTGAGTACTTCTTCCATCACTGCTGTGTACTTGTATTCAGAGGACAATCGACTAACTCATATTGGTTCACTCCCCTCGTTTCAAATAGTGTGTTATATCCTAAAAAAAAGACACAAGGACACTGCATAGTGTTATTACTGCATTCTCTGTGCTGTTAAGTGATTTAAATGGGATTATTTTAACCTTCCCTAATCTATCTTCTGTAACTCCAGTGCTCACGTGTACCTTAATCACCTTGTGTGTATTCATGTATTTTTTGAATATATCTGTTGGTCAACAAATATGTCACAGCAAACAGGTTGTGGTGTGTTACCTGAGGTTCATGTCTCCCTGCAGAGCCAGGGCCAGGATGTTGGAGAGAGCTCCTCCAGGACAGCAGCCACAGATCAGAATCACCACAGCCGTCATTTCAGTCAGCTGGAACGCCTACAGCATGAAATGATAATGTATTCATACAGAGTGATGATGCCAATAATCTATTATATCTACTGTATCTATTACTGATAACAATGTATAATAGTGATACCCGTGCGGATCTGATTATGGAAATAAAATAAATGGAAACAAAGAAAAACTGCAATGCAAAAAAGGGGTTTGTGTGGGGTTTAAGAAAACCATGTGAACAAATAAATCAAACAGATTAATAACACATATCTTGCACTAATATGTTATCGTTGACAGGTGTTCTATTGCAACCATAATCATTATTTGGGGAGCTTATTCCCCGGAGTCGGTCGTCTACCAATTGGAATGTCGCTCTGCTACGCCCTGCCGTGCCCTGCTACGCCCTGCAGTGCCCTGCTACTCCCTGCCACGCCCTGCAGTGCCCACTACGCCCCGCTATGCCCTGCTACGCCCTGCAGTCTCCTGCTACGCCCTGCCACACCCTGCTCTGCCCTGCAGTACCCCGCTACGCCCTGCAGTGCCCTGCTATTTCTAACTGCTATTTCTAGTCATAGTTCCATTATCTTTATTGTTATTATAATTGTCACTGTTCATTGTACCCCCAACCAGCATCGTCAGACACCGCCCACCAAGAGCCTGGGTCTGTCTGAGGTTTCTCCCTAAAGGTGTGGACACACAGAGCCGACGGCCAAACGTTGGCAGAAAAGGCAGTTGGGCTGATCAGTCTCCCCAAATTGGTCAAAAAAATGCCTCAGAACACACCAAAGCGACGAGACGAGTAATACGTCTCCATAACAGCAGGTGGTGCTAATCTGTATTGTCGCCCAAAAATGAAAACCGGCGGCTGATCAGACGAACGCGTCACATGGGTCTGACTTCTCCGGAAATTCAAAGACAGACTGTCATGGCGGCTTGTTCAGAATACGATCTCATATTGTACTAAAATACTTCACCGAAACGTATTTCTGAAAACATTTTAAGCGAGAAATAGGCCACGCAGTTGCTGAATCTGTCTTCATTTCAGATCCACAAAGGTCAGTTTAAAAGATTTTCGTCTGATTTTGAGTCACGCTCATTCCGCTCCCCATTTCCGGGTTAGCACTCTACCAATCAGATGGGTCATTTGAGTCCGACTCCCGGCAGTGCCCGCCCCGCCGATTATACATTTAAAATTGGCCAAAATGAATGACGACGGCCCCTCGGACGGACGACAGCACGGAACACACCAAACAGGCTCGAGTCACTGACCTCGCCAGACTGTCCAACGGCCAATAATCGGCCGTTGGACAGTAGTGTGTCCACACCTTTAAAGGAAGTATTCCTCACCAATTCGAGGTTTCTGCCTACTAAATGCTTGCTCTTGGGGGAATTACTGGAATTGTTGGGTCTTTGTAAATTATAGAGTGTGGTCTAGACCTACTCTATCTGTAAAGTGTCTTGAGATAACTCTATTTATGATCTGATACTATAAATAAAATTTAATCGGAATTGAATTGAATTATTTCAGCTCATTAAAAGCTTTCTTGCTTTCTTTGTCTATTAATGTTACTTTTTCCCTTTTTGTCATGCTAATTATTATTATGCCATTTTACTGCTCATTTGTCAAAAAAATTATAACATAGTTAGGGTCACAGTGGCCTCGAGCAAAGTACATTGAGTAATAATAACAAGTGAAACAGGAGCAGAATGTACCGCTTTGCATGAGAGCAAAATGACGACGAGACACAGCACAGTGGCCTCGACCCTGGCGTGTGCTGTGTGAAGATAACCCTCCCTGTGCTGGAGAAAAGAGGGGGCCCAAGAAAGAAAGTATAAGAGATGAGGGGGAGTATGGATCAGGGCTCACAAGGTCTGACAGTCTAGAGATACGTGGACCGGCTCTGGCTTGTTGTCTGTTGCTAGGGAAACTGAGTCTCAGCGTGCTTTGTGATCCCACAGATCTGTGTATTGAAACTCCGATGCTTGACTGATTAAACAAATGTATTTGACTTTTTCTTATTGTCTTATTTGGCTCTTGCTTAGGATCAATGTAATTCCAATTTAACGAATGCGCGGTGATATATTTGTCTTTTATTTGGAGTCAGACACATTAGCCTCTTTCCGACCAAGTAGTTACAGGAACGTAGTTATAGGAACAGTCCACTTCTAAACAGTTCTACTAACTACTCTCCCCCCAAAACCGTTTTTTCCATTTGCATTCACACTGGCCAAGTGACCGTAGGGACTGACCTTTTGTTATTATAACACAGCCATCTAACCACCACTATGCGGAAAAGGGAAAAGACCCTGCCCTGAAGTAGGAGCTGAAAGAGTTACAGGAACTGCGGCCAGAGGAACTTAATAATCCCCAAATTGGTCCAGTCCGAACAGGAGAAACAAAGGGTTCTAGGAACGTTATGTTCTAGGAACTGCAAAAATCCCTCTGGTCGGAAAGGGGGGACACAAAGGAGGAAAACCCCAACATCCACCATCATTTGAAAATACAGCCCTCCTCCTGCAGCTCTCCCCTCTCTATCCTCTGTCCACCAAGCGAGCACGGGCATATGCACGAGCTTCAAACTGTATGAGTACTAGTAATTCATTTCAATCATCCCGATTGTGATTGTGTCAATTCTGTGAGAATTACCGTCCTCTTTTCTTTGCAAACCTGTGGGCCTGTAAAGCCCTTGTGATGATAATGTGATTTGAGGCTCTAGCTTGCTAAATAAACATGAATTTATCAATTCAATTAGCCAAAGCTGTGAGCCTTTGGCTCCGTGACAACTGACAAATGTGTGTTGTAATTAAAATTTAAAAAAAAATCATTAACAGCAGTGACACTAGGCTTTTTCTAAATTAATTTAGTGAATGGTTAGGTTTTGATATTTCATCATGTGCAAATGGGGGGTATTGAAACTCCAGGTTATTTTGGGGTACAAAATGATTTATTGTCAAGTAAGTAAAACTTACAAGGAATTTGCCTTGGTGGTTGGTGCATCGTGCATACATACACAAACAAGGCTTACGTGCAGTTTAGTGTGCTAAAATATTTTCCAAAAACTGAGTGTCCCAAATGATGAGGATCTTATTTGAGACAGGTTAAGGTTAGGTTTGGGTTAGGGTTAAGGTAAGGGTTAGGGGTAGGGTTAGGGTAGCACAAGTGGTTTAGCAGGTTCATAATTAATTAAGGACATTGTATGGGGAATTTCAATGGGACACTTAACTGCACATATACCCATACGTATACATATATAACATTAATATAAAATAAACAGAAATAAATATATACAAAATAGCAGTTTAACATAACTGGAGAAAGCTGCAAGCAGCAATACCAGAGGCCAAGCAATCGGCCCGATATGGGCGCTATAGCCTAGTAATCTTAAAAAACAGGAATACTAACCTTAGCTAGGCAAAAAGCTGAAAGAGGCATGACACCAAACTGGGCCAACGCTGCTATCGCTACCCCCTTAGGTTTCACAATGTGAGTCTGGAAAGAAAGCAAAAGATGTTTTGGTACATAAATCTTAGCATGATCGTAAACACGGTCTATACACACAGGTAATGAACTTTAAACAGATGGATATGTATGAACAGCTTAAGTCACCTTGATCTTGGACACATCCATGGTGCATCCTAATGAAACCATGGTGATGAATAGGAGGAATACCATAAGTATATTGATGATTTTCTCCATCACCGGCGACACAAGACCCGTGAAAACAGAGCTGGTGTTAGCAGCCGTCATGTTGAACACAAAGCTTTGATTTTGCCACAAAACTGGTTCAGAGAACAGATCAGATGTGTAGGCCTTGGTGTCTGCCATGTTGGAGCAGCACGTGGGATACTGATTTGTAATTTAAAAAAAAACACAAAAACATGGGTACACAGTTAGACAAAGGGGGAGTAAGAAAGTAGATCCAGTGACCACAATGATTTAACATCATAAAATGTTTCTTTAAGCTTCCTTTATTCAAGTACTTAAGTACAATTCTGAGGTACTTGTACTTTACTTAATAAGTATTTCCATTTTGTGCTACTTTATACTTCTAATACATCACATTTCAAAGGGACATATAGTAATGTACATTTACTCCACTACATTTATTTGACATCTATATTCACTAGTTACTTTTCAAATTAAGATTACATTAAAAAATAACAATTTTAAACGAAATGATTGTGATGACCCCTCCGCTCCACTAGGTGTGTTTTGCAGGTTCTGGGTCAATGCAAAGGGTGGTCAACTTCATGAGCCACACCTGGGCCCGGTGTTGGATATAAAAGCTCATCACCTTTCCACAGAGTGTTTGCTCTTCCCTCACCGCAGCTGTCTTTTTGGTTTTGCATGTTACAGACATGTCCACTCACCCATACACGACTGATTAGCGACTTCCAAGTCTTCTGTTTTTATTCCGGTTTCTGTAAAAAAATGTCTGTTCTACACTAATACTCTGTCTAGTCTCCCATCTTTGTTGCTGCCTATGAGCCTGGTTGTGACAAATGGGGGCTCGTCCATTTCTGTTGTTTTGTTGGTATGTTTGTTTGTGCCTTAGGTAGCAGCAGGCACATGGTTGATTGCACAAGCTGATCAGGTGATTTGGTCCACCTGCATGCTGGTTTTATACAGCATGCAGCAACCAATAATACAATTATTTGGTTGTAATTTTCAAGAAATGTCAAAGAAGTTACTTGCTAATTATTATAGACGATAGACCTGGAAAATAAAAACCTTTGTAATCATTCCTTAAATTAACATTATATTATGTATTTTTGTGTAATAATATAATGCTATTTTTTTTTAAATTATTTCCTGTACATGTATTAAAGAAATGACCAGGTATTTATTACTTGCTTATTGGAAAATAGTGGAATATAATTGTCAAATAAATAGTCTTGGGGTTATTTGCTTGCTAATTATCACATACTACCATGAAATATGCAGACTGTCAAATGAAGTGTTACTGGATTTTATGTTATCTGATAACTTAATGATTGATTACATGCACTTGGTCACACTGACCCAGGAAGACTGTTACTGGTCCTGGTAACAATACAAAACAGGAGGGATAAAGATTAAACCAGTGTCTGTTCTAGTTTGGCCCCTTTGTCATGTCTCAGACGTCCACGAGTTGTTGATGGAACTTTACACTCAAAACTATTCCAATGGTTTCATTTAAATAACTGTTCAAATCCCAAAGAGATCAAACTATCCAATATTTCACTAAATGTCAATCAATATAGAAATGCCCCAAATATGAATAGACATCTGTGTATCACAACTTGTTTTTTCTTCCTTCCATACCTATAAATCAGATTTATGATGAATAAAAGAATAATAATATAGCCTAGAATTCACAAAAAATTACTTTTACTTTAAATAATTGAAGTATATTTTGATTATATTACTTCTGTATTTTAACTTAAATAAAATGTCAAATGAATGACTTTCATTTACAAGATCTGAGTACTTCTACGTCATGCATAACACTTGCTGCCTTTGTGATAAGAATCAAATAATCAGAGCATGACAAGACTGAAGCAGCCACAACGGAAGAAATGTTATTTAGAGAGACACAGCAGGTCTTCTTTAGTGTTAGTGCAGTCAGCATGTTGAAGACAAATGTGACAGAAGCTTAACACAGCCAGCACGAGGGTATACGTTATGTGACTGAGGACTCACTAACATAAAACACAATACTGTGTGTGAAAAGACATTCCTTCTACCGTTTTCTGAAATGGTAATTTAAAAAAGAAGCAAAGCAACATGCACACTATCTTCTGAAGAAACATTGAGATGCTAAAGTCAGATACTTGATTGTTTTAATAATAAGTCTGCTCACCGCTTCGTTGTACGTACGCTGTTTTCTGTAAAGTGTCCAATGTCTCTGAACACGCAGAAAGGTCACTGTTGTGTTGATAAGCAGTGCTTTTCATCAGTGATCAATGGGAGCATAATCTTTCAGTTCATAGTACACATTATATGATCCTGAGAACCTTTCACCTAATATTACATGTAGTGTAGCTCTAAAACATTGTCTACCTTCACTAGATATGGACGGTTAAGGCATTTTCAAACACCATGTAATTCCAAATATTAGCATTTTTGGTTATACATTAAGAAAATTAAGAAACAATACCCTAAAAGTGGGATTAGAAATGGATTTGATCTCTAACACTCTAATAAAGCACCTGTAGCAGAAAACACTCTGCATGTCTGTTCCTACAGTTGAGTCTTGCACTGTCCTGGTTTCAGCATGTACTGTAGAAGATGCTGACTTCACCTGCGCACACCAGCTACTTTAGCATTAGTGTACAAACAAAGCAGAGAATGAATGAAAGAGGAAACTCATCATACATGTGGCTCTGTGCCAGCACCAGAGAAGCTTGTGAATACATTTATTATTTTTTTTTAAATTCTTTTTTGTATTGTTACTCTTGTACATTTAAAGCCAAACAAATGCTTTATAACACACTGTCATGCAGTTGCACACAGATATAAGTATGTATTTAATACCAGTATTTCTATAGCAATCTTAATTTTTTTAAAATTTAATTTCATAATTTATACTTTGTGGAGAAATGGAGTGGAGAAATTACAATGTACACTCTGATAGAAATCACTACACACAGGCCTGAAATACACACACACACACACACACACACACACACACACACACACACACACACACACACACACACAGGAAAATTACAATGTACACTCTGTTTGATAGAAATCACTACACACAGGCCTGAAATACACACACACACACACACACACACAGTGCGTTTCACTATCTTTGTGGGGACCTGTCATTGCATTCCCAGTTTTTGGACCCCACGAATATAGTTAAACAAGCACACACACACACACACACACACACACACACACACACACACACACACACACACACACACACACACACACACACACACACACACACACACACACACACACACACACACACACACACACACACACACGACCTATTCATGCACAAATGGAGAGATGTCAGAGTGAGTGAGCTGCCAGTGCTGGACCCTGAGTAGTTGGGGGGTACGGTGCCTTGCTCAAGAGCACCTTGGCAGTGCCCAGGAGGTGAACTGGTACCTCTCCAGCTCCGTGTGGACTGGTAGCTGGTAACTACTTGAACCAGCAACTTGAACCAGCGACCCTCCGGTTCCCAAACCAACTCCCTACGGACTGAGCTACTGCCACTAACTTCTACTATGAAGATATTATTACAACTGCATTAACGGCATTATTAATTGCTTGTATCTGCTTATAACCGCATTGTAGTGTTTTATAAACTGTTTTTCAAATGTTCATACTGCTTATAATGCTGAAAATAGGGGTACTGTGTTGCCAGCAAGTTATTATTGCATATGCAAGACAGAGAAATGGTATTAAAGAAAAGAATTATGATATCAAAAGAAATCTAGAAATAACTCACACTTTTAGCAGCAATTTTAAACTGCATGCATGCCATTTCCAATGAAACAAAATTCACAAAACTGTCACAATTCACTGCTTGTTTTATGTTTATACTTTTAGTGATTCAACAAAAAAATGTCTGCAGCACGTCGCTTAAATCTGGCTAATCTGTTGACGTCCCAGGGGGGGAAAAAATCACAGTGTTTGCTTTCTGCAAACCTCACTCTCCTTTGTGCTTCGATGCCAAGTTAACCTCCATCTCCAGAGTGTACAACCACATCCTCCCTGTTGGCATGCTCACATGCTGTGTGCAGACAAATTACCTTCACAGTGTTTATCATACCTTTTTTGCACCCATTAGAAGAAATACAGGAGTGAAAAAAAAATAAAAAATAAAAAATAGCACAGAGCTTTATAAATGTGTCACACATACATACTGACTTCTTGACTGTTCTGAAAGTGAGAATTGCACACCTATTCTTGGAGGTCAGTTTGTACAAATACAACACACATGGGCTCCCCAGAAACACACATGGGCTCCCCAGAAATAAACACTTCTCCCTGCTGTAAGTGTAAAACTGACAGATTTGTTTTCAGCTACATATTTCATATATTGTGTTGTTACCTGTTGGGCCAGATGTTCCTCTACTTGTCTCTCCTACTCTCTCTGAAACTTAATCTACTCCTTGTGTGTTGGTACTTTCTTTTTGTCAGTCACAAATTACCTATGAAGGCTAGGTTGTACAGAGGTGCCATCTAGTGCAACAGTTGACTTCTGCAGCTTGCACATCACAAGAGATGTCTGTGGCAAGGGAACTTCTCAAATTTGATTAACTGAAGCAGAAAAAAACCCAGAATGAAACACTGTCACTTTTTAGGAGATCAAAAGGCGTCTTTGAGTTGATTTTCTGACCCAGTTCTGATTTGCATCTGTATCTAAGATCTGGAACATATTTATTTTAGCTTGTCACCAAATTTAAGCATATAATTAATTTCAATGTGTGGTTCTGCAAATAACTCAGATACATTTGAAAATGCTAACTTTAAATAATCCTCTCTCAGGACATCTGCGAGAGAGACTGCATTGTGGAAATTTCTGAGGAAGAAGATGTTGTGAACGTCCCCAAACTCTTTGAATGCTTTCTGTTAGATCTGTTTACTAGCAACAGCAATGAGTCATACAGAAGAAGAGAAGAACATCTATATTAGTATCTTTGTCCTGTAAGAGTATAACTCAAGTTGTTTGTCCTAATCTGCTGCAACTTAAACTGTGGGAACTTAAAAGTGGGAATATTAGAAGTAACGCAAAGGTAAAACAATTAAACTTTTCTTAGTCAGACAAAACATGCAATTTTCATTACAAGTTTCTGTGTTTCTATTTACAGAAAGATCCTAATAAACGATGCACTCAAAAGGGCCACTTGCAGCTAAAAATGGCCTCAGGATTTGTCAAGAGAAGAGCATTAAAAACACAAATGGATGATTATCATCAGGCGGGTTGGCGACAGCAATCTGGCAGATAAGCTTTAGCCAAGTACACAAATTGCGTGCAGTTCACAGCTTGTTACTCTAAAGCTCATGCCAGGGTTCCTGATAGCTTTCATTTGCTGGGCAATTCATGCTGTTGCTAAAAAGGCTGAAAAACCCATCTGTAGCAGAGAATAAATGAAAGAGGAAACTCCTCATGCATGTAGCTCTGTGCCAGCACCAGAGAAGCTTGTGAATACTCTTGTATATTTAAAGCCAATTGTCAGTGTTAAAGTCAGTGCTGTGAGGGAGTGACATCTACTAAAAAGTCACCACCACATGCAATACATCTCTTCTGTATTGTCCTCTCAAAGGGATCTAATCTATAGTGGAAATACTGCACAGATTGCATTCTGTTTGACTTGGTGAATAATCATGATGAGTCATAAAGTGTAAAAGAGTCTCTACAGTGAATTAATACACCTTGGATTTGTCATCCGATGCAACAATGAAATAAAAATGAATTGTAGTATACTAGTCCAACGCTGTTCCACTAACACATCATCAGTAGCACTCTTGTAGTTCTTTAAACTCTAAAAACACCAAACTCTAACACAAAATCCAATTATTTTCATTTTCAAATCTCACATAACATATGAAAATAACATCTGTATCAAGTTTATCACCTTTTACACACACTTGTAAATGTTCAGCACTGGATTTAACCATTGCTGAATTTTAAAATAAAGTGGTAATTATCAAACAGACATTTCCTCAAAGAATATACAAATATCAATGAAAATAGGAACTTACACACAAGTATTCAAAATAGAGTAAACTTTCACTGAGAATGTACTTTATTACTGTAAACATTTAGATCATGTATTGCAGTTTACACCTCGTCAAACCTGTACATTCTTCTGAAACTACTCTCTGATGATTTACATCTGACAGTTCACCCCTCCCCTCCCTTCCATAAATCATGCACTGACAACAATGGCAAGAACAGAAAAAAATCTCTAACAGTGACTACTGGAGCCCTTTCAGTGTAGCATATGCAATCTGCAATATGCTGGAACGAAACAAAAGGAGGGTGTTTTAATGGTTTAAGAGGCTGTAAGGACATGGGGGGGGGGGGGGGGGGGAGGCTCTGCCTGGACTGATCAGCCTCTCAAACTATAATTACAGCCCAGTGGTTTACATACCTGGATTTTTTACTACTTTTTTCCTCCGCCAGCCCCAGCCACAGCTAATCAATGTTTGAGCCCCCTGCAGCCTAAATATTATGGACTGAAATGGTACTAAAACACTTCATAACTCAGCTCAGGCCTTGGGGGAATAGCATTAAGGGCGTGGAGTGAAGGCAGATTAGAAAAATCTCGGTTTCTGGGAGCTCTGCCTCATTATCATATTTTTTCGGTAACATTAGCCATCCCTAGAGGTCATTTAAATGCGATTGTAGAGCACAAATATAGCTAAATGCTTTGTCTCTGTCATCCATGAAAATGGAGAGGCTTCACTGCAGCGGATACATTATTAAAGGCTGGCCTTATTGTGTTGTCATCCTTTACATAGGCTATACTGTTATGGACCATGTTTCTGGGTGACCCGGTTTGGCTCTGCTGCTGCAGGACATACAGTATAATTCTATAAAATGGAGGAAACAGGAATGGGGGGGGGGGGGGGGGGGGGGGGTCCAGACTGGCTAGAAGGTGGAGGAAGAGATGGTATAGGATCAAGGTCAGTGCAGGTCTAAAGCTCTGTATGTGCATGGAGGGCAGGGTGTCGCCCGCAGCTGCTGTGGCCTCTTGACCTGCTGAGAGAATGAATGAGGCTGCTCCCGCAGCTTTTTTTAATTTTTTTTTTTTTTACACATTTACTGATCCACTGTTGCAGTGCAAAATAATCCACAGTGTAAGCTCCTTATCTGCAGCACAATATTGAGAAAAAGGAAGTACTAGAGCAGATTATTTGCACTTTGTCCTTAGACCAGTCCCCACACTACATAACACATTTTCCCATCACCATTACATGTATATAAAATAATAATATATAATAATATATGTCAGAGTTTAACGGCTGTAACCAACAATAAGTTTGTGATGAGAATTATCTTGATTAATTGTCTGGACAATGAAACATCAGCAAATATTTAAAAAATGCCCATCAAAATATTCCAGAGTGCTTTGATTTATCCGACCAACAGTCCAAAACCCAAAGATATTCAGTTTACTGTCATATAAGAACAACAAACACAATATTGACATTTTAGTAGTTGGAACTAATTTAATTTAGCCATTTTGCTTGAAAAACTATTAAGCGATTATTACAATATTTGTAAATTAATTTTCTGTGGTTGGATTTATCAATGACTAATCGCTTGAGCTCAACAGATATTATTATAGCAATACAGTTGTATTGCTATAATAAGTCTGAATTTAGACTGAGTGGTTGCATTTTGAGTGATAAGAGGACAAATCACCTGATTAGACCATATGTGTAGGCTGTTGTTTTTGTATATGAGTGTGTGTGTGTGTGTGTGTGTGTGTGTGTGTGTGTGTGTGTGTGTGTGTGTGTGTGCATGTGTGTGTATAAGATGAACTTTATTGATCCCACATCGAAGAAATTCACTTGTCAACTCGAGTAAAAAAAGCAAAGGAAAAAAGTGACAGTGATACATAAAAATGAAACAAGACAAAAATTTAAAAAATCTATATATACACACCTTTTACTTATAAACATAACCTACTTCTATGATAAATAACTGCACAAGATAATTGTAATACACACATGGTGTGTAGCATTAAAGAGAATAAGGGAAATATAGGCCTTACAGTATAAATATAGTTGCACTGGATGTTGTAAATGGTGGGTGATGGTGACAGAGACCACATTACATTATCTTATGTTGTCTGACTGCCGTCCAAGGACCTGTGTGTGTGTGCGTGCGTGTGTGCTTTTGTGGTGTTTTTCTTGAGCGTAATCTTACAATCCACGTGTCTCAGCCATGGCCTTATTTAGCTCATCTGACATGCAAATTTGACTCCAACTACAATTCCCATAATGCTTCTGAAGGGGAAAGACGCTGTGACGTCGCAAGCAAGCTAAATGACTCGTGGATATTGTAGTTAACCAATAAACATTGCTTTGTATTTTAATAATATTTAAGGAACACAATAGTATGTTTACCTCTCACCGCTTAACAATGTTTCTTTTTAAATTAATCTACATTAAAAATCCTTCGACAAAGTCAGTTTTTGTTATAATCATACCGGGGGAAACTGTCGGAGCAACTACATTTCCCACACGCCCCAGGGGGTGTTGCGCGTGCGTGCTGTGCAGCGGTATCTGTGTGTGTGTGTGGAGTGTCGTCACGTGGAGGAGGTAGAGTCCACTCGGTTCTGTCCAAACAGAACGTGAGCGTTTAGCAGTCTGTCTGTTGGAGCGCCGCTCGGTGCTAAACTGATTCATGTTGTTTTTTTAGCCACCCGTCCCTTTAAACTAGACTATTGTATCGAAGAATGAGTGATAACGATGATATCGAAGTCGATAGTGACGTGAGTATTGCCACTTTGAGTTTTTTATGAATGCTATTTTGCTAGCTGACGATTTAGCTCAACTAGCGGCTCAGCTAGCTTTTCTGTCTTGATAAGTATGTTGTTTTTGTCGGGATTCTTGTTAATTGATACCCAACACTAGCTTTTCTTGCATCAGAGCATTATAAACCTGCTAAATTTTACTTTCTAGTGACTTCAGCGAGAGAGTGAGATTTGCTAAACAATTATGGCTACAATTGTACTTTTTTGTTCTGTTTCTTTGCAGGAAGACTCGCCGAGATATCACGGTGTGGTGCGTAATGCTGTCCAATATCGAGAAATGTTTCACTGTTGGTGCAAAGTTAATTTATCCATCACATTCTGCTTATTTGTTTTGGTATTCAATCGATTGGTAAGGTCATACTGTGGAGGTTGATGTTACTTGAAAGAGAATGTGAAAGTACTGCTTTTCTGCCTTGTAGAACAGTCACATGTTTAAACTAATATTTGTGCACTACAAATTAACGTCATTTTCGGTAGCATTAAACTATGATGCATTTATATTAGTGCAGCGGATGTTCCTCGGCATCAGCGTTACTAGTGCATTGCAGGGTATCCCCCATCATGTGTGTACGCGGCCATAGGGAGACGGTGACATGACATCTATATTTAGACCAAAGCTTTATCCATCAACAAAGGCTTTATTGTTGCATGTTTATTATTTGTTCCCGGTTAATACAAAGCTTTCTGTGCTCGGTGGCAGCCGGTTAGTCGCTCCGAGTCGTTTCCCCCGCCGGTTCACGTCACCACGGGGGTTTGCATAATATACATCTAGGTCATCTCAGTAAAGAGACGGAGCGTTTTGCGTTTGTGCTGCATTCACGGTGATGCAGAGGAAAAGGTTTCGAGGGCTTGTTGCATGTGTGGAGGACGGGCAGCCGCGCCTGCATCTCGGACAAGCCTTCGTGTCAGGAAGGGGTGCTGCGGGATGTTTTCCTGTGTTGCAGCAAGTGATTAGTGATTAGAGCCATCTTCTCTCTACAGGCCACTGAAGGGCTGGCAGCCTAAATGAATGACGTATAGCTGCATCGCATACTGGCGAGAAAAACACCCTGCACTACTCGGTTGATGCACAGGCTACGTAACACGACGTATTACCTCCAGCAAGATAACTAGAATTTAACTACAGAAAGGCATTTAGGAAAACAATAGTTTTACAGTTTTTATATGCCTTAGTGATATTAAAATGGGATTAACTTTGTTCCCCTGCTTGTGCCCTCCAACAGACCTCAGGCCTTTATTTCTCTAACATGGTTACCTTTGCCTAAATTGCAGAGCCACATAAGAAATTGAGACCTGCTTTCAGTTCACTTAGTACTATTTAATTTGATTACCGAAGCTATAAGCAAAAAATATGTATGCCCTGATAGCCGTTTGTGCTCCTCAGAGTCAGGCGGTTGCATTCATCTCTGCATATCTTGACCTAAGTGAATTAGAATGAAGCCTTAAAGTCTGCACATATACAAATAGGGCTGAATGATTTGAGTAAATATCTAATTGCGTCAACAGCAGCCTGTTTAAATTGTCACTTGCTACAACTTGTTAAGACACCGTCAGTTGTTATAATTTGAATTTGAAATGGCTCTTTTTTTAAATTTCAATATAAAAAGGATGTATCATTCAGCCCTGCGTACAAGCATAGAAATAAAAAAAGCACTAATAGTGGGTACAGTGTAGCAGACATTGAATAGGTTTCCCAACCTAGATAGTGGGTCTGTTGTCTTAATTTGTGAGATAAGAGACTGACCGTCTTGTCACAAAGTAAAATGGGCGGCGAGCACCAAATCCTTGGCGTATAGTATGCATTAGGTCATGTTAGACTTGAATATACAGCTAAAACCTCAAGTTGAGTGACAGTATTGTATCGGCAACAATTCAGATAATCAAAGTAGTTTTTAAACAAAACCGTCAAAAATTCCCAGGTTTAGATTTTCAAACGTAATGTTTGATATCGTTGTTGAATATCTTTGGGACAAAACATGACATTTAAATATGTCACTTTGGGTTCTGAGAACGTGTGATGGACATTTTTCAATATTAGCTGACATTTTATAGAGTAAACGAAAATAATCGATTAAAAATGAAAGCAGTAGTCGTGGCAGCTCTACTTAAATATAGCTTCACAGTAGGGAAGAACACGCTGATTATTTTATACCTTCTATTTAATTTTTTTCAACGGTGGTATCAATCACCTGCTGGAGCTTCTGGTTTATTGGTGACTGGTTTTCCACGTACCCCACCAGCCTGACAGAAGTGTAGGCTTTCACGCAGATAATGTGAGACAGCCATCAGTAGCCTGGAAGCTGCAGCTACCAGCTCTTCCACGCGGCACCGCGAGCTGTTATGTTATGAGTCATGGTCAGGTATGAATAGAACGGAGGGAGCAGCTCAGCTGGCCGTTCCTCCTAGGCAGCCAGCAAAAGGTATCAGTTTTATGATGAACTGATTATGGTTGCACCTAGGTAATTGGACACCTGTTTGTGTGGTGCCTGATGTGCTTAACAACTCAGATAGCTTACCATGTAGCTAAGAAGGGACCAGAAAACATGTCTCAGTACAATTAGCTGTATTTATAAAGGTAGTTTGTTATCCGTGAACCTTCACAGGATATTGGCTCTTATTATTTATATTACGTGTAGCTCAGTTTGTTCTTCATCACCAAATGTGATGCTCATAAAATTCCCATGCAGTAACATTTAGCTACACCAATCTAAAATATATTTAAGGTAGGAAGTTGTACATCATTTGAGAAAGTTAGGTCAGGCAAAATTACAGTATATACCAGGAGGCACTGTTATGCTGCTCTATCTATGTCTCCAACTTCTCAGGGTGTTTTAGGCTGTTGTACACCATGCTGCAAAGCAATAGGAAGAATTCTTCTATGGCAATACTTGATTTTTATTTATTTTTCATCAATGTAATGAAGTGCCTTGATTTATCACAACAAGTATTGATATCTATAAAATTACATGTACTATGATCAAAATTGTTGTCCATATCTCCCAATTCTTTTAGCAGAGGTGGTAAGCCACCCAGATCCTGATGCATCTCGTCTTGTGATCCATTTAGTTGACACCCTAAATAACAGCCACACCTATTAAATACATATAAATGTGTTATTTGTGGGGTGAAACAGAACCTCTGCACGCCTTCCTGATAATGAATGTTTTATTTAATAAAAGTATGCGGAGGTGGCCCACCTCCACTATAAAACACAGTGTCAAGAAAAGTTGAATTCTGTAAAAACAAAAATCGAAAATGTCTGTCTAATAAATGGGCGATTTCACCTAGAAAAGCTTCAAAATAGTGATATTCAGCAGTAGCCTATTACAGAGTGTACACATTAAATCGCCCATAATTGCCAGGTAATTGTACATGAAGCAGCTCCAGAGAGTAGTGCTTAAATACATTCTTGGATCTTAATTACCTTTCAAAGATTAATGATATCAAGTAGTTTGCCTGTTAAAAGAAGAGTTAAAAAGTCTTTGTTTTCAGCTGATTCTCATGTGCCTCTTTAGTGTTTTTTGAGCATGGTGTGTCACCTAATGTGCTCAGCACAACTTGAAAATGTTAACATTTAATGCTAAAGGAAAAACCAACAAAAAGCAAAATATACAAATTAAATCCAACATGGGATCTGAAGTTGCAGAAACAAAAAAATATAAACAAATAAAATGGCATATAGCACAAACGAGCTGTTGTGTATAAAATTGAAGCATGGAGCACAGGATTTAAAAAAAAAAGTGAATATAACTTGATATCTTTATAATAGGAGCAAAGTCTGAAGTGTATTCTGTATTTTTATAAGTTAGTGTCTTCAGTCCTAGTGTGACTCAAGAAAAAAGTCACGTGTACTTTCTGTTCACTGAATCTGTGCATATCACAATGGCTGCCAGACTTGTAATTGCACATGCCATCAATACCAGTCATGTGTTTGTTTGTGCCAGGGTTAATGGAGGGAGTGGAGTCTCGCCTCTCTGTGGCTTTGTGTATGATATGACGAGGAGGAGGCACATGGTCCTTGTGGATTTGTCTCATGGATGGTTTGTGGCTCTTGTGCAACAGGCCGTAGTAGCAGCTGTCACCATGCCAGCCAGACCAATCGCATGCGGGTGTTGTGAATGATATGCAGTGAATAAAAAACAAAAGAAGTGTTTTTTGTTAAGGTTTCGGTTTCATATGTGTGGCGTTTAGTCTGATAATTGGTAGTTGGTTGTACTAGACTTGGTAATTTCTTGTTTTCTAGCATTACATTGCTAAATAATAGCTTGCATTTGTTAAGATGTCGGTAACTTGAGTCACAGTCAACACGTCGTCCCTCCCACCAAGCCTATGACACGCTGAAGGCTTGTCTTAACCTGCGTGTTGTCTCACTTGTGGCCACTTTGGTCTTTGTCATGATCCTTGGGACAAATGAAGTCAGATGATACCAGTTCACGTGACCTCTACCTCGTCTCCCTTCTGCCCGAGGCAATGTCGTGTACACACCACCGTGCTATTTCATTGCTAATATTTAAATCAGGCCTTGCTTTGTTGGAGCTGTATGAAGCAAGATGATCAGTCGAGCTTGTACAGGCTTTGATCGGGTGTTGGACTTAATGTCTCAGCCTGGTGACAGCGTGGATTAGGCTAGAATCAGATGTGATTGGAGGCTGGGATGGTTTGGCCTAAAAACAGGTCGAACTACAGGCAGCAAACTGCCTGCCTGTGGTTATGTGATTATGGCAGCCATCTTGTGCCTTTACAGTCTAATTAGAATACTAAATTGTGGTTGAAATTTAGAGCCTGTTATGCTGATATATGAGCCTCTGTATGTTAATTGCTGATGTATGAAAGGAGGATTGGGTTGTTACGATAAAACCAGTTATTTGATTTGGCAAAAGACATGAAAAATGTGGTTTGATGCGGTACAACAACCTGAAATTATATGCTCATATGCACTGAGTTCAGTGAGGTAATATGATTCAAAGCTGTGTAATGTAGAGGGCATACTAAATTCTTATGCTTATAAACCTTTAATCTTAAACACAATTCTCCAAAAGACCGTCATAAATCTACATTTCATGAGGTCTTGGTCGTCGTCGTGCTGTTTAGTTCAGTTGGTGTAATCCTCATCTAGGATCTGCTGTTCTCCTCCACCCACCTCTCACCCCATCTGAAGGACTTTAGTTTCTTGACTTTGCCCGGTCATGAATTTGAACGGCCACTCCTGCGTGCTCCTGCAGAGAAGGAGGGACAGAAATGCGGTGAGGAGGAGGGGTCGGCTTGGATCACATTGAAGGAGGGGGATGGAAGCTCAGGAGGGGGCCAAAAGACAAAAAGGCCACAGAATGCAGCAACTTCTAGTGATGAAAGTTAAACCTAAATGCTGAAGAAATGAAAGGGAAGAGAGAGGGGGAATGACATGCAGCAAAGGGCCGCAGGTCGGAGTCGAACCTGGGCCCGCTGCATCGAGGAGTAAGCCTCTATATATGGGCGCCCGCTCTACCAACTGAGCTACAAACTGTTTGTTGGCCTTTTTACCATAAGTTTGACTGGAGTGCTGACAGTCAATTAGTCAGGTGACAGAAAACTAATCGATGACATTTCGGATTATTGATTATTTGTCTTTATCTCTGCCGAGGTCTACCAGGCTTTTGGGATATCCTTCTGACAGACTGTCTGTTAGCAGGATATCCCAAAAACCTGACCGGCTTTAGTGAAATTTAGTGCACACACAGTTAGGCCAAGGAACATGTGATTAGTTTTTAATGTGATTTTTGAATCCAGATAATGATCTAGGAATGTGTTAGCACACTTAACTTGAATAAGAAAATTGTGGCACATTTATTCCATGATTGTAATTCTATGTATTTTGAGCCAATTCCAGTGGAATTGTTGATTTATTTTTTTTAATTTTTCTCATTTCAATTGTGATGCACACTCTAGTCTGTTAAGTAAAACTACTGATTATTTTCCAAATAGTTTCTTACTGACTGATTCTCTTCATCAATCAATTTGAAAGGAATACTACTCTTTGACTGAGACCATTTTAAGATGACTGGTAACCTGAAACATTTTATAGACCAGGTTTGTTTGTTGACCCCCTAGATTAATCAAATGCCACCTTCCAAAAATGTATATAGATTAATCAATAATCTGTATGTAGTCTTGGTGAATGTTGACAGTTCTGCTGCTGCAACAATGAGGATTTTGTATTTGTTTTTAAAAATTAAATTTAATCTATTTACTGACCACAACCAGATTATACCAATATTTACTGCAAGATTATTTTCCTTCCTTTTGTTGTGTAGCTGACTGCCATTGACATCAGAAGGTCTCACAAGAACTTATGTTAGTATGTTAAGGCTTGATATAGACTTGATTTTAACTTTCATGTAAATAAAAGCTGTTTAGTTTAAAAAAAAAAAAAGGAGTTTTAGAGTGAGTTTTTTTTGGTTAAGGTTTGGTTGAGGTTGTCATTATCTTAAGTAAAATATATCCTGCAACCCAAGAATAATTACATAAAGGATGAGCTTGTTTTGATGATAAACTGGCAGAAATTAGGGTTTGATCAGTATGTCGTCTATAGCTGGAACAATTAGTTTTAATTTTAGATTAATTAGATTAATCGATAGACAGAAACTTTTCTTCAATGCATAAATGCCGATCGTCAAGATTTGCATTTCTGTCTTATGTGATAGTAAACTAAACATCTTTAGGTTTTGCAATTTTGAAGATGTCACTTTGGGCTTCAGACATTTGTGATAGGCATTTTTCAGTATTTTATTATAGATTAAGCAATTTATCGAGAAAATAATCTGCAGATTAATCAGTTATAAAATAAAATGATCGTTAGTTGGCGCCCTGATGTCATCTTGATGATGTTGGCTTCTTACTAAAAATCAGATGCGAGTTAGCTGTTGTTGTTAACATCTGATACGATGGATAGAAAGACATTTGAATATATATTTCTTTTGTTTGAATGACAATGACAGTGGGGATGTTTGTGTAAAGGCAGCGGAGCTGTTTGTGTAGGTTGACCGGGACACCCGCTGTCCTCTACCCACACAGCTCTGCTGCCAGGCTGATGCCTTGTGACTCTTCTCATTGCAGGCAGACAAACGGGCACACCACAATGCGCTGGAGCGCAAACGTAGGGACCACATCAAAGACAGCTTTCACAGCCTCCGGGACTCGGTACCCGCCCTGCAGGGAGAAAAGGTTGGTAAAGCTCAGCCTGCAAGTCCTCCAGGCACACGATGTTCAGGCTCTCATGTAAGAAATTTTTGAACTTTTGCTATGTGTTTTCTAAAGGTGAAGTATAACATGTTCTGTGTGAATTTTACTCCCAAAGGATATTTAGGGATGAGTGCATTTCTGTCATGATGTCATTTTAATGATTTCCTTTGAATGTACAGTGGTGCTCCTAAGTTTATGAACCCATGCTAAAGTTGACTTAAAAAAAACTATTTTGGAAATTATAGTACACCCCTATGTTCACCATACCTAGAGATTGGCATGGGGTACTTTCCATAAAATCATCTCTTAATGCAAATCAAACCAGCTATTAGGCTAACTGAAATAAAACCATGCCATCTCTAGGTATGGTGAAGGGGATGTGATGATGTGGGGCTATTTTAATTCCAAAGGCCAAGGGAACTTTATCAGGATGCATAGTATCCTGGATCCATGAAATAACTTGCCTTTAAAAATAAAGATCTGCCTGCCTCTGTGGGAATTTAACATAGGGGTGCACTTACTTATGCCCCCTGTATTTTATTTTTTTATACGATACATTATTCATTCACAAAGGAAATTGGTGTCCTTAAAGGTTTGATTTTTCCTTTTTTTAATGAAGAAATTAAGATCAATTTCCAAAAGATGATTTTTTTTTTTATTTTTTTTTTATTTTTTTTTTTTAATTCCTCTTTTTAGTCAACTTTAGCATGGGTTCATAAACTCATGAGCACCACTGTACGCAGATGTCTTTGCTTGCTTTATAATGTGTGGGGAGAGAAATAGTTAAAGGTACTGGGAGGAGGGCAGATGGTGGACGAGTGCAGATTGGCCGCAGCAAGGCAGTGATGCAGTCTAAATACTTGGACCAGCGTCAGGAAGTTATGAGGACATTTTGTTGCTCTCTTCCTGTTTTGACATCCATGACATTAAGAGCATTTGGAGAGCTGGTTTAGTAACTGGACACACTGTGTTATTTTCCCCTAAAAGACCAGTTCATGACTCTGACACAGCGTAAAGGGCGGGGTGGGGGGGCATATGAGATAATGTGAGGGATATTTGCTGATCATTTGTAAGAAGTGTTGGGTTACCGCTGCCTCAGTGCTCGACCACCACCTCTCTCCCAGGACCACACTACTATTACAGCTCTGTTGTAAGGCCAACATGGAGATTGTTTCTTGTGAGAGGAAACCCAATATGAAGAGAATATTAGGGCTGGGTACCAAACCTCAATACTTTTGCATTATTAAGTTTACAAGACTGCCAAGTACTTTAAGCTGGTGTTGAATTACTTGTAATCTTGTCTCCTTTTATTTAGACAGTTCCTGATTTTAATCAAAATGTTGCCAATTTTACACCATTTTATTTGGCAAAGTCCTTGTTTCCAAAAGCAAATCGTTGGCTAAGGTAGTAAGCCACCTTGGTCCTGGCGCATCTCGTCTTGTGATCAGTTTATTTAGTGAAGGCGGCTTCAACAGTAATCACACCTAAACTAATAACAACTAGCTTATCAATCAACTAATTGGCAACCATCTTGACATTGATTAATCATTTGAGTCACTTTTTAATTATAAAAAACCCAAAATTCACCTTTCTAGTGGCACTGATTTTGGTTTTCTGTCTTTTAATGATATTAAACTGGATATTTTAGGGTGTTGAGCTGTTGGTCGGACAAAAAAAGCCACTAGAATATGTCAACCTTAGCTTTGGGTAATTGATCAACAGTTTTCCCTATTTTCTGTTACTTTATAGACCAAACCAATTCCTTGAGAAAAAAACAGGCAGGTGAATTATGCGTAGCCCTAATATGAGCGTCTCTGCTCTTCTTTCGAGAATGTTGATGCCTTACCTGAAAAAAGTTATTACTTAATAGGAGGTGGACTTTGTTTTAGGCGATAAAACACTGAAGGTATCCCAAGGTTTTGGTATCGACACAGAAACTTGGATAAAGTATCCTCACTACTATCAATTTGAATTTCAAATGGGTACCCAGCCCTAATGAGTACAAATCTCACGGATGTTGCTGCTCATATTAAGTCACTAAAGGTGTAGATGTAGCAAATGTTTGTCAAATGTCTGCTTTCCATGACGATTTTGGAACCGATCAGATAATGGGCTGCAGCAGTCCTTTTTGTTTACCGTAATCAAGGCGAACACCCTGGCAGTAATGTGTCAGGGTTGGGACCTAGCCTGTGGATGTCGGACTGAAGTGCTAATAGTATTTTGAGAGGCTAAGAGAAGGCACGCTGAGCAGACACACAGTAGCATTGTCCTTGATTTCTTCTGCAGTTGTTTCAGTCTGCATGAATTTTTGTGTAAGAAATGTCATGACAAGTCTGTATACTTGCGTCACTGCATCAATCTCTGCATGTGTCACTAACAGCAGTCTACCAAACAGGCGTCGCGAGCTCAAATCCTAGACAAAGCTACAGAGTACATCCAATACATGAGGCGAAAAAATCACACGCACCAGCAGGATATCGACGACCTGAAGAGGCAGAACGCACTGCTGGAGCAGCAAGGTAACAACGCTGCCTTTTCCTATCACTTTGCTCTTCAGGTTGGGGATACTCTACATGACATTTAGACTGATTATACAACCATTTTGTTTTCAGCGCTTTATTTCCGAATTCAGAACATCTGTGCCAGTTTGGGGGCAGTTTTGAGGATTCAATATTTTGTTACCTGCTCATAGTAGTAGGGACTCCCATGACCACCTCAGGAGAGGTTTGAGTTTTAGCAAATCAGATATGACCTGCTACAGCCAGCAAGAAGGGAGGGTGAGGAAATACAAAAAAATGCTTCACTGCTATGTTTGTTTTGGCTGTTGTATAGATTGTTGTGATAAAAGAGCATGTGGGCGAATGGTTTGAGAACATGTAGTCCCAATCTCAACATCAAAGTGTTTGTGCCACAACATTGTACCAATGGAAAGCCAAAGTTTAGCCCCCCCCCTCCTATCTTTAGCCTAGCTTATATAACTCAGTAGGTTTTCTCTTAAAGGGAACCTATTGTGCTTTTCCGTATTTTCTGTCAATGTCAGATTTTCATGTTAAAGGTTGCCAGAGCTTCAAACAATGAGGTAAACATATTTCAGAGAAAGCCCCGTGAGGAAAACCCTCAGATTTCCCAACGCGCTAAGTGCTGGACGGAGCTTCGGCGCCTCTGCAAAATAGCCTCGGGAAGGAACTTGTTTTGGTGGAACATGTGTACGTTCAAAGGTTGTTTTAGTCCTGCAACAGAAAACTCGGATTGGACAGATAGTCTAGCTAGCTGTCTGGATTTACCCTGCAGAGATCTGAGGAGCAGAACACCATAGTCTTCATAAATCGACCAGAGATTAAAATGCCAACACAAAGAACGCGGAAGGTGACGGGCATCCGTCCGAAATGGACATCCCGCGGAATTTTGGGCGGCACCGGAACAATCCAGAACATCTTGATCGTCCCCTAGTGGCTGGCTGCAATATAACTCATAAATCCCGCCCCCTCCAGGTCAGTGGTTGGGACATGGACCAAACAAAAAAACAATACACGTCAAATCATTTTTTCCCAAAGATATTTTCATTTTAGGTAGTTCTTATCACATTGATGTTTGTTCGAATGTCAATGTGTTGTTTTTCTGATAAGTTTGTTTTTTATGGGTTATTTGATGCTATAAAAGCGGGGTGAAACGTCATGATTGACAGCTGTGATTGGTCGGGCGGGCGTATGGGCGCGATTTCGATACTGCGGCTCCACCGCCCGATCACTTATGTGCAGACTCTGGCTCCAAATTTACAAGATGGCAGCGCCTGTATCCGGGACATTTTGGCTTCACTTTTGTGCACTGGGAGGAAGTGCAGACCTGTCGTCCATCTTTATATACAGTCTATGGCTGAGACGTTCATTTTGGAACCAAAAATGCTTTGAAATGTTTATTTGATTTAGATTTTCACTTTTTATAGCAGTTTATTCATATTTCAATCATTAATTTCAGCCCAAGAAACATATCACAGAGTTTAGGGAAAATACTTATTTCATGGCCTAATAGTTGAATTTCAATATATTAAGTCCAAACATTTATCAACCTTTAAAAACCCACCATGTTTAATCTTCTGATATAATATTCTAATAATTGTAGTATAATCTGCCGTTCCGGGCACTAACATTCCTAAATTCTAAGTAAAAAAAACCCTACAGGGTGGTAGCCATAGGTGGTAGCCATAACCCTACAGGGTGGTAGCCATAACCCTACAGGGTGGTAGCCATAACCCTACAGGGTGGTAGCCATAGGTGGTAGCCATAACCCTACAGGGTGGTAGCCATAGGTGGTAGCCATAACCCTACAGGGTGGTAGCCATAGGTGGTAGCCATAACCCTACAGGGTGGTAGCCATAACCCTACAGGGTGGTAGCCATAACCCTACAGGGTGGTAGCCATAGGTGGTAGCCATAACCCTACAGGGTGGTAGCCATAGGTGGTAGCCATAACCCTACAGGGTGGTAGCCATAACCCCACAGGGTGGTAGCCATGTGGTACCTGTTTTATACTTATAATACAAGCACTGCTGTAGCTTAGTAAAAATAGCAGTGTTTGAAGGAACATAAATAATAATAAAAAATGATAATAGAAACCCTCTATGATAAACTTCTTAAAGTAAAAGAGGCTTGTGGAACAGACAAAATAGAGAATGGGGCATGACATTACAAAGCACAATTAAACTGTCTCAGGTGGTACTATTGATTTAGGTGAGTTGTTTATGGCAAAGTGGATATGAAGGAAATTGCTATCATTGCTTCAATCTCAGCAGAGCAGGAATGTATACAGTAGGATGGTGCAACACAACTCATCAATTCTGTACATCCAGAATATCTGCATTTTTTTTCAAAGGTCAGGACTGTTTGCAATGGTCAGCGGCACAAATTTGGCTTGACTGGGCCGTGTAAGGACAGCCAATTAGTCATGTAATGTGTCCCCAGCCTGAATATTTCTTTACGGATTTTTAACAACATTTTGGAATCCTGTTTATCTTCCTCACCTTCTTCCTCCATTCGTGTGTGTGTGTGTGTCTCTGTGTGTGTGTGTGTCTCTGTGTCTGTCCATCCATGCAGTCCGTGCTCTTGAGAAGGTGAAGGGCTCTGCCCAGCTCCAGGCCAGCTACTCGTCGTCTGACAGCAGCCTGTACACCAACCCCAAAGGCAGCGCTGTGTCGGCGTTTGACGGAGGCTCTGACTCGAGCTCCGAGTCGGAGGCCGAGGAGCCGCCCAACAGGAAGAAGCTGCGCGTGGAGGCCAGCTAGAGAGCGGAGCGGTTCAGACCTGGCCAAGGCAGCGGGTCCCAGAGGAGGGCAAGAGGAAATGCAGCCTTCAAAGCTCTCGAGGCTCATTTACCCCCTCATGCCAGCAACAACCACCTCCAGCCTCTCTCGCCGTCCTCCATCTCTCTCCTCCATATGTGGGTGGGCTCGCACTGGAGACTCATGACCCCTCCAACCTCCTCACACCGCCGCCACAATCTCTCTCTCCACCCAATCTCCCAGAACAGGAGGGAGGAAGTCAGCAGGGTGGAGGATACGTGTAGAGAGCTTCAGGTTTTTTTCCCCTTCCCATCCCTCCGTTTCTCTCTTTACTTTGGTTCCCTGTTATTGGTATTCCCCCCCCCGGCAACATCTACAATCCAAAACCCCAAAAGAGGCAGCTTGGCTACTTAAGGACTTGATGCTTTTTTGTACCCTCAATAAAGCCCCTCCTCTCCAGGTTGTGTTTTTTTTTGGGGGGGAGGGGGCGCGCCTGGCCTACACCAAGCACTGCTATATTATATATATATATATTTTTTGTTTTGTTTATTTTGTTATTCTTGATAAAAATAAACCTGTTTAGAATTTACACACACACCTAGATAAATTGTCCTGGAGAAGTTTACCTTTTTAAAATAAAAAATAAAAAAAATACTTTTTTCCACTCAAGAATGTGAAGACGCTTTGAAGCATATGTTAAGTGATACCCACCTCAGGCCCTCTGGATTGCAGATGTTTTCTGCCCGACACGTTTAACACAAGATTTAAAAAAAGAAAACATGGCTCCTTTGTTAAAATTGATGTTTTGAAGGAGACTATTCCTAAACTTGTATCGTATTTTGTCCTTTAGCTTGAAGTAGTGAATGACTTTAGGTGGCTGAATACATTAAGCATCTCGTTTTATATATTATAAAAAAAAAAGCATTGATTGGATGTTTTCAAGTTCTAAAGTATGTTATGCATTTTGTAGTAATCTCACGAGTCATGGGAAAATGCCAATTTGTCACATGTAGTTTTCCTTAAGGGTATGAAATAGGTATTGAATGTCAAAAGGTAGCTCCAGTCTTTTGCAGTACAAGGAAGCAAAAACAATTCCCTGTCAGTGTTGTGCTTTACACAGTAAAAATCAATGTTGCTGAATCCCCCAAGGAAATAAAGGAAGCATTTTGCGTGTCTAGGAAACGTGTGTGTATGTATATTGTTTCCGTTTTATTTCCATTTAGGAGGATATCATTGGTGTATTTGTCAGATTCCATTCCATGGAAATTACAAGTATGTTGTACATACTGCCAACAATTGTCTTGCAAGTTGAGGCCTACCTTTACTATGAGACTATAAAATAAACTATTTTATCCTTTAACATGCTTCATGTGGTTATTTAGCTGTCGGATCAACATTTCCTGTCATTTTTAAGTCTTCGGTGAATTTACTGGTTTCTCACCTTTCCTCCCTCTAATTTCTAGGACTGCTGTAGGAGAGCTCTCAGGACTGCATTTGCTTTGTATTGGTACCACAAACAACTTCAGGTTTTTCTGGTTTCCAGTGATGCTGGCAGGTGTCCAAAATAAAGACCGGGCATCATGTCCTTTAATGTCTCATGTAAGAATTCTTCCCTTACGCTGGTGTAGTTTTTAACTGGAGGGAAAAAACTGGACCAGCTGATGTTTTTAATCTGAGCAACAAGAAGGAAATCTTACTTCAGAGACTGACTGACTGTTTTTGTTTCCTGCTTTCAGGCAGGAACATAGCCTGGGCGAGTCCCCCCATTCAGACCCCAGAAAGCAAGTCTTAAAACTTTTAATTATTTGTATGTTTCATATTTTATTTACTGAGTAAGCTGATTATGTTCAAGGTTGATGTACTGTAAATGAAGCTGTTCTTTTCAACTTCTCTGGAAACCAATGGCTGCTTTAAAACCAAACAAGAGTTAAACGGATCTGTCAATTAATCAAAGTTGATTTACGGTATTATTTTGATAACTTTTTAAAATAATTTTTCAAGCAAAAACGCCAGCATTGAGAACACAATGATGAAAAGTGCTATATAAAGTTCAGTTATACTAAAACTTACCAAGTTTTACTTTTATTTCAGAGAATGAAAACATTACGCATTGCAAGCAAAAATTCAGCTGAATGCTAAGCTGTCCACACACAACTGTTGACCTTTATTCAGGCAAACTCTTCCTAAACTCCAGCCCTCATTTCTACCGACGGTCGACTGTCCGACCGTTTTTGGGGCTTGTCTACATCAGACCGGACTGCTGTTGGCTGGTTCGAGTCCGTTCCCCAGAGTTGGCTGGTTGACACACAGTGATGTCTCCACTGATGACTAACTAGGACTGATGGTCGCCTGATCCTGAGTTAGCGGTGGGGTCCGACACGCTGGCGTCAGCAGAGGCTCCCGGCTGTCTGTTGCCATCAGGGACAGGCAGCCGGTGAAAATGCTGCAGGGCCTGAGCCACCTTCTCTGGACAAATGTTGTAAACTGGATGAGTTGGAGCCTGTGAGAGAGAACAAGAGCAAACGGCATTTTCAATGTTTGTGAGACAAATACATCCCTCAAAACGTTGAAAAAAAGATCAGTGAAAATCAAGAACATCTGATAAAATATAATGCAATTCATTACAACAGCACTACAATAAATACTACCGTTGTCCTGTTCTGTATTTTGTCAACTTAGTTTGTGGTAGGGGACAAAAAAGGGAAGAAGCCCACAGATGCGGTATTTGCTGCAGTATTAGCATGTATTAGATTGAACAAGTGTTTCTGATATTTTGTCCACACCCAGTAGGTTTGTAAGACATAATAAGACCATAATTCAGACCTAAAGCATAACGTCCACTTTTACAAAAGATGTGATTAAAAACACACCCACTGTTGAGTTATGTATTATAATCTGAGAGGTAATATATATGATATATATGCATATGCATGTACGAGGGGGGGGGGGGGGGGGCAGACTTACTGCAACCAACTGTGAGTGGCAGTAATACAACAGGAAACAGGAAAATAAAACCACCCGGTGCCACTGACATCTTTAAGTAAAACCACACGCCATCTTATTTTCAACATCGCCACAACGTGTTTCTCATTTTAGATTTGCATCAAAATGTAACCTAATCAGGAAGTAAAGCCACAGACCATCACACTGAAAATTAAAAGCATGTAATTCATTCAAAAGGTGCAAAATTGAGGAACAGCGTCATGCTCTCTTGACTAAATTCATGTGAAATTGCATCTCCATACTGCAAAAATGGCAGATAAAAAAAGCCAATAGGTTAATAATTGACTACATGGTGGGGCAATAAAAGGGATGTGACATGAGCAGTTTACTGAAAGACTTTTAAAAAGGCTTTCAGTTATTTTTGCAGTTTTAAGAACCTGCAGAATAGACTCTACTATCCCAACCATTAAATCCTCAAATCTGATAACATGTTGTTTGGTAATAAAAGCATCCCATGGCTGTTGCTGATCCTTTTGGGCCACTTCACAGAAATTTGGAAAAAACAAACAAAAAAACCCCAGATATAATAATACATAATTTCATGAGTCTACACTTTTCCTGGTATACATCACCACTTATGTTTTTTTTTTTTTTTTTTTAAACTTTGGGTATCGGAGAGATGCAGTAGGGAACTAAAAAAAATGTTTTTGCCGACTCCATTTTCAGGTGGAGCGATCAGCGTCAAGTAAATTATTTGAAAGTCGAATAGGCCGCCGTGCCAACTGATTTTATTCTGGCCACCGCTGCCACTGTTTTGTGTGCGTTAGGTTTGTAATTCTGCATAATGACCGTTACCTCAAATAAACCGTAACATATATGTATTTAAGATATACGTGCAGTTTAGTGTCCCAAATTATTTTCCAAAAACTGAGTGTCCCAAATGATGAGGGTCTTATTTGAGAACAGTTAGTTTATTATTTTCCAAAAACTGAGTGTCCCAAAGCTACCATAAAGCTACCATCTGCGGATTATGACTGAACGCCTCTAGTCCCTCCCAGACGTAGCGATACCCATGCGCCTAAGTGCTTCGGTTGGTCTGGAGTAGCCCAGGCCCTCTGGTCCGGGTGAGCAGAGCCGTTTGTGACTGGGTTGGGGTGCGGCCGGAAAAGCGCCGTAGTGTTTATAAAAGGAGTTTTGAGGGGTGGGGGTTAGGCAAGTAGGCCCATCATGATTTCTTTAGGCTACACTGTAAATTGTGGCAACTGTGTGTATTAGTGCCGGGAAAAACATTTGGCCTCATTTGCCACAGCGTTTCCAAAGAACGGGGTCGCACTGCCATTTTTTCACCTGTAAATAATGCACATTTGCAACAAAATGACTTGATAAATGAGCTTTATTACTATAAAACACCTGTTAAACAGCACAGGTGGTTTAGCAGGTGTCATAGTTAAGGACACTGAATGGAGAATTTGGGACACTTATCTGAACGTATACCTGTATTTAATAGGCTGCTGTGCCAATCTAATATGTATTAACAATATTGCTTGTTTGTGGTGGTGGGCTCACTGGTCATGGTTCTGATGTGTCTGTCGCTAATGACTGTAGCTGTGCGCACGCTGTCATAATGTGTAGACACATGACATTTAGTTGGTTGTGTGTGGTAGGAGGGGGGTGGCTGTCATGCTGCCATTCGTTTTGCAACCCGTTGTCACCATATTCGCTGAATGGCACACACAGCTTGTGTCATGTGATTATTTGTAAGGAGGATTTGCTTTTTTGCGTAGGAAATCAGCTGTTTTTTTGTTATGGTGATAACTCTCACTCTCTCCATGCTGTTTGCTCGTTGCATTGCTAAGGCTGGACTAGCATATTCATTTTTGATTCAGAGAGGAATTGTCATAAACTAACTTTTGCCATACTATAAGAGAGGACACAATTAAATAAGGCAGTAATAATAGTAATAATTACATTATAATACGGGGAGATACCTTCAGCAGTTTCCATCTCATTTGTTTCTACTAAAAACAAATCCTTTTCTGATAGTAAAAAACAAACAAAAAAAAAAACATTTCTGAATGAATCCACCCTTGTTCAGCCGAACCTCCCGCCCAGCTCTGCTGCAGTCTCACCAATCTGTTGTCCTCCTTGCCGAGGATCATCTCATGATGGAGGTCCATGTTTCCAAAGTGCTGTGCTATGGAGAGGCCGCTCAGGCAGTAACACGTGTGGTAAAAATCTCTGGATCTGGAAGACATAATACAGGGCAGTGTAAATGACGTGCATGAGTAAAAACCATGTGATGTGATATATATATATGTGTGTGTGTGTGTGTGTGTGTGTGTGTGTGTGTGTGTGTGTGTGTGTGTGTGTGTGTGTGTGTGTGTGTGTGTGTGTGTGTGTGTGTGTGTGTGTGTGTGTGTGTGTGTGTGTCCGGTACGTAATTTTTTTTTCTCTCTTCTGTGAAACATGTAACGCATCTAATGACAACAATACGTAAATGCGCACACGAGAAAGCAGCCGACAGCAGCTCTGTTCTCTTCACAGTACTAATTTTCTCATTAATTATACGTGATTTCACCAACAACCCGTGCACTATTAATCAGAATGTTCATTTTTATGACTCGGTCCGTAGGTAAATGGGTTGCTGGACGCAGAGTATCGCTAAACCCGCGGGCGGAGCTAGCATGTTGTTTAAGTCATGGGTGTCATGGACACGAATATTGCAGTTATGATGCTTATCCCGTTTTTGATCATATTGGGGATATGATGTTTACATGGTTATTTATATCTCTGTACAGGCTCGCTTATCTCTCTCTCTCTTTCATTTCTCTCATTCACATTACATATTATAAGAACATCTGATTTCTGGCGCAGCAAACCACTTCGGCGGGCGCTATTTGTGCGTACTATGAAATAGAATCCTGCCAGCGCCTGCGTGCGTGTGCACATAGTGTGGTACTGACTTGCCAGGCTTATCCACAAGGCCCCCTGTTGGGTTCTGACAGCAGAGGAGGATGTACTCCTGCAAGGCCTGCTGCTCGAACATCCACCGCTGCCGACTCAGCTCCGACTCTCCTGCACAAACAGTTCAGCCAAACACCAAAAGTTTCACTTTTTGGTTTAAAAATAGAGAAAAAAAAAGGTATGAATGAATGAGGGTGAAATTACAAGAAGACCTTGTTTACAGTAAATTGTGGTGATCGGTGTCATCATGCTTATACTGCCTAAACAAAAACAATGTATGGCTTTGCGCAACGTTGTCCAATCCAGAAAGAGCACCATGTGTAGTTGTTTTTTTTTTTTTTTTAAACGGGTAGTCTGTTATTGGCATTTTCGGATTAGTTCTAATTTGGAATTGGGTTTTGGTGCCCAACCCTACTCTGTACTGACTGAGCCGCTGTGTGTGTCCAGTGCAGCTCTGAAAACTTTATTAATCACACTTAATACCTACACAGAGGTTTTCTTGGCTTATTGTGACCAAAATTCCCTTTTGTCATTGATTTTGTGGTGGCTATAGGGAAAATTCTTGAGCCCGATGAAACATTTTTCTCTACATATTTGTGGGGAAAAATGCAATTGCTATTGAGTTGACTCTCAAGGGAGAAAGCGGTAATGATCTGTTTAATAACATGCTCTGTGATAAGACCGTTTGCTCTGTCATGACAATTTTTATTTTTTAATAAGCATGAGTTTTGATTAACTGAAATTACTGGTAAAAAAAAACAAAACTGTGTTCTCAATATTGTTAGTGGCCAATCCGTGTGTTTTCACAGCTCTTAAAGAAAGATGTTTTAAACAGCGCCAGGGCTTTGCTATGACCAACGATGCAGTACCTTGTTTGAATAAAGCTCTGTGGAGTAGAGGCAAGAGTCCAGCCTGCCAGAAAGAGTAGCAGCCATCCACCAGTTTATTACAGCGGCCCTGGAAGCCTCCTTCGAATCGCATCTGTTTGCTGACCACCCACCGCTGAGGACAACACACGACAAACACATGTTTTAATACAATCGCGCGTGCATCCCTTGGAAACTTTGAGGAGGTTTAACTCTGATCTTCTAGTTAAGTGTAATCACATCTAATCTGAACACTGCCAGAGCTGGAAACTGCCCGGGTGAGACGTAGTTGAAGGGATGAAGGGACAACAGTGTCTTAATATTTTAATATGGTTAGGGATTTGCAATATTGCTGCCATGAAAAACGCCAATTGATGCACATGCAGCCTCACTTGGCTTGGATTAAGTTATGGTACATGTCCACATACGCGTTGTTTTCATGTAAGGGATCGCCCCACATCCCAGCATTGCACGCTAGTGGGCTCGCCACCAGCAGTTGAAGTTTCTCTTCACTGACCACTGGCAAGCAAAGAAAACAGTCTACACCCTCCTACAACTGCGATGGCTGCACCTGATTGGACGAGCACGTCACGTGGGTCTGTCTGCTCCCGGATTTCAAAACCGACCATAATGGCGGCTCGTTTGGAATATGATCTCCTATTTTACGAAAATAGTTCATCAGAAACGTGTTTCTAAAAACATTTTAAACGAGAAACAGGCCATGCAGTTGCTGAATATGTCTTCAGCAAATATTTCAGATCGACAACAGTCAGTTTAAAAGATTTCCGTCAGCTTTTGAGAGGCGTCGAGCCGAGCCGGCCTCTCCTCATTCGAATGAAGTTGCCTGGATTTAACTTTATGCAAATGAGGAGCGGGCGACTCAGCGCCCAGCTTCTCCAAAGTCCCCGCGACGCTACCATAATGCATTGCACGGCTGCTCCCATAGAAATGAATGGGTAGCATGGAAACAACGCTGACAATGGACATGTACCATTACTATGGAATATTGTGTTAAATACCAGCTGGGGTCTAGTCTATCTGCGGAAGAGGGAGGACAATGTTTGGCTTATTAACGCTAGTTCAAGGATTCATTTCAGCCACTAAAGGAAAACTCAGCGTTTCAGTGAAAAACGAAGAGTGTAACAAAGAGGAGGTCGAGGATGGCTGGAGGATAGCTATAGAGTAGCCGAGCCAGATGCAGTGTGTGTACTCAATACAAACACCAGCTTGTAAGGATACACACTCAAATGTAAAACATGTGCAAAGTGTAAAACATGCAAGAATGAATACCTTGACAACGGAAGATACTTTCAACATTGATAGTTATTTGGCTATAACATGCAAATATAATGTTCTAGCTTTTTCCTCATGAAGACACAAGGATCTTTGATCAGTAATCTACACCGTGAATGCTTCATGCATGCTGCTGCGTTTAGTGCCGTCTTTATTTGATTAGAATTGACAGACTGATCACTCATTGGCCAGGCTGCGCTGTGGGAATTATGCCGCTTCCCTTTCTCTATCCTTGACAAGCAAATATGTAATTTTGCTCTGTGCAATGGCAGTGACACTTGTCATATTCAAACAAAGCACCTGGCATTGATTAATTCATGGCAATTAAGGAAAAAACTCAGGAGCAGCACAACTCATTCACATACTTGAAGAAGGTTTGGGAGACATTGATGACTTACACAGGAGCATTTAATAAGCACTCAATCGAGGAGACGTTTAAGCAGGCAGTACAGTTTAACCACGATGTGGTATCGTGCAGTGCCGTCCCAACTCTCTGAAGTTCCTGAAGGTGTATTTAAACTCATGCTGGAGGCGTTACGTTTAACTGAACCTTCTAGGTAAACATAGATATTGCAGGCGCCCAAACACAGATGCTAAAGCTGATGGTCCGTTCATGCCACCTGGGAATAACAGGGACCGCCCCCGTGATTATGTTGTCTTTCCGACTGCCAGCATTCATGTGCTTCACTGTCAATGCGTGTTCTTCTTCTGTCATATTGGCGTTTGGCATAACAACTTGTTGCATGAGTGCCACCAACTGTTGGGCGGAGCCTAGAGTATCAGGTGTGTGAAAACATGGAGGCCCCAATAACGACAAGAAGATTTCTTACGAGAGTGCCTACTTGACTTAAATTGGTTTACTTGTTACTGGCAATAGCACACCACTTTTATAACTAATTTAAGTTACTCTGTTGAAACCAATGGACGACTACAACCTAAATCGATAGCACATTGTGGACGTTGTCATGCATGCGTGAATTTTCTATATTTAGGAAAAGTTTCTCACCCTTCAACACATTTGAACGATCGTCGGCCACGTTCCTGTACGTCAGTGGTCAACAACGCGTCACCAACTGGGAAACTCTGTTAGCAAAATCTAGCCCCAGTTTCCCACTTCTGATTCCTACATAAAGTGACTTGAATTATGACGTTTTCACTGGGAAAAATGTTTTTTCCGATGCCCATGAACGCACGGTTAGTTCGGCCTATCTCTCTCTCTCTGGAAAGTATGCTAAAGTGTGGCTGGCCCACCGACCTCCAAAAGGAGACAGTCCTGAGACAAAACATTCCCTTATCTTGCAGCTGCCTAGATTCCCTGAATCTGTAGAGACAAACATAACTATACATGAACAGGTTTGGTTATTAGAGACTGGCCAAATATTCTCGTCCCCTGACCTGTGACCTATGGATGACCTGATGTTGTCTAAGCTTTCCTTTAGTCTCATTGTACCACAATAGGGATCGGCTGATATTGGTTTTTTGAAAAAGGAAATAGTTAATGAAACCGGTAATTGATATTTGGAACCGATATGCTTTTACAGTGAAAATTTAAATAAGTCAAAATTAAGATTTTGGAATGTTACAAACTCTAACACAAAACTTTGTTTAAATCCTTTAAGCAATTATTTAATAAATTAGAAACATTCAACATAATACACAGTAAAAGATAGTGATATATAGTGTTATGGGTAGACTCAGACTCAGTCAGACTCAGTGGTAAGTGAAACCGGAGCAGAGGGACAGACAGAGCTGTGGCCGAGCCAAAGTAGCGCACTTTTAATTATTAACTTTATCGGTTATCAGGCAAATAAAACGCTGATACAGATTATCTGCAAACTGCCAAAAAAAACGTCCCGATAATCGGCCGGGGCTAATAATCGGTCTATCCCTTTACCACAACATGGTGTTTTCCGGAAATTCCACCACAGCAGTGAGACATTTGCATCTTTCCACTTCAAACATTCATTTTCAGGTTGTGAACACACCAGAGCATATGAGCGGAGTGGAGCGGTGAGAATCTCAGCTCATCGCTCACGGAACTGTTCACCCCTCCGCTCCCCCGCTCAAAGCTACATCAGGCCGCTCCGCTCATTATCGCTCAGCGCTCAACGCAGTTTGCTTCACGCTCCACTCAAATCGCCCCCCGCTCGCTCCAAAAAAGGAAAAAAATCTACATGTATATCACGTTTTCTTGTACCACATTATCACTGTTAGTTAGTTGTTTTTTTTTTTTTTTTTTTTTTTTTTTAATAGTACAACTGTATGATTTCTCGTTTTTGAACTCCATTATTGAGCCGAGTTTTGAATGAAAATAGTCCGTTGATGACAGTGCAAGACAGATGAATTCTGGGTCAGGCTTGACTGAGCATGCTTCAGACTCGTGGTGTGAGCGGCGCGAAATTGGAGCGGGGAAATAGAGCGACGCTCCGTCCTTTTAAAAATGCCGCTCTGCGCTCTGTCTAAGACCCGCCCGCTCCCGCTCCACTCCGCTCACATGCTCTGGAACACACTCTTAACTCTGTACAGAGTCTTCAGGAGAAAAATGTCCATGCTAATCACTACATTGTTAATTGTTTGAAAAACAGTAAAATGGAACAAAAAAAATACAACAAGGCCACATAAATCTGAGTGTTGCCATCAACATGAATATTTTCTCAATGTTAATAATTCATTCATTCTCTCAGAGATGGGGCTGGGGCTGTTTTATGCAGTGTGACTCATCTGATATCGCTCAATAAAGCACAACTTCATAAAAGCCATTTTTGTTCACACCCACTCAAATACTGCATCATTTCAAGGCAACAAAATGGTTGTCAAACAAAAAAAACTAACCAAACCCTGTACGGGATCTCAGAATCTTGAAAAATCAATTATCATTATGCTGCTGTAAGTCAGAGACGACATTCTTCAGACAGATGTGTGCTTATTTTATAATGCAGATGTCTCCAGATCAGATGAATATTAATCTCTACTTTAATATCTACTTATTCAGTTGACCGAGGCTACTTTAGAGGGCGTGCTCTGTTTACCTGGGACTGTGGCTGGGTGTTGAGTGGATATTACTACAGAGCTGTGAGTTGAGAGCTGTGACACTGAATTTGAATATATGCTGAACAAGTTACAATGTGATGCTTGATATTTCGAATTTAACTAAATGATGCCAACGCACAAATTGACTCTGAACAGTAGCTTTCATTAAGAAATGTACAAAAATATCTCTTCTCTTTTTTTCCCGGATGACAGTGAGCTCCGTGTCATTAAGCATCTGCCCTGCTGCAGAGTCCCTGAGCACAACTCTAAAGCTCTACCCAAACTAAAGCTCCAGGGCTGCTGTCGCAGGCAAATGGCATGAGGATTTCCCTACAGGGATCAACACAGTCTCCCAATGATGACAACCCACTGATGGCAACTTTTTCCTCCAATGTGCCAAGAGCCTAGTTGCAACATACAAACTAAAAGGAAAACCAATGTCTCAGCGTCGCTTCCAGCTACTTTTCTAAATGCTTCTGCGAGACTAGGACTGAAACGATTCCTCGAATAATTCGATTACAAAAAATCCTCGATGCAAAATGACTTGCCTCGAAGCTTCGTTAAATCAATGTTACTAACGTTATATCGCTGACGGACGGTGTTTCCGCTACTGTCGCACACCAGACGGCTCAGTCTGCTGCTGGCGACACATGCCAGAGGTAAATAGTGAGGGGCTAAGAGAAGAGACCGGCTGGAGGAAACCACAGGAAGGGTCCAAAGGTTGGAATCAGTTCAAACGTAATTAAAACTAAAACTCTGTACAGTGTGCCTACTGCAAAATCAAACTAGCTTACCACAATAATAGCACGACGTCAGTGCTTTAGCATCTCAACAGAAAACATTGAGTCTAACTTAATCATCCATTCCACGAAGAGGACCGACAAAAGTAAATCAGAGTCGTATGGACGATGAAACTACATCAAACACAACAACTACCAAAATCAAAGACAAGAAAATACGTAGTGGTGACCACGATCTGAGCTGACGCGCTGACTA
Organism: Zingel zingel; assembly: GCA_023566125.1. Taxonomy (NCBI): domain Eukaryota; kingdom Metazoa; phylum Chordata; class Actinopteri; order Perciformes; family Percidae; genus Zingel; species Zingel zingel. Next base: position 24,237,668 of record CM042332.1, on the reverse strand, counting down.
TTCCTTCAGAAAAACAGCCTCTCTCTCTCTCTCTCTCTCTCTCTCTCTCTCTCTCTCTCTCTCTCTCTCTCTCTCTCTACTCTCTCTCTCTCTCTCTCTCTCTCTCTCTCTCTCTCTCTCTCTCTCTCTCTCTCTCTCTCTCTCTCTCTCTCTCTCTCTCTCTCTCTCTCTCTCTCTCCCACAAAAAGAAACAGCTGATCAACGATCTAATAGCAGTGTAACAGAGCTGTGTGACATTATAATCAAATATATAAATGAAAATAGGTTATATATATTATATATATATAAGTATAACTCATATTTACATATAGGTCTAGTTTTGGTTGTTTAAAAACGTAAAAAAAAAAAAAAAAAAAAAAATTAAAATAAAAAAATATCCGATTAATCGATCGATTAAGTGCTAGATTAATCGATTACAAAAAGAATCGATAGCTGCAGCCCTATGCGAGACGCTCAATGGTGTTTTAAGCCCCCGACGTCGACTTCAAGGCAGGGTTGCGACCGTCGACTTCAAGGTACCCAACCCTAAAACGTGCGGTATACTAGCCGCAGCCGACCTGTCGAGCGCCAGTGTGACGTCATGGGAGCGCCGCAACTGTTTATACCCGCGCTGATGCTCGTGACACTAGTTGCAGTCTTCTCCTGAACAAAGGTGGCGCTAATGAGAAAATGCTACCGACTTTGCTCTTTCTACGGACTAGAAGAAGAAGAAAAAGGTAAACAACGGCAGAACTGGCAGCAGCATTGCCGTCAATGCTTTGATTTGATTTGATGACCTACTTGGTGGGATCAAGCCTTTCATTCACCATAAAAGAACTCATCTTAACCCAATAAGTTTACAAGAGAGACTTGCAGTCACGCTGAGAGTCCTGGCATCCGGTTGTCGGCGAACCCGTTCAGGCTTCCCGTTTCCGCTTTGTCGCGCGCCGCTGAAAAAAAAAAAAAAAGAGCCGTGCGCGACAGCTGGGTGCGCGCCATAAATCGGACGCACCGGCAGGATATTACGTCATTTTTACGTCACGATGGCACGCCACTTTGGATGCGTCTAGTGTAAAACACACTTTAGAAGACGATGCTGGGGGCTTAAAACACCAAACACCCTGCGAGACGGAAAATGTTACTGAATACACATTCAAGGAAACTTATCTAAGATACGGGACAAAATCTGATCTAAATAAGCAAAAAAAAAAAAAATTTTTTTTTTTTTTTTTTTTTAAAAAAGACCAAAGCTGTTGAATATTCCACAATATTCCATACCAAGATGAGTCTCCAGCCAGCATTAACAGTCGTTTTACTTCATGAAATCTTGTTTGGTTTCTGCTTGGTCCCTCACATAATCCAAGGGGGATATCATAAAAAGAGATATTGATTCAGCACAAAGGCTCTGTTGTGACTGATACCGATAGCATCTGTTTTTGTCTTTAGGACTCGAGCCGAGCAGCAACATAGGTTACCCTGTTTTATGCTATTTTTATTTGTAATAGAAATGTGCCTTCGAAAATTGTTAAAGTGTCTTTCTCACCAGCAACGCTTTAAGATCCAGCATATGTTCTTTGCCCAGGATGACGAGGGCAGCTGTGCCACAGAAAGTGTAGCCGCCGTGGGCCTCCAAACCCGGCACTCCGCTCAGACCACCCTCCCAGTTCTGACAACTGGAGACAGAGAAAAATAAAACACTCCCTGGCAACAAGGTCTTTAATCATTAAATAACAGGCCGCTGTGGTGGCGGAGGTTTGTACCTGAGGATCCAGTTGGTCGTGTCCTCAAACAGTTTAGGTGTGAGGATGTTTGTGAGCGACGCTACAGAGGCTGCACAATATGCACTCCTATAAAAAGGGAAAAAACACTGATATGAATCAACAAAGAGAGACAGGAAGTCTGCTCTTCCTACACTTACACATTATCATCCAAAGACTTGTATTTTTAGACTGCCAGCAGGGCAAATATAAACATCCATTTTGTTTTTTTAGGTTTTGTTTTCATCTGCAGTCAAGAGACTGTAAAGCTTTAGGCATTAATAACCAATCTCTTTTGATTATTATCGAGAAATGCCTTGAAAAGACCAGAAACAACGGTGAGCTGATCCGACTAACAAGTCTTGTAGCCAAAGCCTGACAGCTTACTCCTGCGTGCATGACCAGTATCCTTGGATAAAACGGAGAATTCCATTTCAGCTCAATATCAAACTTAGCTAGTAGGACAAATTCAATATTGGGCACTGTATTTTTTTAGCATATTGTGCATTTATTGGGGACTATTATCAGCTGTGGATTAATACACATTTAGTGCTGTAGTGAGTATGTACAGCAGCAGGACAGTGCATGTGTGATTGACTTAAAATATAAAACTACTCATGATGATGAAGTAACATGTGTTTTTACGGTGTTCTCTGACACAGAGGAATAAGCTATATCAGGCTTTAGATACACAGACGAGACTTTGTTGGTAGGATCAATTGTTGTTCGATTTGTTGACAATAAGAACAATATTGAAAATCACCACATTTATCCTTAAATGAAAAGTGGGTTTGCAAATCATCCTGCTTTCTAGGCTAAACCCGTTAAACCCATTGGAAATAAAAACTTTTCTTAGTTCATGAACGGTTACCATTCGTCGCTTTCCCAGGGCAGCAGCAGATAAGAAAACCCGTCTGAGAGGAAAAAGAGTTTAAATAATACATAACGGCGGCAGAATATTAATTGGTTGGCAACAGATAACAGCCTCCCCTGAGAGTGAAAAGGTAACTTTGACTTTTGAGGTTCTCTGTTGAAAACGGAAGACGGTGCCTCAAAGCTGCTTATTAAAAAATCCTCTGCCACACATAGCAGATTCAAAGAGAGAGACACACACACACAGTAACTCAATTAACATAAATCCACTTTTATGCAAAATGCAAGATGTGGGTATTTCTGATCTTTTCTATCAACACCAAAGGAAAGGGAGAAAAAAAAAAGGAGACTTTTTATTTTTTTTAAATGTTCCACTTATTAGGTGAAAACACTAAATGTGTTGACTGTCACGCACATGCTCTTAATTTTGACTTCGGTGATCATGGATTTTCCTGTGTGGTGCCGAAATGAAAAAAAGAGAACCAAGGGTAGGGGAGGTAGCTCTCACCTGACATCCACCTCTCCTCCAACGTGCATCACAAACGAGCCATCCGGCTGCTTCACTGACATTAGGAAATCTAACAGCTTCTCCCTGCAGAGGGTCAGCAGCCCAGGAGGAGAGAGTAGAGGAGCAGCAGGAGGGGAGATAATGGGCACAGTGAAGGAGATAAGGTGAGAGAAAGAACAGAGGGAAGAGGGTGGAAGGCAAGTGGAACAGCTTAAGTACTACAAATTTTATAAAAAACTAATACAAAAAAAAAAAAGTCAACAGAGAAATCACCACCATAAACCTTTTCTAGCTTCAGTTACGCAGAAAATGAGTAAGAAGTCGTGTCAACACTACCTTCACATGCTATTATAATAAGCTACTGGTTAAACATAGATACGTCTGTAATATCCTCCAACAACTGAAACAATAGTAAAGAAAAAAATATTCTACTGAGAGAGATTAAAAGGCATACATTAATACATTCATTTTAAAAATCATTATGATTAAAAGCTTTGACATGTGAATATGGTTATCATTATATGTAATAATCAATCTTCATTCACACTGCATGTGCCTTCAGTTTATATGGGTACTTTTGAGGTGATATGATGTTTACAGTGTTGTGTCTATTTTATCTATAGTACATCACATTACTCAGTTATCTCTCTCCAACAAAGTCACCATAACAAATTGCTGATCTTGGCACCCGATGTGATTTTTTTGTGTGTGTGTGTGTGTGTGAGTCTTTAGGATATAAATAATAAGTATTGCTGACAACAGAATGTGTCCTCTACTTCGAAGCTGCTGAGCTGTTTGGATTTTTCTAAAGACTGAAAGACTTTATCAGCTAGCAATCCCCTAAACCAGAGATCTTCAACAGTGGGTCCGGGACCCTTAGGCGGTTCTCAGAGATACTGCAGGGGGGCCCAAGATTATTGTTTAATCATTTTCAAAAGTTAAAATGTCTGAAAATATACATAAACATCCAACATATTATTAGCAAAGATAATCGGCCTATTTGAGATTTTCTTTTTTTAATTTAAACATTTATGAAAGGCTACAGATACAATGAAGCTTAAGGATTCATTGTGCTACATGTATGTTTACCATCAAAACACAATTCATAAATATTGTATGCACCATAAAAAGGCATGTGTAAAGGCTTTAGGCCTACACATTTCTTTTTAGGCCCAGTTTATTACGCAACTCAATTGTATACATTACGTAGTCTCTCTCTCAGGTAAGGGGTCCTTGGCCTAAAAAACGTTGAAGACCCCTGCCCTAAACGGATGTCATTAAATTGTGCACACATCAGATACACCGCACACCCAAGCGTCTTGACACTAAGCTGCGTTTTTACATTAAAATATCTACAAAGGAAGCATCCAGGCACCTAAGTATGAACGAGTACTATTATAAAACAGCCAACTAACAGTAAACCAGTAAGTCTGTTTGAAGTCTGCTTTTATAGAAACTTTTCCGTGTTCTTGACGTTGTGTTTTGTAACCTTGGTGTAGTATTAAGACAGTGGGGTGACTGTGGTTGCGTGACCATCACTGTACCTGTCAATAATATTATAGGCCTGTTCTGTGCCGATGATACAGAGGGCGTTGACAGCAGCGTAGGTGGGTGCGAGGTGGGCGTGTTGTCCTGGTCCCCCCGCAAAACCGCCTACTGGGCTCTGACAGCGGGCCAGAAAGTGACACACACTGGAGAGAAGAACAAAAAGTTATGACCAAGAAATTGTTGAATTGGACTTACACAGATAGACAGACACTATAACAACTACAATAACAACAATACTAATACTGACATATCAGATCACAAAAAGAGAATGTCAAAGTGTGTCTTGCATATTTGATTACGGCATCTGCACTGATTATGCAACCAATGGAGTTGAAGATAAAAGCATTAAACAGTGGTATAAAAACATGAGCCCATGCATTTTTAATGTGTGTTTTGATGCACAATTTTTGTCAGTGTAGTTTATACAAAAGTGCCTGAACACAGATAGGGAAATAAAACGCTTGTTCAATGAAATGTTGAAGAAAGACTTTCCCTAATTTTATACGGATAGACAACTGCTAAATAAATTATTATAAGCGCATCATTTTGGGAGCAGACTGAATGGAAGACTTAAATCGGTTGTGGCTTATTGTTTGAGTAATCCTCTCTTCTCTTTCACTAACCACAAATGGGGCTGCTCGGTTTCTGTCAGAGCTTGTACGGGACAGATTTCACAATGTGTCTTAACTACGTATAAAGCTGGGTGATGCTCAAAAAGACGCCACATGCACAAGATCTTTTCCTTTTAAATTCAAAAACAAATGTGTATATCTTACTTGGACAAACTTTTCTCACACCTTTTAACACACACAAACTTTCTATCCACTCAATCGTTATAGCTATAATTCTGCATCTCAGGCTTGCAGAGCTTCAGCTGACAGTAAAGCGAGCACCGCTGGCTTAGTTCCCTCTAGCTGACGTGGCACAGAGCACAGTTTCATTTCTTTCTTTCCAGCTGCTGCTCTCACAAATGTCCTCTTCATCCACCGCCATGGAGTAAAATAACAAAACTGTGAGCATGCCGTGAGCAAACCGGGATGGAATGGAAAGCGACATTAACTTTGGCCAGCCAGTCCGGTTTCAAGAATGACCATAGAACAGTGTACACTTGATGGGACAGAGAAAGCAATCCGTTGTGGGTTGCATTGTTATAAATCCTTAAACAGGGCCTCTCTGTGTGTGTGTGTGTGTGTGTGTGTGTGTGTGTGTGTGTGTGTGTGTGTGTGTGTGTGTGTGTGAGCATGAGGACATTGGCGCTGGGCAGTGCCAGACGTTGTGTTGGCACGCCTCACAGTAATAATTAGAATGTGGGTTGCCAGCCTGGCATCGCTACTCGCTATGGGGTTTGCTGAGTGTTACTTTGGACTGGCCGTCATTTAATCAAATGACATTTTGGTGGCAATAAAAGCGACACCGTTTGAAGTTATGGCTGCATAAACACGTTTAAAATAAAACAACACAACTGCTTGTTCGATTGTGTCTTATAGGTCCATGTGGTTGAAATATATCTTTATGTTGTAAGACACAACAAACAACAACTACAACTATTGTTGCAATTAGACTGTTTGTGTGTAGCTGCTGCAGTTAATTCTCAACATGTTTGCATTGCAGCAGCATTAGCTCTACTCTTATTATGAGAATGATGCAATGGTAATACAGTTTTAAAAAAACGTCTTTGGCAGAGCCCCTCAGTAGCAGGTGTGTGTGTGTGTGTGTGTGTGTGTGTGTGTGTGTGTGTGTGTGTGTGTGTGTGTGTGTGTGTGTGTGTGTGTGTGTGTGTGTGTGTGTGTGTGTGTGTGTGCGTGCGTGCATCTCACTCTGAGGCGACAGCAGCAGGAATGGGCTCTTCTAGTAACTCCAGACTGTGAAGAATCCAGAAGCAGAGCCACGGCCTGCTAGCATCTAGACACTACCCGCACATGGACAGACAGCATGGGCATCAGATGACCAATTATAGAGATAAATGAGATAGTGATATCACTGTCAGTCAGAGGCAGAGACGAGAGTAAACAGAGCCGGAGGAAAATTATAGAGCCGACAAAGACAAAAATAACCACTTATTTTCAGTGGTCTGTAAATGTATAATGGTGTTTTATAATAAAAAACAATGCAGTTATTTAAAGTTTTTTTTTGTACTGTTTTCATTATATAATATCATGACTTCTAATTTCCGTTTCCAACATTGCTACAATGTTTGAACTGGACATATAAATACTGCACAGTGTAACCGCACGAAATCACCACACTGGCTGTCAATCAAAAGGAAACACTGATGATGATCAAGTCTGAGGTTAAATCAGTCATATACTGAACTGGGGGCTGTGTGGACAACTTTGCAATGGTATTTATATTTAAAGCAGAGAAAGCCAATCATCCAGAGGCAGCGAGTGTTACTGTCCTTCTGTCCTGGCTATTACTGACACACAGGAACTAATGCAACCTCTGAGTGAACGCCAGGGGAGGACTCGGTCATAGTGTGTGTGTATCATACACTTAAATGGCCATAAAAGATGTTTCAGCACGTGTAATACTGTACCTCATAAGCATCAGATAAGTGACGTAAGCCCTTCTTGAGATATTGGTAGTGTTGTTCCCGCAACAACGTTGGCCTGAAGACCAAACACAAGACACAAGGATTAGAAATAGGTAGCAGCTTGAAATTAACAGAAAATGTCAAAACAGAAATCTGAGAAACTGTTATAAGAGGCGTAATTCACTCCCTTTTGTAGGAATGCTATCCTTGGTCACACCTGTTTTTGCTATTTTAATATCATGTGTAACCTCAAGTCCTAACGCAAAATGAAAAGGGGTTTTATGTTTCAAACAATCAGTTGTCCACCAGGTAATCTCTCTGCTCGCTTCTCACTTCACACTCACATTTAAGGCTTTTTGCTTTCATTTTTATTGAAAAGAGATTCCAGGATTGTACCTGTATATAATATTTTTGAAAATTAAAACACATTAAAAACTATACCACAAAATTGGAGAGAAACAGATTAATAGGATTATTTTCATTACATGAGGCAATGGTATCAGCCTGTCTTTTGTTAATTTACCTATATATTTTAAAGGTAGTTCAGCACCTCGGCAGCCTAATTAGTGGCTCCTTTGCATTTTATTCCCAATGTTTTATTCACTTTCTATTAGCAGGAGAGTATTCTGGTCTGTCCACATTAAGAAGGGAAAAGTAAAAGGAACATAAAATCCAGGTGAACAAACGCATTACTTTGAACTAGAGATAGACAAGATAAAAAGATAAGATATTATATTACTGAGTCATTGTTTTTAGATACCGTTTGTGTTGTTTTGTACATATTTTTTTGTGAGTTTTGTGCCTTTGCATAAAGACACACACACACACACACACACACACACACACACACACACACACACACACACACACACACACAAGTATGTGTGTCAGTGAGTCAAAGACAGCTGACCCTCCCTCCCTCCTTGCCACCCACCCAGTCCTATTCACTGCCTGCCCCTTTTCATGCATTTGCGCTACGACGATTGTAATTACACTCTACCTACGCAGGGTTAGTCACAGATCACTGCCCAAGGTTTCATAGCAGCAAATTCTGCAACACAACAACAATCAGAAGTGAGAACAGGACCAGTGCTAAGCAGCTAAAAGCCCGTCCGCCCACCACAGTTCTGCTCGTCAGACAAGGTTTCAACACGGCCGTTTAAAAGTTGACGGCAGACTTGGCCACAGACGAGTGTGCAAGTAAATTAAACCTATCATTTCAGCCTCAAGTTGAGCAGAACCAACATCTGAAAGTATAGAGCAGATACTCTGCTGGTTGAGGGTAAATAATCTTACCATCTGAACTTCCATTCAAATTCTTCAAATTCAGTTTTGTTCTGGCAGTCTCATGTTGGTTTTAGTGGCATATTTGGCCAGTTTTGTGACTTTTGTGTATGATACACGGGGACGTAGCAACCACTGACAACAGTAAGGCCGTGTCCTTGGTTGTTTTTCTGCTAATTTAACAACCTGAGAAGTTTACATTCTACAATCACACACGCATTAACCATAGTGTTTTTTTCAGTATCTGAGTCAGTATCTTTAACAGGTGCTGTTTTTAGGTTGAAAGACAGATTTCCTCCACAAAAATGATATTCATGTTAGTGTGAAGAAGTCTAGTTGAAACAGTTTAATGAATATGAATAAATATAATGGGGAAAAAAAGCTTTTTTGGTGTCAAGTCAAACATTTCTTATTGAGGTGGAGTTGTGGTGGAGGAAGTTGGATTCCTGACTTCATTCTTCCTAAATTCCTAGCTACGCCCCCGAAGCTAAATTTAACAATAAATTGTTCTTTTATTAAAAGCAACCGTCAACTTGGATGCATGTTCTGCCTTCCTTTGGACGCCTGAAATGTCCGTGTGTTTAAGTAGGCTGTTGCTGTTAATTGATATGCCTTGCACCAGTATTTGTTTTGATTCTGACAAAAATCCATATTTGTTTTGACAGATGTGGGTGGTAAAATATAACATGTCAGCATCAACAACAAAAAAAGAACAACACATAAGTACATTTCTGCAACATTTATACAACTAAAATGATGCTAAAATTATGTTAAGCTGGCCATAAAATAACCAAAGCCTGGATGCCTTCCTTTCGTGTGAGACGAGTGCAATTAACCTAAAAAAAACCCTTTCATTATAACTTTATTGCAAAAGATGAAAACTAACCCGGTGTTGTGTTGAACTCCAAGCCCAGGCTAAACAGATGATTGTTACTAAATGTGTGACCTCTACTGATGAATACTGTTCGTTTTTCTTGTAGTACATTTCCCCATTGGCTGCAGTGCCGGTGACATTCAGGTACACACAGTTGTCATAGAAATAAGATGAGTCACCCCATTAAGAGGAGACTGATGACAGCTGATAGCAGGAGCAAAGTATGTGGGCTGATCAACATACCATTTAGATAACATCACCGTGCAGCCATCTCTACAGGCAAACAGCAGGTGTCTGTGATCAAAAACAGCCACAGCCAATGAGCAGTGCTCTTGGAAATGTCTCATAATGGCAGTTGAGTGTATTCAACATAATAAGTCCTTTGAATAGAGTGTTTGTTTATTGAAAGGATCCCCATTAGCTGATACTCTTCCTGGGGTCCACATGATGATGATCATTACTACAGCTACACAATAGGCTCGTTCGAGATGAGCCAGGTCTGCGCAGAACGGATCACCGGTGATCGCCGCCCGTTGCATGCCGGTTAGATTTGTGTCCGACTTGCTCTGACGTCATGCACACGTGAGCAACGATAACCTCACGAGATCAAGGCGGCCGCAGGTTTGAGACGCAGGCAGCACCGTTACTTTTCACTGTGAGACCCAGGGCATGCTGTGAAACGCCTGCCTCTCGGCTGATCTAACAGCTGATTGGTTCAGAATCGACTCAAAATCATAACGTTTTCTATCAACTTTTTTATTGTTTTTGAATCGGAGGGATTTTAATTGCTATTTGTCTAATTTAAAGGCTTATTCTGTACAGAACACGTGTGGCTGATGGTTACATTTAGAAGTCAGAGAGACTAAATCTGTTCAGACTACGGATCATCTACAGTCTGTTTATTAAAATCAGCAACAGATCAGATGTAGATCATTTTGACAGCTACTCTGTCATAATAAAAACAACTGGAGACTGTATTCAAGCTGATATGTGGGTCTGATAACATTTGATTAAATCGGACTTAACGGGATGTGAGTGTTTATGTGATTTCCTGTTCAGCCTGAAGGCTGCTGGAAACGGCTGGAAACTGTCCCACTTGACCGCGGCTTTTTGTCACCGCCCCCGGCTGCTGCCGCCTGCTCTCGTCCACTTTACAGGCGAGGAGCAGATAATAACGAGCCTATTATCTGACCAATTTGTTACCTTGGGTTTGAAAATGCATGTTTTTTTTCTAGACAATTTTTTGATATACTGCATAAAGGCTTTTATGATATACTGAGTTGAGGCCAGGCCAATTTAGTGTCCCGATTTCACATTATTATTGTACTAATATCTGACCGAGCTGAGTCACATTTCTGAAGCAAAAGCAAAGCTACTTCATTTTCCGTTTTATACAAGCATTAAAAAACAATGTGGCAGACTGCATTTTAAACAATGAAATATTTGATTAATTCATGCTCGATATTGAGGAGGTCAAATCCTTTGCCAGTCCTACAATAGTTCAGATCGTCCCGATTATTATTAATCACAATTTTGTTAACATTTTGTCGTCTTTTGACAGCTGAGACAAATGTCAGAGAAGGAACAATAATGTCTGTAGGGCAGACCATTTCCTGGAAGAGATATTCTTGTCAGATCTCGGGTGGATGTCGGTAACCACTAAGCAGGGTGTAACGGCATCAATACCCCTTATGTGAAAACAACTTGGACCTAATGGAACAGTATGGCAATTAGAGATTCTTCACTGGGATCATGCTTGGGCACTTTTCAAGTCTAAAGTCGTATTACTCTAAAAAACATGATGTTTTTCCCCCTGAAAATTCTGTGTGTAAAGGCCAAGCGGAGCAGTGGAGAAAACATGAGTCAGAGGAAAACTCAAAACTAATATATCCAAACCCAACCAATGTCTGTGCTGCTTCCATTTGTTGGAACTTGTTATTTAAGAGATGGGTCGTTAGCTGTAGAAGCAGACCTTTTCTCTCTGGATACTTACTGTGGTAAGCTGTGTATTTGCTTGTAAACACTGAAGACTTCTTCAATGCTGCGTTCCACTTTTTTCTAGTTAAAAAGAGAGGACAGGAAAGAGGAGCGTGCAAACAGACATTATGAAGATCATCCTTTCATCAGCTGGTCATTACCATTAGCCAAATGCAGAGCAGAGGTATGGTTTGTTTATAGAGCAACATACTTAAAATGCAACACACTAGTAACAATTTAAAATACTTTTTAATTTTCACAAGACATCTGAACCTTCTGAAGTTATATTTTGACTTGGCACACCTCCTATGATAGAACACATAGAAACATTTCCAAAAAATAAACAAATAAAAAATAAACAAACAATGACAAGAGTTATGATGTAAAAGGATTTAGAGTAAATTTGTAATAGGATCAACTGAAAATACTACTTGATATAGGGATAAAAGATGCAATGCTTTACTACTAAAGAAATACGACCTAGATATGACATTTACAGTTGAAAGATAAGTGCTCTCTGTTGAACAAACTATACAATGGCCACACGGTTTCGAAGTCACCTCAAACATATCTTTGGCAGTTTCTAGGCAATTATCAGCTGATGCATGCAAATTAGCTGTTGAGCTTAACCTCAGGACTTTAACATTGGTGGTTTACAAAATAGCAATGTTGACGACCATGCACTGCCCCCTATCAATTAAAATTGATTCCAATGTATCTGTGATTAGCTAGCTAATTGTGCCGATAATATCATCTCAGCAATTTAGTCTAGGGGCCTATGGCTGGAGGGGACCAACTAAATTGAGGAAAGGTGGTCACATTTCTTTCAGAGGGTCTCTCAATCAATTGCTACGGACCTGAATGTGTTTAACCACACGCAAACTGTAAGTTCAAGAACATAAAATATCTCATTTTAGATAAGATATGGAGCTTTTCCTTCAAGTCTCGTTAACAGTCTTACACTAATGGGCGGCGGCGTACCAAGGCTTAACTGTTTAAATGACTTAGCCATTAGCTAACTTAACTCATAAATATTTAATCTCCTTAAGTTAAATTACAACGCTAGCTACTTAAAATGCTAGTTAGTTTGCTAACTAGCTAGCTAGCTAATGGACGAGAACCAGTTTCCGATCATTCTGCTAATCTATGGGCCGATTCATGGGTATAAAAATGAAGTGTGTGAGTGTTGAATTTCTGTCACGCTTCTTCCAGACGCGCTTTCATCCAGAGAGGAGAGCTGCCACTCAACCCCAGCTGCATTAGCATTAGCCACATTACCTAATGAAGCTAATCTGTGCCTCCGCTCACCTGCTCCCGTGAAGTCACCGTTTCCACCCCGTCATCCACGAACATTGCTGCGGAATGACACTCACTGAAGCACCGTAAAGGCGTCGGTACACTGTCCATGATGATGATGATAGGCCCCGTTATGTGCTGAGATGCTGAAAGTGATGCTGATAGTTTTGTTTTGATAGTTCGCTTAGTTTCAGTGGACTCTGCTCACTTCCTGCTGAGGTTGGAATGGGCGGAAACTGCGCGCATACCCGCTACGGCGTCTCCAAGGGAACAAACCTCTCTCTTTCACCGTAGTGCGAAAAACGGCACACAAACACACACAGCCTCTTGTAAAAGTATTTTGGCGTGAGTTTTATGATTAAATATGAATTAACGAGTGAGTAAATGACTATGTCCCTGTTTTATATTCTTTCATTGATGGTATTCCACTGACGTCGAAAGAAGCAATGCCACCGCGCGCGCGTTATTTCTGCGGTCGGTCTGCATTAAGTCAGATACAAACAAAACAAAAAAGTACCGGAAGTTGTGTGATTTAGCCTTCAAAATAAACCCTCAAAACTTGTTATGGAGGGGGGGAAAACTTTCACATCAATACATATTTTTTTAATTTCAATGCTACTAAACTTAGTACAAAAAATAAGGAAATTTGTGTTTGGTAGATTATTTCTCTGTGGTAACAATGTTTTTTGGCAATACAGCTTATACCATTTGAAAGCATGTTTAGTTCCCTTTCAAATGGTGCCCCATTTGTAAGGAACATACATTTGTGGGATGAGCAGCAGAGCTGAGTATGTGGGTTGCACCCATGAAACATTTGCCAAATTGTCTCTGACAATGCCAAATAGCTTTTCTTTGCTGTTGCTATTGACTCTTGTTTTGAATTTCTGGTACCCCCAGGTGCTGACAATCAGGTGCCTTATTCTGCAACCAGTGGCAATCCCATATCTCCACAGTCTGGGACCAAACTCTATCCTCCAAGATGACACAGCTTGTCCCCACAGAGCAGGGTTTATCAGAGACTACCTCCAGACTACCTCCAGAATGGGAGTGGAGAGGATGGAATGGCTGCCAGCAGTGCTGACCTCAACCCTATTGAACACTTGTGGGATCAGCTTGGGCGTGCTGTTCGTGCCAGAGTCACCAACACAACCACGTTGGCTGACTTGCGACAAATGCTGGTTGAAGAATGGGATGCCATCCCACAGCAGTGTGTGACCAGGCTGGTGACCAGCATGAGGAGGCGGTGCCAGGCTGTTGTGGCTGTGTATGGTTCTTCCACACGCTACTGAGGCTCCTATTTGTGAAATTAATAAATTGTTAAATTGCCAATATGTCTTGTTTCTTCAAACTTCAATCATCCAATCCACCAAACACCAAACGAGTCAATGGCTGTTTGGCATTGGCAGAGAAGATTTGGCAAATTTTTCATGGGCGCAACCCACATACTCAGCGCTGCTGCTCATCCCACAAATGCATGTTCCTTACACATGAGGCACCATTTAAAAGGGAACTAAACAGGCTTTCCAACTGTATAAGATGTATTGCTAAAAAACATTGTTACCACAGAGAAATAATCTACCAAACACAAATGTCCTTACTTTTTGTTCTAAATTTATATATTGTGCTTGTATTGTGCTTTTTACTAAATAAATCCCACCAGTAGTTTGACCTGGTCAGACACTATTAAGCATTCAGTAAATAAGCAGATGTATAGCAGCTTTATAAACTATCATACATATGAGAAAAGAGGCGTAGTCGAGTCATCATATTAATGAATGAAGTAGCCTACCCTTTAACGTCTATACTGGCAGACAAGTAAATTACCAGTTAGGCATGCATTTAATCCACAGATGCAAATAACATAAGCCCATATACCGAAAAGATGTGGTTATGTGCATGATTTTCTCACACTTTTAAAACCTCCAAATACAGTAAAACATTCAAAGGTTTAATATTATAATGATAATAATATATTGGAAACAAAAGGCAATCGTGCTATTACCACAGTTGCTAACAAAACATGTAATCATCTTTGTAGTACGTAAATCATGTTCTCAATTAGGCTACTGAAGGCTTTTATGTTGGAAAGTACCACCGGAAATGGCCTTTTCTCATTGAGTCTTGTCTTACAATGGTCCACCGCGCCCACTGGAAGCTGGAGGCTGTCTGGGAAGCTGGAGCATCCCTGTTTTGTCACCCACCGACAGACCCAGCGTCAGTGAACAAAAAGAAGCATAGCCAAAGCCCCATGTTGACCATTTGAGCAGACATGGAATGCAGGTGGGGAGGGATCGGTCATTCATCGCTGAGTTAGCTGACTGGGGCTTTTTTTTAATTGAACACTACCCAACACTATGGCTAAGCAGTACGATGTGCTCTTCCGACTCCTGCTCCTCGGAGATTCTGGGGTTGGGAAAACATGTTTGTTATGCAGATTCACGGACAACGAATTTCACCCGTCTCACATCTCCACCATCGGTAAGAAAGACTCTGCACCGCCACCAGGGGTTCATTTTATTCATCATTTGCGTTAATTAACAATCCGATTCGTTTGTAAGGTCTTTTCATCGGTTTCTGTTGATTTGCGCATCATCCTCTCTTTGTGGCCAATGCATTTTCTATTCAAATTCCACAAATTAGATTTGATTAGATTATACTTAGTTTTTTGCTTTTATGTTTATTTATGGTATTAGAGAGTATTCACGTGGAATGAAGAGTGTTAACTGTGAAATCAGCCTAATTGCATTGGCTGGAGGAAGCTCTGAGGGGCAAGATCCAACACTTGGCAGCCATGCAGATGAGTTTATCAACTATCAGCACTTGGCACTGCCAGTGCAACCAAGTAACCTACCGTCATGTGCAGAGATTTCACTGTACTTATTATAAGAAGACTACATCTTACAAAATGAAGGCCCTGGTGTGATGTTTGTTAAAGACATTTTTGAGGAACCCCTGACCCAGTCTCCATTCCCTAGAGTTGATTGACAGAAAATTCATCAGCAACTGTTTAGATAATTGGTTAATTGATGAAGTTGGTTTTCAAGCAAAATATTTCATCAATCACAGTAAACTGAATATCCTTGGGTTTTTGGACAAAAATAGCAATTTCAAGGCATCAGCTTAGAATCTGGTAAGTTTTTGTGGGCATGTTTGATCATTTTCTGATGTTGCATAGACCAAATGATTAATCCCCCATAACGAGGAAAACAAATCCAGCTCCTTCGTCTTTTAATTCAGGGTATCTAGAGCAAACTAGCAGTATCTCTTCATACCTTTGGTCATGGATCTGCCACATCCCTGAAGATGACAATTGACTCAACAAAATTGAACCAGCCTCTTTAGGTAATATATCCTGTGCAGTATATGTACCTCAATATGATTTATAGTGCAGAGCATGACAGGCGCATTTCCATGCTTCACTTTGAGGTAAGGGAAATAAGGATGTACACAGCGTTCATTCCTGCGCATGCTGCGTTTCTTTCTCTTATTTCTTCTTTTGTGGCAACTGTGCCGCCGTTTGGGCGTGTGTTCAGATAGAGATATTTTCTCCCAGTTTGCTCCTTTTCTTAGTTTGTGGTATACGTTGTGTCTTTGCTTGCAGTAATTGGCCATAATATAAGACAAAATACAAACATTCAAGTGGCTTAAATGTGAAGGTAATGTCAGGAAATGTTCCTCCTGGTTGTGATGGATGTGATTCAACTTTTAGTTGAAAAGATAGAGACTATGTATAGGGTCAATACAATAAATCATGAAGCTGGTAGTCAGGGGGCATTTGCAGACAGATGATGCCTGAAAAGACTGAACAGAAAAGAGAGAGAGAAAATTCCACTATTAATTGTTCATTTGAACATATCATTTATTTAAAAATAAATGGACCACTGGTGTGTAGGAAGCCTTAATGATGTTGGAGCTCTCAGTGAACTTCTGCAAACACCCCACATCCACAGCATTATGCTCAAACTCAAGTGTTCCTCTTCTCAATACACTTCACTTTAAAGGCTTATGTTGTTTTACCTGCTATAACCAGTATTGATATATGCTCACAAGTAGAGCTAGGCGATATGGAGAAAATCAAATATCCCGATATTTTTTACCAAATACCTTGATATCGATATTGTGGCGATATGGTGGGGTTGACAATTGGTGCTTTCACAAAATATGCACACAATGAGATTTTTGATAAATAATCATCAGTTAGGTTGATATAATAACTCTGTGGGTTAGGGATAGTAGTGGAACAGCTAGATCAGTCTGGTGAGTTCAGAAAAGTACATCACTCTACTGTAATGCAGCCTTTAAAACCAGGAAAAGACAACACTTGTGTCATATCAGGATATTACGATATCCATAATTTAAGACAATATTTAGCCTCATATATCGATATCGATATAATATCGATATATTGCCCAGCCCTACTCACAAGGCTTACTAATCCTGCAGAATATTCTATTTTAAGTCCTGCACCTATAGCGCTCTACAGGACACTTCCTCCCTGTAGTGTAATGTTCATATAATTGCAAGCCCTTCTAATGTCTTTTACAAGAAAGGTCCAGCGTGTCTGCATGTAGTGATCTTTCTGTGCTTTTGTTGCAGTGTACCAAGTGTTCACAACCACAGCTGGATGCTTAGAACTCAGGCTCTTATGTTGGTGCAGGTGGTGGACTCCTGATATTTATATTGGACTGAATAGTTGGGGGCAACAGACCGTGTCTATAAGCCATGCTGGGAGGTTTTTCATGGGCATGAAATGATTCAAACGCCTCTCCTCAGACTTAACAAGCCCATACAAGTCCAAAGAGACAGAGAGATCAAGAGTGACCACCATCAGTGCTCTCCTGTGGAGGATCAATACATAATTTCCCAACCTTCATGGTGACAGAGGCAGAGGGATATAAATTCTCTCCCATTCCCCCCTCATGGGTAGCTCCATAATTCATCAGTTTTTGTTACAGTCCACACATGTTTTTTGCTCTTTATTATCTATAAAAGAAAAAAACTGCTGGGACCTCTCACCTACAGAAGGATATATTCAATAAAGCACATCAAGTTCTATATAAATATTAGCATCTCCTGCAGTTATGCATAGAAAAAACACAAGGCAATTATACACTGACGGCTCCCAGCTAACAGTGTGATGAATAGACGCAGATACTGTATGTGGACATGCATTACTCCTATGTGATTGATGTCCAAATCCATAAACATTAAGGTGCTGCTGTAACAAGCCTTTTTCTATTAGCGCTATTAACAAGATTCTGGTTTGCAGGGATTTGTTTCCTTGCAGCCTCAAGAACTCGGTTCATCTTAGAGGTGTTGGATCGTATTGAGGTCAGTGTTCTATGTAGGCCAGGCAAGTTCTTCCACACCAAACTCAGGAAGGCTTTTCTTTATGGACCTTCTATTGTACCCGATGGCATTTAGTTTTTTTGGCATGCTCCGACAGGCCAAAAGGAAACATTTACATAGATATAGTAAACAGTCTAGACAGCAGATATACTGTATATTTTAACCGTGTGGTCTTGTCCATTATTTCTGTAATTCTTCAAAATGTATAAAGTACAGTCTGGGCTTGTATTCAGACTATTAAAGAGTTTCCCACACATAAGAAAGATAGTCAAAACCACAGAGCGAGACCTGCATTCAAATCCAGCATTGTTGATCCACCAAGGCTTCTTGACGATACATCAGCAACTCATAAATATCGATAACAATAAATAGCACACCTGGCTATAGGATCAACAAAAGGATATGACTTCCCCCCCCTGGTTACAGATCATTATAAAATAAAAACTCCAACTTTTACTTCCCTTTCAAATATCAGTCAAAAATCAGACTAGTCCAGAATTCTGTCCTGATCTTACCTGAAGGACTAATACACCTTCACTCAACCAGGTATCACATTTTATTTTAAGACCCTCTGTTCCTCATAAGACTTCCATCTGGGCCCGAGAGTCCACATTTCTCTGGCAAAAAGAGCAGCTGCAGAGAAGATTTATTAATGCTATTCAGTCACACTGCTGAGTTTAATCTTCCTCACCGCTACCTCCTGGCTGTCACAATATCTATAAAGAACGAGCCCAGCCCCTGGCCTATATCATAGCTCAATAAGCAGCTGTCCTCCTGGTGGCGATCCCAGTGGTGTTATGGTCACGGCCTGGTCAAACACTCAGCCGGCCGCTGCTTGACGAGCTCATTATTGTGACGGGCCGGGCATTGGGTCACAGCCACCATAGATCTTATGAAGAGTTATTAAAGAAATCAGTGGTGCTGTCATAGCCTTGACTTCCTCCTGGCAGGAAAAGGTGTGGTCTTACATCTCTGATATGGAAGTTATAGTTGTAGCCTGACTAGTCTTGCTTTGCCAGATCCTCCACCCCATCGATGCGGAAGGGGGTCTGGCTAGTCCACACAGCATTCCAGGATGGGAGAAAAACGTGCTCTGGTTTATTGGCATTTCTTTAAACCAGTCACAATCGTAAGCGCCGGGCGGAGCAACAGTATCTGGCAGGCTTGCGCCTTTCGAACTCCACACCCACAGATTTTTTTTTTTCTTTTTCAAACTTGTCTTCTCAAGTGACATCAGACTGCACACAGCTCCCTCTGGAGCCACAAAAGGCTTCATATAACCTTTTTTCACATTATGCAATAGTACTCCCGCAAACTGTAAACTGATTTTGATGAGTCTCCCTTTAACATAATCACACATAGCCTCAAATATCCTTTCCCCCCCCCCCCCCCCCCCCCCATTCAGTTATGTGTTTTACTTAAATCCTGATCTAAATGTAAATGCTGTGTAACACTAGTCTGGTATGAAATAAGCTAAATTTGACTGTGAGTTATTATAAATGTTTCATTTCATACGGGAGGTCAATACAAAACTTAATTGTTAAGTACAGATTGATAACTACTTTGCAGCTAATGTGCTGTTGTCCTGCTGTGCCCCGAAGACAGCAACTGTTGACACTTGTTGGCTGTCCTCTGCTCGTAATGATAGTCATGGATGACCCATTCCCAATTGTGTCAGTGCCAGAGCATCCATTCTTCCATCCATTAGTGAGCCTGTCGCCGCTGACACGTGTCACAGCCTAATCCGTCTTGCATAGTCGAACACAGTCATCCTGGTAATTGGTCAAGTCAATTTTGGGTGTGTACCCATTAGTTTTTACACGGCTTTCACACTGCTGATTGTGAAAGGCTGCCATGTTAAGTTAACTGCTGTCTGTCCCTGCACATTGTGCTTGTCTCCACTGATTATCTGAAGAGAAGACGGAAGTCCGTAGAATGTTTTTTTTTTTTTCAAGGCGGTCTTCGTGATTTAACATTTTCTGAAGCCATGACAGCCGAATTAGTCTAAAAACTTGGCAGATGCTGAGACCTTCAGTCAGTGTAAGGCGTTAAGGTTTGGTTTGCAGTGAAATTAAGTCAATTGGGTAGTTCACTGTTGAGTTTCAGTTACATTTAAAAACCTGTAGTCTTGTTTGTTCCCTTGCAAACCCATCTAACTGATTCCAGAGAGTGGCACTGGCACCATAGCCCTGAAGGTTGCTCTTGAATGCAACATTTCTGGCTGCAGAGCAAATGCATGCACCTCTAATCTCTCCTGTAACAGTAACATTTAGGACTTTCTACACAACTTCTCATGCAAACTGAACAATTTTGCAGCAAGTGACTTTTGCTGTAGTGATGAAAACACCCACAACATGAATATCAAACCTACTGTACAGCTAGAGAATCTATTAGTCCGTGTCTGCATTTCATATTTAAATCATTGCTGTTTGTGTGGATGACTGCTGACTGGAGCTTTATACAGTGCTAATACAGCTGGAAAATGACGCAGGAAGACAGCCTTTTCTTTTATTGTCTCCTCTCTCCTCTCAAGCCTCAGGCAAAGCTAGCCACTGATTGTTATGCTGACCTTTCATTTAGTCTGAATGCTCTCTAGTCAAAGGCAAAGGCCCTATCACGACTTAAATGAGGCCTCACACTGTCGAGTCAGTGAGCTCCAGCCTCCGCGGAGTCTTCCCTCAACTCCAGCTTGTTTTCAACAAACACACAGTCCATCAGCCAGGTCGGCTAGGGTACACCTGTCAGCTTTTTCTTTATGTCAATCTCTTAGAACACAAACGTTGCAGAAATGCAGCTATAAAAACCACAAACAGCAGCTCTTCCAGTTATGTGAATCGATTGGACTCAGTAGCTCTTTCTCAGAGTGTGATGCCGGCGGTGACACACAGGTGCTGAGTGTCAGGTTAATTGGGATGAACTGTTAATTTATTTCTCAGGGATTAGTGTGGTCTATAGAAGCCTGCATTAGTCTGAGGAGACATACATAATTCAGTAGAGGCAGAGTTAATGGCTAAACTTATATAGTTAAATGATGATGAGCAGATTCTATACAAGATGTTCATGTTTATTATTTCCGTTGTTTGTTATTATTGTTGGTAGTGGCTACCATTTGGGACAATGATGTCATGTCATCGGCATGGACAGATTATAATGCAGTGGGCAAAGAAATGTTAAAGGCCCCCTCCCTACCACATGCCACAGACAGAGCAGTGTTGCTTTCCCATCATTTTAATGGCACTTTAGCAAATTTGAGATTTTCTCTGCAAGTCGGTCTGGCCAAGAGCCCATTCAAGCCCATTACCAATTTTTGAATGAACCTTCCCCAGACCCACTCTCAGTTACAACGGAGAAGGGTCTGGTGTCAACCAGGCTAATGGCACTTTGCAAGTAAATCATAATTCTAAACTTTTCAGTGAAAGTAAACAAACTTTAGAGTTGAAAGTGCTGCTGTTGGTTGAAAACCCCAGCTGAACTTCAGTATTTTCATATTCCATACATGCTAGATAAAGATAGGCTGCCCAAACTCTTCCCACATATACTCAAACTATGGGATAATATACACTATATTGTAGGACATTATGTAACAAAACCTGTGATAAAGGCTCTTTTTTTTTAACAACACATGTAAATAAGTCACTTTAAACAGAGACTGGGCCTGTGCAGCTAACGCATCTACAGTCCTCTGCAATATTTTTGTGAATAAAGACGAGTATATATTCTACTGTTGTATATGCTTTATACATGCTGAGGATTTAAAGGCTGATTCTGATATTTTTATTAGACTAAATACATTTAAATGTTTAGTGGCACCTAAAGTTTAGATGTATTATTCTCCACCAGGGTTACGCACCTGGGAGAAGACATGAAACAACATTTAGGCCATGATTTAAGGCAATGAAATTTACGAAATGTAATTAAGGAATTCAATTAATATTTTTGAAATGCTCAGAAAATTGGACTCTGAAAAGTAGCCTACTTGGTAGTACGAGGTTGTATCCTGGATAGAGACTTAAAATGTTAAATGGTCTTTTTCCACTCTGACAAAATGCAACATTTCTCGGGAAGTAATCAATACACAGATTTACTTTTTGTTATAAAAGCATAAAAAAAATACTTAGCATCAGCATAAAATATCAACTATCAGCAACCTCTCTTCAAGTATATCATTATCTATTCTGGCTTTCAAAAAATGAACTCAGGGTGAGTCTTAATAGAAATAAAAAAAATTGGCCCCGTCTGTGATTTTCTGTCTATAAACATTACCACAGTTAGCCATCTGAAATCATAGACCACTGAAGCGTGGGTGGCCCCCTCCCCATCTCAGCTCTGCCTCTTTCTCTCATCTCGTCCTCTGTGCTACTACGCACCGCTTAGCTATCTGTTTTGCCCTTCTCCCTTATTTCACCTCCAGTGTGATCAATGCAGTGGACTGAACTAAACGAGGACTCGGCTCGCTGGATCATTAGCCCAATCTTCTAACAGGCTTATTATACGGGAATGATTTGGCTCTGGTTGTGTTAATGCTCTCTATGATGTTACAAAGCTGCAGCAGATACTGGTGAACCTCATTCTGTAAAAGACACGGCGGGTTAATTGATTTCAGTCAATTATAAGCGTTTGTGTGGAAAGTACAAACGCCTCTGAGAAGATTCAGAACTCTAAGTCCAAGCCCTGCATTCACAGGTTGGGAGGAATATCAAATACATTTAGAGCTCCTCTGTGAATGCAATATTTCCTAACCGTATCTTTTGTCTCTTACAGGAGTCGACTTCAAAATGAAGACACTAGTAATAGATGGTATCAAAGTACGGATACAGATATGGTAAGACAGTGGCATGGGGCAGCATGCTGGAAGGCCCTGTGCAGGAGATTAACAAAAAGTTATTAGATATTACACAACAGTAGTTCTGATAAAGGGGATATTTTTTCATTTTCAAATATGCTGTCACTATCTTATGGTTGAGCAATTTCAAGTTTTACAATGACAAACTTGCACATTGATAGTATTTTGTAAACTGATCCAAGTAGTTTTACACTCATTGTGTTTACATTTGACTACTTTTAGGCTAATTAAATAATAGTATTTTCACACAGGAGGAATACTTGCTGATATTGAGCTAACATGCTCACACTGACAATGCTTACATATCAATGTTTAGCAGGTAAGATTTTACCAGGTTTACCATTTTAGTTTAGCCTGTTAGCGTGCTTACATTTCCTAATCCAAACTAAAACACAAAGTACAGCTGAGGCCGATGGGAATGTCATTAGTTTTGCAGGTTTTTGGTCATGAACCAAAGCATTGGACACATAAATTAGATAAAAATTTAGATAAAAAGTCCGGGGGTCAAGTAATTAGGATTTTTTTAATAGGGACCTTGAATATATGTAGCATATTTTACAGTAATCCATCCAATAGGTAGATATTTCGGTCTGGGCCCCGCTCCTATCATGGCTGAACAACCCAGCTTAAAACAACACTTTTTCCCTATTTCATGAACAGTTTATATTTTTAGGTACATGGTTTACATTGGACAATGACAAGAATAATACATATTTGCATTTAGGTATTATATTCTTTCTATTAAATCCTGGCTACTGCTACTACTCATGTTTTCATATTATAATCTCACAAATGTATCTGTGTATTTTTTAATGTTCATATATGCTTGTTTTCTTTCCAGGGACACTGCAGGCCAAGAAAGATACCAGACCATCACTAAGCAGTACTACAGACGAGCACAGGTAGTTGACCTCAACTCTCCTCTATTTACTCTGCTGCTGCAAATGATTTTATACACATTCATCTAACTCCGATTTTTCACTGGGCGTCTTTGCTGCGTTCCGGCTGCGTTTCGGTTTTGTTCCGTCCTCCGCCGCGTGCCATACCACACCGGTTGCGTCGAGGCGGAGCGTCTTTCCAGCCCGACTCGCAGATTATATTGTCTCTTCTTTGTACTTTACAGAACAATCACGTGTTGATTAAGCTCGATACATTGCTGTTTGACTTCCTGCCAGGCCAGACTCATCTCATGAAGTGGCGTATGTATGACACGCCAATTCGTATGACATTGTTGCCGTGTTTTCAAGATGCATACTCGCTTTTTAGCGTGTTTATCAACGCCGTTTGGCCTCCATTGAGTTACATTAGGCTACCTTGCGATTACCTTACGCAAGGTCATGATATCACGTTGGCCAGGCTGTCCGTACGGCCCGCGGCTCGCGTGAAAAGAGACCTGGCGCGTATCTTTAGCGGAGCGGGGCACGCCAAGACCCATCTTTCAATAGCAGCTCGATTGGTTGGGGTTAGGCATTGACCTGGAGTGGTTAAGGTTAGGATAGCCGATTGGCCAGGGGATAGGACCTGTACATGTAAGCATGGACGCCTGGCCAATAGTAGTAGTAGTGTGAATGCTATTGAAGGGCGGCTCTTGGCGTGGCCATAATAGGAAAAAATATCGCGAGCAGGGCGGAGAGCTCCTTCAAGCACGCTTCTGGGACGCGCCGTGACGCGGATGGTGGAATATCAAGCATTGACTTGAATGGCCGCGATTGCTCGGAACGCAGCACAGACGCGCCCTGTGGAAATTAGGGGTAATAACATAACTACTGAGTAGCATAACAAATTTAAATCAAATGTATCTCTGAAATTTAATTTGTTACAGCTACAGGATGATAATGCCTGAACCATTTAGGTGCTTTTAAAGGGATCTTTAAAGGATGTAGCTCTCCATGGCCAAACACAACCACCACTACTCTGACATTGTTGCATATGAATTTTGTCTTTGCTTTTGGCTGTTAAAGAGGTTAAACTGGATGGATGATTTAATTGTCCATTTACCAGAAACTGGCAATGAAACTGTGTCATCTTCCTGTTCTGTTTTGTGTTCCAGACAGTGGCTTTCAATTTAAAATGAATTGTTGCTAGAGGCTGCCAATTTTCCAAATGGTGGTCTGGTTTCTCTACAGGAATAATATTAATGTTATCAAATATATTGATTTTAAAATGCTGATTTTAAGCATTAAAATGTCCAGAAATTTTTTTAAGCATGCACTGGTTCTCATCTGCTTTTTTGTTTGTTTTTTTAATGCTTTAATTTCTCTCCTTAGGGAATCTTCCTGGTGTATGATATCACGAGTGAGCGATCCTTCCAACACATCATGAAGTGGGCCAGTGATGTGGATGAGGTGAGTCACAGAGATTGGGGATTTAAGATCAACAGGCAATTTTTTTCCCTTCGCATTGTAGAAAAGGGCAAAACTGACACGACTACTTACTTTGTGCAGAGGCCTCGGGGTGAGAAAGAACAGATGTCTGACATCGTGTGATAAAAACCAAATGCTTTGGCCTGCTTTTCTGTTTAATCATGTTCCATCTTCATTTTCAAATACCTGTCATCATATTTTTAAATTTATAGTCAAAGATATTGGAAGGAGAACATTTTTGTAGTCACATTTTTCTATCGACTTTGAGTCTTCATAAAGCAATCTCATCTGCCCTGCTTCTCCCTGTCATTTCCCAGATGGTTTTATTCTATTAATAAAGACATGATGGACCTAATTTCCTCTATGGGTCCATCCGAAATATACACACTATTGATCGTGGCATGCTTCTCACATACTTTTAATCTAGGTCTCATTTCCTGAGCGCTGTGTTTTCTCCCCGCTATATTCTCTTGACATTTGAAATCTCTCTCTTCCTATCTCTTTAATTTGTTATTTATACCTCTTCATTATATGTAAATAACTCATTTCCTTTTTATTCATGTAACAAACCCCTGCAGTACGCTCCTGAGAAGGTCCGAAAGATCCTTGTAGGGAACAAGTCAGATGATGTGGACAAGAGGCAGGTGGCCACAGAGCAAGGTATCAAGGTGGGTCTGTGTTGTAACTATTTCACAATGGATTATTACACCTTTGGCTTATAAAATAATGTTCTAAAACACATTACTATGATGCAGTTTTCTTTGTGTTATGTTTGGGTTCTGTAAGAAATTAGGCTTAAAGTTCAACAAAATCCTATTTTGTTAGATGAGAAGACTGATACCTCTTTCATGCCTGCAATAATTATGGAACTGAAGCCTGGGGGCACTTAGCTTAGCTTACCTAAGACTGGAATCAGGAGAAAACCGCTTCCTTAGTTCAAAATGATGCCCTCCATCACCCTTAAAGCTCACTAATTAACATCTTGTTTGTTTAATCTGCACATTTGTTTTGTTTAATTTTTTTTTTTTTTTTTTTTTACAAAACTCAGGTAAATAACTGCCCCTGACTGTTGTTAGACACAACTTGTTAATTAGTGAGCTTTAGGGGTATTGGTAGACTTATTTTTGGAGCGTGCCAGGCTAACTGCATTCCCCTGCTTGACATCTTTATGCTAAACTATTGCCTCCTCCCAGCTTTAACTATAATTATTGCACATGAGAGTGGTATCGATCTACTCTTGGCAATAAAGCAAATACGCTTATTCTTACCCCGTCTTCCCCAAAAACTTGTAATTATTGGATTTATTTTCAGTTCACTAAGAAATAATGCTCAGAGTTCAGCAACAGTTTATATTCCTTCTTAGGTTCTGGTAGAAACCTTTTTGGCTCCATGTTCACCAAAAGGTGGGACTCTTTGTACTTGGTCTGGGTATACTGGTATAGAAACTTGTGGTGTAGTTTCAGTCCGCCCTGACGCACCCAGCTGACCTCAGACAAACACTGACTAAGGCTTCTTATCCTGTTGCCTTACATTGCTTCACATTTTCCAATTGAAATCTGACAGCCAGCAGATTAAACTGCACCTGTGTAAAAGGAAATAATGTTCTCCAAGTCCGAATTCAACACGACTACTTTTTCAGGAAAATAAAATGTGTCATCATTATCTGTCCTGCAGCTGGCCAAGGCTTATGGAATGGACTTCTTTGAGACAAGTGCCTTCACCAACCAAAACATAGCAGAGGTAAGTTGATCTGAATGTTATGGCCATGTACAGAGTAGTAACACAATCATAGAGAGGTATGATTAGATCAAATTCTATTTTGAGTAATTTAATTGACTAAGGCCCCAGTGAGAATTGAACTCACGACCCCTGGTTTACAAGACCAGTGCTCTAACCCCTGAGCTATGAGGCCTTACTATACATAAATAATAACATCATGCAATGCATCATAACTCTCTGGCTGTTTTTCCTTCCAAGACTTTTACACGATTGGCTGAACAGGTGTTGGCAGCCAATAAAAAGGACCTAGATCTTCTCAGAATGTCCAATAATGACGAGATTAATCTTGCTGCTCTGGAGGAAGAGGAAGGACTCTGTGACGGTGCGGCAGGTGACCAAGGCAAAGGCTGCTGGTGTTAAAGAAACAATTTAAATGAGATAGTCTGTTATCACCAGAAACTTTGCACACTCTGGGCAACATGTTTCTCCGTTTGTCCTTAGTTGAAACAAAGAGGAACATTGAGCTGCAATTTTGAAACCAGCTATGTTCTTCTGATTCACATGAGCAATGCCAAAAAAGCTAATGAGCCATTTGAGAGCAGTTTCATGGACAAAGGTGGAAACATTTTGCCACACAGTGCCAAGTGTGTGGTGGATTAACCAACCTGAAGGTCCAAATGTCAAGGTTTGACTCAGTGGGACAGAATGTTCATTGTCTAAAGCACTGATTCTTGCTCAGTTCAGTGTGTCTTTGACGTAAACAAATGCAAACCCCTGTCCACTACAAATTCTGCAATTGACATACAGTTGAAAAGACTAAACACAAAAATACAAGATTTAATCATCTTTTCTTACAGACTTTGTACAGTGTCCTGTCCGTCGAGGACGGGGTATGACTTGGAATTGTCCATCGCTGACTTGAAAACTTTCACAATGTTGTATTTCACATTATTTTTCCTAAGCGCTGTCTCTGATATTGATTATAGGGCTGGGTGCCTTGCAAATCAACAATGTGATTGATTACATTTGCCCTTCATCCACCCTTTTAGCGTTTTCCTTTATGTGGGTATTTTAGCACTCCTGAACCCATAGCAT
Organism: Zingel zingel; assembly: GCA_023566125.1. Taxonomy (NCBI): domain Eukaryota; kingdom Metazoa; phylum Chordata; class Actinopteri; order Perciformes; family Percidae; genus Zingel; species Zingel zingel. The sequence continues at coordinate 24,209,670 of CM042332.1, read as the reverse complement.
TTCTACCATTGAATGCATTAGATGTACTGTGGGGATTTGACCACAAGAGGGTGCTACATGCATTGTGAAAACAACACACACACACACACACACACACACACACACACACACACACACACACACACACACACACACACACACACACTGAAAAGATGTTCAGTGTTAAATTATGCTATTTCACACTTCATGTGTTTGTTTTTGGTTGTAATTGCACTTGCAATGACTACCTTTAATGCGATGGGATTCTAAATATATGCAGCCGTTACATTGTTTTCTTTTATTATTTTCATGCAAATGTTGGCTCCAGAGAAGGTTATGCAGCTTGTAATATCATCATCCATCTTTGATATCACCACACATACATCCTGATAATTTACAGTCAAGTACACCAGTATAAGTCGGTAACTGAGGGAAACATTGAGAGCTAAATTATTCTATTTCCCTGTAGCAAAACTCATTTTCCATTTTATAGTCTTTGTTTATAACAGAAATATTATATAGATGGTTTGATAACTGCCCATTGCATTGTACATACCATGTTTTTCAAAGCATTGTAGATCAGTAATCATGAGGATACGCCATTGGTTTAATGTATTACCATTAGAGGGCTGTATAAAAAAAAGTCCACAGTGATATTCTAGATGGTCTGAAATATTCCCTCTGTGATGATAATAATGTCTTGGTCATTCTGTCCTTTTCTCACTGTTTTGTACAGAGTCCAGTGGAGATGCCATTTTTTTTTTTTTTTTTATCCCCTCAAACTAAACAGGGACAAGCGAGAGTTTTGCATGCGATCCACTCTTCTTTCCTTTCTTTTATTGCAACTTCAATGAAGTTAATAATCAACTGACCGTAAGAAAAGTATAGCATTTGACCAGAGTTGCCTGTTTGAGACTTAAACAGAATGACCCATCATCGGACGAACTTTGGCTAAATTTTTTTGCAACTTAGTAATACTAAATGCTACTCAAAACAATTGTTAATCTGTGCACTGTGTGTAATGGCAGTATGTTGTACTGAATGATGTTCTGGACTAAGCTCTAGATACACAATGTGTTGTTTTCGAGAACTATTTTTTTTTCTTTCTTTAAGACTACTTCAACTTGTATTTGTGGAAATATGTTACCTGCAACATGTAAAATGCAACATGTTATTCTTGGAGATCACATGTTTATGAGTAAATACTTGCAGATATATGACTCGGTGCTAGCGTATCTTCTTGGTTATGTTGAGACCCGGGGATCCCTTGATATGAGACGGAGACACAATACATACAGTACTGTGGCACTGTGTTAGAGTAACAAGTACTGAATGTCACAGGAGAACATGATCATAGCTACAACACAAAGAAACAAACACAAAACAGTGGACTGTAAAGGCCTATTGTGCATATTCTCCTGATTTATACATTAAATCATGAATCACAATTTAATGTATGATTTAAACTTCCTAAAGCTACGTGTTCAAACATCGTGGTATACAATGTGACTACAGCTGTTGAGGAAAGTACAGCATGTACCATGCTTACGAAGGCAACAGGTGATATTTAGGATTACAAATATGATGTGGTTGCAAGCCAGAAGGGAACTAAATATTTCAGATGTTATTTGACATTTTCGAATAATGGTACGTCAAGGTATGAGTTACCGATGGCATGCACATTTACAGGAGGATTTAAATTCATATAAGAAACCAGGCAGGCAAGAGCACATGCATAGTTCTCCTGTATGTATCTCATTCTGCATTCATCCCCTTAAAAAGGGGGACAAGACGTGATGAAGTGACAACATGTCACTATTGGTTCAGTGTAATACCTTGTACATGTAGTGGTGGTGAACACAACAATAAGGAAAACAATATATCACATTAGGACTGAGTAATGGCTGAAACCAATATCTGGATATTAATAAGACTATTTTTAAGGTACTGATATACAGATGTGGGCAATATGGAGGTAAGGTAAGGTAATCTTCAATCACAATGATTGTATGACTCTTTCTTTGTGCATGGTATAGATGTTATTCAAACATGGTTTCCAGTCCAAAGCCAGGCTCTTGTCCACTGTTTGACCTCGAACAAAGAGTCACACAATTGTGATAGATCTTTTAAACAATGCCTCTGCATGATAATCTAGTAAGCAATTCTTCAGTTGTGACAGACACACTTCTAAATTTAATTAGGATGAGGAATTTGTATTGGCTCATAGTATTTATCACAACATCACTCAACCCTATGGATAAATATCATGTCAGACAAATGTATGCCAAATCACAAACGTTGTACTTACAGAAAGTGGATATTTAGAAACGTTTATGCTACTTCCTAATTTGACCACTAGATGACAGATTCACTCTGTTATTTTTTTTTTGTATCCAAGCCCACTTTTAGGGTGATAAGACAATGTGTCACGGTGAGAGAATTATTAATCACCTACAGTGTTACATAGGAAATATTTACAACAATAAACAGAACTGCTAGTTACCACAGAATCATGTAATTGCCATCTGGTGGTCACTTTTATTGAAATAACTTTAATACTTTAAATAGTCTATAACGTTTACTTTATTCCTAAACAACTTTAAAGCGTGACAGTTTTAGCACCCTACTATCCCTTACACATTAATTTAGTGTACACAGAAAAATGATAGTAATGTAAATTTGTCATAAGTCGTCAGTGCAGGGGTCTTCTCTGAGAATTACGGGAATAAAATGCTGCAAAGTTTTTGTTCATCACCTCATCTGAGTTGTTAATGTTGTGAACTCATTAAAAGCTCTTCGGGCGAAATTAGCATAATGATGAATATGCATGCGGAACTGTTGTCTGGTTGACAGATATGACAACTCAGTATCTCTCACACGGCTGAGTGACACACAGACACACGTACAGAATAACAAGTCAACTTGCACACTGACACATAGCACCCACGCACACACATGTACACACACACATATATGTACACAAAGAGGGCGCTCAGTGTTGTGAGCAGAAGCCCATCATCATAATCATCATCATTTTCCGCAACACAATCCCACACCACATTACTCCAGGTCTTGCAGCTGTCTGACATTCGGCCATATGGTGTGTGTGTGTGTGTGTGTGTGTGTGTGTGTGTGTGTGTGTGTGTGTGTGTGTGTGTGTGTGTGTGTGTGTGTGTGTGTGTGTCAGCGGTTGTGAGTGTAAATGACTGAATGTTTGGGAGTCGGGGTGATAACACTATGTGCGTGGGAAAGTGAGAAAGAAGGAGAAAGACAGACAAGCTCTTGGATAAGTACAGGTAGAAAACAAAGAGGGGAGTCCATTTATGTTCACATGAGAGAGAGAGCGAGAGAGCTGAATTCCCTTGACCTAAACACCATACAAGCTTTGATTTGTACAGTTCTGTTCATAGAGGTCCCCTGGCCAGCTGGCAACACTCAGACTAGACAATAAGAAGAAATACCTGTGAGAAGTTGATTTAATGTGACTGTAAATACATTTTGTAAAAGTATCCTAGAGTGTAGGGAGACTAATGATTATTGTTTTTTTAAGACTGAGGTTGCACAATAAACTTTTATGTCTATTTGACAAACATTAATTGCAAGCACATTCACAGCAAGTCACACATGAAATCACTTTGAATGTTAGCATGTTACTAGTCTGCGGAGTAGCATGTTACTGACTAAATTCATCCCTTACCATCCCGCTATTGTTACAGCTATATGTGGACTAGTTTGGCCCCTTCTGTTGAGCTGGTTACATTTAGCCCGCAAAGTTCCCGTGCTTGTGGAACAGAAACAGAAAATTCCACTTTTACTTTGCCTTTCTATGTATGTCCTCCGCTGATGCTAACTTCTACTAGACCTTTAAAGTGTTGTTTTCTTTTTGATCACTTGGGGGCAGAAGAACTTCACAACAATCTGTAAAAATCCCTAACTCTGACAAAGGATTGCCTTATTTAGTTGTTGTTTTACTATGACTCATTTGGAGTCATATTTTGGGCGACCTGACTAATGTACGTTCAATTTCTGCATTCCTTTTTAGCTTTTGGTCTCCATAAACTCTGCATCTTAGTAGCTTTGAGATGCTTGCTTTCTTCATTAGCAAAGTGCTAATTTTGTCTGGTGGACGGGCAGTGTACTGTCAGTTTACCTGTGGGTTTCTTTGCTGAGAACAGCTACCTGCTACCGGACACAGGATTGATGAGAGTGGAGTTTGCAGGCCAAAACAAATAAAAGAGATAGAAAAGAGACTAAAAAGGCTCTATAGACCTGAAGAGGGCTGCAGAGATGATGTTTCACAGTACACATAAAATCATGAAATCAATTTATTCTCTCTTCATAAGATTGTTTTCTAGTGATCATGATTTGACAAATAATTCAGTCATCACAATCGTTTGAAAATAATTACAGGCCATTTTGCACTTGATCATGAAAAAATCTTTTGTGAAGATGAATAATTGTGCTGTGTCGAGATGACAACATTATCTGTGACCACAGGAAAACAAAAAATTACTAATAATAAAATAATAACAAACTAGTATAATGAATATGTAGCCCATGATTTGCTGGCCAGCTAGATGACATCTCAACACAAGATTAATCAAATGTATAACTGGAAAAAATGCTCAGTGCCCAGTTGTAACAAAAAAATGAACCTCTGAATGAACTGAGACAACCACATAATACATTTAGAGTCCCAATCAGCACAATCAAGTGTTCACACTCACTATTACCCACTAGCTGACAACTTCATGTGAAGGCCACCAGAGGCCCTCCACCTACCCACTCCTAATCCTGAAATACCAGCCCGGGAGCTTTAATTAACTGCTGTAGCACCCTGCCAAGCCAGATCCAGACACCCTCCCCTCCACTCTGCACTTTCCAGTATTCTCGCCAATGCCTCCATTCCAAATGGAGCTGTAGCTTCATGTTCACATTGAGCCAGAAAATCAGTGGAGAAAATAGACTCTAAATCACACATTCAGATGTAGCAGTGTAGGTGGAAGGTTTCTTGGACAGCCAGATCTTACATTTAATCATTTTGTACTCCATCTTCTGATGCCACCTGTGGTTGCACTGTGCTTTTTAAAAACTACCTGTGTTCTCGTGAACCACCTCCATCTATCCTCCTTAACAATATCTAAAAAACAAACTGAGTGGGAAGAGCTGTAGAAACATCGCCCTCTGAAAAAAACAACAGCCACAGAGCTTTTGAGCATCCTCTAAAATCATTGTTTTGATTTTATGGCCTTTCGAACATCTAATTCTATGATAACTAAGCAATTTCGATCAGCTAATGAAGATGTCCTATGATTAAAAAGCTCCAGAACAGCTACGAAATTGACTTGAGCTGAGATTGTTTTGTCGAAAGCAACCACGTTTGCATGACTCAAGCATGTATTCATCTACTTCTAATCACTGCCAAGGAAGACACGGGGCTTATCGGAAGCATGGTGAAATCTGTTTTTGTTGGTGAATCACTGCATCAGTAACTTGTCACACTGATCAAGCTTTAATCCGGCCTCCTTCCTTTCAATCGCATTAGAAACACTGAGCATGTGCGTGTTTCGGCATTTGAATGCTTTCTACTTGTGCCATCATCCCAGAAGCTGGAGCTGGGCCCAAACAGCTGGGGGTGAACACATACTGACATGCAAGAGATTGGTGGAGATTCACATCTGAGTTGGATGGTACCTTCTCTTTTCTAATATCTATTTTTTTCAACCTCAGCCCCCAAATCCCATCATAGCGTTTCCGTATCCAGGCCAACCATTGGCTCGCCTCTTTCCCTCCCATCCACACACATGAAGTTGGGAATCCAAAACATAACAACTCCAGAGTCTCCTCAGGACAACCAATTTATTTCTGTTGAGGAAATGTTCAATGAGCGTGTACACATGTGGGGGGGGGGGTTAGTGTGACTGAAAGGCGGCAGCGGAGGTGTGTTCATATACAGATAGGTGTGTGTGTGTGTGTGTGTGTGTGTGTGTGTGTGTGTGTGTGTACGCGCCCTTATATGCATGCTTACACAAGGTCCAACTGCAATGCACTTGTTCTTCTGTAGGGTGCTGTGATGTCATCCTCCCACCTCTCCACTGTGTTTTCACACCAGTGTGAGTCACGCCGCTCCAGCTCTCTTTATGGGGAGGTGTGTGTGTGTGTGTGTGTGTGTGTGTGTGTGTGTGTGTGTGTGTGTGTGTGTGTGTGTGTGTGTGTGTGTGTGTGGGTGTGTGTGTGTGTGTGTGTGGGTGTGTGTGTGTATGCATACAGTGCCAAATGGGGGTATTTTGAACTTGAATTCTGTCTATGCCTCTGCTTTTTCAAACATATCTTAAAAGAGTTCTCTGTAAATTCCTGCACTCAAAGGGAGGCTGAGATTGCGAGGATCATAGTGCACTGCTGCTTTTGACAGACAGCTCGCATGATAATCCTCTGAGAAACCACCCTTCCTCTTTACCACTTGCAGAGACGGAGAACAATATATAAATACTAGGCTTATAGTTGTATATTCATCTCTACCAGTACACTTTTGTGTAATATATACGTCTCTTAATAAGTAATATATATCTGGTAATGGAGTTTGCATGGAGCATTCACAATGATAATTTAAATTCCCATGGGCCAGACCTGTCTGAAAACTGAAATGTGAAGTAAAGAGTTCTACAAAGTTGCTTGAGTTGCAAAAAAGAAATAATCCAGCTACATTAAATGAACAAGAAAACAAATAACAAAACTGTTATTTGCATGTGTTACTTTACCCGTTGCCAGACTCAAAGTGAGGGTGATAGAGGTACCAGATGAGAGATAAGCCTGCCTCTCTATTTTGCTTTTATTTCTTACTATAATTCAATAGATTCAGTATGTTTCTGATGTACAATTGAAGCTGCACCAAAAAAATATACACATAGTAAATAATTGATCATTTACCCTTCCTTAGTCTTGTCTTTGCTGTGTTTGTTTAAGCAACTGGCATTCAACTTTGTGGACAAACCTTTAAGGCATGTTCAAATAAAACTGATTGTTTTGAGCTTGTGATGAAGTGGTTTATTTGTCTAGCTTTAACTGCTTCAAACCAAGTACATATGAGTCATATGCCCCTGGCTTCAGACTCCAACACATACACTGGAAAAACATACGTAGCTGTTATGATAATATGCCAACCCTACGGAAGAGGATTAGGGCCACATGTGAAAAATGTTTTTGAGTTTAAAGTCAGAAATCTGACCTTATTCTCAGAATTCAGACTTTTTTCTTAGGCTACATTTACATTGCTACGTTTTGGTTTAAAAACGAATATCTTTTGCGATGTTTACACCTCGCATTCACGCTGCTCTGGCGTTTCAGAGCCTCTAAACTGGAGAAATTTCTCATCTCGTTCTCTGAGACTAAGCTACTAACATTACCATGGTATCTACCAGCAACGGGTGGAGTATACATGCTGCCTCCTGTTTACCCCGGCACGCGCATGCCCAGTATACAAGAATGTTCATGAAATATGCAGTTTAGGCGTGATAGTTTAAACTGGGATTATTTCTTCTACTGTAGCTAAAAACACTTGGGTGCACGGAGATCGCTTTTGGTTTAAAACTCCACTTAAAAACCAGAACGTAGCAATGTAAATGTAGCCTCAGAATTCTGACTTTGAACTGAGAATTCTGACTTGTTTCTCAGAATTCTGACTTTAAACTCAGAACTCAAATACATTTGGCCCTAATCCTCTTCCGTACAAGCCCAACCAATCATCCGTCCATTCTCTAAAGTGCTTGTCCTGGTTAAGGTCATGCTATCAAAATTATAAATATTGTCATTTCCATCAGCCTCAGCTGTACTTTGTGTGTGGTGCTAATAAGCAAGTGTTAGCATGCTCACGCTCTCAACTAAATGGTGAACATGGTAAACATCACCTGCTAAACTAGTTAGCATGTTAACATTATGATTGTGAGTACGGTAGCATGCTGAAGTTAGCATTTAGCTCAAAGCAGAGCTATACCTGAGTACAGCCTCACAGAGCTGCTAGGGGTGCTGCCGACTCTTGTTTTGCTGTTATTTGTGTTTCTTTTTCTTTTTCATGCATGGTACATAAAGTTTCCCCTTTGCTCGAAATGCCCCCCAGTCCTTTTCAAGATGTAAAGGCCAACAAAAAAATCTCTAAGCATTTGCTCTTTCTTTTGAAGTAGTGATCGACTGAAAATCATGAGTTGCTTTTGTCCTCTTCTTCAGCCATGTGTTAATTGGCCCGTAACTGGTCTCTTTCTTGAGTCAGGTTGTTGTAACCGTTGTGTAACACCCGGGACCATCTCCCTTTTCCACTCAGAGTTGCTCTTGGTAACTGTGTTTGACTTATAAACAATAAGCAAATAAAGAAAAAGAAAATTGCTGTTCTCCTCCTGTCTGTCCTAACATGTTTGCCAATCATTCAGCCTGGTGAATTAACTCCACCAGTTTACGCTCACAATAACAATATGCAACAAAAGACTAATTTGACACACACTCCAATCAAGACACAGTGGTCTCCACTTATGAAAAACAAGCGCATCAAATTCTATCTATTTTAGGAGCACACTGTCTGCATAATGCCCCTTAGTAATGAGGACAAAAGAGCCAGTGTGTGTGAAAACAACTTGTCGCCTTTCTTCATGTCGATCTCTATTAGTGTAGGAGCGCCGCTTGAGTGGAACTTTGTGAATGGGGCCCATTCTTTTCATTCCTCTGCTTCGAGGGGCAACAGAGCCAGGAATTCCACCGCTCTCCCTCTCTGCGTTACTGTGGTCATGTTTCCTATAGGTGGTTGCCCCATGTCTGACTTCACTACTTGACATCTTAATATATCTCAGACAGTCACCATCAGATATGATAGCACAACGTTTGATGATGTGATCTAAAGGGCATGCTGTAAAAGAGGGGTCAAAGACTGAGCAAAAACTCCCTCATTAAGATGTCTTCTTTCACCACACATCAGTCTATCATACTGCCAAGAGAGAACATGAAAGATAATAGTGAAGGAGGTACAGGCCAAGATGCTGCAAGTGCAAAGACAAGCCCTGTAATGAAAGGCCTCCATTGCTACCAAGTGGGAACTGCAACATTTTCTTTTGTTTTGTACCACATTCATACTACAAACTAAATCTAAGCATGTTTTAGTATGTAATGTGTCCATATTGGAAAATTATATACAATAAAAAAAATCAATAGAAAAAACATTTCATGTTTGAGTGGAGTGTTGAGGAACATTGTTGCCCCACAATGCAATGCACAGGACATGGAGGAGCTACTCACAGTAGCAAAATATTAAAAACAAATTGCTCCAGGAAGATTTTGGGAAACAAAACAAAGAAATAAACAACAAAGAAATAAGTATTACATCCTTGGGGGAACATTTAGCTTTGTCTTTGTTAATGTTTAATTGGCCGTGGTATTCGAAAAGTCACAGTTGCATTGATGTCCATCAGGACACTACTGTATAATTTCCTGTGAAAAACAGAAAAGTACTATGCTGTTTTTTTGCATACTAACTGCAAAAACGGTATATAAGGACAATTAGTGTGTAGAAAACATTCAGTGTATACAATTAATACGTAGTATGGAATTGGGACACACTAATTGTTTTGTTGTATACTAACAAAATAAACATGATACAATACAATTTCTAGTACATACTGTAGATAATAATGTATGGAACTGGAACAAAGTTTATGGCTTGATAAGACCAATTTCAAACTACATACAAATTGTAACCATATTTTGTTAATGCAGTACTGTACATTCACACTGAAAAAGTGACTTTTGAATGTCCTGCAATACACGATGCAAATGGAAGCTATTTTATTTTCTATTGTTGTGTTTTCATATATGAATCGAGGGGTTGATTTCCAAAGTTGTATATTTTATAATTTCCCGTCAAAAACAGTAAAGTACATTTCTTTGTTGTGAACAAACTAAAAAAATTTTTTAGGTAAGATTAGGTACTGAGATACTGACATTAAGTTGATGAGAGTATCGGCCGATCCACACTAAATACTTTTAATGTTATTATAAAATTCAACATTTACATTATCAGTATTGGATTGATACTCTGCATCAGCAAATACCTTAGGTTGAGGTATCAGAATCGACATTAGGAGAGAAAAGTTGGATTGGTGCTTCCCTAAAGATGAATCCTACATATAATATCTCTAATACTGTATAACACATTAGTTGGTTAAATAAAATAGGGATATAGCTATGTATGTAAATGAGCTCGAAAGTTTTGAGAGAAGAAATGGAGTTTGTTGCAATATTGGCACAAACAAGGAAGGTCACACACACACACACACACACACACACACACACACACACACACACACACACACACACACACACACACACACACACACACACACACACACATGTTCCTCTGCATCAGACAGTTACTATTTTGAAAGGCTCCATAGCCTGCCTCTTAAAATATTCTTTTCTTAAGAATGGTGGATCAATGTGTCATTCGTCTTTTAATCTAATAATGTAGTTTGAGTTTAGGGTGTTTAGAAAGATCCTATTACATTGTTTTTGTAAACTAAACAGATTAAAGGAGATACAGGACACTTCTCTGGCCATATAAACCTCATAATTTCTCAAAAAGTGCAACTTGTCACTAGTTTCTGCTGCCCAAATAACTGCTACCTCATTATTTTTTTGCCGTGACAAACAGTAAGTCATTTATCGTCAGTGATGTGTCTTCTCTATGCTTTAATCCATTCTGAATTGCATTCTGTGGCTAACCCAATTAAACTACTTGAGGTAATCCTGGGGGAGCAGTATTTCACCAGAGAACAATATAAACCGCCCACACCAATATCCGCCCCATGACAGAACGGGGTGGGTAGTGTTAGGACCCACAGAGCTACAGGAATAGAGAAGGTTTTAATGACAGTAATCTCTTTTCCTTTGTCTTTATCAGATTATGTAATCCTGCATGACATTTTAGAATAATGGGTGTGTAGATGGAAAGTGGAAATGAAAGTAAAGCAGAGGTAAATGTAAAGAGAATGAGTAAATAAAGATGAGAATATGAAGTACTGTCCCCGGAACCAGAATTTATAATTATAGAGAAGAAAAGACAGACAGACTTTGCGGACAGAGAATACAGAGAACAAAGTTGTAACTATTCACAGGTGATTATGTAGGAAAGAGAGATGAATTCCTGTGACTCCCATACTATTCACCCACTCCTTATGTTGGTACCTCCTGAGCTGCTTTAATTAGGGCAGTGTTCTTTCTCTTATCTAATTAAAATTGTATTCTGAAATAATTAATGAATGTGAGCAAAGCAAGCAGGTGGAATTTGAAACGCTGGGCTTACAGCATTGAAGTTATCATCAGTTTTTGCACTAAATGCGTAATTGTTGCTGTCTATAGTATATTCATTTCATTAAGACTTTTAGCTGTTTGTGACATTTACTATCTAGTGGGTCTTTCAAAATCATCTGACACATTATTTTTTATGCCATTACGCAAAAGCTGGGGGGCATAAACAACCATGGCAATGGTACATTGGTAAACATAGGTTACTCTGTACAGGTTTTAATTAAAGGAGTTTCACTGGTTGTGATCTCAGGGATGCTCAGAGGCCATCAAAGATCAACTTTTCCTTAGGGTTACCAAATAATCAGAAGTAGGAAAAAAGTAAGTAGCCTACATTTACTCATGCAGGCTACTGAAGTCAAAGCCTGTTTACAGGTCTTGAGGAGCACTCATCAGCACAATGGGGTGATACAAATCACTGTGTTAAACAGTATTTCAAGCTGCTCTAATGAATGCCATTATTATATTATTATGTTAACAATGGATCAAATGAATGTGAAAAGTCTAAAAAATATTTATGGTGCGATTTAGTGTCTTTCAGCTCACATAAAAGTCATGACTTTTAAGATCCAGAATGTTACTATTTGGATTCAGTCTAACTGCTCTCATCAGCCACATTTCCAGCCACACTGAGGAGCCTAGCTATTTCCAGCAAAACTGTTCTGATAAACCCACTGTGCACTGCATGCACAGCACCAAATGGCAGAGAAAGTTACCATGTGCGGGTAAAGAAAGTCAAACATCTAGCAGCTAAAGCCAATTCTTGCGAAGTTGGTGGACTATAACAGGGCTAAAAGGAGAGTGAATATTGGACTTATTGGACAGATTTTCTTTGTCAAACAACGGTTTCCAAGGTAAAAAATGAACATCCAAGCTCAATATTGGATCGTTCTAAACAATTTAGCTACATGAGGTGCTACACAGTATAACTGTGGCTCATTATGATGTCATAAATGAGTCACCTTCATCTTATAAATATACCCAGAATACCTGGTATCACACAATCCAGGTAGGCTATTGCTTCTGGTGGCTGTCCAGTCATTTTGCTATACTGGATGTAAACTGGTGCAATACCAGCTACCGTTAACCATCAACACTGCAACCTGCCACACAAACACCAGTTGCTTGAGGAGGGAGGAGGGAAAACGTGGCAAAAAAGCCCATCCGATTCTGTTGCCAGAGCAACGCTCTTCCTCTCTTCCATCCTTTCAGCAATCGGCCCGCCTGTGCATTGTTAAACTCTCGCGAGACTGCGCAGTCTACAAGTTAGACCGCTCTGATTCGTATCGCGAGTATAGAGCCCAGAGGAGTTGAGAGGCGGTGACCGGTGACCTCATCGTCGTCGCGAGGCGGAGCGAACCGCTGCAACTTTAGATGAACTTCTGATTTGAACAAACCGAGAGGCGGTCGGTGGAGTGCACGTCAACAACAGACGCAAAAGGTGAACAGATTCAGAGGTTTTCTGCTGCGAACTATTTACAGCCGGTTCGTTTTATCTTTACCGGCCGTGACGGTGTGTGTACGCCGGTGACTGACCAGCGAGAGCGTTATTTTTCCTCTCTTAAACGCCGACAAGGTGGAAATTAATAAAGGTGAGTGCACTATCTCCTCCGTTGGTCTTCCCACTGACACAGGCGATATCAACACTGTTAGTTTTTAGTCACGTTGTTCATGGTTTATTTGCTATCTGTGCATTTCAGCATTTGAGTAAACGTGCATGCGATCCATACAAAGATTTCAGGCAACGCTTCGGGGGGAAACTACACTAAAAAGTTTATCTAGCAGTCGGATAATGTTAGTAACGTTACTGTGTGGTGTGTCACGGCTCATGCACCGCCTTATTTTCTAGCTGATTTAGTTAGCTTTATTTTAACGTGCTCTTATATCAATCATGTCGTTAGCTAAACATGTCTATTTCGGGCCACCATTCAGTTAACATGTTATGTCTCTCCAGACAATCCACAGTTTAAAATTGAGACACCGTGGCTCTTAAAGAAACAGGAACCCCAGCAAAACGACTATCAGATAAATGTAATTGTTGTTTGTTTGGTTAAGTTCCTGCGTGACTGCTGTATAATTGGGATGGCTAGCTGCAGTTGCCCTTGTGGGTTTCCTGTCCATCTCAACCTCGCTGACCATCTTTTTACTTGTGGACGCAACCGTTACCAGAGAAATACCTGTCATACTTCTGAAGCAGCTCTTTCTCTCTGAAGTCATGATCGTACAGTGCAATTTGTTGTCACGCATCGCTGTCGTTTGCATGGGTTGTTTGTTTGGACATTTGCAGTGCTTCACCAAATCTCTGTAAGGTGTGGATGCACATATCAATCCTTCAGTGAAGTGCGACGTGTGTTGTGTTTTGCAGGGAAAGTTGATTTGTTTTCTCTGAAAACCAGAATTCTAGCTTACTAAAATGTTATTAATCATGCATAATCTGTTACTGAAGGACACAATGCACACCTTGGAACTTGCAGGAAATCACATATCAAGTTGAAGCATAATTTCTACCCATTGCTCTGTCAAAACCTCTCATTAATCAAAATGGCCGTCTGTGTTGTCTAGTCAGATATGAATAGTGATATAACAGTGCTACATTTAAGTGATGAAGGTGCCATCAAGGCTTCGAACACAAAATCAACAAACTAAGTTATTCAAATATAACTCAATATAGTGCACTCATTAAAGTTAGCTTATATGCAAGTTTGTTAGTTCATGTCCATTTCCCCCCCTCCCCATAGCTGCTCTGTCTTCTGTTATTGCTGCTATCTCAACCTGTGGAGTCTGTCCCCAGGCTACCAGCTTCAGCCTCCCAGGGGGCTTACATACACACACACAGAAACACAATGCTTCCTCCTTTGACAAGTCCTAAATGGACATGTCAAAGAGATGTCATCTCTATTTATCGGGGGGCCGGGGTGGGTCAGATTCTCAACTTGAAGCACAACCGCAGGATTAGAGATATATTCTCTCCGAGACAGCATTTAAACTGCTTTGTCTGCTTTGCTTTGGCTACTGCAGCCAGCCCCTGTGTTGGAACCCCCCAAAACTCTCATTTGTTAGAAGTTGAACATCTCAAGCCATCAGCGCCCTCTTGTCTGTGCCTGTGAATGCTGCGGCTGAGCAGATCTGGAGGCTGTGTTGCATTTACAATATTACGTAGGCAATTGAAATTGTGTGTAGGTGGCGGCGCACATGTTCTGTGACACATGTAGCTGCCGAATTAAAGGGGAGGTGGGAGAAAACAAAAAAAAAGGAAAGGGAAAATAAAAACTGTCAGGGTTGCTGTTGGGCAACTAAAAGATTATGAAAGGGCTTTTGAGATGTAGAGCAACTGAAACATCTCTCTAGGTGTTCCTGGATTAAGCAGCTGGACTTGGCTAAAAAAAACTTGTCTTCGAAAGGGCTTCAACCCTCTCCAGCGTAGGCACAGTAGGGGCTCTTATTGGGAGTTTCAAATTAAGCTTTTCCCCGGGCCTTTGTTGTTGCTTGCAAGCAAAGTCTTTAGCTTTATAGTTGTATAAGATGCACTTTGATCGGGATGTGGTCACTCTTTCAAAAAAAATCCTCTAATGTGTAGCCTAGGCCTATCTGGAACAGGCGAGGCTTTTGGCAGTGCACACAAAGAGAAATCTGGCAAATGCAAAGTCAGGAAAAAGAGGACATTTCAATCTCATAGCTGGCCAGCTTGCACTTTCACTGTCTATATGCAATGCATTGCGCTGACAGGAGCTAAAAATGGGGTCCTACCTGTTTACGAGCTCCCACGTTAGCCTCACTATGCCCCCCCTCCCTTACCCGGCTACTTTCTTCCATCTCTGCCTAGTCCTCCCCTTCTGTCTCACTTCTGTCGCTATTTCTTTACTCTCCACCTCCCACGATTTCCTCCTCTCTCCTCCTGTCACTGACATTGCCTTTCTCTCTCGTCCTGCTTCCTTCCTGTTGTGGAAAGCATGTCAGGACCGACATTCTCATAATTTCTGTCCACATCCCTCACCTTATCTATCCTTCTCTTGTTCCCATTCCCCCTCCCTCTCTTTGGTCTTCATTTCTTCTTTTCTCTGCGTTTCTGTCTCCCTCCCCTTCTTCTCTGTCTCTCTGCATGCTGGAGATTGGAATGTGAGTTCCCTCCGTTTAAGGTCTTGGGCTGTCTCTTGAGAAATACCGGAGCAAGAAATACTCGTTAACAGTGAATGGATCACATTGCAGAGCAGAATAATTTAATAAAACTACTAGGACCTGGCTGTGTTTTTCCTGCATAGAGATTTTTAAGGTGGCCTTCTTGCTCAAATACTGTGCAGATTTTGACCTTAACCTGAACTTAATACCACCTATTTCAAGAGCTTTGTGTTAAATGCATCTCTGCCAACTGCAACAGCAAAATCACTCTAGGATGCCAGCTAATTAGCACGGACTATTATAAGCATAATTCACATTATTTGTCAGGTCTGACAGGAGACGGTACACAGGAAGAAACGGCCTGATGTTGGAAGGGAGAGTCAAGAGTACCACTGTTATGGATGAACTAGTAGGCATGGGCCGGTATATGATTATATATGATATATATTTTTTTTATGTCTGGGTAACAAACAGTTTTAAAGGCGGATTACTAAACTGCAGTTTCTCTCCTTGACCACTCATAAAAAAACAGCTGATACCACAGGAACTGTATGACGGAAAATTTGAGTGGTTTTGAAAACTCGACTTTTTCAAACCACGGTGTACCTTGAAACCGATAACCGGCCCGTGTCTACTCTCATGTGGTGACTTTCCTGTAAACAAATTGGTGGTTGCTTGTTGTAAAGGCTGATGTTGAAAACAGGAAGATAGAAATGCACACCTGTTCTAATGAGGTGCTTGTTCGCAGGCAGACTTAAAAAAAAGAGAATGGCAGGTTAAGCCCTTATCACTCTGATGCGTTAATTCAACTTATGACATCAACGTAGCTGTCTTTGTAAATACCCTATTATTGATTTCCCCCCCCCCTCATTTAAAATATACCTTTTTTGGGGTCTTTCACTTGAGTGAAAATATTGAGTTGCACTATGAATGGGGAAAAAAAGTCATCATATGGAATTTCAGACTACTATCATACAAACATAATTAACACAACTAAACTGATTCTCATTTTTTGCCTGTGCATATACATTCATGTAGCCACGCCCACGTGTCTTAAATGACAATACAGCCAGATGAACTTGTAGCCTAATCATTATATTAATTCAACAGATAGTTGGGCTGTGTGGTTACTTTTGCTAAAATTACAAAATCCCAAAAAGTATTTTTTAAATATTTGATCCCTTAAAGGAGAACTCTGGGCGATTTTTACGTTAATCCTGATCGCTATAAGTATGTGAGTACTGTCGATAGCAAAAAAAACGAGCCGAATCGGTGCTAGCATCATGGAGCTGCTGCAGCTAATTCCGAGAGCTTTTTTGGGGGCATATCATAAAGAGTGCCTTTGTGCCTCTTAACAGACATACAATGCAATTAAAATGTCTGTGTAACATGAACAGGGCCCTTACATGAAAACAAGATGCGTTTTCAACTCAGACATTGTTTAAATTCACCTACCCTGTTAGCTGCAAGCTGCCGTCTGGGATGAGTGAGTGTGTTCAGCCAGGCTTCGGTAATAATCATCAAGCAGCAGTTCTGTGTGTATTTGTAGCATATATATCCATTTTGTGTGCAATCCATCTTGCGTTGGTGAATAGTAGTCTCTGCAGTGGCGAACTGTGTGTTAGTTGCCTTAGCCAGGCTAGCAGGTTCCACCGGCATATCCTTCTACCTCCTCCCCGCCTTCCCCGCCTGCCGCGGCCGACAACAATCCACGGGCGCCCGCTGGTCTAGTGGATGTTCTCCCAGAGGACAGTTCATGCTTTGTTGGCAAAAAAAGTTTATTTCCCCCTCAAAAATAGGTAATTGAGCACTGTAGTGGTTATGATCATATCAGTGACTATGTAACTACATGGAAACGGGCCAAATGATGCCTGTTTCTTGTACAGTAATAGCGTTACTGAAGGCTGGCTCTAGCTCCATAGTTGCGTTACTCCAAGCTTCTTCCCTTGTGAACATCTCCACTCTTCTACGCTACGATCTGCTGTTTAACTTTTCCTGCTACAACTGAATTCCCGCGGGACTTCAGCCAGCCTTCTGTAACGCTGTTACTTTACAAGAAACATGCATCATTTGGCCCGTTTCCATGTAGTTACATAGTCACTGATATGATCATAACCACTACAGTGCTCAATTACCTATTTTTGAGGGGGAAATAAACCAGACCAGCGGGTGCCCGTGGATTGTTGTCGGCCGCGGCAGGCGGGGAAGGCGGGGAGGAAGTGGAAGGATGCTGGTCTGGCATGCTAGCCTGGCTAAGGCAACAGTGTGCCACTGCAGAGACTACTATTCACCAACGCCAGATGGATCGCACTCAAAATGGATATATATGCTACAAATACACACAGAACCTCTGCTTGATGATTATTACCAAAGCCTGGCTGAACACACTCACTCATCTCAGACGGCAGCTAGCAGCTAACAGGTCTGAGTGTCTGAGTTGAAAACGCTTCTTGTTGTCATGTAAGGGCCCTGTTCATGTTGCACAGACATTTTAATTGCATTTTGTGTCTGTTAAGAGGCACAAAGGCACTCTTTATGATATGCCCCCAAAACAGCTTTAGCTAAGTGGGAGCTCTCGGAATTAGCTGCAGCAACTCCATGATGGTAGCACCGATTCGGCTCGTTTTTTTGCTATCGACAGTACTCACATACTTATAGCGATCAGCCATTCCACCTGAGGTGAGGGGACTTAAAAGCTAAATCTTTCTCTGTATCGTATCCATTTCTCTTTCTCCATTTTCTCCTCTCTGTCTGGTGAAGGGCTGTAAGAGTGGATTATAGCACATGAAAGCAGCACAGAGAGAGATACGTACTGATGATACAAGCAAATTTAGATGGGTCCAAAAGTGGCTTGTATTAAAAACAAATATTCCTTCTAGTCTATCTATTCAACATTGGAACCCTCTGCTCAAGCACAGCAGGCTGATAAAGATAAACCTTTGAAGATTACTTTTTGAACAAGGCAGAACCCCAGTTACATCTAGTGGAGTATTTCATTACATCCAGTGGAGTATTTCATCCTACTAACTGTTGTTACCTTCATGTGGCCTTAGACCCCTTTTAGGCGTATGCATTGATCCAAAATGTACCAGTTTTTGAGATTGATGTGAATGGTTCAACACATTCCATCTGGCTTTGTGATTCTGCTCCTGCTCAGGGATTTAGATTAGATTAGATAATACTTTATTCATCCCACAATGGGGAAATTCACTTGTTACTTGTAATTGTAATTACTTGTTAATGTAGCTATGACACTGCTCAGCTTTGGGTAAACATCAAAGGATAAAATAATAAATATTGGAATACCATGCTATTGAATAATTGTAGCATTGTTGTAACCTTGTTCTTCTAGCCCTCTAAGCCAAAGTGTACGTTGTTGGGGTAACTCTATTTTGTATAGGTATTTCACACAAAGTTGAGTATGATTCTATGATTTTAGTTGTGATCGGTTATTAATAGTTTGCAAAACTGAGAGAACAGTCACAACGTGGCAACGTCTGGTTTGAAAAGTCAAGTGTAGGTGGAACATGTGTTCATTAATCTACATCAAAAATGGATTTGTGTGTGAAATGGATGATTGTCTCAGAATGTTTTCCTGTCTTCGACACCATGATGACTGTGCAGGAGAACTGTAAATCTTATCCCCAAACATGTATGGTAGCATTGCCGAAATTCCCACCAACTGCCTTGCCATCTGTTGTCAAGCAGACCGAGCTCTCACATTTCTGTCTTGCTTAATGACTAAAAGGATGTTGCTACTGTTGGCTGCCTGAGCTGGTATTACTGATAGAAGTGCTTTTCTGACCCTGTTGGATTTGTTAATTGTTGCTGTCTCTCCGGTGCTATTTGGGGGAAATTAGTTTGAGTGTGTGGAGCTGCAACCTGGAATTTATGCAAGCTATTTGTCAGATAATGACATAGCTATTTCAACACTCACTAGTCGAGTTTTAGTTCCTTTCAACTGTCAGGCGAATTTTAAGCGAACAATTGAATAGCGTTTGCTAGCCGGAAAAAATGCATCTCGCCCTGGCCATCTTTTTCTTTTTTTTTTTTCGTACAATTTCAACAACAATCATGTTCAAGTTTAACAGCAATGCCCTCCATTGGGCAAAGCTTCAGCCAGATAGGCATACATCTTTCAAGACACTAAGTGAAGAATAATTTGAGAGATGAAACATAATGTTTTGCAATTTTACAAAGAACATTCTATTAAGAGATTTTTTTCCTTTATTGTGTTATATATCTTTTTTTGTGCATGTAATAGGTTTACAAAGTGAAAAAGCCCAAAGTCCACCCCAAAGGAACTTACCATCTCCAACAGAAAACACTGTTCACAAACTGCTCCAAACAGCTCTATTGTAGTCCAGCCTTTACTTCCGTGACGAACTTGTGTCACTTTGTAACACAGGTTATAATGCTCGCATAGCTGCTAGCATGGCATGCCCTCATACTCTGCTTCTGACTGGCCACTAGTCCTTACCTAGGTACTGTGCATGTGCGACTCCCAACAAAGATGGAACAGAAGTGAGATGTCTCACTCTGTAGCTAAAACAGAGAGCTCAACACACAGGGTGAAAAGAGGAGCTGCAGCAATGTGCAGTACAACAAAAATATGGTGGTTTTTGAAATTTAAACCATGTAAACCTATTCTGATATAACCTCTAAATACAAATATGAACCTGAAAGTGAGCATAATATGAGCACTTTAAAGCACTTTTATTATGTAATAGGTTTTACCCGCGGAAGCTCTGTAATTGGAAGTTTTAGCCTTTAAAGCCTCGTTTAGTTTTTTCATGGAGATGTACTGTGATTTTATTCCTGTCCTGTTTCTCCCCCCATTTCTGTGTTAAGTTGAGCCCTAAAGGCCCTCTGTTTTTTTGGCTTGCTTGTCAGCCTTTTCTTTAATGATTAATGGATCTTCAACTGAAATAAAGGCCAACTAGTCACTTGTTCTTTGCATTGTATTTTTGAGGGTCCTGGGCTATTTTGTCAACTCTGCATGCTAACTGAGTTCTGTGGGGTGCAATGAAATATTTTGTTAACGTGAATAGAAATCCATTTACACAAACAAAAAAAACGTGTTTGGTTAAAGCGTAACTCTCGCCAAAATGCCACCTAGGGTCTTTTTGTGAATGTACCAGAGTCAAACCTTCGTTTAAAAGCATATTTAGGACGGAATCGCCATATATATATATATATATATATATATATATATATATATATATATATATATATATATATATATATATATATATATATATATATATATATATCTCTCACTCACTCACTCACTCTCAGGGTTAATATATCTTTAGTTTGTAAAATATGCCATTTCCTTAACAGACTCCTGCTTTTTTCATATGCTGCTGTAGGGAAACCTCTTCTGATGACAGTCACACATGTAGGCACAGGATTAAAGGAAGACACATCCTGGTCATTGTTCATCGCGGCTGGATGGAGTCGCCTGTCTGATCTAAAGGAAACCGTTATTACTTGAGGTTGAGAAAGCTGTCCTCTGTTGGCAGTAAGTTTTCTTTTTTCATTAAATGATCATGCAGTGTATAAAACTATCAGCAAGTTCTGAAGCAGCTGCCCTTTGAAGAAGAATATTTAAGGGATGTTGTCTTCTTCTGTTTCATACCACACATTGCAAATCCGCTGCAGCGTGAAAACGTGGTTCACAGAGAAAATTTGGCTTTAAAGTCAACAGATTTTTGAGTTGTTTTTCGGTCCTTGAAATTGATTCCTTAAGTGTGCTGTGATTGACAGTCTCTGTGATGTCACTGCCAGTTTGAGTTCTCTTCCTTGGGTATAATGCCCCATTGAGCCACTGCAAACCAAACAGATAATCTTGTGGCCATGTTGATGTTTCTGGTAATGCGGCTGCCTGGGAGGGCTTATGTTAAGATCATTGGAACACACATTTCTAGCAGAGATGTTTAGTACTCAAGTTACTTTAAAATGTCAGTTATGAAAAGAGAATATGTCAAAAAGCTCATAAGTGGACAGTTTTAAAAGATAGAGATTATTTATATATATATATATATATATATATATATATATATATATATATATATATATATATATATATATATATATATATATATATATATATATTCATTCACTCACTCAGTCAAAAGTTTGGGGTCACTTAGAAATGTCCATTCCAGACAGAATACCAGCTGAGATCAGTTGCATTGTTTTTTTTTAATCAGGGCAGCAGTTTTCAGATTACATTATGTGTTTACATAATTGCAAAAGGGTTCTCGGCTGCTGTAAAAGGAAGTGGGTGATCTTTAATGTAATATCTACATTGCCCATTACCAGCAACCATTCATCCAATGTTCCAAAGGCTCATTCTGTTTACTAATCTGATATCATTTTAAAAGGCTAACTGAGAAAACATTGGAGAATCCTTTTGCAATTATGTAAGCACATAATGTAATCTGAAAACTGCTGCCCTGGTTAAAAAAACAATGCAACTGATCTCAGCTGGTATTCTGTCTATAATGGAGTTGAGTGGAAATGTCTAAGTGACCCTAAACCTTTGACTGGTAGTGTATATTGTATCCCAGTATGAATTGGGGTTTTAGCTTATAGTGCATAGTAAAGGCTCCAGCCACCCATGACCTTAAACAGAGTAAGCAGCAAATGGTTATATGGAGGTTTCTTGTTGGAGCTCAGCCATTGCTAGCTTGCTAACTGTGAATTTTGTGCTGGTTGTCTTGCAGCTACTTTTCACTATTCTATTTGAGGGATGGTGATGGTTTCATGCCTGTTTGTACCATGTTTGTGTAGTAATATCTAGTTCAGCATAAAGCATATCTACTATTTAGTTGATCACACACTGCTATAAGAGGCTTGTACAAAATGGCATGGATCTGGATTAAAGAGAAAAATTGCATTTGGTAAACAGTCGAAGAAAAAGAGGCATATTCAGTGCATTTTCATAGATGACATTTCACTAAGAAAAGTTCAATAAGGCTCAAGCACTTGCACATTTGTGCCAAAGAGAAAAGAGTTCTGGTGGATCTGTGCGTAATGCTTGGGTTTGTGGGTTCCAAGGAGGTCCTTGTGCCAGGGGAGGTGAACACATCAATCTGTACTAGCAGCCGCAGCAGCAGCAGTGGCAGCAGCTTTTGGCTGAACCCTTGATAGTCTTTCCTGCTTTGCAGATCCATGTACACAAAGCAAAAGAAGTAATGCTAATAGTAGTCAATTCCGCACTGACACTCATTTTGTAGCATTTATGTTTAGGACTGGACTATATTTATTTTCATTTGAAAAATACTTGTCACAGGTCAGGCTTTATATTGCTTGTTTGTCTGACCAATAGTTCGAAACTGAAAGGCATTTCATTTCCAATTATATAAAACAAAAAGCAAATAACTTTTTTAGAAACTTGAACCGGCCAATGTTGGCATTTTGGTTTGATAAATCACTTCAACTATTCATAGAGTATATCATATTGATTGTAGCTATCGATGTATTTTCTGTCAATCACCAACTTGATTAATCTGCCAATTGAGTCATCGGCTTATTCTGTTTATTCCATTGCCTATTCCACGGACATAAACTAGACTAGAAGATCGGACCGGCTCAAGGACATGCCGATGATTTTCTTTTAAACCAGAAAAATTAGGTCACAATGCCCAGGCATACAACATCTGGCTTGCAGGTGGTGGAAGCAGAAACCAAAACAGGAAAGTGGCCTGTCATGATCTGTAGTGCTCACTGGGCTCATCCAAGAAGGGGAGTGTTTTGGCATGTAAGGTGATGGCCTTGAGAGCCAGAGTCGAGTTTCCATTCTCGGGTTAATAGATTTCAGGTTTATGGCTTTGCAAAGACCATATGTCTGGTAAAAGTGCATCAGCCTTTTGCTAGGTACATCCCATCATGCTTTTAGTTGGGTGTACAATGGCATGCAGTCTAATGTGTGAGAATGCTGTGTGTACACAACAGGGACAAACTCATTGTTTTCATCTTCATCTAAGTTCAACTTGCTGAAGAACAATGAAATCTGGTGCCACGCTACAGACACACACACACACACACACACACACACACACACACACACACACACACACACACACACACACACACACACACACACACACACACACACACACACACACACACACACACACACACACACACACACACACACACACAGAGAGAGAGAGAGATGCATATGCATCTCTAATATTTACTCAGGGCTGAACTGGTTAATGATTATTTGGACAATCAGGATTGGAAGTGTTAGGCTTCAGACACTGGGGTATGTTGTTGCAGAGAAGCCAGCTCCAATAGGCTTTGTTCCTGGTGTCAGTTAGTGAATGGCTGCAGTCCTAACCCTGCTGACCCTCCTGAAATTTTGCTTGGATATCCTGTAAACTGAGGGGAAATCTATTTCATGCTTTCATTTCCAATCACAAAGACTGGGGTCTCATTTATAAACGTGGCGTACGCACAAAACGGGGCTGAAAATGTGCGTACGCCACTTCCCACGCAAAGGTTGTGATTTATAAAAAACAAACTTGATGGGAAAATGACGCAGATGGTGAGGTGGTGAACTGAAGTCAGACTGCAGTTCCAAGTAAATGGGAATAACGATTACTCGTAATATTTTCAAGTATTGATGCCTCACGCACATTTTTTCACTCCATATCATCCACGTTATCATGAAGATTAAATCCAGCAGTGTTATTTGCGCTTGTACTGAGTGATAATTGTTCCAGAAACACCTTGTAAAATCCAACTCAAATCTTCAATAAAAATGTGTTCTTAATGTTTAATCGGCGCTGTCTCGCCGTCACATTGTCCGCTACGGAGCGCAGGAGGAGATGGCCCGACTGCATGGAATACAGGATAACATCAAATAACCTACCATTAGATAACTGCAGAACACAGTGTAAATAACTAAATATATGTATTTAATACTCTGCATATATCATCAAATGTCAAAGTCTGAAAATACAGCCGTTATAAGCTCTCGCGCAATCGTTACCCTTAATTATCATTAATGACCTCGTTATCAGTCCAAACTTTAATACTGTTTGTGACAAAACCTGCATGAAGAAAAGTGTGTTTGCCTATTATACTTTCTTTCGTCTTCAAATTGTATCTCGGGGTGGGGGATACCACTAGTTGATGCTGTGTTGGCAAGGTGTTAACAATCACAAATTGTTGGAAACTTATAAATACTGCGGTGACCCCTCCGTGCGTAATGCTGCATGATGGCAGATGGAACTAAATATCCTTGAGTTTTCGACTGTTGGTGGACAGAGCAAGCAATTTGAAGACCTCGTCTTGGCCTCTGAGAAATTGTGATTGGAATGTCATAGACCAAACAATCGAGAAAAAATAATTGTCACTAATAATTGTGACTAGTTGATATGGAAAATAATCGTTAGTTGCATCACCTACCCTGGGAATCCAGAGTTCTCGCGAGAGCACAATTTGAATTCGCTCAGCGAGTCACTCTGGCGTTGCGTAATGATGCTCAACAACTATGCCCTTGTAGCCGAGCTGCATCAATCACATCGGTGTATCTGATATAGGTGGGCCAGAGGCGAGCTAAACAGTTAACGACAGTTAGCTAACAGTTTAATCTAGCAGTTAGCTCCGCTGGTAGCCAAGCGTTTGGGGCTCTGGATACGTCACCCCGTGTATTGTTGTGATTGGTCGTAGTGTTATTCACTTGCGTGCAGTGAGATTTTCAAATGCACGCCCCTCGAGTTGGGCCATTTCATTACTCAATGCCAGACCCTTAATCTTTCAGATTTGGGTCTGGATTTCCAGGCTAACTATCACCATAAACACAGACTGTTGATGCCTTGTTACCCAGTCACTCAAATTGAGCAGGCCGCTCCATTGCGTTTGAGTGCTTTAAATTGTCATCGGAGGCAATTTACCACACCGAGCTTTGATCCATTCCAGTGGCATTCTGACAACTTCTAGCTAATGCCTCCGACATCTCTCCAGCTGCGAGGAGGAAAGCTCAAACTGTGGTTTATGGAGGTGAGACGTGTGAGCTTAGCCAAGCAGCTGTTTTTCATCAAGGCATGGGAGAGTTCTTTCTAATGACAACGGGCAAATTTAGAAGTAAGCATCTTCAACGTATGCCCACAGGGCTGTTCTTAATGAAGTGACTGTCTGTCTGAAGTTGTTTAACATCTCATAAAGCACTTGAGGAAAACAGCCACGGTTGAGGAGAGGTTGAAATGAAGGGACTTTCTTCAGCCTGCCTCTCTTGTTTTCTATGTTTTATGGTCTCATCACATACCGGTTTGAAATAAATTGCCTTTTTTGTTGCAGTTATACTTTGCAGTCAGTGAGTTAGACCTTCACAAAATTACTGTCAGGGGGTCCCTGTTGTTTCATGAATTCATATGTATCATTGCGCCTATGTGTAGGATTATATCAGTGATTGTGAAAGGCCAGGTGTTGAGATTTAATGGGGTGTCAGGTGACTTGAATAGCGTGATTGTAGTTGGACATCACAGCCTCTACCCAGGATGAAAAGAGTATCTAGAGGGTTGTAGCTCAAAGCACCACCGGGTTCTCAATGCTTCCTGATATGAGATTCAGTAAGCTAATGTTGCCTGGCAACGGGTGCAATTCCACTTTTGGTAAGTATTGCTTAGTAACAACTTTTTTTTTTCTCCAAAAAGCAACGGCACAATCACTAGTGGCATCAATAATGGCCACAACTCTGGAATCTAATCACCCATTTTAGGGATTTAAAGAACTGAAGGCAGTTTATGCCCCACACAGACTGTCTGTTTTATTCAGTTGAATGAATTAGAAAAACAAATGTTGGGGAAAAATATGAACCCAATAAGCTGCTAGTCAATGCATTTCTATGCATGGGCTTTATCTTATTATTATTTTATTCATTTTTTTAGTTTTCCAAAGCTGAATCCTCCACAAAAACCCTTACAGGTTGTGTCAGAGCTGGAGCACTCTTGTCTCACAATGCACCTCAGCCTGCAATTGGCCAATGGTGCACTAGTGGGAGGCGGAGGAGGAGGAGAGGGGTAGTGTGAACAGGGCCTGCGGGGGTGGTGCTGTGTTATATAATATCAGATGAACCCAGCTGTGCTGTGTTGTTTAGCCCATGGGTGAAGTGGTGCCAGCCAAGCTGACTGATGAGTCCACCTGCGCTCATCAAAGTAGGTTCTGCATTAGGGTTAGTGCTGTACCCGACTCAGAATGTTGTCATTTGACTCTGGTATGGCTTCTCAATATGAAAATTTGACTCTTTGTTCCTTTTTTTAAATATAGAGTATCAAGCAACGAACTGCACTGAACTGCCACATTTTTGAACGGTGTTCGGCGGGACGTTCAGGGCGACAAACACGTTCACGTTATATAGTAAACAAGCCAAGTTAGCCCTCCAGCTAATGTGTGCTTACTACTGCAGCCGAATAAACACCTTCGTACCAAGATGGCCAACACTCTTTTTATTATTTATTGATCTCCCATATTGACAATATATGCATAATGTATCACATCTTCTGTTTTTACCCTTCACAATAAAAGCCCAACTTAAATTCACTCAGCATTCCCCCGAGAAAATAAATAAGTTAGCCTGCACTACGCTAAAAACATTTCTGCCGACACTAGCAAACAAAAACCAGAGACTATATATAGTATTAAGCTGCTGTGAGCTGATAACATTATCTCGGATCCTGACCGGTCAAGGCTTCTATTCCTCTGGCAACATGGCATCGTGACTTTGCGTAAAAAAGCTAAAGCCAAATGGCGTGTTATCTGTGCGCATTTTGAGCTATCCACGTGTATGTCTACGCTGTATACGGTGGATGTATGGTGCATTGCCACGTGTCGTGTTATCGCGAAAATGTGCGTACTATCGCGAGAACGTCGCACGCATGTTTGTTTATATATATATATATATATATATATATATATATATATAAAACGACAATACGACAGTGACCAACATCACACGCTTAGGAAAACAATAAACGGTTGGATTGAGGAAAAGAACATTGGGGAAGGCTTTATTTAAAAAACAAAAAACAAAACAAAAAAACAGTTGTTAAATGCCACACGCGGGGCGCGATTCCTTCACTCCTGGGTGAAAGCCCTGTGTTTTACCACTCCGCCACCACAACCAACCTCCCTCTGCGGAACTCCCTCCTTTCATACTACTCGCTACGGCGATAATTCACATGTAATGTAGGTCAATAGAGGCCAAACGGCGTTGATAAACACGCAAAAAAAAACGACTATGCGTCTTCATAACACGCAAAAATGGCATACGAATTGGCGTGTCATACATACACCACTTAGTAAGATCAGTCTGTCTTCTGGGCAGCTGCCTCCGTCTCACTCAGGCTCACCCTGGACCTGGGTTAGTTGCCTGTACCCGTCGCGAACATCTTCACCGAGCAGACGGGATGACGTAGCAGACTCTGCAACTACTTCAGGGGACATTTCATACTAACTGACAAAAAAAAAAATAAATAAAAATAACTCTAACTAACTATAAAACAACTGCTCAACTTCGAGAATCTCAGTTGACCGAGGGGGTCACCGACTGATGATTTGAATATTCGACTTCCAGGGGGCAGCCCTTATTTGGGTACAGGTCAATGAACAAATTGCCGCTGAACAGACTGATCACATGTAGTCAGTGGATCAGAGGCAAGTTGAAATGGGCAAAACTTGAAACGGCAGCAACATCATCCCCTATTCCGGCACTGTGTTTCCATGGCAGCACAGTTGTTGTGTTGTCAGAAACCTTGGAGTGTAATGATAATGCAGGGTTCTAACAACGGTAATTAGAAGCCGTTTTTCTTTTTTTACGCTTCTTCCTGTAGCGCTCTCTTATCCCTGCAGTCACTCTCCAGCTTACACTAGTTAGTACTATCTTCTTCCCTCATGTTGGCAATATGTTACACAGTGATTGTGGACAGGAACCTCTGTGAAGAGGTGAAGACTCAGTTACTGTTAATTTCCGCAGCTAACTGGTGTGTTTCTTTTGGCACACTCTGCAAGAGGCTTAAATCTTGAATAAAGACAACAATGCACTACAGGTGTCTTCCAGGAAGGGGCCTTTCACCCTGCAAGCGCTATTGAAAAAGCCTGTATCAGAGTCACTATCATTAAAAGTAGGGCTGCACGATCTGGAGAAAAAGTCATCTTGAACATACAAAGTTAAATGAGCATAAGAAATACATAAACAAAAATGTGCAATACTTTATAATAACTTCATATTTCAGAAAATAAAATAACAAATACAAATTCTTTAATTAAATTAATACATTTTGTATGCCCTTACAAACAATGACATTCAAGATGGGTGTAATATAATAACTAGTAATTAAGTACAAAATATACTTTGTACAACCTCTTCTTAAGGTCTGCATGCTCTGAACCCCTCTACACTTCTGATACTCAGGTGACCATACGCGACACCATGGGGTAGCGTAATTCAGAGGGCAGATTCAACATGGATTCAACACAGAACCATAAATGAGGCATTAGTGAGAGCGAGAACGGCAGGCGAGTGAGTGACTTCAGTGCCTGAATGGTGAAGCGAGAAGAGAGACCGTGAGCGGTGTCGGAGTTATCGTAGCGACTGTGTGAGGGGAAAAGCAAGAGAAAAAAAAGAGATAGCAAAGATGATGTTAAGTGAGTTAACTGAGAACCCCAAGCATTTTAAGACTCGGTGGCTTCATCTGTTGTTAATACTATTGGTAAAGTGAAGGGTGTTACAACGTGGAGACGTGGAGTGCACACAGTGTCGCGCACAGTGTCGCGCACACAGCACACCTTTTTTGTTTACTCAGAAAGCACAATTTTGAGTGACGTCGCGATTGCGATTAGTGTAGCCCTAATTAAAAGCTCATCATGTTGCCCTCCCAGAACACTGTAATTAAAGAAGTTTTTTTACAGCTGGAAAGTGGGTCTTTTCATAAAGCTGGGCTGTCTATGCAGTAGAATGGTGCAAATATTTTAGAAATCGGTGCTACATGATCAGAGAAAACAGAGAAAGGGGGCTGTGGCATTCCCTTTTACTCAAAAGATAGGAAACCTACAACTACCAGAATGCACTGCACCACACCAGACCAATAACCTCTACTGCTGGTGGGTGAGGTAATGTGAGCTCGGCGAGCTTGTCAATATTGACACAGACTGGTTACAAGCTGTTAACAGTCTTGTATAACAGTTAAATGGTTAGCTGGAATATGTTTCTGAATTATTTTTAGGTGGGAAATAGACAATACAGTAACATTATATTGGTTTATATTTGATCAGCGCTCCCTTTTATATGTGATTGCTCAGTTAAGGAGTTTAAGAAAAAGAGAGAGAGGCGACTGGCTCTCTCCATCTGCTTCTGTACTCTTTGTGTCCAAATGCGGATGTACAGTTGGTAGTTAAAAAAACAGACCCTTTCAGGCCAGCAGCAAACCTCCATGCAAAAGGTTGTTCTGTTGGTGTGTGAGTAGGGCGATCTGGGCACTGGTAAGATGGAGTGAAGTTTACCATAGTTCATTTACACATACTACTAATATTATTATGATACAAAGCTGATTGAATATTGGGAAAATATCCATTTAAAGGAAGAGGCATCTGTCTTTTTATCCTGAACTCGGTGTCTCTGATATGGCATTACAGTTAGACACACCGACAAACTCGCATTTAATAAAAGTTAGTTTTAAACAAACACAGGTTAAACTCAAACTCCTCTATACACTTCAGTCATTAAAGGACTATAACCATTGAAAGAAATGTCAGCAGCACTGTCGGCTGTGATCTCTTTGTGCTATATCCAAAGGAAATGTCCAAACTATAAAATATGAGGTTCAGGTCTTGATGTTTGGTGGACATGTTGAGTGAAAAGCTTTGTTTATGTGTCTATTTTGGTGTGCCTGTTGTATTGATTAAAATGTAATTGGGGGAAAAAATTGAAAAATAGGACCGTAACGGTATGAAAATGTAACCTCACGGTTATAGTGACCAAAATTATCACGGTTTTCGATATTAATGCTGTATTTTTAAAAGTGTGTTCAATATGTTCAGAAAGCACTGATAGGCCTACTCCAAGCTGAAATATTTTCAACAAGTGTAACAGTGTTTATTATATTACAAAATTATAGGCAATAAGATTGTAAAAACTATTGAAAACTGGTTACTGAAACACCGGCCGGCTGTAGGGGGTCCGGTACGAACTTGGACCAGAGATGTCTGACTTTGAGATCGAGGAAGATTTATTTACAACTCCAACATGAAGTTAACTGTGACGTTGTATTTGACGTTACATGTGAAGTTGGATGTGGTTCTGAAATATAAGCAAATAATGATGCACATTAATACACATCTGACTTAGGCTACTATGAACATTATTTACCAAAACTAAATTTTATAGCCACCAGCATATAACAAGAAACAATTCTAAGAATTACATTCATTTCTCTGTAATAATTAACATAAATGTGACATATTTCTCAGTAACACAAACTGAGAATAAGCCACATCTATTACAGCACACATATCCATAATGGAGCAAACCTTGTGATACACCTTTAATAGCTAAGCACGTGGCTCCACAGCACTAGTCTGTTTATCAACACGTCCGTCTATCAGCTATGCAATAAGAAACCCAGCAACAGCAATATTATCAATGAGATTATCTATCTATCTCTCTCTATCTATCTCTCTCTCTCTATCTCCAAATAAATGTCATGTCGTAGGCTAACGCGGGCAAAACTTAATCCACATTGTAGCAGTACACTTATTGAAATATGAATAAACATAACTTAAACGTTTACACAGATAACGAGGTAGTAAAACCCATGACAGTTTAGCAAGCTACAGAATAGTTTTAACTTACGTTCTGGGCTACACACATGACTTCAACATGTTCGAAAACAGGAAAGAAATGATAAAGAAAATAGTCCGTTTACACCTGCTGTCTGAGCGCAAGTGATTGGCAGGAGATGGAGATTGGGTGAGAGAGTAAGATGGCCACATAAATTACATACAGATACATGGATAGCAACAAAACTGGTTAGAGATGAGGCAGAGGTTAGAGTTAAGCAGGGGAAGGAAGATGCATGGAACATAAAAAGTTGTTTAAGCAGGTAAAGGTGGAGAATAAAATGATTTAAAAAAAAAAAAAAAAAAGAAAAAAAAAAAAGAAATTAAAAAAAATTGATCTGTACAAGGGGGGGGGGAAAGGCAGCGAGTGGAGAGAAAAATTTGTGGAGCAGAGGTTTCAGAGTGATGAGCGCAAGGGAGGGGAAAGGTGGACCTCAAGAAGATCCAGCCCCCGCACTTAATTGTTTTGTTTTGGCAGGAGAAGCCCCAGATGCCTGTAGTCAAGCAACGGCTTTACCCTTTCTTTGGTTGTGAGCTGAGGTTAGCAGTAGGCCGTTTTATTCAAAGTCCTTTTCTCTGTTTTGCCCCTTCAGGCGGTGCAACGCCTCATCTGTCAAAATGTCACAGGGCTTGCTGTCTGCAGCCCTATTCTCCTCCCATCCCTA
Source organism: Zingel zingel (assembly GCA_023566125.1). Lineage (NCBI taxonomy): Eukaryota > Metazoa > Chordata > Actinopteri > Perciformes > Percidae > Zingel > Zingel zingel. Next base: position 24,177,718 of record CM042332.1, on the reverse strand, counting down.
ACATATAACAGCGATTACCCAGGAACCCCTGCACACTTTTTCTCACGGCCATTAAACATGCACTTGTCAATCTGCCTCCTCGTCTTGTGACCAATGGCCTCAGCCAATCTCCGCTGGTTTAGGCTTAATCGATACAAGTGCAGATTTTCTACCTCAGTGGTCTCCAACCATATAGGCCTTTTGAGAGACGTATCTATGCCTAGTTACATCCTGCATGCATTGCATTGCATTTTAAATCAGCTGCCACTAAGTCTTGTTGAAATAAAAAACTATAGCTAGATACACAATCTAGTATAGGTTTCTACACCTGTATCTATTGTTAAGAATAAGTAAATATTTACCAAAACTGATGTGAGATATGGTTGTGAAGAGTCACTTAAAGAACCGCCTTTAGTTAAGCACATAACAAGGTAAGTAGTATAATTATTGTGCTACATCATGGGTTTGGCTTGAATCAATCTAAGTGGAGCTCTGCTAATTTCATGTTTAGCTGCTCACTACCAAGAATTTTTAAAGGTAGAGCTGAGCTACACCGCCAATCAACGAGTGATCTTTCTGTTTGTCAGGACATGGAAATTTGTTTATGCCTTTTTTCTTTTCTTTTCTTTTTTACACAAATGCCCGTTCTCTCCTGTTAAGTTCATCGGTTAACTTCGGCTGTCAGCCAACAGAACTTGTCAGACGTTGTTTTTGGCTTTGCCTGTTAATGATGCTACCTGGGACTATGTAGGGTGCTTTGAGATTGTTTAGACTGTCAGCAAAATAAAGAGAAGAGCGAGAACAAAACGCTGGGCTAATTGCTGTAAGTACTGTGCATGTGTCTTCAGATGTCAGGATTAAAAGCATTAGCGTACATTTGCCTCTCCCTCTTTTACTTACTTTGATCTTAGAGCTGCAGTGTTTTTCTATGTCTTGTTTAGGAGCTGTTCTTCCTTGCCAAGCATATGTGTGACTATCATTGACTCCTGACTTTATGTCCTATGAAATAACACACCTGCAGACAAATGAATTTGCTCAAAATTGTAGGATAGAAATCTGATCATATTGTTCAGAAACACAAAAGATCCATTTGCAAAAATGAGTGCTCTGGCTGTTAATTACAAACAGCTTCATCTGTTATTATACACAAATAAACAAATCATGTGGTTCCATTGTATAAAACGCAGCACAAAGTCTGCAGACTTACTGACAGATTGTTATAAAATATGTCTTGGATCACAAAGCAATGTACATGCAAACACAGTGCTGCATAGCTGCAAACTATAATATGTCACCCTCGTGTTTCGTATAGATCCGAAGAGCTTTTTTATTAGGGGAAGGAGGTGTCTACGCTCTGCCTACATATGTAATAGATCTTGAGGTCTCGCCTATTTTGTCACGGTTAGAAAGAGCCAGAGAATTTGGCTGAACCAAACTTTCAAATCAAAGCAGACGCAAACAAGCTAATTTTGAGTAAAAGTTGTTTGTTTTTTTACATGCAATTATGAATTTTGTTCAACAAGAATCTGTTTATCTGTACCATTGGGGGGGGGGGGGGGGGGGGGGGGTTTAGTTCATTTTCCTACTCCTTTAGCTGTGTTTGTGCGTGCCAGCAGTAGCTGTGACACACTGAAAATAGTGCGTTGCAAAGTTCAGCCAACTTATCACAAGTGTTACTTTTTTCATCCCACTGGAGTTTGCAGGCCTGCATATGGTTCAGTAGTTAGTAAAAATATTACCAGCAATATTAAGATACTTGTCCATGTGTCAGGAGAAATGTAGTGGGGTGAAACTAGGTGCAAGAATCTTTATGGGGACTTTGGCTACGGCTGCCACTGCTGTTGTTTATAGTGTGAAACCTAGTTAAGAGAAAATGAGACCGAGAGAAGAAACTTTAAAAGAAAAAAGAAAACGGCATGTTTTTGTTGTCAGGCTGTTGTGGACTGGAGTTTTATGAGCTTT